>OX392372.1:1200000-1867500 GCA_947623385.2 Cladonia squamosa | reverse complement strand
GGCGGTGTGTACAACATTTCTCTATCCCTGGTGACAGGGTAGATCGACTATAATTTAGGCTACTCTTGAAGAGGGCCCGCCTTCAGTTAGTCTGTGAACTGCATCCTTTCGAGTTAAGGATTTGGCTGCGGGTAACTCAATAAGCTTCCACGCACTTAGAAGGCATTAACTGGCAATACCCAGCTTAGGATTTCTATCAGCCCCTCATACATAAAGGGCAGGGACGTAATCAACGCGAGCTGATGACTCGCGCTTACTAGGCATTCCTCGTTGAAGAGCAATAATTGCAATGCTCTATCCCCAGCACGACAGAGTTTAACAAGATTACCCAAACCTTCCGGTCAAGGAGATAACTCGTTGTCTCTGTCAGTGTAGCGCGCGTGCGGCCCAGAGCATCTAAGGGCATCACAGCAGTCATCCCCCCATCTTATGGGGGGTCAGCATGTACCTGAAGCCCGTGGTTTCAAACCTACGGGCCCACCACTTTGCATGCGTTGAGACGGCTCCTCGGCGGAGCTCGCCACAGAATCAGCCCGTATAGGGCATCCTCTGTACCAGTGGTGTAAACCAGACATGATAGTCCAGCTGCCATACCGCGAAGATATGGACTCGATTCAACAGGCCTGTGAATATTATAAAGGTTAACCTGTTATTGCCTCAAACTTCCATCGGCTTGAGCCGATAGTCCCTCTAAGAAGCCGGCGGCCAGCCAAAGCTGACCTGGCTATTTAGCAGGTTAAGGTCTCGTTCGTTATCGCAATTAAGCAGACAAATCACTCCACCAACTAAGAACGGCCATGCACCACCCGCAAACACCCGGGGCTTGAGGCCCGGGGCTCGACTATATCTCGAACTGAGGCCCCCCTTAAGGGGCTCAGCCCATCGCTCGCCTAGTCTGTGAACCGAAGAGGCCTTGTGGGCCATCTCGGCTGCTGATACCGCCCCGTGAGGGGAAGGCTTTCAGCACAGGGAGGATGTGGCCCGCCGGGGCGGACTAGCTTAGAAGCTGTAATGGGCAATGCTGCATTGGCAAACACCCACAAAATCAAGAAAGAGCTCTCAATCTGTCAATCCTTATTGTGTCTGGACCTGGTGAGTTTCCCCGTGTTGAGTCAAATTAAGCCGCAGGCTCCACGCACTGAATCCCTAAGCTGGTTGCTTAGGGGTCGATCATATCATAAATGGTACCCCTACGGTACCACCGGCCACCACTTGATCTGTGGACCGAAGCCCCCAACTGTGGGGGTCGGCTGCGGGTACGTCTCGCCCGAAAGGCTGAGACAGTCCACGCAATTCAAAGGCCTCACCGCCCCAAGAAGGGGGGTTAATTACTTTTATATAACCAGGCGTTTGAGCTTCCTGGTGGTGCCCTTCCGTCAATATCTTTAAGTTTCAGCCTTGCGACCATACTCCCCCCAGAACCCAAAGACTTTGATTTCTCGTAGGGTGCCGAACGGGTCAAAATAATAACACCGTCCGATCCCCAGTCGGCATAGTTTATGGTTAAGACTACGACGGTATCTGCGGTAAACACCCCCGGAAAGAAACTCCCGGGGGACTCGGCTATATTAGAAACAGGTCCCTTGAGGCCCGCCCATCAACATTCAGTCTGTAGACTGCACTCCGAAGAGCTTGGCTGTGGGTTTCACCCCACCGGCAACGGCGAGGGAGCCCCATCAGTTTGGTGATGTGGCCAGGAGCGCTCTCTGCGAGGAAAGCCTCCCAACTAGATGATGGCGCCGTGCGCTCACTATGGACGACCAAATACAATCGTCTTCGATCCCCTAACTTTCGTTCACTGATTAATGAAAACATCCTTGGCAAATGCTTTCGCAGTAGTTAGTCTTCAATAAATCCAAGAATTTCACCTCTGACAATTGAATACTGATGCCCCCGACTATCCCTATTAATCATTACGGCGGTCCTAGAAACCAACAAAATAGAACCACACGTCCTATTCTATTATTCCATGCTAATGTATTCGAGCATAGGCCTGCTTTGAACACTCTAATTTTTTCAAAGTAAAAGTCCTGGATCCCCAACACGACCAATGAAGGCCATGCGGTTCCCCAGAAGGAAAGGCCCGGCCGAGCCAGTGCACGCGGTGAGGCGGACCGGTCAGCCAGGCCCAAGTTTCAACTACGAGCTTTTTAACTGCAACAACTTTAATATACGCTATTGGAGCTGGAATTACCGCGGCTGCTGGCCATTATTTTCCCTCCGAAGCACTCGTGATGGAGCGCATCATACCCGTGACGGGCGGGATTAGCACGTACCTCAAATCAACCCCTATAGTGGTTGACCGGCACCTTGGCGCGCGTTAAGGCCTAGGGCTCAAGAGCCCTGGACCACGGGATGAAGCCTCCAAAGGAGACCCTTCCCCGTACCAAGTGCCTCGCAGAGGATGAACCCCTACTAAACCAATCTCAAAGACCTTGAAACGGCCAGAGATCAATCTGTGACTGGCGTCAGCAGGGGGGGTAATCAATACCCCGACCCACTGGAACACTCAAGTGTCCACCAGACTTGCCCTCCAATTGTTCCTCGTTACACCTATACCCCCGGCGCAGCGCCGGGGGGTTGGGCTATATCAGAAGTGGCCGGGGGCCACCCACCCTAGTTTAGTCTCTTGACTCGAATTCGATCGAGCTCCGGATCTTGCGCGTAGCAATCTTCGGAGAGAGAGGGCGTCGCCATTAGATGACTGCTTGCTTCCAAATCCCCTAACGATGTCGAATTTCAAGGGATTTAAATTGTACTCATTCCAATTCCAAGACCCAAAAGAGCCCTGGATCAGTATTTATTGTCACTACCTCCCCGTGTCGGGATTGGGTAATTTGCGCGCCTGCTGCCTTCCTTGGATGTGGTAGCCCTATTAATAAAATGTTAGCATTGATTTCAATATAGAATGGGACGGATAAAGATTTGACTTACGTTTCTCAGGCTCCCTCTCCGGAATAGAACCCTAATTCCCCGTTACCCGTAGAAACCATGGTAGTCCTCTATACTACCATCGAAAGTTGATAGGGCAGAAATTTGAATGAACCATCGCCGGCTCAAGGCCATGCGATTCGTGAAGTTATTATGAATCACCAAGGAGCCCCGAAGGGCATTGGTTTTTTATCTAATAAATACACCCCTTCCGAAGTTGAGGTTTTTAGCATGTATTAGCTCTAGAATTACCACAGGTATCCAAGTAGTAAGGTACTATCAAATAAACGATAACTGATTTAATGCACTTGGCCCCGTAGATTGCTCTGCGGGAGGAGACTATATCTTAACCAGGGCATAAGGCCCCGGCCATATATCTTGTAGTCGTTGGACCAGACGGTGCTGGCTGCGGGTTCCGGATGCCCGGTCCTCACACTTTGATAATGTCACAGAGCTGGGAGCAGCCTGCTATTTATGAATGTTTGAATGGCCCATTGTGTCAACCCCCTCCCCAAAGCCGGACCTAGACGGGAGAAACTGGCATGAAAGAATTCATTGAGCCATTCGCAGTTTCACCGTATAGATTGCTTATACTTAGACATGCATGGCTTAATCTTTGAGACAAGCATATGACTACTGGCAGAATCAACCAGGTAACTATCTTGACCGGGAGGTCACCCCGCCCCGAAGGACGACGGACCACCGGCAACCCTCATTGAAGAGGGGTCGGATGAGTTAAGAGGTCGGGACATGGACCGAAGCCCAACGCCCAGCCCAGGCCACCCCCGGGGCCGAAGCCGCCAAAGATGCCCACGGGCTATCCAATTGCCCCCACTGAGTTGCCCAAGGGGTGGTCCGCCGCAACATTGGAAATTCGTGACCCGAAGGCCGGCCCACGCTGCGCCATACACCCCTCAGAAGGAGGATACCAGCCGCCCGTCACGCCCGGAGGCGGTTACGGGCTTCGGTTGACCCCCAAGTGTCTTTAGGATAATGATAGCCATCGGCCAACCATCCACAGACTCCGTCGGAGCTCACGGGGGAACCCCATGAGTCTTCGGACCACCCAAATCCGGTCGCGGTGCCCGACGGTTCAAGACCGTCGGGTCCTACGGCGGCAGGATGGGGCGACCAACCACCCGAGCCGGAGCCAACGGCGACCTGAAACGGCCCACGCTGTGGTAAAAAACTCGGCCCACGGTTGGCGGTCAAGCGGCTACGAGACAATGTGTGTTTTCGCACTGCTCCTGCAGGGGTGGAGTCGCTCCTGCTAGAGTCCATGCGGTGTTTATGTTTATCGACCCCACCCAGCAGCCCCACCGACCCCCTAAGGGAACCCGCAAAGGTCCCCCATATTCGGCGGTTCTGGCTCCTCAGCGACAACCAAGTCACCTCCTCGAAGCTGGTATATACGGGGCTGCATATGAGTAAAATTTGTGGTGTCCTGGCCGGCGGCCTCGCAAGGTAACGCTCGAGCCGTACGGACGCGGATGGCCCCTTTCAGGCGCACCCCCCCCGGAAAAGCACCTAACTAAAGGCGTCCAGTCCCAGGGGGAGAACTCCAGACACGATTTCCCAGACCAATGCTCCAACCGGTGATAACTAAATCGGTGGTTTTTGCACTGCCCCGGGCACTCCCGCCTGGCCCAACCCCACGAAAAACGAAAAAACGGTTTTCCAGTAGTCACCCCCCACCCAGGTTACATCATCTAAGATTTTTCCTTGGGGCCAAATTACATCATCTAAGATTTTTCTTTGGGGCCAAATTACATAATTAAATTTCTCTTTGGGGGGGGTTTCATCCTTAGAACCGCCTTTTCGGATTTATATATCGCCCGACCTCTTTTTGGTCAATATTTGGTGTGCACGGGTCAAGTGTCAAAAAAAAATTTCAAAAAAGCGCAAAACGTGTAAAAATGGAAAGTTTGTATGAGGGGGGCAGGACGAAGTGCTGCAGATGGCGATGCCTTTGCCGTTTTCAAAAAGTCGATTGGAGATTTTGTAGTGGCAGGAGGGGGCGTTGAAGTTGAAGGGGGGGAGGGGAGGGGGGGTAGAAAATCAGCAATAAGACAAAGGCAAATATAGATTCTGAATAGCTATATATCTACTATACCACTAATAAATATGTTGGATAGAGAAAGAGTATATATTTTTTTGAAAAATAAGAAAAAAGACATTAAAAAAAATACTTTTTCGTAAAATCCAAAACGTCTTGATATAGTTATTCCGAGTAGAAGGAAATACAAAATAGGAAGAGTTATGTTTTAAAGATATATTAGCGAAAACAGCAAGATATATACAATCTACGCTATATTTTAAGGTATAGAGTGTAATAATACGATAATATCTAGACTCCTATTAACCTTTCTCTTTGATTTATCGTCGTTGACAATTTTAAAAAAAGTAAAAAGTAGTGATTCTTGTTGATAGAGAAGGTAAAGCCGCCGTAACTAATAATATTATAGTTTATAACGTATAGAGGAACTGTTCTATAGTCGCTCTAAGAGTGAAAACGCCTTAATGAAGAATAAGTCTACGGCCAGCACTTAAAAGCCGGGTATTAACAGTGAAAGTTCTCACCCTCACTACCCGGCGCTGGGCTGCAGGTCAGCCGTAAGAAGGTATTTCGACAGGAGCAAAGGGGATTTTAAAGCTTAACTGTAAGGTAAAGTATTATTCTACAGCGTAGTTTATTCTACCGATGAATTTATAGCCAATAAATTCAAGGCGTCTACATTCCACCCCGTCGCCGAACAGCCCAACGCCGGGTAGCAAGAGTGATATTTTTCACCTTCAATACCCGGCTGATAGCCCAACGCCGGGTAACATAAGTGATAATTCTCACCCCAACAACCCGGCGTTCAGGAGCTGGGTTGTGAACGTGAAAATATTTACGCTCAATACCCGGCGCTGGGCTGTGCCGGGTAGTAACAGTGATATTTTTCACCGTAACCACCCGGCGTTGGGCTATCAGCCGGGTAAGTAGGGTAAGATCTTTTACTGTAACTACCCGGCTGAGTATAGCCCAGAGCCGGGTATTAGGGGTGAAAGTTTCACCCTTACTACCCGGCTCTAGGCTGTCAACTATCAACGTCCGGCCTTTGAGAATTCTGAGGGGCAATGCAACCCAAAGTCTATACAGTACCTATAGATCCTCATTTATAATAAGATAAAGAGCTGCAGTGCATAATAAGGCCAATAAATAGATATCAATAATTATTGGGGTTGATATTTCTTACACGCGCGTTGGAAATTTTTCATCCCTACTACCCAGCTGTGGTAGCTATTATTTGAAGTCACTCTTCCTACCCGGAGCTGGGCTATCGGCCGCCTGAATCCTACATAGCTAAAGTTAAGAGTCGGGGAGATAAAGTAGCGCGCGTGCGGAACTTTTTTACTCTACCGCACGCGCGCTACTTTATACAAAGAACTTTTACCTATATGACCCGGCACTCGGCTGCAACATTACCGCAGTCTGTAGCCCAAATCCGGGTTGGTAGCGTGATAATTCTTACTGTTACTACCCGGCACAAAATTGAAATCTTTCCTATCAAGTACTTTCCCTACCCGGCTATAGGCTGCACGGTAAGAACCAAAGTATATTCACCTATATAACCCGGCTGTGGGCTGTAAGATAGATGCTCGGCTATATCCGTTTCTCACAGCCTACCGTTGGGTAGTTAAAATTATTTTACCTTACCCACCCGGCGCAGTGAACGCCGGACTGTAAGCGTGATTTTTCACTATCCACACCCGGCGTTGGGCTGCACCATAGCTTTTTTTTTTTTTTTTTGGCCCACGCTTTTTCCATCTCCCATTCCCACTTCACTCTACCTACCCGGCTGTGACCACCCTACGACCACCGCAGCGCATGCCCGGTGGCATGCTTATCGTTCGCTGCTGGTGGCCTCGGTATGTTTAATGCCCTCACCGATCTTAAGGGTACAAGGGCCCATTTCCCCCAGCATCACGGCTCGGGCGACACTGCCGGGGGCGGGACTCCTAAACACAGGGGGCCGGTCCCCCTCCGGCCGCCCCTCCGCACCGGATATCCAAGTGCGAGAGCGTAAAACGGCCGGTGGGGGAGTGAAAGTACTCCGTCTATGGATAAAATCTAGCCCGCGGATCCGGCTGACGCTCAGCAAATCGTACTAACAAGAGTACTCTATTGCGTACACGACCGGGCGGGACGACCAAGTCGTATGCAAGGGATTTGACCCCGCGCGTGGTGAAATTGCAATGCGCCGGCTAGCCCCGACCGTTTCCAGGTCGGGGCCACTGCCGGCCTGCTAGGATGCAGGGCCGAAGCCTATTCGTATCCGACTACGACGTGCGGGGGAAAATCGCCGCGTTCTGGCATGGATTCTGACTTAGAGGCGTTCAGCCATAATCCAGCGGATGGTAGCGTTATTCTATATCTTCCAAGCTCTTTTCTTTTCCTCTCTAACTTCTTTTCCTTTCTGAAAAGCGCCCGACCCTGTTTCCCTCAAAATCTGGTGTACACGACTTAAGTATCGAAAAAATATTTCAAAATCGCTTTCGCAGACATTTTTGAACTTGGTCAAAATTCTACGTTACTTCTACTTACTATACCTAAGGCCGCTGTTTCTATCGGGCCAAATAAAGGATCCTCGGGCTGTAGCCCCGAAGATCAGGCCCGAAGCTTTTGCCCCTAAGGGCCGTTCGTCGTAGTGGGGCCGCTGACTAGAACCTGGTCTTGGAGTAGAGCGCGGAAACCCTACAACCGCCCGTGGCGCACCCCCATAGCAATTGTTCGGGCTGCTTGCGCTTAAGCTTCTACTCGGGCGCGGGAGCCCTGGAGCTCCGGACCTAATTAAGCTGGCCGCTATCCTGAAGAGGGTACCTCGGAAGGAGGCCCAACAGACGACCGGAGCCCTGAAGATCCGACCTAGAGCTTGTACTCCTAGAGATGTTAGTCGCAGTAATAGAGCGGCCTACAACGATATACCCGAAAATTTAATCGTGACATGTTTTGTTAATACATCTCAGAAGGCCTTTTTACAACCTGCAAGGGGCCTCCTCCCGACTAACATTCTTGTACTCGGAGGTTCGCATTTCTGTTTGTCTAGCTCTCTTTAACAGAGGATTACCTATTATAAGGGCCGGCTAGAGCCCGGAGGGCTACCCTGCCATTGCGACAAATACTCCCCCAGGGGAAAAGCTCAGGTCGGATCTTCGGGGCTTCAACCCGATGATCCTCTGTTTAGCCCTGTGATAGGGGCCAGGGCCCGCTATCGCAGCGCGACCACATACCTATACTGTCTGCGTCAAACCTCTTCATTATGGACTCTACTTACTTTACGAGTACTACAAGATTACCCTAGGATTGTTTACGATCATGTCGTAATTAGGAGGTCCTCCGCCACCAAGTCGATTGACGACTCCGACTTATGCGTAGGAATTAATAGAGGATAGCGAGCACGGCTTCCTCAGAACAAGAGCTGTAGAAGTAGGGTAAGTTGTATTTAACACATGTATCTCTGGGTCCCGTGCCTCATATCTAACACGTCTGGCGGTACTTAGAGGCTATCCATGTGACATTGCGAAGAAATGGAAAAGTGGAAGATGTAACCCTGACGAGATCTGCCCCATAGACGTGGGCCGCGTCGAAGTGATTAGGCAGGGACGATCTGCTTTAAAGACATGGATTCGGAGGATATCTTACTGTTTCTCAATATCGTTCGCTGTTCCATCACCGGCTGCGATACTTTGCACATTATATACGTGCATCGCATTTGTTCAATGGATCGCCTCTATCTTTAGAGAACGTCGATCACACGAAAGCGATCCATCATCTCTAGAGGACTTTGACTCCACGGAACCGATTCAGGTAGACTGTGCTTGCTTTAACTAGAAGTTGTAACTACTTCCACATTTCAAGGCCTGCAAGAGAAGAAAGTAAGGGAGAAGCTTGGATGATAACAGTCAATGCCGTATGCAACGATGACCACCCCATTTAAATTTAACGCAGGAACTCATCGCTCAGTATTCTAACAGCCTTTTAATTCTACTTGACGTGGTTCAAACCCGTCGAGCACCCTCCGTGTTAAATCGCGACCCGACAGTGTTAGATTACCAAGATATGTACCACCTATCTTCATCGCAATCTTTAAGCACCGCCTTGTGGCTTTCGCGCATAGTAGAAGTACTAATACAAGCTATGTTGAAACCCTGTTGTAGTTAATAAATCTCAGAGCTATCCATAGGTCTAAGAGCCCGGCAGGTTGACAAAGTATTGTAGACACGTAATCTAGTCCCTTGTAGGCACGTTCCTGTTTGCGAATCAAAGACCAACCATCGAGACTAAACGAGAAGCTCTGTTGGGGTTTTAGGAGCTACGCCTAATACATGTGTAAAACATTGAGTATTTGTCCTACTTGTGGCACGAAGGGAGTCGTGGTGATCTAAGACTCTGGCTTGAACAGTACAACAGAACACGTAAGCTTGACCTTCCACCTTGAGCAGACGACTACTGACTTTTGGGCTAAAACACGGTAAGAGACGACTGAAAATGACACAACATCATGAATGCATGTCTCGTCATGTGATATTCTTGATATGAGTCCTGGCATGCTAGCGCACGTGGGGAAACGAGAAGAAAGCGTTGCCCGTTGGAGTCAAAAATTGCTAGCGGGTGTGTTCTTCGCCCGGTGCTGAGACAGCATTTTGTTCACTAGTTCATAATATCCCATTCGTTCGACGAATAAAGAACGCCAGAATACGGAAGATCCGCTTTTGCTGGAGTATGAGCTCTAGGATCAACGTTAATGAAGCTTGGTATGAGTTCCATTAACGATTCAACATTCCCACACCGAGCTGGGTATCCGTAGAGCCTGTCGCTGTCAGTATCTCTTTCGTTAGTCCAACAGTTTCAGCCATAGCTTCCTGTTCCCACGTCGTAGGCTTCTTACAGAAGAGTCGGTAAGTGCTCGGTCCGAAGGCATAGAGATGTCGATTCGTCGTCCCTGTCATTTGCACCGGTTGTTGCCAAATTTCTCGTGCTAGGTAATCAGTCGTACCAAAATTGCAGTTGAAAGATGTGGATGATGATGACTCACCTGAGGTGCTAGAAACTATGGAAGCTGCTGCTAACATGTGGATGACAGGATAACACCTGCTGGTGGCAAGCTAATGATGGGGTAGGGCTATGCCTCCAACAAAAGATGTTGTTTGGTTCTTAGCGGTCTTGACCTCAATTACTCTCTAGTTTACGGTGTTTGAAGCGTCACTACTGTCAAATTTGTCGATTTGATGTCTCTATGCATATTTTGATTGCAGTACTATGTGCTGTCTAGCTACTGCTAACGAGGCGCTAATCATTGACGGACTTTTTGGGGCTGCAAAAGCTTTTCGAAGACTATGTAAAGCTCGTTAGATCTGGCTGGAAGACGTGGTGGGAGGAGGTAGTCCTCGTCAGGCAACATCATGTTTAGAGGCTTAAGTCTGTGAATTGTCCGTGTAATTCTGAGCAAGGTACGTTCACCCCCAGCAAGACAACACACACATGCGAGTCTAGAATTTTACCCACTACTATTTCTCTTAATGATTTGTATGGTTCAATCGTCCTCCTCGATTCCTCAACAGCTACTGCAATTTCGGTTCTTTTCTATTCTCCTCCAAGAACGAGGATGTTTCCTCCACCGCCGACAGTATTCCGTGTAACCTAATCTTTATGCTTCGAGTAGAGTGGGTAATAATTCCTCTTAAGGGAGATAGAAGGATTGATAACTTAGGCGCTGCTACTGCTCGTCACAGCTTGTCTTTGTGTCGCGTAGTGGATTGTAAACCAGGTCTTCAGATTTTATTCGTGTCTTGGCCGCCCAAATTACGTACGAATCAACTCTCTCTTCGCTATCAACCACAACTGAACTCTTCGGAATGGCGTAGATTATGTATAGATCCGGTTGTAGAATTGTTAGCAATAAGAGCGTGGTTGGTGGAGACATCACGAAAGGCCTTTGTCTCTGTAAGCAGGATCTGGGACTTTCTTATTCGTTCTTGAATGCTCCGCCTCCAATGCGCAGGCCAACCTCAGGACTTCATGGTCGTATACTGAATTTCAAACGGTATCGGCCTGTCCAATGAGTTTTCGGGGCTTGTTATTTGCTTACCAACCTGTGCTCATCATTATTGCCGTTTGTGGCCGAATACTCCTCTCTAGAATTCACGACCATATATCGCCTTGCGACTCGCTTCGACTTGGGATTATCTTACATCACCCGAGCGACCTGGTCGAAAGCTTGCTTGGCCAGCTTGCGGGAACAAGCATAGCGAGATAGGACTGAAAGGACTTGGGTGGTGGCAACGCCATAACAAGAAGTCGATGATGACAGAGCTGGATGTGATGAGAGGTAACACACGACCCTCTTTGGGGCTTGCGTTATCCGGTACTCGCGGCCCGAAGGGAGACAAAGCTACGACACCAATATCTGGTGTCCATATTGCACAACATAACCTTCGCCACCTAGTTTAAACCCCCTTTTCCGATTTCGTACGATTCCGGAAATGCCGGCGAGAAAGGCTGATCATTTTTCATGCGGTTGCTGAGCTTATGCATCTGACGAAATATGGATTAGTTGGACGGGCTGGAGTTGCGGCAATGATGACAGGTATCGAAGGATCGTGAATGCAGACACAGAAACAGAAAAGCGACGTTGTTGAGTACTGTAGCACTACAGTGAAGTCTTCGCTTCACCGCCATGCCAGCTAATCAAGCCTTCTCATAAAAAGGCAAGGGAGCCGGAAGCCTCTTTCTTATATTAGCTTTCAAGACTTAAAATAAGGGGTTGTCGTGAGGGCAACGCACACATCATCGATTGGTTGAGGTCCTTCGCGGACCACGATGGACGCTTGTTTTAAGCTGCAGTATCAGCACAGACAAAGCTGAACACAGCTATGAAGTGAGCCGTTCGATACATCTCCTTGACGGTTCTTTGTTTATCATATTCGCAAATTACTCGCAAGTACAAGCCAGCGAGCTTCTATATACACATTGAATGCGATCTCTTACAGTTTTGCTTTCACGCTTTTCTCTTCTTCCTCTTGTGCCCTGACCTTCAACAGCCGTCTTAAAATCTTGCCACTTGCGCTTTTCGGAATCTCATCGACGAACCTGACGCCGCCTCTCAACCTCTTGTGATTTGCGACCTTTGCTTGCAGCCATTGCATGATCTCCTGTGCGCTTTTAGGGCTACCTTCGACGCCCGGCGCTGGTACAATATACGCCCTTGGCACTTCCGTCGCCTGGTCTTTGTTGTAGATCCCAACGACGGCAACGTCATTGACCATGGGATGGCTGATGAGCAGCCCCTCCAATTCTGCCGGCGGTACTTGAAACCCTTTGTATTTGATTAATTCTTTCACTCGATCTGTAATGTAAAAGTTGCCGTCTTTATCCTGGTGTCCAACATCGCCTGTCTTGAAGTAGCCATCGGGCGTGAGAGCATTCTTTGTCCCCTCTGGGTTGTTGTGGTAGCCTTTGAAGATATTAGGACCTTTGATCCAGAGTTCACCAGTCTCTCCAATCGGCAATTCCTTCTCTTCAGGAGACATGTATTTTGCGGTCTGATTTGGAAGGAGAGTGCCTACAGACCCTATGGTCTTGTTCCACTGGTCCCAAGGCTGAGTGTGCGTCGTAGGGCTTGTTTCACTGAGCCCGTAACCCTGCTTAATAGGCACTTTCAATCGCTTATACACCGCTTCAACTAGCTCCTGTGTCAAAGGCGCAGCTCCCGAGTTGAGCATACGAAGGCTGCTCAGGTCGTATTTATCAACAATTGGATGCTTGCCGAGGAGTAGTACGACTGGAGGCACAACGTAGGCAAAGGTGATTTTCTGATTTTCGATGATGGAGCAGAACCTTTCGATTTCGAACTTCGGCATGACTACCAAGGTCAGTCCGCTGTAGAGGCTCTGATGTATCAAGCAGGTCAATCCTAGATCCCATTTAGTGTGCAGTGAGAAAGCAACCAGGAGAAAAACCTACCATAGATGTGGTAGAATGGAAGAAACGCCAGTATGTTGTCTCCCTTATCATCTGGACCGCCGTTCCACGTCACATTTCCCCCTTCGCCAGCCTTCAACATCAAAATGTTCGATACAATGTTCTCATGACACAGCATAACACCCTTAGGATGCCCAGTAGTGCCTGAAGAATACACCAGAAACGCGAGATCCTCCTTCGGGTTCAGCTTGGTCCTCCGATACCTTTGGGTACCCGAGAGCGGCCGTATAGATGTGAAGTGTTTGAAATTGAAAGATTCATCCCTCTCGTCGCCGATAAGTATGATCCTGTCTTCTAAAATACCAGCTTTCTTCGCAGCGTCAACAGCGACTTTGAGGAAGGGCTTCTGAGTAACCAATGCGACTGCGCCAGAGTCCTTTAGCTGGAAAGCCAATTCGTCTGCAGTGTAGCCCGGATTAGCGGGAGACACGATGCCACCAGCCCAGTGAGTGCCCCATATTATGGCTGGCGTGTCGATGCAGTTGGGTGTGAACAACCCCAATACGTCTCCCTTTTCCCATTCCCATTGCGACTTTAGACCTTTGCCGAAGTCAATGGCTGTGCTCTTCACTTGTGCGTAGGTATAGCATCTGCTGGTATCAGCATCTTTGTAAATAACTTTGACCTCGTCAGTATAGTTTTACGGGTATCGAGTGCCATTGCATACTTTTATCATCAGGAAATGGCCTGTCATTGCGCTCAAAAAGAAAGGTCCAGAGATCCACATTTGGGATGCCAATTCTTGGATAGAGAGATTCAGTAGGCATTGTGTGCTAGGGTACCGCCGTAGAGCTCAGAATCGTATGTAGAGACGTGCAGAATCGCCTCGGGAGTATGTGGAAGAACAGCAGCAGTGGAAAAGACAGGCGACTGTGAGCCATGACGGCTGTCGTTGGTGCTACATCCTGGGCGGGGAAAGTAGACCGGTATTGGAAGCTGCCGAGGCAATTGATAAAATATTGCGCTAACTGGATATGGATCTGCCATCTGATCATCGTCTGTTTTCCTCTTCGTCTGCACATCCTCGAGCCTCACTGTCATTATACTTTGGAGTCTAGTAGGCACGAACCGCTAGGGTGGTGTGCTTACGGGTCAATGGCGTCGTTTCGTGTACCCGCTCTTCGCCATGCTTCTGCAAATACTGCTTTTCAATACCTGAGGAGCACCCAGCGACGATGGGCCCAGGTTCATGACGTTCGATTTCTAGTGACACACCGAGAGCCAGATAGGGTGACGGAGAAGTACAAGTCAAAGCTACAGCAGAAGGCCGAACAGTAAGCAAAGAACAATTTTGCGGCAAGCCTGGCACTGAATACAAGAGCAGGGAAGGTCTGAAGGACGTCGAGGAGCTGAAGGCGGTCTATCAAGACAAGATTCGGAGCGAACGAAAGAAGGCCTTCGGTTCAACTCCCACATCTTCAGCATCCTCCTCTAACTTCCCCCCTCCTCCTCCTCCTCCGCCTCACCCATCGCGCCACTCAACCACTCCGAGTTCCAACCAATCCGATCCGCCAGGTCTCAAAACACTCTCTTCGTACATCGACATCCCCAAGACACTTGAACTTCCTCAGAAGGAGATAAAGTACATATGGCGCCTTCGTCACGCCTCGGATCCCCAATCGCTTTGCGCAGTCATCCCCAAAGCGACCTACAATCGCATCGAGTCCACCGCCCGACAGCACCCGCAATTCATCCTCCCACTACCGAGGGAGGGACAGGGCGCTGAAATTCATTTTCTGCAGTGGACATTCCCAACACCTACGACCACAACGGTTCTATTCACACACTTGGCTGAATTCAAGCTAAGAGGGGAATATGCACAACCACATACCACTGTGACCCACCATCTGGATCTGGCAGATCCGAAAGGATTAATACTTTTGCAGGGAAGCATAGTGGATGGAAGGGGCATAACGGTAGAAGAAAGCAAATGGCTATTGATGTGTCTACAAAAGTTTTATGGTGGCCAAGAAAAACTGGAGCGGAGGAAGCTACTGGAGCAGTTCAGCAACGGTGATGGCGATTTCAAGGTTGAACAATTGCTAGAGGAGGCAGAGAAGATTATATGACCAGTGCCTGGCTGGAGGAGCATTCGTGGACAGTCCGCACCTTCAACCATCAATGCGCTTGGCTAACGGGACTCGATGGACCCCATGCATCCGATGCGTGCGCCACTCTGAGTCGACCGAAGACACCAGGCAGCATGTAAAAACGTCTCCAGTTGCAAGAAGAGCATCCGGTCGGAGTCAAGGTTCTTCGTCCCGGTCTTGTAGACCAAAGTTGGACTTCTACCGCGAGTTTGCTCCTCCGGTACACCGGAATCGACCGCTGGAGGTGCTCAAGTGTCCTTTTCGTTGCCTCCAGTGTCAGCTCCGAGTAATTGCTATGGTGCCTATTCGTGTTTGAGGAGCGACATTTGGTGCTCATGTGTCTGTACATTAATGCCTCGAACAATGGCAGGTGTATGCCGCCGTGGCGATTATGCAGCCTTCTGTCCTACTGTCCATCGTCGTTCTCGAAAACCAATTGGCTTGTTCTGCGACTCAATGCTGATTGCATTAACCATAGACAATTTCGAACAGATCATCCAGTGTCCATCTTCCTTTGATCTAGATAAACAGACTCAACGTGACTCACCTCGGAACTCCATAGACTTCTTGCACTTTAACCCTGTCATGGTCATTAATCTCGAACGGCGAGTGACTGCACTATCTACTATACCGGCTTAGGGCCTTGCATGGTAGCTTCTGTTCACCCCCGAGCAGCTCCCTCTCGCCTAAAACGTTGGCCAGCCCCCGAAATTTTGGGGCTGGCGAGGATCTAGAACGGGTAACCCTCTTGTGTCCAGGCCTATCAGATGGAAAATTGGGTGCAGAGTAAAAGGAACGAGCCCCGGAGCAGGGGGACTTTCAGGGCCCGTTTCACTAGCTTTAGGCAATGGCTTTTAGTTGCCAAGGTACATATGCCAAGCCGGTGCAATGCAATACCGACTACGCCTGTACAGAGCAGCAGCTGAATCAGATGTTGAAATATCTCCATCTATAATACGTGTCTTTGAAACCATCAATTTCATTAGGCAGAGATATTCTGTAGCTAAGAAGCTGGCTGAATAGAAAATCCTGACTTTCCGGTGGCCAGCAATCCTAGCCACCAAGTTGAAAATCCGGGCCAAAACAAAAGCATTAGATTCCCAAAAATAACGGCAGCGTAGAACATCTAGGAATATTTTTGAATGATTCCTTCCACGATCCTTCACCTGTATCCGTTCACCGCTATAAATAGCTCCACGTCGCTCGGCCAGGCTTCGAATCTACTAAAGCCAGGCCTACCGTGTCCCCCATCCATCTTAGCGAATAATTATCTACGCTGGCAAGAAGCACGGCTCACAGACGCGTATTTGAGCGAGATACTCTACTTTTCAACTGGGCCTCTTGAAAGGCTGAGTGGTGGTATCAAAAGGGTACTAAGGACATTGATTCTTGGCTGGAAGATCGTTCTGACGGATCACCTACCCCTGGGTGCTCGACCGACGAATTGGTAGAGCTTCCCTAGCGATACTGAACTGCACGCCTACAAGTTGAAAAGCCAGATACGCAAGACAATACCTCTGAGTCTCAACACCGCCAGCATGGCGAACCGCGTTGTCGATCTACCTCTCCACATCACCAAGCTTGAGTCCCCGGAAGGCTTTTCGGTATGGGAACTTGAGATGCAGCAGTATCTCATCGCGACCAGCCTTTGGGAATGGACCAACGTGGAGAATGAGGATGCCCCGACGGCAGAAATATCAGCTTTAGCCACCGATAGCAGTAATCAAGATGTGCGGACCACTGCCCCGACAGCTCTGGAAGAAAAGATGTCTGCTTGGAAGAGCGGACATGACTTAGCTCGCAATGCGATTTGGTCAAGGCTTGGGCACTATCATATTCTTGATTTCAAACATGAAACCAATGCGTACGAGCTTTGGAACAGGATCAAGAGATTTCAAAAGCATCTACAACGATATTCTCAGCATTCATCCAAAGCTTCAGCTCGAAGAGAATTACTTGATATTCCGTTTTCATACTGGCCTGGGTAAGGAATATCAGGATTACGCGAATGATTACACCTGGACGCATGAGGCTATTAAAGATGATAAGCCGGCCTATTCCCTTGAATATGCTATCACCCGATTCCTACAAACAGTCCGCAATGAGCCGGACAAGCATAGAAATAAAAGGTCACGGGACGAGCGACACATGTACGGTGACTAAAGGCATAGCGGGCACGCGAAGACACCCCTTGCTACCTATGTTAAATAGTTGTTAGTAGCCCTCTCAGCTTTGAGATATTCTAGCCTCCTGACGAGCGTTAGCGCTACCAGCCACCGTGGTTGGGATATCTTTGGGGAGATATACTTGCGGAAATTCCAGCATGAGTATGTTAGATCAACATCAATGTAATGTTTGCCATTCTAGCGCCTGCCAACACCATGGTCCAACACTTAAAGGCTTGAAGCGATCATGATCACTAGCAGCCTCATTCCATAGATTTTAGCTCCTCAGATAATGCATACTCATTCCTGCATATCATAGATCCAATACTAGTCAATACAACCATACGTTCTAAACCCTATTCCTTCGACACGACCCTTTTCCAACTGGTCAAAGTTGTAGTACAAGATGAAGAGTGGAATACTATTGACCCTTCTAGATCATCCTGTAAGGTAATCTTACCGTAAACTCCAGTATCTACGCAAACCGCGGGAAACCCCCCTGTGACCAGCTGAGGAACAAGCTCGGAGTCCAGCAGGTCTAGGAGCGATATCTTTCGGTCTGTTGTAGCGCACCCATGAAGATTCAATCACCTCTGCATCTAAAGCTATCCGAGATACCGTCAAGACTCGGTAACCCCTGGCTCTGTTCAACAGGGTTCCAGGTTTCAGCGAGGTCTAGATTTGATTATCTGCCAACGCTAGATAACACTGCACGGCGGACCTTCATGTAACAGTGCCGGTATTTTAGAGCTTATGCAGCCAGTTGTCAGTCATTCGATCTTCAGTCCATGGTGCAGGCCAAACGAATGAGAATGTTAGGCGAAGTCGAGCGACTCCTGGTTGGTCATACTCTTCTTCCAATGAAGTGTCAAGCGGCAAATCATTGCAGAGCCGAATAGAAAAGCATGAGCGGCGGTACGGGGAGTGCTTCAAAGTACACGCAAGATAAGATCCGAAGGGAGATCTCAGAAATGGATTTTCGGCCGATGTCGTAGAAGACCTTTTCCAGTACTAGGGTGTTTGATAAGCTGGTAAAGCGCGGTCCCGATGATGGTTTCAATAATTGTACAAACACCAGGTCACCGTCCTGAGACGGCCCAGATGGTTTGACGTAGCTCGCAACAATAAGGGAAATTAACATAAACTCAATGGCAAAACTTGAAGAAAGCAGGCAATCGTTGGCTGTCTCTCAATATTTGTCCAGTAAAGACACTACAGCAAGGGGAGAATTGTGAAAGTGTTTATTGCAAGATTGTAGGGACATGCAAGAAAATTCCTCAGCCATGAGCGTCCCACTTCACCCTGATACAAGGCCTTGTGCCCTTTCCAGCTCAAAAAGATATTCGCTGTTCAGCCTTGCATTGCTTTTTCCCCGTTCGGTCTGCTTTTGTATATCTATCCTACCAACCTGGTTTGTAGCCACCGGTGCCAAAGTCAGCTCGGATCGCAATTAGTCAAGCCCAGCACCGGATTAGGTATCTTTATATATGGACCGAAGACGCAGATTGAAGTGGGAAGTTGTGTCATTTATATAGTCTCATTGTGTAGATTTTAATGTATATATGCCATTGGAGCCAGCAATTGTCTCCTGGGGCGAGGCCACGACGCCACGCTATGGTACCGGCTTCCGGGTTTTACTGTACTGTAACCAATTATTTATCCATGGGGAATATTTGTGTCATGAGCTTTTATTCGACCTTTTTGAAACCGTCCTCTCCTCTGGAGCCCCATTAACCACCTTGTAAAGCTGCTTCAGCACCACAGTATTGGCCGTCATCGTAACTGCGCTCAAGATGAACAACCCTATGCGACCATACAACCCAACCATACCAAAGATCGGATATGGCCAGAATCCATTGTGTTTGAAGCATTGCTGCACCCAAGGCCAGTAAACTAGCGCCAGCATGCTACTCAAACCCATCGCACTCGACGTAGACACGGTCCAGGGCGGACTCAGCAATAGGAAGTCCACTAGCAGCAGAATCTGGGGTATGGCATGAAAGCTAAGGTCGGCGACCAGGGGTAATTGCGCCCAATCAGGTATGACCAGACTCTTGTCGATGAATCTTAGACTCCAATATAGCATGGCCACTAGGACTTCCAACGGGGTAGAACACATCGTGAGGATGTTCTTGACTTGGAAGAGGGCCGGGGACAATGTAAGGTCTGCCAAGGCACCAGCTATGAATGAGGCAGTGGCGATTGTGAGGCCAATGATTGTGAGGTATTGAAAGTGCCAGCCCCATGAATCATTTATGGGTGTAGGGTATTCGATTAAGTAGACGTAGGAGTATGTGAAGGAGGCAAGGCCGAGGAACTAGCAGTGTCAGCTCTGCTCCCATATGTCGCCCAATATGAGGAGAAGGGTGCGTGTTACATGGATGAGAGCAGAGAGGCCAAAGGGGGAGGGCGAGGCATATCTCTGACGAGGATGCTGGAGGCGTGTTGCAGGCATTCTGCCAAGAGTATCTCAACCAGCAACGAGGAGCCTTTTCGTCCACGCAGTGGTATTGTTCAGGTGGAGGCTATCGTATCATGTCGACGAGATTGATTGTATGGCTTTCGACTTAGAATGTACGAGGGATGGCTGCATGCTTGATGATCTAATCTTATCAATCTGACACGAGACTTGGCAACTCTTGGGGCTTCAACGCCAGGCCAAAATGCTTGCACGACTTCACTTCTCATTCTCAGCTTGCTGCAAGCCACTGACACCGTTCAATTCGCCGTTGCGAACGAGTTGGACATCGGTGTAGACGGACAGCAATGGTGCGCGTGCAAGCCAATTGAAGGTGCCCTTCGTTGGCCCTTCTAGACCACCAACTAATGCACGGCAAACACATTAACACCCTTATCGCTGCCACCATCGCCTCGACTTTCCCTTCCGCGAACACCGACGATTTGCTGCTCGACTTTCGTCCTTTCCCTATACAAGGCGCCCCTCTGCGAGGCTTACAAGACTGCAACACATACATCCTTCCTCTCTCTGCAGTCCATCTCCGCCAACTTCCCCGCCGAACGATGGAGACTACCCCGCAGGCGCGATGAACGTAGTCTAGAGGTCCAGTCAGAATTCCCCGAACGCTACACGACGCCCCCACGTTGCTTTGTGCAAATACCATATCCCAAGCTACATATCTCAGCTACATCGAGACCTCCTAAGCCATGCCGAGGCCAAAGAAGCCTGGTAGCGCAGAACCTAAGAAGCGCAGTCGCAATGGTTGCTGGTAATCTTTCAATGGCCCCGCCCACAGCCAAGTCAAAGGCTGACTGATTGAAATTAGGCCTTGTAAGAATAGAAAGATCAAGTGTGGCGAAGAAAGACCCAAATGTCAGAATTGCGAACGCCAAGGAGAGACATGCGATTACAGTATACGCCTCAACTGGGAAGGCCGGTCCAAAAGGAAATCGAGCAACGAGAATCAAACCTCGACAAATCTCTCAAGTCCATCTTTGCACCGAGAAAGTTCTATCTCTACCGTTTCAGATGGCGGCTCTACCATCAGAGGGCAGAGTCCAAATCCAATGGCTAGCTTCATGGATGCGCAATACGGCCGACCCAGCTCTGCCGGTCTCTACTCCTCTCAATCCTCACCCTTCAGAGACTCCATCTCCGCTGCACAGCTCTCCAGGATCCGAGACCAGGGTACAGGCCCTTATCCATCTCCAGATTCGAGCATTGAAAGCCCTCCGCTGATGAATGTACCACACATGCCTTACGGTGGCCATCATCACTCACTATCCAACCCCGAAATGCCTCCTCCTTTCCAGAGCCCACTATTCCAATTTTCCAACAACAATACTATACGGGGAACTCCATCGCCGGCGTTTGCAGACCATCGAGCCAAGAAAATAAGGCTGAGTCCATCCATGGACAAACAAGACTTCTACGACAAACCGCAGTCTTATGGACCCTCGCAATTCGCTGTGTCTGGAAATGTCAATATGGGTCCTCTCATATCACCACCAGCTGTACGGTATCAGTCGTCCAGCCCTTCAAACGGGACTGCGCGAATACCTCCTACACCGGCAGCCTCATCTGTAGGTTCGGAAGACATACACCAATCACTGTCAGGCCCATCTCCACAACCAATTCCATCACCACAGCCACCTCCACAGGAGTCTCCGGATTTTCGCCGCTTGTCTGTCAAGTCTCTGCTCTCCGATGACTCTCCAGCGGAATCCGGTAGCAGCAGCGAAGGTGCCTTTCCCGGGAAGCTCAACACCACACACTTTAACATACAGAAGACCACGTATGGTGTTGATCGAGGCTTTGCAGATCTCGATATACCAAGAAACAACGATACCATAGCGTTGAATGGTATGACACCGAATTTTATTGAAACAGACAATGACATGACCGACCACTTCTTTTCTGGATATGGCTTCGGCCTCAACAGCTCAGATGGGTTTCAGGAAGGTGCAGGCTACTATGGGAAGCCTGTTACCGTCAGTATATCTAAGTCACTTGAACCATTACCTCAAATGCTCCGAGACAATCCGATGAATCTGCTCTACTTCCATCATTTCCTAAATCATACTGCAAGGGTTTTGGTTCCTCATGACTGCTCAGAAAATCCGTTCAAAAGCATCTTGCCACAAAGTGAGTCCATCCCCAATAGGCATGTCCATCCGCTGGCTAATCTTAGTGTACAGTGGCTGTCCAAGACACGAACCTACTGCACCTACTCCTGGCTTACTCGGCTAGCCACCGCTCACGAGTGCTGAATCACCCCGAGCCAGCCAATCGGATCGCTGAATGGGTTCAGGATGTTTTTCCCGCCCTCAGAGAGGCCCTCGGTAATCCTGGCGGGCAAATCTCCAACAGCAGCCTGGCCACTGCCATTATGTTGGCTTCGCTCCAAATTCTCAATCCCAACACATTTGAGCACTCGGTACCGTGGACACAACATCTGCATGTAGCTCGACAAATGATCTCGAGTCGTGGTAGAGCAACGGCCGCGCCTCGAAAGGATAAGGTTTTCTACTTTCTCATGCGATGGTTCGCCTACCTCGACGTCCTCGGCAGCCTGAGTGGTGGTAAGTATGACCAGCCTTTGTTCGGCGGAAATTACTGGGCATTGGATCCCAATGCTGGTGAGCAGGATTACCAAATAGATTGTCTCCTCGGATTCACTAGTCGCCTTGTTACCATACTTGCTGAGATCGCCACTCTCGCCAGAACTTGCGACAGCGAACGTATAGACCCTTCCGGGTATATAGACACAGACTGGCAACCTTCCCTGGAAGTTATGCAAAGAGCGGAAAAGCTGAAAGCAGGCCTAGTAGAGGCGAGAATGCACCACTACCAAGGGTGTCCGCATAGAAGAGCGAGCACCCAAATTGAGGATAATTCTTACGCTATCGAGCTCGTCACCACAAACGAGGCATTCCATCATGCGGGCTTAATTCATGTCAATAGGCGTATCCTGGGGCGGCCATCTGATGATCCAGAGGTCCAATTCGCCATCCAAGAAATCGTAGTTGCATTACAGAGAGTCCGCAAAGGAGGCACGGCTGAAGGTTGTCTACTCTTCCCCATGTTCACGGCAGGATGCGACGCCAAGAATCCCAGTTTCAGGGAAACCATCATGGAGAGGCTGAAGAGGATGGAAGGTTTAGGTATGAGCCAAGTAAAGAAAGCTAGGGCGCTCATGGAAAAGGTATGGGAGACTGGTAAGCCATGGGAGAGTTTGGTGTCGGGGGATTCCTTCTTTGGCTGAGGACATATTTTGGACACTTCATGACATGTGTTGATGGGCTCATGACGGATCTGTACGAAGGTTAGCAAGGCGTTAATTGACGCGGCATGTTGATATCGTGTCCAGATACCCAAAATTATATGGTCGCCTCTGAGGCTAGAATAGAACATATCATGATTTGATGACCACTTCTTGAATCACTTGCTGATCTGCCGGCACCCTTGCTCGCTTAGCATTTCCTCCAAATGATCAAGGCTCTGTACATCCTTTTCAATCCCTTTGCCATGGATAAGTCCGTTGCGTCGTTGCTTGACAACCCTCGCCAAGTTCTTCCTACAACACAACACCTGTCCCCTCGAGATGCACTTTCCCCTCTCAAAACTCCATTTCTTTCCGATCATTTCCAGCCCAATTCTAGCCTTGTCTGTGGCAAACTCCCACGCTATACTATACAGAGGTGATTCAGTCAGGTAAATGCTGCGTGGGGCCTATAACTGTCTGCGTCGTAGGTTAGTATGGATTCGAACGACGAGGTCAGCAGGCAAGACCGACGTCCATTGCGCGCCAGCAGGACAGTGGAAACAACGTGTGGGGCTTTTTTAGTCACCTGCCGAGCTTTTCCCCATCTCGAGCGGCGCTGTCGCTGACCTCGCTCTGAAAGCCAGTACCCATTATTCAACATTCCTTGGGCGGTACCTCTTAGGTTCAGGCGAGCGAGCTCCCATAATCACCTTTGGTTTATATCGAACCGGGTCCTCGAGTAGGCAACTCTAGTCTTATGGCACTTAAAAGAGGCCATAACTTGTATTGAAGGAGACTAAGATCTTAAGTAACTACATCTAATCTCGATCCTTAGGCCCTAATATGTGAATTGTGGCTTTCAACTGGAGTTGAGTAGTTCATATCCTCGATACACATACACCTATTCATCAAAATAGTTGATTTTGCTCAAGGAGAAGGACTACAAGCTTGAAGATAGTAGTACGTATGGGCCCACATAGGATGGATGATAGCGGACACACATACTCTGAAGCTGCGAACAGGTATGATCTTCATATATACAATGTAGGTGAAGAAAGGGAACGATAGCCCTACTGAGACTCGGGATGGGTAAGGGGGACAATGTTTAGGTGCGAAAATAAAGTAAATTGACTACATTCTCCGAGTGCGATCTTGCCAAGCAGTAGGCGGGCATACTTTTGGGCCATTCAGTGCTAATGGACCGCATGCTGATCAGTTTTAGTTTGCTGCTATACGATTTTTATTCCGAGCCAATATATATAGAGACTTGGCATAGAAAAGCTTAGCAAAGTTTCAACAAGGTAATTTTTGCCCCTGTTAGCATCATAAAGATTGAAGATCCACTTTAATTGCGGTAAGAAAATTTGAATAAAATGCTAATGAGTGGTTTATGTTAAAACAATGATAAACAATATGTGGGCCTGTGTCAATGAAGCATGCTCATTTCTGACTCAAGGAGTGAAGTCTACATCTCACTCGTAGATGAATGTGTGAAAAGTAAGTCTGAAGCTACCTTGCCTTAGGAATGCTCTTTATAGCTTACAGGTACTTATCCTCTGAGTAAGGTTAGAAACATCGTGTGAAATTGAACAGAACTATCGTCGAATACCGGAGACAAGAAAAATGAATAAGGAATAGTAGACGTATGCAAATTTGCACGCTTTTTTCGAGTAGCCGAACAACAATGGAAGCCTCCTCTCCCCTCCTCCTTCATCAACGCCCAATTCCCCCAGGTGTGCAAAACTCCTCCACCTGTCATTGCATTCACCGGATTTCTTGCTGTGCCACGCAGATTCGTTCTTTTATCTGCTTTGACAGCGTTTTCAATTCTTCCATTCTTTCATTGAGCAGACTGCCTTCAAGGAATCTTGATTTTTTGGAAAATTCATTCAATTTTGTTCAATTCTATACGGCAAGGCAAAAGTTCTATTAAAAGAAAGCAATTTCACCACGAGACAACGATTATCAAGATCGAGAACATCACGCACGAACTACACCCACGGATTAACACGATTAACATCGCCTTCACATAACATCTAGCACTATCAACAGGCATACGTACGTCAGCAGTCATTCCCATCCTCCTAGGCGCTGGCGCCCTTGCTCAGCCTCACGTCAAATATGCTCCCTTTCATCACCACCACCGGCGTGATCAGACCAAGACGTAGGATGAAGGTAATGTCCATTACGTCGAAGACAGTGTTGACGTCTACGTCACCTTGCCCCCAGGACAGAACGCCCTACCAGCAACCAGTAGCGCTCCCCTCGCTATGAATGAAGACTATATTAAGGGCCCATACAACGGGGCCACCACGAACAGCCCAGCGCCAGCCCAATCTGCATACTTTCCCGCTGCCGATACGACATTGACTCCAACCCCAGTACAAGCCGCAGCCAAAGAAAAAAACTATGGCCCACCTCAACAACATCAACAACCTCTCTCAGCCAGCTCCCCAAGCCCAACAACCTCCGCCACCCCCTGGCTCTACTCCCCAGGCACAACCCTCCTCCGGCAGCAGCAGCGGCAGCGGCTCCACCACCTACTGGTCCACATCCCCCAAATCCCCGCTCAACGACCCCTCCGGCACCGACGTCTTAACCCGCGCCAACTACTGGCGCACAAAATGGATCTCCACCCTCACCCCCTTCACCTGATCCTCCCTACTCGCCAATAACTCCTACACCACAACCCCAAACCCCACAACCTACACCACAGACCCCAAAACTCACGATCAAGTCCCGCACGGCGAATCGGATGGCACCGTTATGGGACACGTTCTCTACCCGGGGTCGTTTGCGCAGTGTATAGCAGCAGGGAAAAATGTGGCGATGAATGGGACGTATAGGCCGTTTGACATGGCGTTTTTGATGTAAATTTGTGAGGAGCCGAATAGATTGGAGGATTGTGGTGTGACGGGGTTGCTAGATGGGGGTGAGAATGGGACGGGGCATGCGGGGATTATTAAGTGGGGGTATACGGATATTGGGTGTTTTTGGATGGGGAGTGATTTTTATGGGGGGATGTGGACCTGTGATTTTGCGGGGGGGCCCGGGGACGTAGGATGGTGGGGCGGGGGAGAGGGGAGGGATAGGTTAGGTGGTTGAGGCGCGTTAAGGAAAATTGGTGGGTTGGCTTGGGCGGAAGGGGGTGGAAGGGCGGGCAAGGAATCCACTGGTGGATTACAAAGGGTGGTGGATACATTCGTTTCTTTACCCTTTGCGGGACTTTTTGAACTTTGTGAAATAAACTGGATACAAACTCACTCTTGGCCTGTTAGAGGGCTGCGGCGGCTTTAGCGTGTGCTGTATGTATAGTATTAGAGCTGGGTCCAACGAATATCGAACCGCTTATATGAGAGCATCTCAATTTTTATCTTCCATTATCTCACAGCTTTCAATCTTTAAGCTTCGTTCCTCCATGCGTCTATTGAATTTTGTACATCCTGAACATCCCATTAATCAATCCGGCTGTCCAATTTGTATAGCATGCTCTCCATCGTTCATCAGGGTACGCGAATCGATATATCTCCTCCGGGGTCCTGCTTACTATCCCAAGATTCTAGCGTTCATGGCGTCTTCTCGTAATAGCGATGCCGCCTTCTGTAGACACGAATACTCTTGTTCGGCTCCAAAGCACATTTGGGACCAACTATTCCCTCGGAACGTCCGAGACAGATCCCCCATGTATGAACCAGGGCACATGCATCGCAGTGGAACATCTGACACGCAGGTCACGCTTGCATGCAGCGAATTCACCAACCAAACCCAACCGTTTCAACCCCTTGTTAAATTGCAGCAAGATTCAATCATCTCCGAGAGCCTCTAATACGGCCACTATATCTTCGTCCACCCGCTTGCCTTCATCAATGTCTACCATTCATTATTCTGACTTTACAACGTCTCCCTCATCCCCTTCCCAATCGGCGCCCAAAGTGCCAGTAAAGCCGTGATAATAAGCGTAATTGGCATAGCCGCATCTTGCAAGTCCCCCTGATGCCTGCTCAACCACCACCCCATGAATGCCCACCCGCCAGCCGTAATTATAATCTGCCATATCAGTAGAGTAAGAAAGCAAGGCTGTAGCTCAACAAGCAAGCCCCACATATCTTCCCGCCCGTCCACGTGCAGATTGACCTGGAATCGTTTCTGCCTTTTCGGAATACGCTCGAGGGCTTCACTGCGGCCGCAGTGGTTGCCGAGGGTGGTGTAAAAGCGACGACGAAACTCGTGGGGGGAGATGGGAGGATCGTCGTGGGGGCCTGGTGGACGGGGGTTGTATTCGTAGATAAGCTCACTGGGCAGGGAGTGACCTACTTTGGCGAGCTCGTTGACATAAGAGCGAGTGAATTTCACGAAGTCGCAGTGGGAGAATTGCAAAGGGGAGAACCAGAAGCGAAAGAAGCCCCTGAGGCGGCGGTATTCTTGTCTGAGGTTTTCGAAGAAAACTTCATCGTTTTGGCATCTGGTGGCGAGAATTTGGGAGTGGAGGATCTGGCTCTTCTGGTAGACGCAGAAAAGGACGTACAACTCTTTCGAATTGGCGTTGTTGTAGGTATTCTGGATATGGCTGGCTAGTCCAGTGGTACATATGTTAGAAGCGTCTTCGGGCAACTGTGAAGCGTTGCTGGGGAACGACCCTGGGACGTCGCCCTTAAGTTGTGAGTGACTAGCGGCTGAGCTCTCTGACTGAGATGCAGCATTGCCACTTTCATGCGCAGCTGTGGGATTCTCGTTGACCAATGCTTGGCACTTCCGGGCGAGGTACTTCGACGCATCTGTCCAGCGTTGATCGCCACAGGCCTTAGTCTATTAGTACTAATACATGGTAATACTTGAACTTAGTTCACCTACACATTGCCACCTGATACGCACTCTCCCACTCTCCAACGGCTTCGCTGGGGCACTTAATGGCCACCAATTCCATTCCCGTCCACTGTAAGTTTCGAAGAGGCCTTTGACCTTATCGGATGTTGAAATCTCTAGATCGTTGATAAAATCAAACGAGGCAGGCGAGGACCATAATTCATCAGGTATACGAATGTGCTGCTCCCTTTTCCACAACATAAAGACGACAATCCTCCGGCAAATGCGACGCCGCCATTGCTCCCGCTTGGTGGACGTTTCGATGCTCGCTCCCTGGATCTTTCTATGTACCTGCTTTTCGGGTTTTAAAACTTGTTCCTCATCTCCAGAAGTCTCCCATGCAAATGAGGCGCTTGGTTCGGATTCCATAGATTCAGATACTTTAGCCAAATTGTGTTCAAAGATAGAAAATGGAGGATGCCCTGATCTAAGACCTTGATGTTGCTCCCGCTTGGTGGACATTTCGATGTCCGCTCGCTGGGTTTCTCTGTTTGCCTGCGTTTCGGATCTAGGACCTTGTTTCTCGTCCTCAGAATTCTTCAATACAAACGAGGCGTCCTCAGAGTCGGAGCTGAAGTTAAAGGTAATAGCTTGTCTTATGGATTCTTTTTGGCCATCATCCGAAACACTAGAGCCCCTTTTGACATTATCGAGTTCAATTTTTGGCTTTAGCCTGTCCGCATCGAAAACCCAATTGTCAGGCCTTTGCTGAAAGAGAGACTGGCGAGATATGGTGGCTCTGCGCAACCGACCCAGACGCTCTTGCTCTACCATCCGGTCTTGTTGCTGGCGGAGTCGCTCTATGTCCGCCTCTTCGTGACGTCTCCTAGCTTCATCTCTCCTTCGATATCTGTCTTTATCTTCTTGACGTCTCCAAGCTTCCTCTCTCCTTCGGTAACTCTCTTCATCTTCTTCTGCAGGTCTTTTAGCTCTTCGGTATCTCTCTTCTTCCTCCCTTATTTGGCGTCTTCTTGCTCTCTCTACTGACTCAATTCGCTCCCTTTCTCCAAATTCAAACCGTCTATTGCGACGCTCATCTTCTGCTAGACAAACGGTTTCACCAATATGACTGCTAGCATCCCCCGCTAGAGCTGGTGGAGAGTGGGGAACAAGTGTCAAGGAATCGCCCTTTTCGGCTTTGGCTCTGTAGAACGGTGTTATTTCTGTGTTGTCGCCCTTTTGCAATACTGTAGGTATCATATTTCCTGCATCAATAGCTGCCGGCTCATATTTTCTCCCAATTGAACCCTGCTCCGTCGGAGACTGAGACTCGAAAGGGGGCGCGTCTTTTCTTAGAAGAGGTCGGTTTTGACGCCTAAATCCATCCAATTCGGTCAGACGCCTGAGTGCATCGTATGCGGCCTTAAAGTTCATCTTGTCTTCCATGGTTCTGAATTCGAGCTCGACAATGTTTAAGTGTTGCCTGATAGTATCGAATTTCCTGAGCAATCTCGACTGTGTAGCAGTCAGCGACCTAGGAACCTTTACACCAACGGCACTCGGCTTAATGCCACGAGATTCCCAAAGGGGATCTGGGGGGGGAAGTTTCCGCCAATAACTGGTGGGGTCAATCTCTTCCCCAAAGGTGATGTGTTTGCATGATCCTTCCATCTTTCCACATCTGCACTGCCTAGTGCTCGGAAGTTTACCATCAACTGTATTCGATCAGCAGTGTTCTCGTCAGGGAAACAGGCCATTGCGTACGAGGTATACTCGACCAGATAGGCTCATCGTATGGTACTACTCGCAGCATCTCTTGCCCACCAAACACAAGGAGCGAGGAAGCTGGTATCTCCATCGCAGAGCCATTTGAAAGATTTGGACCAATGTTGGATGCGGTGGTAGGGTCGGTTTTGGTAGAAAAACCCCCGTTTCCAGAACGCGCTCTTCCCTTTTCAGCGTCCCGTGCATGACGCCAGTTATGTGGAGCATCTGTGGTCACATTGAACGACTCGTGTTGGGTTGGTACCTTTCTCCATAGTTGAATAGCCGTATCAAAGATGGTAACACTCGACTCTGGCAAGCTCACTTGAACATCCGAGCTTAAATCTGATAAGAAGAGATTCTGGACGAAGAGGGTGACAAATATACTTACATGTGGGTTTCCACACGAAAGCCTGTAAAAACCTCCTGAAAGTGGAAAAGATCTATATTGTAGAGACATTAGTGGCGCTGATCGAGTGTAGTAGGACTTCAAATCTCACCTTGCATGGCCCTAAATCCCAATAGGAAAAATTGTGCATTTTCTTGTAGTTTTAAACTACATTGAAGACCTTTTCGAGGAAGGTATATATAAAATGGGTCCAAATGCACGCGGTCAAGATCAATTACAAGCCTATGTCATTAGTACTGAAATCATGGAAGAGCTTTGAACGGCGTACGAATGTCCGCTTTTCCGGTCTTGTGGGTTGTTATTGATATCTAACAACTGTATTGCGACCTTACGATGACCAGCTCGGAGAATCTCAACATCCTCCCAGCAACTGCGTCCCGCCTCACTAAGATCAAAGCCTTGAACGGAGAGCCGCAGGATTCCGTTATCGTCATTGCGAATGAGTGAGCCAGAAGCCTTGTAACCCAAAATTCCGTCATCGTCATCGCAAATCAGGGATTTAGAAGATTCATATTCCTTGACTGAAACATTGTCAACCTCATACAAACCACTACCGCTGACACCCGAGAGTCGCAACGTATCGTCCACTTCTAGAGGCATTGATCCAAGGTTCAGATACCCCGAGCAAATGGTCTATGATGGCCGATTCATAAAGAATTTAGCATGTCTATGAAAATGTTAATAGTCCTTTTGCAGCTACCATTTAGCAGATCGCACCTCTGGCGGTGTTACGATAGCTGACAGTGATGTGTTGAGTATTGCTCTTGGATCGATTGAAGACAGTCAACGGTAGTTAATAATGCAACCGGTCAAAGAATTCTAATGATGGCGGACTGAGGTCGGCATGGCTTAGATGGAAGACGCCTTACGTGATTGCGGTCAGGCTTACCGTGGCGGAGGCTGAGTTGTCCCTTTTGGGCCAAGTGATGTCGCTTGGAGATGCCGCCCTGATTCGCTGGCACGGTCAACGATTCTCATCTCTGGCCTTACGACTTATCTTATAAATGCCTTTATCGGAACCCATATACATGGTATCCCTTCCTCTTCCTTCCTGCCCGGATATTGTTATACTGGTAAATTTTTGATAGTTTCCACCAGAGCAATCCCCAGTGGTGCACTCTTGTACTATGCACAATGTTGACTTCGCTATGTACAGGGCTGTACATAAACAAGAAGCAACAGGAACTACCCCATACACTTATCCAAGATCTAACACTACGTATATACCCCGCAGGTCAATTTACATAACCATGCACCCGATTCCATACATGGCCCTCTCAACTTTATTCTTAATCTGGTACCAATCGGCCCTTCGTTCCGCAAATTGATAAACCTCTTCCGCTCTAAAGATGCCGTAGAAGCGATCGCCATCGGCAATAATGGTAGCTAGTTCTTTAGCGTCTGAAGGATCAACAAGATATATCTGGGAAAGCTCGCGAAGAGCTTTGAAGAATTGTAGAAGCGACGGATTCTTGAGCGTTTGAATGTAGTTGAAGTAGTGATTCATGTCGCTGCAGAAAGTCAGTCAAGCGGGAAAGAGGGACGCTTGGGGGCAACGTAGACCTTATCAACTTTATGGAACCGGTCACGCTGATCCGTTGTCGTTTCAGATGCTTGCAAAGGGCAGCAAATAGCCGCATTCCAACTTCTTGATTGAATACATCCAGCATGTTCTTGTCTGTGCTGCCAACTAGCATCTTAGTATGAGAAGATACCATATCAACAATCTGTTTAGCTGCTTCGCTGGGACCGATGTCCATCACGTCAGAGTTTGCAACACTGGATGCTTCAGGGTTGTAATCTTCGGCTTTCTGAGCGGTAGCACACACATGCTCCACCTCGCCTAACAGGACCTCAATGCCCTTGTTGAGCCCTGCAGCGACGCGTTCGTCAAGCATCTGTTCGAAGCGCTTCTTCTCTTTAGCGGCAGGGTTGAGGAAGTCGTCACGGTCTGTAAGCTTCGCAGCCACCATTTCCTGTCCATAAAAAACATCAATCATCTGCTGAATCAGGTCTCCCACATTGACAAGTTCGAGAAAAGTAATCAATGGTGTGACTGTGGATCGTTTGGCATTTGTAGTTTTATTTGGATCATAGTTCGAGAGGTGATCTACGGCCTGATCGAACCCACCTTTGATGTGGCGAGTTCCTAAGGTTTGCAAAAGGGCGATAAAGATCAACTCGCATTGGGAGCGTGTGTCTTTCGCAAAAGGGCCACCGAGGTTTACAAAGATAGCTGCTCGCTCAATGCTTGACTTTGCCATATGAACAAGATTCAGGGCGATTTCGATACTGAACAAAGAGCGAATGCCTTCTAGGCGTGAGTTCATAATGGCAGCTTTAGCAGCCAACTCGGTCGTAGGTGGCTCTGGCAAAGGAGAGAGAGTTCTTTTCGCACTCGACGTAGTAGCGTCGATTAAGCCTGGACTAGAAGGTCGTGTCGACGCTTGAGATGCAGGTTCCGGTAATGGAAGTGTATCACCATTCACAAGAGCTTTGGCAGTAGCCGGCTTGCTTCCAAAAGGGGATGACATGGGGAAAGTAGGTAACACATTGACAGGCATCATGACGACTTTCTTGAATGAGGTTAGGAAGTCTCGTTTGTCTTCTTGACGGTTGACGTTAGACATGAACATGGATTCCATTGAAGCATCTTGTTCTGATAGTTGCTTCTCCCAATCGCTGACTTCGGAACTCGACTCCTTCTTAAAGAAATCAAGCTCTTCTTTAAGATAAAGATCGATATGGGGCTCAAAGGCACTGCCAATTACCGTATCCACAGCGTCGTAGAACTCATGCCCCGAAGAAGACGTGGGTCGCAAAGACTTGGCGAATTCTAGACACTGCCCACAAGTAACGGCCACGGCCTTCAAGTAGGATTCGATGCTCGTGCGATGTGCTTCGTCAAACAGAGCAGTGAGATATTCTGCAATGACTACTTTACCTACTCTCTGGACGAATGGCACAATAGCGTTGACTGAAGACGGGAAAACCTGATCGATTATAGCGACTTGCTCATTAAAAGCGGTTGAGAGATTATTAAAGAAGTTGTAAGACTCGTCTGTAGAAAAACTTCCAGGGCCAGTATGGCTTAGACAGTCCAGTGGATTTCCAAGCCTGTACCGTGAGGTGATAATGGAGGCCCTCGATATAAAGAGCTCAACGCCACTCTGACCGCCGTTGAGACTGACAAGCACATGCGCATATTTCCGCATCTTTCCAGTAATGTCTCCATCCTCAAGTGCTTGTTCAAACTCTCGGGTGACTGCATTCTCGAAAGCGGCCACCAAAGCATCAAGTTTCTTTTGTCTTTGCTGCCAACCTTGGGATATGTCGCTTTGCGAGAATCTCGTAAGATTGAACAGCATTTGAGCTTGCTGGTCTGGATCTCGATAGGTCCGGAAAATGATGGCATGCGTAGGGTTTTCGCAGCGTACAGCGTTCAGGTAGAAAGGCGCCAACGCTCCGTAGACCTTTCCATATTCTTGTTTCGCGAAGCCTCGTAATGAGTGCACCTGGCTGAATATCTTAAGCTTTGACGTGGTATCTGGTGCTTGGTATGAGACCTGTTTCTCCCTATAAGTGAGAGCCATAGCATCGAACCCATCATCCAACTCGATCACTGCTGTTTTTGGTGTATCTCCTAAGTCCTGGGCTTGTCCCTGGCCTTCTGCTGCAGCATCGAAGATAGTCACACTTGATCTTCCCGGCTGTTCCATTCCATGGAGACCGTTTGGCGCGCCATTGACTCCAGTCCCCACTCGCCGAGCTTCCTTCTGATGTAGATTCTGTAGGGTCTCAGACCTTTTCCGTCTCGCAGCTTCGGCCCTCTGCCTAGCCTCAATCTCGTTCCAGCATCCCATCAATTGCAATCTAGGTACCCATCTTGTATCATCGTAGACCATCTCTCGCATGCGTTTGGACACGCGAGCAAATCGAAGTAGCTCTTGAACTGGGAGGTGGTCGAGAATGGAGGAGAGAATCTCTAGCAATGATTAATACAATGGACTGTTCCATTTGCAAGAGCGACTATAGTACCTGCTGGCAGGACTGGCTTCGAGCTGATTATCCGGGTCTCTCGTAATGGTGCTAGTATTGAATGCCGCTGCATGCCGCCGGTCACTGTGGTCCTCTTGAAGGCGGACATGGTTGTTAGATCTTCGACACATTGGCGAGGAAGTATGGCTTAACATGAAGCTGGTTAGTTGTGTGTTTCTTGTTTGTGGAGTGGGCCTATCCAGCTCCTTATTGCCTAAGGCAAGCGCGATCGATTGATAAGTAACTAACACTGGGAAGCTACAAAGGGCCATCACACAAGCCGCAAGTCTTGGCCTAGAGTGACAGGACAATGTTTCGTCACATTGCGGCACTCGCTGAGTCATTGTAGAAGGAGCACTCTATAAATTAAGAGACGGCTGAAATATGGTCAGCCATGCATTTCACTTTAGGCAGCGGCAGAGCCTCTCCAAGTCGGGTGCATAACCTTCTACTAAAACAGCTATATACATACATGCATTATAGGACTCATTCCCTCCGCAATGCTATACCAGAAAAATTATCTGGACCCCACTACCATTGTGCAATCCAGTCGTGCCAGCCAGTAGAAACCCAAACTCCAATGATAGACGCCATTCCCAAAAGTATGCAACAGACCCTCAACTAGCAACTCTCCTATCTCCTTCCTCTCCCATGCTCTTCAGGCTGCGACAAACCTGGTACGTGATTCTCAAACAAATCATCAAGATAAGCGCTTGGTGCACGGCCTTGAGGCGGAGCAGATAGATTGAGGCTACTGTTGCTTGCGTGCGTAGTCAAGCCAGCTGTGCTCATCCTAGCATGATAGGTCGATTCCCCACCTCTACTTGGTGGCAGATTCGGTGAGCCCGGTGGACTTGGTCCTACCGATCTCGCTCTTGAATATCGATGGCTCTCAGGGCGAATGTTCGAAAGTCCTGTACCTGCACCTCCGATATGGGTCATACCAGATCCACCAGCGGGCGCTGAATTGCCGGCTGCGTAGTATCCCGCTGGGAGATAACTTGATCCTCTGTTACTTTGCGTCTGCATAGCCGCGCCTGCCGTTGGCGAGAAGAAAAGGCTTCCCCGAGCTGATTGCGGTGTTGTACCTCGCTTTCCTGCTCCTCCTTTTCCCATTGTTGCGAGGTGATCGAGGCTGAGCGTCGACCCGAGGCCTTGATTAAAGTATGGTCCCTTTGCCTTGCCAAGATTTGCTGTTGGATCTCCTCCCAATGGAGCATATTTGGCAGATTGAGCCATCGCTGCCCTCTTTACAGACTGGTGTAGCGACCATGCAACGAGACCACGCCAGGCAAGAACGAGGAATCCGAAGAAGCCAAGAGCAGCACCGACCGCTATGAAGACTGTACCATCCGGCAGATTAGATTTCTGCATAAAAGGCGCGTCAGCAGTTGGAGGTACGGTTGGCGCTGGGTAGTTATCCTGTGCCAACTTCGGGAGACCGCTTAGACCAGGTAGATCAGATGACGACGCAGAGGCTGCGGTTGCGCTAGTAGGTGAAGTGGTTGCAGAGATAGTTCCTGTGGCCTCGGATGTAGTGGTTGCTTTTGCTCCTTTTGTTGTGGCGGTTGCTGTAGTCGTGGTAGCGCCCCCTGCTGGGGGCAGCTTTGGCAGGTTCTGCGCGGCGACATGGGAGGCGAGAAGGACGGATGTGAGCAGTAAAGTCAGATACGAGACTCGAGGTCTCCCTGCAGTTTTCATATTTCTTCTTCTTTGTAGGCTTGCTGACGGGGTTGAACGTTGTATGTCGTCGAGGAATGTGAACGATGATGGTCCAGCAGACCTTGGCAACAAGGGTCGCTCGAAACTTTGAGGATATGAGAAATTGTAATGAATGTGTTCCTGTTTTTTGTTGTCAAGAGCTTGCGTCGTTACTCGCATGTAAGACTAGAGCATGTAAATGCCCCAGTTACAGCAAAACTTTCGTTGTTCGACAGGATAAAGAGGTTGCAATAGACGCAAGACCACTTCTCGAGAGAGCGTTGTATTAGCGAGCGTAAGATTAGAACGAGAACAGGTGCGAAGTACGTATGTTGCGATGTGTGAAAGTTGTTAGGTAGCGATGGAACAAGGAGACACTGTTGATTTCAAGATCCTTTCGGCACTAAGCAATATGCAGGGCAAGCGCGGGGGCAACGCCTTACGACCGGCCCGAGAATTGCCAAAAATAGCCGCCATAGCGAAGATCTTCAAGGAGAGCTCCGTCTTCTAAAGACGCTGTATAATTTTCCCATGCACATAGACAATTTCATTGCTATTGCGCAAAATGGGAGTTCAAAAAAGAACCAGAAAATTTGTGAGAGTAAGTATCCTAATAATGTGAGAAGGATCATCAGATTAAGGAAGGCTCCAGGTGAAAAGAATAATCGGCCAACGGGATGCTCGATTGTGGGTTCCCAACACGAAAAGCTCATATATACTCAACGGCACCTAATTCTCTTACAGGAATAAGAATCAGCTTAAGGGCGAAGTCGAGGGCAAGCGGAAGGCTAAGGGAGATGAGGTTATACGGGAGATGTTCGCTTTTTGAATACCGCTTCTCAATGACTTCGACTGACCATTCACAGACCCCAAGTCTCATCAGCCCTCTTCTTTCAGTACAACCAAGCACTTGTACCTCCATACTCAGTACTTGTCGACACGAACTTCCTCTCCCACAGTGAGTGACCTACAGGCCCTCGCAAAGACCAGTACTAACCCATCTCATCCAACTAGCCGTCCAGCACAAGCTCGAGCTCCTCCCAACAATGATGGATTGTCTATACGCAAAGTGTATACCAATAATCACCGATTGCGTAATGGCTGAATTAGAGAAGCTGGGACAGAAATATAGGATAGCATTACGCATTGCGAGAGATGAGCGATGGGAAAGGCTGCAATGCGATCATAAAGGTGTATATGCGGATGACTGTCTAGTGGACAGGGTCATGAAGCATAAGATCTATATTGTCGCCACGAATGACAGAGATCTCAAGAGAAGGATACGAAAGATACCTGGTGTTCCTATTATGTCGGTTGCCCGTGGAAAGTACGTGATAGAACGGCTCCCAGATGCACCTGAGAAGTAGGGGCTTCTGAGTGACGCTGGTTGGCTTCCAAGGTAGACACCCGGCTGGGAGGTTTGGCTTTTCACAATGGGTGGTGATGCATTGAAGATGATGATAAGATCATCGTGGCGTAAAATATGATACCCCTCGCTGCATAGGAACTGGCGTTCAATGCGATGCTTCACCAACATCGTTTTCCCATGTGAGACTGGGAGAATCCTAGCGTTTGTATGACTTGCCAACGCACCGCGCTTCTGACTTGAAACGTACTCCTCGAATCCTGACTCGTCACCGCAATTGAACCATGCATAATCATTAGGGGCAAGGGTATGCGTGGGTGGGGACGATGAAGAGGTCGAAGCAAGAGAACAAGATACGAGGACGACGTTGACGGGACGGGGTGCAGACTCGAAAGAAGGACGCGCGTGGCTGTGAGGAAGGACATGAAGGAGACTCGGCTACCGTTGTTGAGATGATTGTATGATCTGGCGGCTTCCAGCTGTGGCAGGAAGCAAATGTCGAGTTCATAGGAGGCTGCGGCCATCAGCATTCCGCTGATGGCTCGCTTGCCCAAATCTATTTCTCACGTACACCACTCACGCATCCACGCTCTTCAATCCCTCGTTCCATTACTCATAGGGTATCACTTCACATCACACTCCACCTGCTCCCCACCCCCTCTACGCAACATCAATACTAACAATCTTAATATCCTCCTCCGGCTTCTCCTTCCAAACCCTCGCATTCTCAATCCGATGCACAACATCCAACCCCTGCACCGCCCTCCCAAAAATCGTATGTTTCCGATCCAACCACGGCGCTCTCTCCGTCGTAATAAAAAACTGACTCCCATTCTTATTCGCCCCCGCATTCGCCATACTAACCGTATACGGCTTATCATGTTTCAACGCACTAAACTCATCTTCAAAATCTTTGCCCCAGATACTTTCGCCGCCGGTGCCGTCGCCTAGCGGGTCGCCGCATTGGATCATGAATTTGCGGATCACGCGGTGGAAGATGGTGTTGTTGTAGTATCCATTTTTGGCGTGGGTGACGAAGTTTTCGACGGCTTTGGGGGCGGCTTCGGGGAAGAGGCGGATGTGAATGTCCCCGTAGGTGGTGTGGAGGATGGCGGAGGTGCCGGTTTCGATGGGTTTGGCTTCGATGGTTTTGCGGGCATTGAGGTCGCGGGGTTTTTCGTTTTGGACGTCGCGTGTGGATTTGCTGATTTCGGTTTCGTTGGTGTAGATGTAGAAGCGGACTTTGCCGGAGCCGGTTGATACGAGCATTGGGTCGCGTTCTTCGGATTCTTGGAGGAGAGGGTTGGCGGATGCGGCCATGGAGACGGTGATGACACCCTTCTTTTGGGGTTGGCCTTGGTAGATGGTTAGGTTCAGGGAGCGGAAGGGTTCTTCTTTGCCGTAGACTTTTACTACGCGGTTGGTGAAGGTATTGATGACTTTGGCGCCGAGGATAGAGCCGTAGATTATGAAGTTGCTTGACTCATCAAAGATAACATTGATTTTGTTCTGTAGAGCAGGGTTTTCTAGCTCTCGTTCCACAGCCAATCTTCTACCAAATTCGAGATCCTCCAACTTCTGTATCGCAGTGCCTGCTTGCTGCATGTCCGTTATTGTCGTAAGTGACTCATCATAGACCCTATGGAGCTTTCCAGTAGCGAATTCAAAAAGCCTGACTTGTCGATCTGGAAAGGAGAAGGTAGCAAAATGGAAGCCGGAAGGCGATATGGTAATTGAAGTTGGCAGACTTTTGGATTTCTTGAACGCAAACAGATCTGTTGAGCTCTTGAATTTGAATACAGAGTCAGGTTTCTCATAGGAATACCCAGGGCTCCAGTATTCTATCATGCCATTATCGTCCGCAGATAGGGCACAGTCATGTTCATTGTTATACGCTATGGCCCTTACAGAACTCTTATGCAAGCCGGCAATTGTATGGATTGGTGGTTGTGCTCCTCCACTCCCATCGTAAACATTTATTACAGGCTTATCTTCGTCAGAGACAGCTAGCAAGGGCATCGAAGCACCTCGTCGATGCACCCAACATATGGCCTTAGGCGTGTATTCCAGTTGCAATATCGTGAGTAAGTCTATCATATTTAGTAAATGACTTCCATGCGATTTGAAGGAGCCGTACCAAACGTGATGACGTCGAATATCTTGATAGTCTTATCGGCTCCAGCTGTAGCAAAGCTTCGTCCGTCTTGACTTACACTGACACTCTTAATCTCTCCACTATGTGCCCTGAACTCTTTCACAGATTCGATGCCCACAGCCACTTTCTTCCAGAATTTGACGACACCATCAACGGAGCTCGTGATGAGGAAGTCCGTGAGAGGCGTTATAGAGACAAATGATAGCTGATCTTTATGCATCAATGATTTAGAGTAACGCAGGGATTTCGGTAGTGCTGAGATGTATAACTTTTCGTATGGAAGCTTCCGACGTTTCTTCTTTGGGGCCGTAGAGGGTAATGCGGGACCGAAATCATCGTCCGAAGAGGTCTCTGTAGGATGGTCAGCTATCACTGCGAGAACAAGTGTGAATGAACTACTTTACCTTCGTCGTCGGCTGGGGTGCCATTCTCTTTAACTTGGCTGATTTGATCGCTTTCGAATTCAGAGTGAGAACGTTTCTTTGGGGAAGCTACAGCATGAGCGGCTGAGGCCATTTCAAAGACCTGCCTCTTTCTATTTCGCAAGAGTACCACACAAGGCTCATAGAGTGAGCAATTGCCGTACGCGAAACTGCGCAGAACTATAGAACTAAGGCAAGTGGCTTACGTAATACCTTGCTATTTCAACTCACCCGTTCACATCACATTCTTGAATGACTACATAGTAGCGAGAGATTATCTATTTATTCATTGGAGTGATGCCTTTTACCCGTAATGTAGCTGTGATACCTGCCGGTCAGGGTCGAGCCGTGTCTCATGAAATGAAATGGGAGTATACGATCATGCTACTTGATGCTATCAACTTGACGTATTGCTGGCTGTCTTCTTCTTGTTCAGGGAAACACCCGGTCTTTGCAAGGTCAGGTACTAAGATACCTAGATCTTAAGATCGTCTTTGGAGGTGCCATGTTCCCGGTGTGTGCATTTCAGCGACCCAGGTCAGGCCTAGTCTTTGCACTATCAGCTTACATCACCCTGCATCTTTTCAAAGCACCTTTCAGAACTTGAAGAGCTGCGCTGGATGAAGTTCACTGACCTACCATACATGTCATCATCTGCATGTTCCTGCCTGAGGTTGCTCGGAGAAGAGCAACCGCGGCTTGAGTACCTTCGCCGTCGGAGCCTGCAAGTCTCTCACATGATCACATCTTATGTTAATAGATAGACCCACAGCCATCAGTCTCCTCACCGTCGCCTCCACTCAGAGAGTCCACCGCGGGGGCTTCCGAATTTACTGAGTATAATCCGGTCCGAACAGGAACTTATCCCCTACTTTTCTAAAGACTAAACAATGTCCCATGTCCGTTCCCTAGCATTTTCATCTGGTCGCTTCTCTATGATAGCTGGCACATTTCATGTTTCAGCAAAAGCTCTATATGTTATCTGGGAGGTCGAGGCCAAATATGAAACCGTTTATCTAGTCGACAGCCGCTTATCCCTTTCATCAACTTCGAAGCCCGTACACATCATGTGATTGGGTCCCAAAGGCGCGGTACTATCAGGGCATAGTTTCAGGGATGCTGGTCCCTTGCCATGTTAGTTACCAGTGAAATTCTTACCATCCGGTTTTGTGCCTCATTGAGTCTGAAAGCACAGCACGAATGCACAACACTCATTGAACTCTATATGCTCACTGGACGAGTCTCATCCGCGCATCGCGAATCGCATCCAATGATAGTCTGCTACTATAGCCCTCCCCCAACCCCCCGCGCTGACTGTGGTGACGGCAGGAGCATGGTTTGATAGATGTTGATAGTTAAAGTCCATAGTCCCACCGGACCCTTTTCATCATCCACAGTACACATTATTCAAGCCTTCTCATGATCTCTGAAATATGCATGTCACCATGTCCTCCATATACTTTACATATTTGTTTGCCGTTGCGCTTACCTCAAGAACAGCTGCTGCATCCACACCACTATCAGGGCTGGCGCCAGCGACATCCAGTATCGCTTTGAACGGGACAGGTACAGTGTATGTCTGTTCCTCTCCATGAAATATGCTCCATAAGACTGATGAGCGTATGCAAGTGGCAGCAATCCATTACCCAAAACCTACCACGTCCCCAACACACCCACCACGCTCGTCTTTACCGATTACTTTACGACTCCTGGGCTAGCGGCATCGTCCGTCTACGAAGGACTTGTGGACGCCTTCCACTATGTTTATCGTAACGCTCAACCTCCTTACAGCGGCAGTAGTCTCATAGGCCTCAGGGAAATATCCTGGTCTTCCGGTGTCGTGACATTACTGATCGAAAATGACGGCGAGCAGGGGAGGGACAAGCTGACATGGAATATTCTTGCAGACACGATATTGGGAGTCGCAACGTTTTTGGAGAATGAAGATTTGTTGGAATCTAGATGGGAGATTTGGGATGCTACATTGGGAAATATTGGAACTGGTCATATCGCCAGTGATGCAGGGGGTAATACGTCTACTGCAGCGGCGGTGGAGGCTGCTTGAAATGGAGTACGGAAATGGGCAACGACATCAGAGGATATTTAAATCAATGGCCCTCAAGGTGGAAAGTGGACGGGCAAGTTCTGAAAGTCTATCAAGCAGTCCCTGCTTCATTTTCATCGGTCTTCTGCTGTCTCTCAAACATTTTTCCTTACTAAATACGGTCTTGAGCACGGGAGGATGTTTGAGAAAGGACGCTTACACCATTCCTTCTACCCCTTCCTGGAGCAGTAGCGCCTTCGACGAATCTTGCTGGTTGCGTTAGTTGATTCTTCTGGTTTCTACGCCCACCCGTTTCCTCGAAAGCGTGTTTTGTAGTTGGTGGCTACTTTGCCAGCGGTGAAGATTTGTCCGACTCATACATGAACATCAGATTGGACAGATATTCATCACTCAGACGTTTGCACCGTAGAAGAATATTCTGTGCAATATTCTAAATAGCTGACGGACGACAACAACGGGTCTAAGACTTAATCAACCTCTCCTTCATTCATTTTATCTCTATATGAAGCCTAGCGTTTATGGTCTTCACCCATCCTCTTATTCGCATACAAAACTCGCTTATCGAACTAAAATGTGCAAATTAGCGCTAGGGACTTTCAATTTTCCTTAAACCAGAATATAAGCCCTGAAAGCAACCTCGACACACATCCACAGCTCAAAATCCACCGTGAACAGGCCTTTCAAGGCGGATGCTTACCGTATGGCGTCTCTGCGTATCCTCATGACTCTCTTGTGGATGAGGTTTTGGACGGTCCGTCATTTTGATGCCGCCTGCTCTCCCAGAGGTGGTTTGGCGGCTGGGTTTGGAACAGAGGCAGCCCATCTCGGTTAGGAAGACTGCTAGGTTGTGTGTGTTGACACCTAGAATGAAATGACTGAATGTCGCGATCGGCTTCTTTTGTATATTGATTCAAGATATTGATGTTTGTACATCGATGGCTTTGCATTACCTTCAAGATTGACGCTGATTGCTTGGAACAGAAGAATATTAGACGATAAGAAAGGTTTGATATTGATTGTGTATGAATACGACATGGCGGCTATATCACGTGTTATAACATTATTTCGGGATTTACGGCATTGGCTCCGTACCATAACACTGTATTTCCAAATTCTTCCCGTCTAGAATTTGTGACCACTACGCATCACCCGGTGTGCATTCAGAGCGCGCTCATTCCACTACTCGATCTCATAGTCAGCACTTCCCTTAGGTCTCCATCAAACCACAGACTTCTCAAAAATAGCAAAAGAAGGGACACTCACATCAAGACGCCTAGCTGTCATCTCAGGTGTTTCGTATTGTTGCGAAGGCGCCGTCCGCGTTAGTTGGATCTGTTTTTCTTTTGCACCTTTAGATTCCTTGTGCAATGGCTGGCGTATTTGCACGCTTCGTCCGCCGTAGCTGGTTTGGTATGCTTGGGGGTAGTGTTTTGGGTCGGGTTTGGAAGGTGTACAGCCCATTTTAGTATTCTAGAGAGGAGGATAGGTTGACTTGTGATCAGGAGAGACTCTGCTGAGGATTAGAATATGCGTAAATATGAATAGTTGGAGGATTTGTGTGGTTTGGGGGAGATGGTGGGTCTGCATTGCTAATGAGCGTGTTTTAGGCTGGAACAATGAGTGGGTACTAATAAGGGATATCTTGTTGAGAGGTTGAATCATTGTTTGTGGCGAGACAAAGGATTTTTCGGGAATATTCAGTGGTCTCAATAACATGAAAGAAGAAAAAATTCTAAAGGCTGAATATTGCTTTCGCGACAACCTGACCTTAAACATGTTGTCTTCCTTTTGTTTGCTGATCTGTTTAATAGCAGAGGATCAATTGTTGCTTATGGAACTTTGTAGCCTCAATGCTGGTCGATATACATGTAGAATGATTTGTATGATTCTTGAGAGTGATGGCAACTCAGTGAACGAGATAGTCCTTTACTTCAGGGATATGATGACAAGATCCACTGACGGTATGCTGAGTTCGGACTTCTGCCACGTTTCCGTCCCTAGTGAGCATTCTGCGCAGCACTTCGGCGTAGGATCTGAACATGTCATGATGAATTGCTCTGAACAAATCGCTGCATATTTCCTCTTGTCACCTCACGCGAATTTTCCACGCCATATAAGACATAATGTAACCAGGGCACGCACAACGATAGAATGCTCGAATATCAAGGAACGCTAGTCCTTGTTTTGTTGCCGATCCCGCTTGAACCCTGCTTTCTTCTCTTGCTCGTACATACCTGCATATTTTGGTTGCAGACCCTTTCCTGACTTCAAGGTTTTGCTGTCTGCTTCCAACGAGTCTTCCGAAATAACTTCCTGATAGACCTGCCCAATCTAGACTTGCGAAGACTTGCGACTAAAAATATTGTCCAAGCGACGGTTCCAGCTAGAGGTACAGACAAGGTTAAAAACAAGTCTAAAATAAAACACACGACAATAACTATCGAGAAAGCCGAAAACAAAGTTCTGCGCACTTTCTTCAGAAATGCACGATATGTCTGGTAAATCACCACGGCGACCACGAGGGCGTCGACAGATCGCCTAACGGGACCAGGCAAGAACTTCACCTCCCAGTAAATCAACCAAAGAGGCCAAAGGACTGCACAAGCCACATCGTACCATGGTATCAAATGTGCATATATTTTGACAATGAACCGAAGTAATGTACCAGAAATGAGCGGCATCACGATGGTACCGAAGAGGAGTGGGACGGCCAGGTATACAAACATGTTCATGTCCCATAGCCTTGGGCCCGGACTAGGAGCTGAAATAGTTGTATTGTAAGTCGCATTTGGCGACGGACTCGAAGCCGAATCCGAAGACTTGCTGGTGATCTGAGATGCTGACGGTGCGGAAGGATCGGTAAGGAGCATTCCCATAAAGGACTGTAGTCGTATCAGCGAAATGTGCATAAGTCTCTTAATGACACACTTACGGTGGCAAAAGAGAGCGGCACGTAAAGGAGAGCTAGGTACGTAAGTTTCTTTGAGTTCTGGTTAAAGCATTGTTGAGACTCAATCTATGTCATGTCAATCTCGGTTTTATCAAGTTGTCGTGGAAATCTAGAAACATAGGGATTTTGGGGAAATCACCTCATGTACCAGGTCCTCTGTTTCACTCTTCAAAGTTGTAAGATCAGCTAGTATTTGGTCCGAGTCAATTTTGAGACTACTGAGTTCTCTGTCAAAATTTACTCCCTCGTTCATGAATCGTCGCATCTTTCCAACCACTTCTTGTAACTGCGCAAAATTCTGCTGTATATCAGGCGGAACTCTCTTGAAACAATCTTTTAGATGCATCAAGTATTGCATCTTTAGTATTGATGGATCACCTCTGCTTTTGAAAGTCTGCGGAAGATTACGAGGGATCAGCATCCGGTGGTTTCATTAGCGTGAGGTCGCGAGGACTCACCAACGCCATAATCTGCTTCGATGCTTGTCTCAGGAATTCTGAAATCTCCCTCAGTGTCTGCTTGTAAGAAACGATGATCGCGAATAAGCCATCCAAAGCGGGGGACCAGGGTAGAAGACCTAAAAAGTCACGTATTTGAGCGTGGCTTTTCTGAAAAGACGTACGAGAGTGCTTCTCATGGAAAAGAAGTAACATCCGCAAATTTCGGGGATCCTCCAGGTTCGAGACAAATATCTTGACATAAGCGAAAGGTGGAGGTTTCCGGAAAGGTTGCGAGATGTAGGTATTAAGTCTACTCTTGTACTTGGGTGCGGTACACATCCAACGCAAAGTCATTGAAATACAATTTTCAGAGAAAACACGGATACAGCACTCTGTAGACCCTTTGGGGCGACCTTAGCACATATTCCAATGATACCTTACAGCTTTACGTACTCTCGGATGGGAGGCCCTGATACTGTTCAATCTCCGCTGGAGTATCAGCTTCCGCAAGTTCTTGGACAACGTCTTTAGAAAGATGCCAATCAGTTCTTTGTGAAAGAAGGTATATCAGAGCCCGTCTAGGAACCTCTTTTCGACTATCGACTTGACTTGGAAGGCTGTTCCAAATACTGTACAGCAGTCCAGAGTTCGACTCTGGATTTTCGGCAGTAAGTGAGCTGCGTATCAACTTTAGCCTGCTAAGTTAAGTGTTCTGACCCGTCGAATTCTCACCATAGCATGATTGAGTCCGAGGACTGTACGCCGAGTGCTTCATAAATCTCTTCGAGCCAGTCGGAGAGGCGAATTTCATCCCTAGGGTGGCACTCGATTGTCTCCAAGGTATCCGGCGGCTGCGTCCTTTTCTTGACGATTAGATAGAACAAGGATGCAACAGGTGGACAAGATCTGTCGCTCAAGTGATTGTAATCATCCCGGAACTGTCCCATCTTTGGTTGCATTTTGCTAGCGGCGAACAAGTCATGTTCATATCTTGGTCTAGGGGCATGGTGCTGAGCTTCTAAGGTTGGCTGACGAGATGGTGGACTTGGTCTAATATTTTGCAATTCAAGATCTACAGATCCAAGCGTCTTGAGCTGCCTGTCAGGACTTGCCATACTGATTGCGTTGAGCAAAAGTAGCTGGAGAGCAGGAACTAAGAGCTATAGTGCAACATCAAGATTGTAGGGCTTTTATGAGCGAAGAAGGACACATCATAATGCATCATAATGCATCCTAATGTGGGGTCACCCACCATACTGTAAGCCGAAGTCTATTGATAGACGACAGTCTCCTGAATCTGCATATCCACCGACGCCCATACCGTGTAGGTAATACGAAGTGGGGTGTAGGCCGAGCTCCCTGTGAGAATCGTTGGCCATCTATCGGGTTGTTGTGCTGGTAATCTGGCGCTGGTAAAATCTGTGATTAGATCTTTTCGTGCGATCATGCAGGAGGTTCTCCATCTCGTTAGGCGCTTTGGCGTACTCGAAGGTCGATTCTTGATAGGCTACCGAGGACCTTCTTCGTTCCGAGGACCTGCCCGATTCTATAATGGACGGCGCTAAGGCGCATGATCTCGAACAGCCTCTTTCGTTTGAGGTTCTACGTAGCCTTAGAAGCTAATCCCCGAACCTGCACGGAATAATCCTGGGAGCTTGGTACCAGCCATGCTCTACAGACACTACCACCGGTTTTTCTCCTGCTAGTATACATGTGTTAATGTTTCAGGTTTGAGCAAACTTGAAAAATATAGCTTTAATTTCATCCTAGATATCACTTCTCTAGGAACCGATTATGACATCCTTAGAAGCTTCGTGGAAAAGATAGCGGACATGTCTTGTTAACAGGGGTACAAAGGTTGGAATGTATTACGCAAATGATATACGGGTATCCACATATGCAAGACGAGAAAAGGAGCATGAAAATATTAACCCAATGATGAAACAGATCTCAACCACGTCTTCCATAATACAGGAAGGTATGCGTTACGATCTTGGTAAGCTAGAGATACATATGGTTATTCATAAGAATGTAAAAGTAAGAAAGAGTTGGCATCATTCAGGATTCTTTTGCCGCTAAAGATTATAGACACCTACATAGCATTTGGATGTTCCCAATGGGAAACCTTAGGGGGGCCCGTTAGATGTGGATTAGCCTACTACACGATGTATAAGCGGATATAACAATTTGGAAGCCAATGGCGAGTGAGTCCTGAATGTGACTCCGCAGGGAGGTGGGCAGAATCTAGCCCCCAGCGCTAACGTCGATTGAGACTGCTCAGTTTTCGTTGCATATTGCAACCCTGCTATGACGTTCATAATGCATGTGACCATGTTGATACCAACATGGCTGTGATTGTCAGCTTGAGGCTGGATAACGAGTTACACCCATTCGTGCCAGCGTCTGTTTAGCTGCATGATGTATGTTTAGAAGCAACCATATCGATGCCTACGTTCACGTGGCGCCAGTGTTACGCTTACCGGGCAGCCCAAGAAATATTTGTTGCAGTCCATTAGTGGATTTGCCATCCTTGGATGGAATATGCCATTGGTGGGGAAGCTAGCGACGAGATGTACGGAAGGATACCATGGGAATTCCTGCCACCCATGAATTTTCCTTCCATCCATGGATGACGGATATCCATGAGTAGAATGCAACGTATATGTCGTCTCCTTGATTTAGTAAGTAGTTCGAGGCTAACAAGATGCTGCGTACCTGTTCCGTGTCGCTGCATAACTTGAAGGGAACGAGCACATCTGGGGCGTGTACAGATGCTGCAGTCGAATATTGCGTGGCGCTTGACATGCCAGCAGCTTCTGTTTTCTAGTCTGCCTCCGTAGGATCAGATCCTGCATAATCAATGGCACCAGTCAGCCTGCAGCTAGCTGCCATGAATATGATCAGTAGAGACATGGAGTCCAAGTCTAATGGCATCTGAGCAACGTAGTGCTAAAGAATCCCCCCCCACATACCTCGATAAATGCTACTTACCACTCCTTCCCTCATCTTCCAATCCCTCAAACCGCAGGCCTAGCCACATAGACTCTTACCTTCTCAAATTCATCTCCTCTCCTTCCAAGGTTCGATTCCACATCTCCACCAACCACTCGACCCACCCTATCAAAGCAAGTAGAATCGACCAAATACAATACCATGAAAAACACATACGTGAGACCCAAGCAAAGGAGAATGGGATGGCAGCTGTTCCGATTGGAGCAGGCTATATTGTGTGTCTGTGTCGAGTGTGAGGAGTTTGACATGATGGACTGCTCTTGTTGTATGTATGCTGCGATAGAGGTCGAGGAATCGTATTGGTGGAATACCCAGCAATTTGAATGATTCTGGACATGGGACAATGGCTTTGTTGTTAAGCTTGTGTTGAGGCAAAACGCTTTTGTTAAAGCCCAGCATCATTGTCATATGTTCGACAGTCTTTGAACCCTTTCAGCATCCTTTGTGAGGAAAGGTTTGACCTTCGCTTGCGTTGACTGAGAAAGGCGCTGGTGAGCCTTACAATTTCTAATTCCTTTGTATGTTGAGCAATAAATTGATTGGGGCAAGGGTTTTAGAAGAGCTCGTTCCTAACTTACAGGGCTGATGCGTAGGGGCACAGCCTTAAAGCCGGTCGCCTGGGAGACAAAAAAGAACCCGCTCCGGGGACTGATCTTGTCGCCTAGGCGACCAACTCTATGGAAATCTAGGGGCGTCTACATCAGCCTTACAGGGCCATACGTCCGGGGGATGGACTCTTCTAGGTCGCCCCCCGTACCCCCAATGTGTATAGCGTTTGCCCACTCCTGTCACAGTACCCAAAGTTGTCCACACAGACCTTACTATACATTAGAACATTAAGCTGTGAATACCTCAACACCAGCTTGCTGTTTGGAAAACGGACTGGGAAAGCTGAAGCTCTTTTCAGCTGCTCCTTGCACAGATCAGAATTCATAGAAAGATGCATGAATTTGAGATTGACTAAGATTGATGACTGTGATTAGAGATATATAAGGTACTCTTTCTGCCGCTTTTTGGGTATCAAATGGAAATGTACACGCTAATGAGTGATGCGTGCTATTTATGTAAGAATTCAGCCTGACGCCTGACGCCTTTCCCTTATTCCCTCCCAAACCCCGTATAAACGCCAAGATACCGAAGCTCCAGCTCCCCCGAATTGATGTCTAACTTTGAGGGAATCTCACAAGCTGACGTATTCCTATTGACGTAATGGGAATTCCCCTGCAACAAAAGACGAAGTTGGCTTTGCGAGACCTGAACCAGCAGTGGCGCCGGGGAGGCTTGGCTCCGACGCTACGACAGGAGCTAGTTCGGGTAGAGTGGGCATGGGGAGTGCTTCATCTATAGTTGGTACTGGGATAGGAACACTAGGGAGCTCTAAAGGTCCAATCACGGGAAGAGCACGTACTGGAAGTACACCGAGGGGAGGTGGCGGAGGAAGTGGAGCAGGTGGAGCAAGCAGTGGGACTATACTTGCCACAGGTGATATTGAGAATCCATCACCGAGGGAGGGAAGCTGAACCGATGCCGTTGCAATTGAACTGGTTGTTGGTGCAGTGGGCAAGGGGAGGACGTTATTGATGGAGGAAGATGGCAAAGTTGAGACGGAAAGTTCAGTAAGCGTTGGCTGCGCTAGTATAGGATTACCAGTCAACGACGGGTTCACAAGACCCAGCGAAAGGCGCAAACAGATGAGATCATTGCAGCCGAACGGGAGGCTGGTGGCAGTTGTAGGAGCTGGAAAATCTGGAGAATCTAAGAGACCCAGTGAAAGGACAACACAGAGTAGGGAATCGCATGTGAGAGGAACTGTCGAGGACGCGGAGACTGGTGAAATGGCCGAGGTGGATGGCGTTGTGCTGATTGCCGGCGTCGTCAGAGGATTCCAATCTCCGGAGGTTCCAGGCCCACTAAGGGTTACAGCAGGTGGGGGCGGTAACCAATATGGAGGGGGCAACCCTGGCGGTGGGGGCTGCAACGGCATGCCAGGTTTAAGAGGTAGTAGTGGGGGAGGAGGCAACCATGGCTTGGGCTCTAAAGGTGGTAAAGGGGGAGGTGGAATCCATGGCTTGGGGAACGGTGGCGGAGGAGCTGGAGGGACGGGAGGGGGATAAATGCCAGTCGATGCAGGAGGATTGACGGTGACATATAAACAGAGTAGATGGTTGCAGGAGAGGGATGAGGCCGAGGCGGGTAGATTTGTTCCACTCATTGAGGTGGGTGGCCCAGAAATGGTAGATGGGTAAGGTGGGTCAAAATACATTGAAATGCACAGAAGATCCGCACAGGTCAAAGACGCGGATGGTGTAGTTGAGAGGCTGAAGCTTGTGGATGTAATCGGATAAGGCGAGGTTGTAGAGGATAGTGGAGTAGAGTAGTTAGTGGAACCCCCGCTATTGGACGATGGAACGACAGTTAAGGAAGATCCTCCTGTTGAGGACTGGGTATTGGTGGAGCTTCCAGATGGAAGTGGAGAACCGTTTGATGCTGTTGACAAGAGGTTTGAAGAAGATGTGGTTTGAGACGTAGATGGCGAGCCATTGGGGCTACCGCTGCCTGATGTCAAGAGTGTAGTAGTCGTAAGGACTCCGGATGAGGTTGATGAAAAAATGTTACTCGTTGACATAGATGTTACAGTACTAGATGTTGCTGAAACGGTCACTGAAGGACTTCCACTTGGTAAGGTCGACGAGCCACTGGAAGAGCTAGTCCCGCCCGTCAACGAAGACCCACCGCCTTGGGAGTTGGTGGGAATATTCGTAGACGAGGCAACGGACGTCGAAATACTTTGTTGGGAGCCAGTTGTCTGAGAGTTGCTCCCGCTACTCCCAGTTCCGGAAAGGTTGGAACCACTCGTCTGGGAGCTGCCGCTAGTGTTCCCCGTTGTGGAAATAGTAGATACACTTGTCTGAATGCCAGTGGTGCCACTTCCTGCTGTCGAGGATTTGGGCTGTGAGGAAGCTGTAGATACAAAATTACTGCTTGGAGCCATCGAGGACGTTACACTCGACGCGGATATTGAACTCTGCGAAGATATCGAAGAAGAGAACCCGGTGCTAAGTGTAGACGAGGTGGCACCACCACCAGAATTGCTTGGAATGGACGGCGTTGATGAGACAGTTTGCACTGTGGAAGTTGGTGAGGACCCTGAGGAGCTGTATAAAGAAGACGACGTTGGAGATACCGTTGGGACGAGGAGGGAGGATGAGCCTGTAGAACTAAAGCTGGAGCTTATAGATACAATCGTGCTTGATGATGACCCCGGGTTGCTGGTACTTGTACTCTGACTAGAACTCAAGCTTGAAGAGGCGATCACGCTCGACGATGATCCTTGAATGCTGCTAACTGTACTCAAGGTCTGACCGGAGCTGGAGCTCGGATATAGATTCGTGCTTACTGATGATCCGGTGATCGTACTTGAGCCTGGAACTGAATTGGTAGATACAATCGTGCTTGACGATAACCCCGGATTGCTGGTACTTGTACTCTGACTAGAACTTAGGCTTGAAGAGGCAATCACGCTTGACGATGATCCTTGAGAGCTTTGACCGGAGCTTGAGCTTAAAGACGGACTCGTGCTTACTGATGATCCTGTGGTTGTACTGGAAGGTAACCCTGTGATCGTACCTGAGCTCGGAATTGAGCCGGTAGAGGCAATCGTGCTTGAAGACGACCCAGTACCGATCGTAGCTGTATTTGTATTGCCACTAGAGCCGGCAGAGATGGTCAAGCTGGTAGGGGATCCCGTGCTACTGGTAACCGTACTCAGGGTTCCAGTAGAGCCGGTAGAAGTAACCGAGCTTGAACTTGAAGTTATATCACTAGTAGTTGTACTTGTACTTCCACCAAAGCCCGTGAAGGAGGTCAAACTTTGAGTGGTCCCTGTATCACTGGTGGCGGTGTTTATGTTTTCACTAGAGCTGGTAGGGAGCCCTGTAGCGCTCGTAGTTGTACCGGTAATTCCACTAGAGCTGGTAGAGCCAGTCGTGCCAGTAATGGAACCCGTAGCACTGATAGCGGTGTTTAGACTTCCAATAGAGCTGATGCTCAAGCTCGTTGTGGGGAGGGTGACTAGAGTTCCACTTGTGGACGGTGGAGTGGTGATATATGTGCTCGTGCTGGAAGTTACAGTTGCTGTACCAGATATCGAGCTTAGGATCCCAGTGGATGAAGATATGGAACCTGTGGTAGTAGTAGCTGTGGAAAGCGCACTCGGTTTCGAGGTGGGTGAAGAGCCCGGGCCGCTAGTAGAGACAGAACCTGAAAACGTAGATATCGATTGCGTGGGGCCAGCACTTGGAGATGATACTGAGATATCGATGCAGAATGGCTCAGAACAAGTTTGCGATGATGAAATAGGGTATTTCGTGGAGCTCGTAGGGGACGGGATTGAATTCGATATGATTGTACTTGCTTGGGAGGATGACATGGTAGATTCGGTGTGCTGTGACGATATCGAGACACTTAGGCACAGCAAACCCAAGCAAGTTGGTGAGGCCGACGTTGGAGTTGGAGATATGTTAGAGCTGGCTGAAGACGGGACTGGTTTCGACGTGATTGAACTTGCTTGAGAGGACGCGGTAGATTGAATGCTTTGTGATGATAACGAGACACTTATGCACAGTAAATCCATGCAAGATGGCGAGGCCGACGTCGAAGATATGCTAGAGCTGGATGAATACAAAGTTGGGCTCGACGCAATGGAATTTAGGCTCGACACAGCGGAAGATGGGATCGACGAGGTGGAAGATAGGCTCGACGCGGTGGGAGAAGCGCTCGACGCAGTGGAAGATGCTTGTGTGGCACCAGGAGATCTGGTGGACTGCGAAGATAGCGAGACGTTGATGCAAAAGAAATCCGTACAGGTTGGTGAGGCTGACGTTTGAGGAACGCTGGAGCTGACTGAGGCCGTAATTTGAGCTGATGTAGTGGAAGCTGGTTGTGTCGACACGGCGAGCCCTGTATGCTGGGAAGATGACGAATCCGAAGTGGAAGAACTTTCAGTGCTGATAGGAGTAGCAGAGCCTGCTTGACTGATGGTTGAGATCTCGAGACAGAAAAGCCCCGAGCAAGTTTGTGAAGATGAGGTAGCAGTGTTTGAGCTTACTGTAGTGCTGATAGTTGAGATCTCGAGACAGAGAAATCCCGAGCAGGTCTGTGAAGATGAGGTAGCAGTGTTTGAGCTCACTGTAGTGACCGGAAGGCTGCTGGGGCTCGAGTTTGGGTTAGAAGGCACCATTTCATAGATAGCCTCCGCAGGATCGCCTCCGCAAGCCTCACTTGACTCGCCAGTGCATGGGATCAAGCATTGGCTAGTCGGTAAGGGGGATGGACTAGGAACGTAACTATTCCCGCATTCGCAATAAATGCCCTCCTCGACCGCAAAGTACTGGAAGCCATCACATAGATAGGCGCATGACTCTACATTACCGATTGGATACCTTAAATAAGCTTCCAGAGTGCTACCAGCCCAGCAGCCGGCGAATATGTACGTCGTTTGAGGTGGCGATAGTGGTGAAGTGCTGGTTGGTGTTGTTGGAGAGTTAGGGTCACTTACTATCACGGTGGGTACTATCACGAAAGGTGCTATGGTTGGATATATAGGAGGATCCGTTGAGGTTACTTGCGTTATTGATATTTCCGGAGGCGGGATACTTATCATCGCTGGTGGGGGGAGAATTGGCAGACCTGGTGGTGGTGCGATATTCGGCAAAGCCGGGGACGAAGTCGGCATTATGGGCACAGTTATGATGCGTAATCTAGTGCGGACTTCGCAGACTGATCATTGTGTCAACATATGGCCAAAACACACGCTTCTCCTCGTCACTGGGGCAGAAGACAGGGTCAATAGAAGGCTTACCACCTGCTGGAGCTTCCAGGCTTAGTGCTATTTGTAAGAGTAGTATTGAGGCCGCTGGCAGTGACCAAAGGCCAACCATATCGTGCCTGCGCCGCGCCAGACAGGGAAAGTAAACAACAGGCCTGCAGCCTGATCTAGGTGTATTAAGTAGGCAGGAAATCTGCAAAAAATAATGGATACTAACATCGTAAACCTCTTGAGGGGGTTATAGAAAGCAATCCGTGGGAAACAGTAGTTGGTGGGGGAACTACGGAATGTGCGAAAATTTTGAGACATCTCGTGGCTTTCCGCGAACTAGAACACCATATGAACCCGAGCAAGCAAAACCCGATGTAGCTCCTATAACGAAAGTCAACCATAGCCAGTGCATTCGGATCATGGTACTTATTGCATTTGCGCATTTGCGCATGAGAGTTGCCTACCAAGTCTTCCGCGGATAATGTACACAAGTTTAACGGGAAAAGCTGGGTTACAGCTGGCCACTCACGCGGAATGTAGCACCCACAATCACCCTTTCGCTCATCCAACGGAGTGATTACAATTTGACGACATATCGTCCTTTCCGAACATAGACAAGAAACGGGGTATCTAGAGTACAGTAATGATATGACCGAGATGAATTGAACATGCGAGACTGCGTCTTATTTTCAAGAATATTAAACATAGCTCGAAGCTACTGTCCGAGGCCTCTAACCAAGTTGCCAACTACACGTACTGTTAATTCAATTGAACATCTCTCGTCGTGGTATACGTACGCTTGATTAGCCCATTCAGGCCAGGAATACGGCCAGAAGTCGGCTTGAGCTTTGGTTGACCATCGGTCGCGGTCTCATCATCTTCCGAATTGCTGCTCTCATCCTCGCTGCTCTCGTCTTCACTATTATGACTAGCCGCTTCACTCCTTCCTACAGATGTTGTCATAGGAGCCTGAGACGTAGAAGGTGCATCATAGATTGAATCGGCCTTGGACTGCCTCTTCAGTTGGGAGAGGCTTGGATATCTGTAATTTGCCGGACGAATGCCGTTAGGTAAGCGACCGTGCCGGTTGAGCTTCTGATCAGGTTTCAATACTGGCTGTCCTTGAACAGAAATTTCGCCAGTCTCTCTATTGCCAAACTTAGGTGTAGGTAGGGCCTGATTGAGTTCGGAGCGCAACTGCTCCTTCGCAGCTTGGTCAACGAATCTCAAACTGTCGTCATTCTGAGCTAAATTACGAGATTTGCTAGACGAGATGATTGGAATCTGCGAAGATTGACTCCTGGACGTGATGTTAGGAGACATAATCTCCACGCTGACGGCTTTACGGGCACCTTTAGTGCTATCTTGGGATTGGCTGCTGTTTTGAATCTTGACTTGATCTGTTGATGATAAAGAATCAATTTCCTCTAGCGAAGAACCAGACGCGTAATCTGAGTCAGAGGACGGCCCCTCTTCTGAATTAGAAGTCACACTGAACTCAGGCGAGGTTCGCTTCAGCAATGCCAGGGCAGGCGATCGAGTACTTGATTTCTGCGCAGGTAAAGAGGAAGAAACCGGTGCCGGAGTTGAAGCCTTGTCCTTACCCATGGTAATGTTGCGAAACTCCGGATCAATGAGGCTATCAGACAGATCGTCCGCGGCAGCAGTCTTTTCCTTCAGGGATTCCATTCGCCCACGAGACATTCGTGAACTTGGCCCGGCCTTTGAACTACCATTCGGCCCTACAGCTTCGTCTGAGAAGAAGGAAGACACAGAGTCATTATCAGAGGGAGATAACCGCTTTACTTGAATAGGTGTATGTTGCCGTACAACTGGAGCATTGGGTCGCCGTTCTTTTCCCTTTGCGACATGTCGTGTAACATTGAGCTTCGTTTGTTGTTTTTCTTTCTTGGCAGGATTTGTCTTTGAAGCTTTACTGCCAGATCCTTTTAAAGGCAGTGTGTGCTTCAAGGTTTTGGATTCACTTGGCGTTTTGAATGACAACTCATAATTGATGTCCGTCAAAGTTTCAATAGGCCGATTACTTACATCACTGTATTGCGTATTTGATGGACTGAAGAAAATGGCAGCCTTGGAGCCAGTCATATGGTCTTCGGTGTCATCCACGAAGGAAACTGACCGTCGTAGTGCGCTGGAACCTTGCTTGAGAGCGCTGCGAAGAGGCGTTTCCCGGTCATTCAAGGACTTTGGAGCCAACGGACTGGACGACAACACACCAATTCTGTTCGAGGAAGGTGTAGTGACCGAAGACTTTGGAAGCGCAGGCGTCATGGTCTTGCGCTTTTGACTCCCAATCGAAGTTGTTTCAGAAGGAGTGGATGAATGACGACTTCTATCTACTGAGAGAGCTCTAAACTTCTGGAGAGACCGCTCCAACGTAGGCTTATCTTGCTCTCCAACGGTCATTCCGCCACGAGAATCCCTTCCCGCCGCCGCTTTTGCTTCGGCAACTTTCTTCTGGACGGCCAATTCTATGCGCCTCGCCTTTTGATCTTCAGTCCTTGGTTTGTACTTAGTCACTTTTTGCGTAGTAAATGCTGCTCCACCGGATCCTGGCACGCTATGAATCTTGCTTTCTTTTGGATTAGTTATATTCGATACTGAACTTGTGCCGACCGTTTCTCCGGGAGTGCCATCAGAGGTGTTTAATTCCAAGGAGAGCATTTCATTAGACTTCGTCTCTGCGTATCTAGGTGTCTTTGGACTCGTCTCTGTTAGTACAGCGACTTCATTGTTCGGCTTTCTGTTCGTTCTCTTCTTCTCCATCTTCTCAGCTTCAAGATATCTGGCTCCGTCAGCTGCCAGCATGATTTTCTCCGCCTCTTCTGCCAAGGTCTTTTCTCTGATTTGGCGTTCTCGTGTTACTCTCTCTTCGGTTTTCTTCTGCTCCGCTGTTCGCATCTCTTTTGCGCCATCCGTGGTATGCATGGGATTCACAGATTCATCATCTTCTCTTTTGGGTCGCACTTTTTGGGGCTTCTCAGCCACCGCCAGATCATCTGCTGCAAGTCGTCCGGCATCGTGAGTGAAAGAGTAATGAGAATTGCCTTTCGTTCCGCTTCGATCGTCCATTGCCGCAGTCGCACGGCCTACCGATGCATTCTCTTGCCAAGCTACCTTTCCAGTAATGCTAAGATTCTCGGATCCTTGCGAGTCCCCAGCTGTAGTCACTGAAGAAGGCGGATGTGCTTCTGAGAACTGGCCGTTAACCTGAATGCTTGGACTGTTAGCGCCCGGGTTCGCCTTGACCTCCAATAAATCGCGAGCTCCGTTATAGCGAGAAGCCGGAACAGAAGGGACTGCAAAATCGTCGTCTTTACGCTCTTTGCCAAGGCTGGGCGGCAGCCAAGGCGAAACCACACGGCCGCGAATTGTGTTGCTAATCTTCGGACGCTTAGTGCTGTGCATGCGCTGTTTTTCCTGAAAGCTTTCGGAGTCTGTTTCAATAGGATCATAAATGTCGCCGTTGATCCCATTGATGTCTTGTTCTGCTAACATGATATTCCTAGAAGGAGTCTTGCGCTTGAAGGGTGGTTGTGATGTATTGCCAGCAGATTCTCTTTGTTGTCGTTCAGTCTCATGGTCTACGACTGGAGAACCCGCCATGGTCGGTTTCGGCGTCGAGACGGCGTCGACTAGTGCTGTGGGAGATGCGGCTGAATCTGACCGAAGATCTGTTTGCACGGTACTAGAGGGAAGGTCTGGAAGTATTTCAGTTTGGACATCCTGAATCCCACCATCGACTTGTTCTCCAGCTGAACTTGCTGGATCCACAGGTGCCATGTCGTGGACATGAGAATCCAGCTCAGGCGACTCCGATTTCGTGCTCTCTCGGTGAATATCACTCGCCGCTTCGAAAGCTTCACTGATGCTAGGAGGGCCCCTGCTAGTCGGTGAGTCTGGAATCACAGAAACGTTCTTCTCGTCCCCCAGGACATGATCGTGCGGATTAATGAGAGAAAGAGATGTTGGGGTACCATACGGATTGGAAGCTAGCGATAAAGTTAACGGCATACAGGAAAATTCAGCGTTTGAAAATGGTCTCGAGGGTTTGATTAAAAGCAAGACGTACCATTCATCCTTGGCGACCTTTGGGAATCAATGACCTGGTGTACAGATCCCTGCATACCCGACATCTGCGAAGACCGACATAACCCCACAACCTCCTCACGCGACTCTATTGGCTCGTCTCGATGAATATCACGACCCTCATTGTGGCAGGCCTGCTGTGTCTTCTGTCTCTTCCGCATGCCGTTCGGCTGCTCGGGCCCCCATTCTTCAAAGCCATGTTGGTGAACTTGTTGCGCGAGAGTTAGAGCGCGCTTTCTGGGTACCGCTGCTGATTCTGGCATAAGTGAGCCAAATCGCCGTACATTCTGTAGCTCGGCGGGATCAGGTGGGTGCCGGTGTAGCAGGGCTATTGAGTTTTTGGGTACACCACCATCTTTGGATTGGTCGTCGGTGGATCTATCGTCAAAGTACTCGCCAATCCTATCATACATCGCCAGCACTTCGCCGAAGTAGGTCTCGAAATGCTTTATTCTCAGTGTTCTAGTACAGGTAACATGAACATCAGATTTGATAATCCAAGACATGGTAGCTAGACTTTTGCTTACCCATATCCAACATATATGTCCGCCCATCGCGCTACAACTTTGTCATTGAGGTCCTGAAGTGTAGCATCCTCATCGCAGCTGACGACGACTTTGATAGGCTTGACATGTATATCGTGTTGACGCGCTTGCGCACTGAATGAGGTTGGGACTGAGTCCTGAAGGGGTGGTACCCGGACCTGTAGACGAATTCGTCCCATTCTGGAGACGTTGCTAGCTCATGTCGGTATATCTGTAGGTAGCTGATGCAGTATGAGACTGGGTATGGTGATATTGCAGGCGCCAGAGCTCCAACTTAGGACTCAAACGCGAAAAAATGTGATCAGTCAATCCTCACTTTCAATTGAAGGTTTACATTGGAGGGTCGGCCCGACTTTTGCCCGCCCCGACACGCTCAGACTTAGCCTTGGCATACTCGATTATAGTTGCCCTAATGTTCTGCAGTACTACAGGGAGGTAAAGCACGTATGGGGCTTTCTCCTTTATATTAAGGCCTTGCGAACCTGTTCACGCTATCAAAAGTATTCACTGGGTGTAAGCTCGGCGTCATCCAATCGTCCAATGATTCCACATTCCATAATCTGTCATGCAGTATGCGAGAGCTTGCGGTTTGAGTGCTGCGTTACGAGCCAAAGGACGGCATTGGCATGCAATTGGGAAATAGCAGGTGCGCGTAGCTTTGATCAAAGAAGTCTTGATCCTAGATTGTCACATCGTCCATCATTGCTTGTGCAAGGGAAACCTGATGCAAACAAAGTAATCACGATGCTAGTATTGCTAGGTATTCTGGCATGTCTATAGATGTTTGTTCAACGACTGTATCACCAACTCACCCCCAGCCCCGACTCTAAACCGACACCACGCTGAGATCTATAAAGTCAAAGAATGTCCATAGATGTCACAATTGCAGTGTCCACCATCTCTATACATGCAATTCTAACCATGTTTGAAGGTCTGCTTCTCCTCATAAGCGTCCTCGTGGCGGTGGGCTTGGAGTGCGTTGACGTCCAAGCTCATGTTCCTGGAAACGCTTCCTTGTCTTACAGTCTTTGGGAGGCCGGTCTCGGGGTCGATAACGGAGGCGCCGCGCTGAGCGGCCTGAACGAGCTCCGGATTCTGTTCCTTGAGGATGGCAAAGTTCCTCTCAGCCTCCCAGTTCCAGATGCTGTCGGCGGCAAAGAGCAGGTTCATTTCTTCAAGTGTGCGCTGGTTGGATTCGGGGTACAAGCAGTAGACCATGGGCAGGGTAATGACGTTGGCAATGCCGAAGATGTAGTAGGTCTTCTGCTCAAGAGCCTTGAAAATGACGGGAAGAAGGAGTGTCAACCAGCCATTGCCAATGGACCAGCCAACGACACCCCAAGCATTACCCTTAGCACGTACTTCCAAGGGGAAAATCTCAGCCGGGTACAACCATGGAACAGTGAGCCAGGTAGCACCGAATGTCGCTGTGAAGAGGAAGATCATGGCAACAGCGCCAGAGCTAGCGCCGCGAGCGGCAGCAGAGCCCTCTGGATGTTGGAGACCGATAGTAGCAAGTCCACCAGCGAGGAACATAGAGATGCCTTGGACAACGGAGCCCCAATACAGTGTCCAACGACGACCGATCCTGTCCAAAGTGAAGACACAAATGAGAGTAGCCATCTGCATCTGATTAGCACAGATTCGGATGTTCACGGACAGGCGAGCTTACCATATATGTTATGGTGTTCAACCCAGAGATCCATTGTACTTGGTCGTTAGGAATACCGGCAGTCCGGAAGATTGTTGGAGCAAAAATTGTCACACCAGCAATACCGATCCATTCCTGCATAATCTGAAGCCATATAACAAGTTGTACGCGTCGTCCAGTGTGGAGCTTGCCAGAGCCGATACCGAAGAGCATGGAGATGTAAGATTGGGATTTTGCCGTCTTGCGTTCGAGCTCTGCGATGTTGCGGATATCCTGGAATTCTGCTTCGGCCTTGCCAACATCCTCGCCGGTCTCACCACGAAGGCGGCCGAGGATATAACGAGCCTCATCTTCACGCCCAACCTTAACGAGCCAACGTGGGGACTCGGGGAACATCCAGCAGATCGCAAAGAGAAGGAGCAACGGAGCAATCTGGAAGGCAATAGGGAACCTCCAAGTGAATTGACCAGTCCCCCCTTGGTAGAAATTACAGCCACTGCAAGGAGGATCAGTACATATGCGGCGTCAAAAGTGGATCTAGCGCATGCTCACTATTCAATCCAGTAGGCAACAACAACACCAAAGATGTTTAGGGTAAATTCAATGGCAACGAATTGTCCACGTGATTTGTGTTCAGCGGTCTCAGTGGCCCAGACGGGAACAATAGCGTTAAGCATTCCAGTTCCCCATCCGTTGACGAGACGAGCTGTCCCGGATGTCAGCGCTCGCAAATGCAGGTTTATTCAATAGGGAAAGCATACCGCATATCATCCAGGTGTGATTTTGAGCAGAAGTTTGAAGAGTAGCACCGATAACAGCCCATCCAGCTCCAAGCGCGATTGTCTTGATACGACCATAACGATCACCGAAGGAACCACCAATCAGGCAGCCAATTAGAGTACCGAGATAGTAGATCGAGACAATACCGCCTTGGAGAAGCGTGTTATCAATGACCGGAGCGCCTGTTGAGGGGTCCTTGTGACCAAACTTCATTGTAGTCTGGTAGTAGTCTACAGCCGTATTGACACCACCCATCATTCCCTGGTCGTAACCGAAGAAGAAGATGGAGAGCCCGGCAATGCAATTGATTGCAATCAGAAGACTACGCTTCTCCAGCTTATGAACCACATTATAGCTAGGGATTCGATCCATGATGGCGTCCAGTTCAAGGGTGCTGATGTGTTGGAATACTGGTCGGGGGACCGTGAGAGAATGCTGTGCCCTGCTTGCCTTCAAGGAGCAGAGGCGGATGAGTTTCTTCGAAGAGAACGAGTGAAGAGTAGCTTGGACCAGTAACCCCGGAGGAGCAGGAGAGGGTACTTATATCAAATCTCCTGGTTCCAACGCGTCCAAAAATATTCCATCCCACATGGGGTAATATGGAGACATAGCGCGGAGACGAAACACTCATCGCACTAGTAGATTCTCTCCACACCATAGTAGCTGACCACGGACGGATCTCCAAGTGCTTCCCACCTGTGTGGATTGGAGCCGGCAAGAAACATGAGTGTTGAGCGGTGCGCTACGTCGACTTTTTGCTCCAATGCGCGAGTCGCATCCACGCTCATCCCACAGTCTGCCCTACTGCGGCAGGCCCTAGTGTACTGGAAAAGTGTCGCATACTTTTGGAACACCACACATGATCTTCGAGTCTGGAATTAGGATTGATCTAGTCCTTCACGATGAGTCGCGGAGGCGAATAACATTGATGCGGTCGGATACAGTGGAGTGACGAGAAAGCAGAAAGGTAGAAGCGCGTGCTGCTAACTCGAGCTCATAGCGCCGCATCAAAGTCTAAGTGGTAGTAAACGCCTAGTAGCAATAAGCCAGCGCCTCGCCCCCAGCCATCACGAGCCATCCAACTTACTAGACCACTAAAGTCCGCAACCAGCGGCCGATCCCCAGGTTACCCCACCATATTGCTTGATCAGAGAATTCGACCAGAAGCCCCAGAAGCACGCCAGAAGCACGCCAGAAGCACTTTATTCCTACGCTAGAAGGTTACGAGGTTTTCCTGACCTTTGGGGCACTGGGAGCCACTCGACTGTGTAATCCCGCTGCATGGCCACCGCTAGTCGCCGGTTGCGGTTGGCCCCAGACCATACCCAGAAGAGAGCGCGTTTTATGGCATGCGAGTTGATGGCTGATGGCTGCTGGCTGCACGGCTTGCCGTTAACGTTGTTAGCTCAGTCCGAGATGTCATTGCGGTGGCTTTTCCAACTCTCGGATCTGGTGGTCTACGTATCGGATACAAATTATTCACGATTGAAAGCTCGCTGTGTACCTCAGAGGAGTGGATGGATAGATACAGGAGTGAGCCACCACAATCGCGGCGCGATTAGAGACGGACGCTGCGTTTATCGCGCCAGTAATACTCAATTTCATGTTACCATTCGCGATGCCGTGTAACCTTAGCCGTCTATGCAAGGACTTTCCCTGTCTCTGGTAATCAGGCCTGTCGGGCGTAGCCCCCACCTGTATGCAACGGGACGGGGTTAAGCTTCCAGCAGCTGACAGACAGCCATCCAAGGAATTTGCAGAATCCATTCCAGTGCGTCTCCACGAGTAATCCTCCCAAGGCACTTCGAATTGCGAACGCTGGTTGCTGCGGTTATTTTCTTTTGCTTTCGGAGATGCAGACCCTTTCAGCACAGGTACAGCGTCTCATAGGATCATCCACAGTAGCGGGTCCTGAAGGTTTTACCAGCCACGATTGTTTCTTCGATTTCTCCTTTCTCGTACCGACATATTGGCTCCTGGATCAAGGCCCCAGACCAAATCGACTCGACTTTCCTACAGCGATATGCTCATTGAGGTCCAGACGGAAAAAGGCTAAGCGAGACGTCGGAAGCCGAAGGTTGATTGCCTATCTTTACTCACGCGACCAAACGCTCGCATCAGTGGTCTTCAACAATCTGAATATTTGTCATAGTAATCAAAGTCTACTGAAACCTCGCTCCAACTTTCAGCCCACGTAGACAAAAGGCCTCTGTATCGCTAAAATCACAAGAACTAGTCTTCCCAGGATGAAACCCGGAGGAGTCCAAGTAAGACATTCTAAATCTTTGGCTCGCCTATGTTTGTTGCTCTGTTACAAAAGGCGAAGGGGTAGTGTCAACCGTCAAATCCGTCAGATCCGTGACTTAGCCAGTAGGCCAACTGATTATCTTCGATTCTGTCTGTGTTTCAGACCGGGTAGATGCCCAATTCTCGACCTCTCAGAACGATAAGGCAATCTTCCTATCCAACGTCTCGAATGCCCGACACAACCGAACGACTTATTCACCGAGATCAACATCGATCTCTAATTTTCGATCGTAGACTCTACGTGGAACCTACTGACTCCGCGGATCTCTCAATGTACATTTAGCGAGCACTGGCAACGACTGGTGAGACAAGATGGTTTCGTCTAAGACCCCTGGGACAGGTCGCCAGATTTTATCCCTCATTGGGTTGCTTATAATACCCCATCTAGCCACATATTGTCTGCTGATGTGAGATTATCGAAATATTGCAGGACTGAAGATAGCGGTGATGTAACCTACCCTAAGCTTGAGAGCTTATCCAAACTGCCGATATCAATTACGGAGATGCTTCCTATGCCACCGGCAGCTCTCGTGCATTCATCGGATCCTACAGACCTGAGTCACTCCACAATTCGCTCACTACGAGGATTTTAATGACTCAAGAGGGGCGCCTTCTTCAAATCGAAACCTCAGCTTTCCAGGGTTAACGTCGCAGCCGTGGCCCTTTCCTCCAATTCCTGCAGCTCAATAGGTACAAACATCGTACTCATTTGCGAATGCGATATATAGGTCAGGAATCCCTAGAATCAAGAGACCGGTTACTGGGCTCCCCTGTTGCATCTTATGAGTACAATGGATCTCGACTTGAGGGACTAGTCAACGCGGAAGTTATGGATCAAAGATAAAAGGCTTCTCAACGTCAGTGTCTGTCGTTGCTGTACGTTGTCTGCCAGAAGTCATTGACCGGTAATCACAAATAACTTTGTTGATTTCTCTTCGTAGCCATGTTGCTATCTGCATTATGTCACAAACGAATCACAGCAGTGACCAGGCATAAGTCTTAGTATCCCATGTCCTACACGATCATGGTAGGACCAATTAAGATAACTTTTTGTTCTGCGTGCCTGGGGAATAGCTAATTACATTGCCTAGCCTCGCTTTAGCAAACACAACTAGCATAGCCAAGATGGTTTACAATGGGGCAAGATGAACGCAAGAGAAGGAACAAATGTTTCTTCACTCATCAATCACTCGCAACCAATGTATACATCAACAACAAAACCAGCAGAACAGCTCTCAGCTTCAGGAATGGTGGCGGGCGACCAGTACCCACCAATTTCGAGAATGGCATACACAACGATCAATCACACTGACACCGCTACCATTCTCCTATGGAGCACAGTGCTAGCGTATCCAGCTTCCGTCCGTCGCACAGCTGGCTGCTTGCACCTCATTCGAACCATATCACTGCCGCAATGGACAGAGAATATCCGCAATTCCCAATGCCTTCTCCGTGGCCAGCCGTACGGCCTCAAGGACAGTTTCTATTGAAGTCGATTTTCGGGTTCCCGTAAAGTCGCTTTTGCTTTGCAGTCCCTTTCACGGCTCTGATACTGACCCCTCAATAATAGTGCCAGTAACCAATATAGCAGTGCTCGATAATACCACGGCCTTCTTTGGCATCATTCGAAACAAATCTCGCAGCTCCGTGAACAAGACTTAATTACAAAGTTCCTCTTGATAAAACACAATACCACTTACCATGATGCTGATGTACGCTCCCTCTTCATCATCCCGGAACGAGCAGTTTCCTACGAACCGTTGCCTTCAAGCACGAGAAGGCCAAGCAACAAGAAAGAGCATAGTGACAAGCAAGATACTACCCTGAGCTTTGCAAATATCGATCAATATTCTATATCGAAGCAAAAAGGCTGTTGGAGCTATTGCGCTGCAACTAGGTAGATGTCAAAAATGCGGCCTCGATGGCCCTCAGTAGGACAGCCTGGTCCGGTGCCTCAGTCTCATCGTCAGTGCGTTTCCGTAACGAAATGACTCTGGCTTGTCATCTCATTTAATTAGGCTGTCAGGAGAATCTGAAGATCAGTCTGCGCGTTTCTTGGTGATCAGATGACTTCAGCTTCTCGTCTCTTATGATGGTCTGGCTATGAAAAATAACATATCTATAACTTCATCACATAATCTATGGCATATGCAACGTGTATCCCACACATCCAAATTGCCCCTTCAAACCTCCCAACTCCCCTCCCTTCCTTTCCCGTCCACACCCTTGTCGCGAGACCATAAAGCGGCGCTCCCCCTAGTCTCATCGCTGTCGGCTTCGGCACGCATCAGTTTCCGACTTGGCATTTCATACAATGATATAATAAATGCGCCACCGCTATAATATGTGTATATAGAAGCCTAGGAGTACATGCAGTACCCAATCTCTATGCCTGTTCTCCAGATCTGTCACTAACCTCTATCCCGCGCTCCAAACCCTCTCAGATGAACACAGCAGCACTATGCTCCCAGCAACAGACCCTCCAAAGGTGCCACACACCTTGCTCGCGGGCTGTCACCCCGTCAGAGTGATCAAGCAGCTGAAAAAGGTCGAAAATGGCCCCAGGAAATGCTTCCAACCAGCAAAGCGCAACCAATCACTCCCCAGCCCCTCCAAGCGACGAAAGCTTGACTCCCTGCAAGAACGTCCCTACAACCTCTCCTCCCCCAATCTCCAACAGCTTTCCAAAGACCCCTCCCAACCCTCCACAGTCTTCTACCTAGCCTACGGCTCCAACCTCTCTTCCGAAACATTTCAAGGAGTACGCGGCATCCATCCCATCTCCCAAACGAACGTCGTCGTTCCCGAACTAGTAATGACCTTCGATCTCGCCGGCCTCCCCTACCTCGAACCCTGTTTCGCCAATACCAGATACCGATCTGAACCTCCCTCTACTTCCTCATCCTACTACGATTCCCCATCCCCCTCAGATCTAGAAAATGCAGGTTCTCCAGACTACCACAAAACCCGCTGGCACAAGGGTCTCGTCGGCGTAGTCTACGAAGTAACGCCCGCCGACTACTTCCACATCATAGCCACCGAAGGCGGCGGTGCCTCCTACCAAGACGTGCTTGTAACATGCTACACCCTCGCGCCCTCCACATCCATCGTACCCTCCCGCCCTACCAACGAGCCCTTCAAGGCGCACACTTTATACTCACCAATAACCCCTCCGGGAACAAAGCCTCCAGAAAGCGGCGGAAGGTTCTCCCGCCCTGACCCAAACTACGCACAGCCCTCGGCCAGATATCTGAAATTAATCACCGACGGCGCAGACGAGCATGGTTTGCCGCACGAATATAAAACATATCTGCACCAATTGCGGCCGTATACAGTCACGTCTCAAAAACAAAGATTAGGCGCATTCGTGTTTGGGATGATTTGGGTGCCGTTTTTACACTTGGTGTTGGGGTTGAATAACAGGTATGCGGATGAGAGGGGGAGAGCGCCGAGGTGGTTGGTGGTGCTTATGGGGTGGATTTTTCGGGCGATGTGGGAGAGTTATGATGGGTTTTTTAAGTGGCTGTTTGGGGATGGGGAGAGGACTGTGCAGGGGGACGAGGAGGGGGAGTGGGAGGGGAGGGAAGGGGATTCCCATGGGGATGCTTCTAGGGAGCTGGTGCCTTATGGCTATTCTGATCACAGCGCCAAAAATCCCTAAGAGTAAAAGCTCCAGGTCGGATCTTTGGGGCCTGTGCCCGAAGATCGTCTATCAGGCCTGGTAGCCTTAGATCTGGGGCCTTGATAATTATCTCCACCTTTACGCAGCTTGTCCCCGTGCTGCTGAGGCAAAAGCTATAGCACAGAAGCCTTTTTCAGCCATGTGCGGGTCCGCCGCAAGGAACCCTTCAGGTTGATAGATGATTGATTAATAGATTGATTGACTATTGATTGGTTCATCTGCCGGCCTGAAAGCTCTTGGCTTCACGAGGCTACGCTAACTACAAGAGGATTAGCCGATTCTGTCACTGACAGCCCTACAAGGCTGTACGGTTTTCGTCCCTTTCGGCTTCGGCAGGCCTCAAATTCCGAGAAGGGCGTTCACCTATTAACCGTGCATGCTTGCTTACCATAGGCGGCCACGATGAGATAGGCTTACTCAATTGACGATCGCAAATGGAACAACGATGATACATCTCACAAACGAATGGCCATGGATGGGCCCAAAGTCTTTCGTTGGGTTCTTGATGTTGAATCCCTCTGGCCAACTCCCCCAGATGGCACCAACAATTCCCAGCCTTCAGCGCGCGAAGCCACAGCTCGCTGGGCAAGTGGTAAAGAAGCCCAACATGCTCTAAGCCATCTTACTGCGGAAGAAAAAGCCAAGGTCCTTCGCTTCTACCGACCAAATGATGCGAAACTTTCTCTCGCCTCTTGTCTTCTCAAACATCGTGCAATAGCCACCACGTGTGAAGTTCCCTGGTCTGAAACCACCATTGCCGAGGATAGTAATCGAAAACCCTGTTACAGGCCTTCCAACCCGGAAGGCAAGACCCTAGAATTCAACGTCTCGCATCATGGTACCCTCGTTGCGCTGGTGGGATGCTCCGGGGAAGATGTCAGATTGGGGGTCGATATTGTGAGGATGAATTGGGACAAGGACTACGCTTCGGTAATGAAAGAGGGTTTTCAGTCTTGGGCTAGGACATACGAGTCAGTGTTTTCGGAGCAGGAAGTGCAGGATATTGCGCATTATGAGGCACCAAAGCACGACGACGTAGAAGACACGATCAGAGCTCAACTTCGCCACTTCTATGCCCACTGGTGCCTCAAGGAAGCGTATGTTAAGATGACTGGAGAGGCATTGTTGGCGCCTTGGCTGAAGGATGTGGAGTTTCGGAACGTGCAAGTGCCTGTTCCTGTCTCTACGAGTCGCGCGGGGGATGGAGCTCCGGAAGTCAATCTCTGGGGCCAGACGTGTACGGATGTTGAGATCTGGGCTCATGGTAATCGAGTGACGGATGTGCAGTTGGAGATACAGGCTTTTCGGGATGACTATATGGTTGCAACGGCGTCTTCTCATATTGGCGCTCAGTTTGAGGCGTTCAAGGAACTTGACCTTGAGAAGAATGTTTATCCTTGAGCAAAGATATGGAGGCAATTAATCTATGTCGAATGATTGCTTGGGTAGCCTTGTTCTACAGGATGTCGCAAAATGAATGAACGAATGAAGGAATACGAGAAGCTCATAAGGCAACCACAAACATTCAGCTCAGGCGATGGCGATTTGTAGTACACGCCAAGTTTGCGTGATAGGCGACCCTGCAATTATTTCATTAGCTCCAGAAGCGCATGCCCTGCATTTACGGTGATATTCAACGCATCATCAGCGAGCTCGTGCGCTTCTTCGCCTTCCAGGCTCGGCTATTTTCTCAGTACACGTTTGGCCCCTTGCTTGATGAAACATATCGAATTGCGAGCGTCTGTTGCATTCCATCCGTGGATCCTGCCATCCGTCATCCTATGGTATTCTATACATCTCATCGCTGGATACTACCACCAATGGCGCCTGCCATTCATAGAGAGTAGGCACTGGCAGTGAGGTGCTGGCAGCGAGATGCTTAGTGGTGGTGGTGAATAAGGTAGTGCTGATAAATAGTGCCAACTATTTATGAATGGCATCGCCATGTATGAAAAGCATCGTCGTCCATGGATGGCAGGCGCCATGGTGGCAAAATCCAGCGATGAGATATATCGAAGGATACCATGCGGGTTCCTGCCATTCATGTATATTCCTGCTGTCCATTGATGGCAGGAACCCACCAATGGAATGCATCACATCGATTTTATGGTAGTAAGGACACAACGATCCCAGACTAAGATTTTCATATCAATGCTTTTGGATTTCCCTGTTGACCACGTGCCATCTCGCTGCCATGAAGCTCTCCAAATTGCCGTATATCGCCCTTCGTCCGCAAGTTCGTGGCTTGAGATTCGCAGTAGCAGGGTAATCTCGGGCTGCCTCAGCTTCGGTATCCTCTTTAATGACGGTCCTCAACCTTGCCGCTCCATTTGACCAAACAATCCTACCACGTCACATGTAAGCCAAACTGTCCTTGTTTGGTCCACGTAAAGAGACTGACCATCTACCGCCAGCAATCTCTTGCCTGACTGTTTGCCACGTGCCTCTTTATATCGCCCTTCGTCCGCTAGTTCGAATCTGGAAATTTGTAGTAGCAGGATAATTCCGGCTGCCTCAGCTTCAGTGTCCCATTCAAAGACAATCTCCAACCTTACCAAAGTTCCACCAAACAACCCTGCCGCGTGTAAGTCAAACTGTCCTTTTTTGGTCCATGCAAAGAGACTGACCATCTACCTCCAGCAATCTCCTGCCTGATTCATTCGCATACTAGGTCCCTGACTCAGCCCAAACGATGACAAACTTTCGGTATGGGATTGTCCTTGTAGCAGTACCAGTATGGATATGCATTGATGAAGCCTCTAGATCGGTACTTCTGCATATGGCTGCTGATGAATTGGGCCATAGTGTGGGCGATCTGCTGAGATAAGGTTCTGCCACAGTTTCTGTCGTTCTTGGCCTAGGCTCATGACGTGGGCACAACCTTCGTGAGACTTGCGCCGGCTTGAACCATATAATTACTCCACGTGTTCCTAGCGGGGATAGAGCAGTACAGTACTAGCGTAGCACTACCTAGTAGGGGCTTCGCTCCGAACGGATCTACATCCTCTTTTCACCCACTACGATCCAGTACCTTTTGTTCTCTGGCGATCATGGTGCAATAGCACGTGGAAGGCTAGGCGACGAGAGGTAGAGAGTTCGATTCCCGGGCAGTAAGTTCCCTCTCATGGGCAATAAAGCTTCATTTCGTTCGCGGCGGCGCTCGTCTTCTGGGCCTGGGGAGGTGCTGTGATGAGCAGCGGTAATACGCTGCAGAAAGCCCTCTGCTGGTTTGATATACAGTTTAGTATGTTATTACCAGTGACCACCCTTTTGGTCTAATCGTAACGTGGTCCGCTTGCCCTGTCCTCAGACTCCACGTGGAACTCGTTTTCGGGGTCAAGGAAGGATCAGAGTCTCGCCAGTTCGGAAGGAATTAAATACGTCGTTAATCACTCATAATGAGGCCAAGTGCAACGATTAGTGAGCGTCATTCAGTCTCACGAAGTGGACTTCATCGGCTGGCTTACCCTGTTCCGCAGGATCTAGCCACTTTCAATATGAGGACGTCTGCGTCACAGGCAGAAGGATTATGCATTTGAAGAAGATTCACCGTGGCAGATTTTGGCCCCAATATTCTGTCTGAGCAAGTCCGACGTTCATCTTCTGGGTACTCCGTTATTGAGAGCGGAGCATGTCTCGAGCATTTCTTGAGTATGAGTAGCTAGAGCAAGGGAGACTGTTAGCTGGGAAGCCTTAAGATGCAATATATAAGGTGGAGTATGACTTCCCTTTGTACATGATTCATACCCTGTCTTTCCTTCCTGGTTTCAAACACGGACAGACTCCAGGTTGTGGAGGAATGCCAAAAGCCATTGATAAGCTGTGCGAGCGAGTGCCATCCCATTATATTTTTCCAATACATCATCTTCTGGATCTGACATCTGGAACTATGAAGAGCTTTGGAACAGAATAGTATACCGTGTTTTGATCGGGAGGTGTAGCTCCGGAATTTACTCCGTCTCTGATCAAAATATTCCTTGTACCCTACCACACACCTCCCTTATTATCATCAGAGCGGTACCCTTGCATCCATGGTATCGATGATTTCAACAAGCTTGAAGATCGTTATCGGTGTTCCCTGTCATTCAACTCGATCCTTACATTCTTACCCACAAGTCTGAATCCTCTACTACAAAAATTAGCATTGCCAGTGTTCAACCCTCAGATCGCACCTTCACGCGCATCTAGCACAACATGGACAGCAGCTCGTTCAGATCCTCTTCCAAGCACAGTTCAGGACTCATGGAATTGGCAAGGTTTCTTGTAACAGCTCGTGGAAGAGAAGGGAAGATCACGTAAGTGCTTTCCCATTGTCTAGATTATTTCAACTGATCTCAATACTACAAGGCTTCCACGGAATATTCTCGACACAGTCAAAGATACTCGGCCAAGCGAAACAGAGATGAGGGCCTTGGTACAAGCCATTGAACCAGGCTTAACTGATCCACTCGATCGAATTGACGCCGAGGGCCTCGTGGTCTTGTGTTGGACACTGTTGAACTCCGTTCCCTGCCTTGCCCAGCAAAGAGGTTTCTATCTGCTTGCGGTAGGCGACGATAATATTCCTGAGACTTTGTGAATACTCACAAGGGGTAGGAATCGTTGTATCATTACCAATCCAATTCACCTGAGAAGACAGCCTTGAAGAGGTCCAAGAAACAGGTGATCGGCAAGCTTGCCCTCCATGCTTTGGTCAAAGGTTTCGTAGACTTGGAAAAGTCAGAACAGAGTCGAAGATGGGTAAGGTTCCAGCAAGAAAGCCGGAAGATCCAAGCTGACAGCCATGGCAGGTGGGAATCCTTGTGCTGGAGCTACTTGAAGACTGTCCAGAAAACGCCGAAAGGCTCAAATCTGATCTTGCAAAACTGTAAGCTCCTTCCCCATTTACTCTTAAGTAACGTTGGTTGACCTAGGCCCTCCAGGAGATCTCTTAGCGACTTGGTCAAAAACGGTAAGTGCCGAGTCTTCACGTTAATCAGCGGCTCTATCCTCAGGATATTGCTGGACCACGGGGTATCTCTGGAGGAGCTTTGTTTGACTGAAGAGGATCGAATTTGGAACTCTAAATTACCGAAGAGCAAACGCCATGACATGGAGTGGGTCTTAGCCTTTGGGGAGTTTGTCGATGAGTTTGTCATGCCAAATGTCTTGGTACAACAGTATGTGATGTTGTTCGCTAGCCTTATATATTCACTGACAGCCTCTAGGAGATCAGATGTACTCTACGCTTTTGGTCTCACTGTCGGACATCTTCAATACAACACTGTGGACGAGTCGGCTATACTTGTGACAGTATTCAAGGATCTAAGAATTGTCATCTCAGCATGTCCAACGGGACCAGCTATATATGTCGATGTACCATTCGAGAACATTCAGCATACTACCATAGTATCTGAATGGAACGCCGAGTCACAAGAACACCGTCACGCCGTAACCATAGAGTTATCGCGAGCCGTCAAGAACGCTTGGTATCATAACGCAGCTGGACGTAAGGGCGGTACCCTGTCGATGGCGTTCACATCACCTTATCATGCGAAAACCCTCAGTGCAATCCTTCAACAGCGAGAGAAGGCCGGGAAGACTGGTCGCCCGACTGTGATGGAGTCGCAGCCAATCAACTGTTCTGAGCCAGCATTAGATGGCGAGTTCGCAACGCCTAATCTCGCGTTGACTGAAAGCCAAAGTCTGGCAGGAGTCGCCTTGGAAGCCAACTCGCTATTGAGCCAGAACCCACCAATCGGGGCATTCCACCCCAAGAACCCTGCTCTATCATCTACGTCTCAGAGTGGGATCACTAAACATGTATCCGGGTCTGGCCTGGAAGCGGACATCTATCACGATACGCAGCGGCCTGCTAGCTCTGTGTCAAGTGCAATAGAAGGCATTGATGTCAGCCAACCCGACCCAGTGAATAGTGGAAAGAATGATTCAAACACCCGAACTTCGGCAGCTCACGCAGGTGGTCAAGCTATTGAGACTCCTCGACCTGCTGGCACTTTAGCTGGTGTTGAGTTGGAAGAATCACCTGGTCAAACCGCTGCAGCAAGCCCTTCGAAAGATCAATCCTCGAATTACCAAGACCTGGGCTATGATAGCTCATACGACATTAGTCCGAGAGCGTCTAGGATCCGGCCAAAAAGCAAGGATAATGCAGTGCCAATGATCCAACCCAAGCTTTCACGCCCAACTAGTAGCAAGAGAACGTTGCCAGCAACAGACGATGGTCCGACCGAGAAGCCTCCCCCGTCGAAGCTGAGCAAAAGCCTTCGGAACAAGGATGGAAATGTCGAGGCTGGAGTGTTGTCTCCATCTTCGCTCACGCTTGAGCGTGCAGCTGCAACCCTAACGAAAAACCCCAAGACGAGTTCGGCGAAGAGCAAAGTCGGACTTCAAAAATCACATCTCATAAAGAAGACAAAAGAAGCCAAAGGCAAAGGGCAAGCTCCAAAAAGGAAAGATCAGGAACATACTGAGGACGAATACGATCTTCCTAGGTCTCCGAAATCGCCGGTGCGCAAGCTGGAGGCTCCTATGATCCAGGGTAACGCGACTTCCCAAGCCTCAGATGGAGCAATCCAACAGAAACCAAAACCAAGAAAATCAGCCAAGGCTGCAATACTCCCTTCATCTGTGCCATCGCAGCACCTTAAAGTTCCATCTAAGCCTACGCATGCTCCTAAATCCCCACCCCAAAAAGCAGACCAACCCGCTAAATCTGAGGTGACTAAAGACGCTGGGAATGAATCTATATGGGACATAGGGCTGGAAAACAGCGGTGAAGACGATGAAGCATCTCCGAAGCAGAAAACGAGAGCCAAACGTGTCGCAAAGAAGCCGGCCAGACGCTCCGAAGAAGGAAAGTCAAAGAAGGATGAGACAAAGTCAAAGAAGATCGCTAGTCGAGCATCAACGGAGTATACAACTAGAGCAAAGCTCGCTCATGATTTGACAGAACCGAGATCAAGGCGTGCTGCGGCTTTGATCGCCAAGGAGAAAATTCATAGCTTAGAAGAGTCTGACGAGATCGTCGATGAGGTCGAGGAATCGGTCAGCATGTCTAAGAAGAAGCCAACAAAGACCACCAACAAACAGGAAGTCCAACCATCCTTAACAAAAATACCTGAGGGCAAATCCTTGAAAGATACCGATAAGGGTCAAGCTTCTATTAGCGATAAAGCTACGAACCATACGCTGTCTTATAAAGATACAGCGCCATCAATCGGAGCGGCTGAGTGTGCAGATTCCGAAGCAAGCAGCCTGGAGAACGTTGAGCTAGTCAGCACCACGACAAGACATGGTACAGCGCAAGTGGGAACCACATCGAGAACTGGCCTTCCGCCAAATTCAGAATTGTCGGTAGCACATGGAACGTCATCAAATGGAGGCGAGGGGAGAGGAGCTATTGGTAGGAATACAGATGGTGATATTTACCACGAATCTCGGAATCTTGAGACTGGTTTCATTCCCGAGAGCATCATCGAGGATCTTCACGCGAGGTCTAAGGAAGAAAGGTCAGTTATCGAGCGAAACCCGAAAACATACGAAGAGGTGAGACCACTGAAGATGGTTGGAGACGCTGAAGACAGCCACTTTCAAGAAGCGATGGCAGACATGGAGTTTATCGATCGACAAGAAAACGAAGGAGGCAAGACAGCCACAAGCCAAACGGAGGAAGGCCACTCTCACATGACGAGGAAAGAAGTTCAAAGCACAGAAAGAGCCACCCAACATGCGAACCAGACCTTAACCAAACCTAAGAGTAGCAAAGCTGCTTCTGGAGTCTCAAAAGCACGAGACCATTTCGAAGCAAGGCTGAGCTTGCTGGCTCCGATTAACGATGCCCCTGCCTCAACAGTGAAACGCCACGCGAGACCGCATACAGAACACACCTCCGAGGCGTCAAAAGCTTATAATGGCGGAGAATACCGAGTTAACGAAGGCAAAGATCTCAAAAACGCGGGGAAGGTCAATGATAGCGGACGTGTCACCCGAAGTGGGATGGAAGCTGGCATCGTCCAGCAACAGGACAATATCTCGCTCAGTGCCAAATCAGGCTTGCATAAAGAAGCCCAAGCTCAACAACAACGCCAAAAGAACCGCCGGCCTATGACGCAGTCAGTGCAGGCAGAGCAGCAGCAAAAAGCTGGCCTGACTCCACCAAAACAGGCCGTATCAAAGCCTATTACTCCAACGCTATCGGTGGCCGCGATTGGAAACAAGAGACAAGTAGTACCTGATGGTGGAGCCAGAGAGAAAAGACCTAAGCTCACGCCGTTCAATGGAGATAAGGCACCGCTAAAGGGGAAAGATGCCACCCCCCAGCGAATTACGCGTAGTGCTACATCAACATCAGCAAAGGGAAAGCCGATGAAAACTGCAGAGACGCAACCTCCAGACATCAATCGCAAGCCGGAGATCATTAGTTTCAGTGCAGGAGGGCCCAGGAATCAAGGCACAGCTTCTATCAAGAAGCTTAAGCCGCTAAATATTTCTACAGGTGTGCAGACTGATGACAGCAACCAAATCGTACCTGAAAGAGAGCGAGAAATTCTGAAGAGGAAGGCCGCATCTCGAGTCGATCGTCCCGCAGATGAACAGCCAACAAAACGCCAGAATCGAGATATCACTCCACCCACTAAGCATGAACATGTACCCCAGATGGTTCCAGAGCCCACCAATTCTATCGTTGTACACGAGAAGCCAATTAGGGTGAGCTCACAGAGCACAAGGGTTGCTGAAAATGGTAGTCCCATGCCTTTCACGCACGCTCATGATGACAGAGATGCACAGGCTCAAGGATATATGGAGGAAACGATCGTAGATCCATACTTACGTACTGATTTAGATACAGAGGATGAGCAATGTGTAAGCTATGCTCAAGGAGATGACCTTGAGGACAATACTGGTCTGCCTCTTACCAAAATCCCTGCTCCCCCCCAAGGGCACAACGCAGGCTTCGACAGGTTTTCCAGCAATAGCAAGCGGAAATGCGTTTCACCCAATGCGCCATCAGATTTCACATCGATTCCAGCCCACTATGTTTTCCATGATGGTACACTTGTCAATTCTCAGACGAGAGAAAATATTGTTCCATCAGAACCGCAAGACCCTTTCATGGGTGCTGGGCAAGTGGAAACCAGTGACTTCTTACGTGCACTCCGCAATAGAAGCGGCACGAGAGCTCGCGGCCAAAACGATTTGATTAGCGGAAAGAGAATGGCAATGAATGCTAAAAGACAAATCCCTACATGCACCGAGGATCCAGACAAAACGCTCGTGGAGGTCGAGCCACCAAGGAAGCGGAGAAAACACGATGTCATATCTGTTGGTTCTACTATTACCTCATCGAGTTCAGGATTAGCCGCCTCAGAAGGTATATCTTCCTCAGTCGAAGCCTCTTCCCAGGAGAGTGATGTGGACACCATGGATCCATGGCAGATGACTATTGAACCGCACCAGGACCTCATACTTGACGTACTATCAAACATATCACGCGTAAGTAACGTCAATGCAACGAAGAATAGCAGGCACTAATATATAGTGCAGCGCCTCGTGAGGCTTTTAGTTGACAAAGAAAAACCCATCTGGGATATGGTCAAAGATTACACTTTTGGCGGCCAAAGAATCACGGACTCTTATGAGCGAGAGCGCCAGGGAGCTTTTGAATTAAACAAAGCACAGGCAGACCGTACTCGGCTCGAATTCTCGGCAATATTTGATGAGGCTGAGGCAGCTATTATGGAAGTTGCGATCCGGTACAATAGACCAGGGAAGGACGCCTTTAGAAGCCAGTGGCTCGCAGAACGGCAAAGTTTGATGGAAAATGCAAAGCGTGAATCGGCTGGTTGTGCCAAAGAGGGTTAAGGGATGTATCTTTTATTGCATGCGGTGCTTGGTAATTGCTTGCACTGTTCGGCTTGAATGTACACAACTCTGTTGAGCAGAGACAATTATCTTCTTTTTCGCTCAAGTCTCTATCTTGGCGAACCTTTTGTCTGGCGTGTCGATTATCTCCATAGACCTGATTGATCTGAGCAATGAATGTAAAGCTTGCAGCAACTCTGATGCTCCCAAGCCGCAGCATTACCACCCGCACGCATGATAATACACTCATAACTCATAAACACCGAACCACAACCCCATCATCCCGCACCACTCCCCCCCTTCCTCGCCCTCTTCTCATTATTCCTCTGCTTCCTCTCCCCCCTCCTCATCTTCTCCACCCTCTCCCTCCTCCCCTGCCCCCTAACCCCCTCCCCCTCATTCTCCCCCTTCTTCTCATCAACCTCAACAATCCACTCCCCCTCTCCCTCCTTATTCCTTCCCTTATACCCCCATTTCGGCACCCACGTCCCTTTCTCCTCATCATACACCATCTTCCCCTCCCCTCGCTTCTTATCCTTAATCCCCTTCTTCTTTGCGAATTTCTCCCATTTTGTCGCTTCTTTGGGTGGGGGGAGGGGTTTTTCCCGGGGGAGGGGGGTGATTGGGGGGGGGAGGGTTAAGGAGACGGAGGAGGGGGTTGTGTGGATGGGGCAGGTTAGGAGGAGTTGCGAGATGAGGGATTGGGCGCAGGTGCGGGCTGTGAGGGCGAGGGTATCGTTGGTGGGATTTGGGGGGAGGGGGGAGGAGGAGAGGACGAGGAGGGAGCCGAGATCAAAGGTGGGAGGAATGGGGGCGGAGACGGTTGTGGTGGTGCTGGGGGGTTTTAGTGGGTGTAGGTGGGGGAATTGGGGAGGGGCTTACGAGTTGGTTGCTTTTGTGGTGGGATTTTCCATTGCTGTGTTTGTATCCATTGCGTGGTGATAATTGGGGGTGGGTGATGTACTTCGAATTATATAGTTTATATTCGAGGCTGGAATTCTTTTGTCTTGGCGGAATTGTGATGACTAAGCATCTTGGTAGGGCTCAGGCTGTTCTCGAGACAAGATTTCGCGTTACATTGATGCAGATGAAAGGCACATCAACGTTCTTGCTCGGGCATCAGCTATAATGAGCTCCCAGAAATGCTGGCGATGCATATCCAGAGCTTCAGATCCTGCCTTGCTCGCCTATCGACCAGCGCAACAGCCACGAATCGTCCTTCCAGTATCGAAAGTCTTGTTCTCTACCAGCGCATCATCTCTACATGACCGCGGTGCAGGAGGCGCAGGAAGGGCGAAAAAGAGCAGTGTAAAAGACGATGTTCCAGTCCGTGGTAGGAGCAGGAACTATATTGCAAAGAAGAAAACAGGGAATCTAGATAGAGGAAAAAGGCCGGCAGTTGGCGAACGAAAAGCTCTACGCAAGCGAATTGTTCTTAGTAATACCAATGCATTGGAAGTCTATGGCATGCAAGATATTACCGCCGCGTCAATTGTCGATGAGAGCTTAAGAGGGCAAGTATTGGGGATACCAGGGCCGGTAGTCGATCAATTGCGAGCGGTAGAGGCCTTCAAAGTTCCTCAGTCGTGGGCCCTGTTCCGGAGACCAGCAATGCTTATAAGGCGGGAAACTGTGGAATTTGGGAAAGAAATGGAACAAATAGAGCAAGACAAGACCAAAAGCATTCGTCGAGTCTTGGTGGGCGACAGGGGAAGTGGAAAAAGCCTGATGCTTCTACAAGCCATGACAATGGCTTTCCTCAAGAAATGGGTCGTCATAAACATCCCCAATGGTATATCAGCTCCTTCTCTCCTCTAAAGTGATATCTAACGCCCCTTCTCTAGCCCAAGACATCATCCTCGCCCAATCCGAATACGGTCCCCTCCCAGGCACCAACCCTCCCCTCTACACCCAACCCACCAACACCGCCGCCCTCTTATCCGCCATCTCTCGCGCCAATCCCATCCTCTCGGACCTCCCCCTCTCCCAATCGAACCCCTCCCAATCCTCCCTCCCCGTCCCAATCCCCCCCAACATCTCCCTCTCCCGACTCGCCCTCCTAGGCGCCTCCGACCCCGAAAACGCCTACCCCATCTTCCAACTCCTCCTCTCCGAACTAAAATCCCCAAACCGGCCCCCCTTAATGCTCTGTCTCGATGGACTCGCACACATAATGTGCGATACCAAATACATCGCTCCACCGTCCTACAAACCCATCCACGCACACTCCTTCACCATTCCGAGATTCTTCCTCGAGCACCTCTCTGGCTTGCTATCTCTACCAAACGGCGGCGTTGTGCTAGCAGCTACATCGAATTCTAATAATCCTGTAGTGCCGAGTTTGGACTTGGCGTTGGGGCAGTTGGAGGGGAAGGAAGAGGTGAGGAGAGATCCGTTTGGGAAGTATGATGAGAGGGTTTTGGGGGTTTTTAATGGTGGTGGGGGGGTGGGTAATCAAGGGAGGGAGGGTAATGGAGGGGGGGTGGAAGTGCAAAGGATTGGGGGTGTGGGGAAGGAGGAAGCGAGAGCTTTGATGGAGTATTGGGCGAAGAGTGGGGTTTGTAGACAGAGGGTTGATGAGGGGTTTGTGGGGGAGAAATGGAGTTTAAGTGGCGGGGGAGTGGTGGGGGAGTTGGAGAGGGCGGTTGTTAGGATGAGGTTTTAGTGCTGGTGGAGGAGCAGAGTAGAGATGGGCTTGGAATGTGAAGAGGGTTGTAGGTATAGCGAGGGCTGTGATGGGAGAGAGGAATGGCTACCTCCCGATGATGTGGATATCAAAACAACACCGCAGAACAGTCCATTCATTATACGAGTTGTAAAATAACTCTTCATTAAAGAATGCTCGCATGTCATCTAATATACATAAGAAACACTCAATGCCTCCCTTACGTTTTCCATTTCTATTCTCCCCTTCCTTTCGCTAAGAGTGTAATGCATGCAATTAATCAATCTGAACTGATATCCTTCCCTTGCCCTTATTTGCATGTTGTGACCTCCCTTCATTCACAGTAGGAAAGTTCATACGGTCGGTGTACGTCCATAATCGATTGAGAGTATCGAAAGGAAAGGAAATAAGAAAAAGGAGATGTGATCGATCGATTGAGCTCCCTGAAACGTGTCGTCCAAGTGTAGGTGCGCCAATGTGGTGGATACCTAGCAAGGACATCGTATCTGGTTGCATTGATCGATCATTCTGAGGGGATGACTGATGGAAATGGGAAGAGGAACCGGTCCTGGAATTCATTTGATAGTGCATGATGTTGCATGATGTTGCATGATGTGGGGTTCGATCTCTTCCATTCTTTCCTTCTATCCCCGGTAGTGGTTCTATCGCTTCGTACCAATGTGTAATGTTCTGATGATCGATCCGTCTCGAAAAAACAGGAAGGTGCCCGCACGTTCGGCCTGGAAATTGCTGAAAAAAGTGTTGAATAATACAGTAGGAGAAGAGAAAATGGTGAGATATGATGACGCTTCGTGGGGGGCGGCCGTTGATCTGATAAAGTATTGACATCGTTCCAAGAGAGCGCCTTAAGAATACGTGGTGCTGCCAAATCATGCACAAATATTGTGACGGGAGGGTGTTCTTAATGTTGCTCATGATCATGAAAGTGCCCAATTGGTGACAGTGGCAGCATCGGTTCCAGCTCTGGAAGCTGGGTTGATGGTTTCGTGTGACCGTTTTGAGACCCGTCATGCGTCTCCCGAGTTGGCGTCACAAGCTGTTCTTCGCTCGCCTTGGTAATTGTCAAAGGTGGAGGTCGTCCCTGATTAGCACGTCCTACTATGGAGGCCTTGTTGCTGCTGGCTGAAGCTAACGAGCGTTCTTCCATGGCTGCAGAGCTAGAGCTGTCTAGAAGACTATCGGCACCACTCCCACACGAAGGTATTTCACCATCAAGGATACGATACTCCTGTTCTAGAGCGTCTTTCTCAGTCCAACAACCTTGCCAGCATTGACGCCAGTGTTGCACAAGAAATGAGAAGCAGAAGCCGTCAATTCGTATGGCAGGCTGGAAGCAGAGGCAGAGATTGGTGTAGGTCATCTTGTTCTTATCAGAATAGGCGGTGAGAAGGCTCAGGTGACAAGTAATGGCAAAGAGAAGGTAGTAATTCCATGGTGGAAGCGATGAAAGCTCGTCCTTCAAGAGCTGAGGCACTTCTCGTGCACCTTGACACTGTGTAGCAACTTTGTCCTGGACCGATTTGGGCAGGATGTCTGTTGGTAGTTGGCGAAGCCATGCTTTAAACAGAGAAGCAATAGTGTGGACGTCATCCAAATCCTTTGCCTCGAAGAGATCGATGTCACCTTCTGCACATGTGTTAGCTTCGCAATGTCTAGCGTCCACCATGTTTTGAATATACTTACTCGTGTCAAATCGCTTCTGCCATTCGCGGATTTGGAGATCACTGCCGGGGATCCTGTATAGACCTTGTTCCTCACAGCCTTTGAAATTAAGGTAGCTGCATTATCATCAGTATGACTACACCGGACTAACGTTCAGAGACTTACTCGATGCACCGCCAAGGTAATGCTGGCAGCCAAAACTCGGTCTTATCCCTCGAATATTCTAGTCGTTGAGCGATACGGGTACGTCGAGTTTGCTCGGCGAGTGGGAGGTTGATGATGACACACACATAACGTCCTGGTTCTTCTTCCCTGGCATTACTACTCCCGCTTCTGGAGATCTTCCCAAAAAATCCTTTTCCTGCTTTGCCGAGACCATCGGCTGCTTTACTTGAAGTGTTCTTGATATTTGTGAGGAGATGTCCTCCACCACTCTCACGAAACCCACCAGATGAAGACGACGATAGTCCACTACTGGACGCCTTTTCACCACGACGCATTGGCATTTTTTCTTGACTACGGTCCCGCCTATTCTCTGGGCGTTCTGCTGATCGGTTTCGTGGATTGGAAACTATCAAATCTCGTAGGGAATGGTCCTGTTGGAGTGGAGCTGTTTTTGGTCCTGGACGGTGACGGTCGTCGTCAGCTGCACCGTCGAACTGCAGTTTTATTTCTGGAGCAGCAGTGTATATTGGAGTTGTTGGTTTTGATCGACGACCACCACTATCATCGAGACGTGTTGAGCGAGTACGTTGCAATAACGTGCCAAAGCGGGGTTTGGGTTTTCTTGAATTAGCCGAGTCGGTGGGTGTGGCAACAATATCTTCGGATATAACCGAGCTTTCTACAGGACGGCGATGGATCTTGTGCCCCTGGCCGTGAGTGTCTGTGTTTCCATCAGTGTCTTCTTGTTTCCGTCAGAATGCGGCCAGCGTACCTTCGCGGGTTTCTATTGGGCTCCCTTCTAAAGTATTTGTCAGGCTCAAATCGGGTGTCGAGCCAGGACTCTTTCGCAGTGAATAGATGCTATTTTCAGCGAAATCTAAATTGGTTCTTGGGATTTCTTCTGAAACTTGTCTAATCGTCGGTTCTACTTGAAAGACTTTTTGAGATGATTTGGAAGCCTTCAAATTCGAAAAGAAGCCTTTCGAAGGTTCTCGTGCATGTTTTGGTTTTTGTTTGGGTGAGGATGGAAATGGTGGCAGTGAGGTGAGTTCGGGTGAATTTGTTTGATCTTCGGCTGACGGGGATAGGGGTGCATCGAAGGCTGAGTTCCGTGTACTGACGAGGTTAGCCTCCCGCAGAGGCGGTGAATTACTCTCAGCATCAGTAGATGATGTGATATCGCTACTAATGACCGACACTCTCTTTGGTACAGTAAGAGAAAGCGAAGTGGGCCTTGCCATGTCTAACCTCTGCCTCGTCATGAGCAAGAGCGCATGAGCAATGTCGGACGCCTTATGGTATTTCTAGGGGTGAACTGAGTCACCAGGTAATTTTGCTAATTTCTGATCGGATCCACAAATTCCTGCCAGCTATTCTGACCCCGCACTTCGCAGTTTTCTCGGTTTTATCAGTCGATCCGATATAATTACGGTCTTCCTGCTGTTGCAGTCAAGACTCGAGGATTGGGCCGCCAGCTAGTATAATGTAGCAAATGTATATCGATACTGCCTGGATCCTGTCACTCAGGCATAGCCAGGCATAGCATGTAGATATTTTCCCTAGCTCGACTCTATTGAAGACTGTAGGAGTAAAATATCGCGGCCCGTGGAGGGCTCAAAGAGACACGCTACGGGGGCGTCTCCTCTTGATATGTGTGTTCAGAAAGATTTTGCAGGGTGCGCCTGAGAGGAGAGAGTTGAGAGGGACTCAACGTGAAAGAGGTCGTGGGACTATGACTGTTGGGTGCCTTATTATTTCTATATCCTAAAAGATGGAGTATTAGCCATGGACCTTCAAGAATTGCCATTGTCACCCCAAAATTGACAGGGCTGATATATAGGAGATGGCCTTTCCCATCCTAGTAGCTGATACCCAAGCATAACATCGAAGAGAAGGAGCTGACCACATTGACTTTCCACGCACACCCAGAATCTTTGTTCCCCTGTCCCTCTCTATAGATCGACACGAACTCGTTATTGGCTTCGGATATGCCTGCCGTGGTGGGTTGGGAGGTATTCCTTCGCCGTAACTGACTGGTAGGGGCTGGGGAGGGGTCTTTGAATTGCCGTGTACCGGTCTTAACAAGGTGGTGCTAGGCCCAAAAACTCCAAGAACCCCACGCAGACGACCAGCGTCAATGATGGCGGCTCTTATGCACTTTCATGCAGTAGCGTCGACTGGATTCTTGACGGGTCGTGGCAAGGCGTATCAGCCTTTATTCCAGACGGGGGAGTTCGGAGATGTAGTAGCTATTGTTGTTGGTGGTGGAGATCTCATCAGTAGGTAGCACGCACTCAAGCTGGAGGGTCCGTAAATATATTTTTCGTTGAGGCCAATTCAGAGCGGTCAAAGTAGCGGTATTGGTGGGGAGCTCGTCTTTCACCATTGGAATGCTCCCTTGTCCCCTGACACCAATTGCTACGCTACCAAGACACTAATGCAGGGCATGAACGACTAGCGTGTGGTATACTTTACCGAACAGCACCTTTGGCGGCTGTTTCATCCCCGCAGAGAGCCCGATGTCGTGGGAGATAAGCGATTAAAACCTCGTATTGAAAATTAGTGTATCACTTGCTGCCCGCCACCTGTTTCCATCGATACATCGATAGGTACCCTTCCCAAGATATTATTCTCCAACATCAGCCTCAAGCCCCGGCACTTGTTCGAATACGAGCAATTCGACATGTCTTTAGTATCGGGCCCTGGTAGAGGAGGTTCCGGTGGATCCGTACCAGACGAGCTCAAGTTAGTAGTGGACCGTCATGTCAAGTATATCCAGAGCCTGGATACAGTAAGCTACGCTTAGGGCAAAGATAACTGGCGGAGGCTCATCCACTGATAGAGACAAGATGAGCTTGAGTATTGGCTGACGGAACATTTACGATTAAATGGAGTCTACTGGGGCTTGACTGCACTGCACCTGCTAGGCCACCCTGAAGCACTACCGCGTGATGCAACAATCGATTTTGTACTTTCGTGCCAGCATGAGAGTGGAGGGTTCGGAGCAGCTCCAGGACATGACGCTCACATGTTGTATACGGTAAGCGCTGTCCAAATACTGGCAACAGTAAATGCAGTGGAGGAATTGGACCGAAAGGGGAAGGCTGGGAGAGAGAAAGTCGGCGCATGTAGGGGCAGCATCTCCAGATTTTAGGACGGCACTGATGCCGATGTAGATATTGCAAGCCTACAGGACTCCAAAATTGGGTCTTTCGCAGGGGACGAATGGGGAGAGACTGATACACGGTTCCTCTTCGGGGCTTTCAATGCTCTGTCATTGCTGCACCTTCTCTCACTCATTGACGTCCCGAAAGCTGTGGCTCATGTCCAAGCCTGCGGCAACTTTGATGGAGGTTATGGGGTCAGTCCAGGCGCAGAATCCCATGCAGGGCAGATATATACATGTGTGGGGGCTCTGGCGATTGCTGGTCGGCTTGATCTGGTTGACCGAGATCGGCTTGGTGGCTGGCTAAGTGAGAGGCAGCTACCCAATGGAGGTCTCAATGGCAGACCGGAGAAATTAGAGGATGTGTGCTATAGCTGGTGGGTTTTGACTAGCTTAGCTATGATCGATAGGGCCCACTGGATTGATGGGGAAAAACTGACTCAGTTTATCCTGCAATGCCAGGTAAATTGATCTCATCTCTCGCTCCATGAGCATGTTTGACCTCTTCCAGGACCTTGATAAGGGTGGCATAGCTGATAGGCCCGGAGACATGGTGGACGTCTTCCACACTGTTTTTGGCATTGCAGGGTTAAGTTTGTTGGGCTTTCCCGGTTTACAGGCCGTGGATCCTATATAGTGAGTTTCACCTCGTAGACTTGCCTGACACGACGGTAACTTGAGCACAGTTGCATGCCAAAAGCAATCACGAACCGTATTTTAGGGCGTTGATGTTCTTCGAGGCATTATGAGCAAAGCTTCCTAAACTATCAGCATCCTCGACGAGCTCACGATGCGGTTGTAAGCCGAATGAGTAAAAGATCAATTAATTTAGTAGCCGAACAAGCAGAGAAAAGAGGCGAAGACTCTATGTTGTTCGAGCTATTGGTGCTTGGATATGAGAAACATGAATTGTTCATTGTCATGAAAATTTGCTTTCAAGACGTAAGAGCTCAACAATTCGTAAATCCTTCATTGAGGTGTGCCTTCCGTGTTTTGATGCAGCTCGGGCCTTCTTTACCCACAACACCTACCTTAACTACGCGTTCTCCCTTCCCGAACTTCCTTTCCTCTCCACCTCACCTTCTTTGACCACGCAATGGTCTCTTGCCTTCATTATCAGGGAAGAGCACAGCAATAATCGTTGATACCAAGAAAGCATTACTGTCACTACACTCGTCATTGCTTCCCTATCGCTGAATAAGAGCACAAGAAGCTCGTCGCTGCCATGGCAGACATCCCTCTCCACTGTAACATCTGCCCCAAGGAGCCAGACTTTAGTGATTTGTCGCACCTACTGACTCATATCAATTCCAAAGCCCACCTAGCACACCATAAGAACACTGAGCTCCGAGCTTCTCTTGATGATGCCACCGCTAAAGCAAAGCAAGATGAGTACCAGCAGTGGTACGACAATCATCAAGTACAGAAGATGCTCTCGCAGCGGTTGGCTGCAAAGAGTTCGAAAGATTCGACCAGCAGACACCCTTCCAAGAGGGCCATACCACGCTCTGCTCTTGAGAGTAAGGAGAAGAAAGCACGCAAGAAACAAGCTGCAACTTCAGTGAGCGCAAGGGTAAGTAAACTCCTCTACGACTGCTAGTTTTTGGGAGTGATTTAGGGAATTGATTGCATTTATCGTCAGGTATTCACTCCGAGCCCTACGAAAGGTGACGGAGTCATCGACCCTCAGCTGTCACAATCACAACTGGCGAAGCCCGCCCAACCACATGCATTAACACTGTTCCAAAGCTTTGAGCATGACACGGCTGCCAGACACCGAGCATACGTACCACGCATGGGTGAATGGCACAATGTCAGCCCACCGCCTCAGCAAGAGGCTTTACAGATGACCCCAGTGGCCTCGAACCCTCCACCATCAGGCTATGGCTCTGAATGTGACGCCAACGATGATGATGACTGTTTTCAATTTCTACGCAGTCCCACTCGAACAGCATATCCTGATCCAGCCGAATTTGGCGGCCTCCCGGTTCCTTTTTCACCTTTCAAGCAGGAGCAGCAGAAGGCAGCCATTGAATTTCCACGGAACCTGTCCTCGGAGACTGGAGAGACAGGACCCATCCATTCCCCAGTACTTAAAGGTGCAGTACTTAAAGATGCAGTACTTAAAGGTGCCAGGTTTCCCGGAATGTCTCTTTTTGACGCCGCCAGCCCTGAGGCACAACGTCGTCGAAACCAAAAGAAGGACGACTCTATACTCAAGCAAATGCGGATCGATTCGGCTGCTGTGGAGCAACTCGAGAGAATCTATTGGCCCGATGGAACCTTGAAGAAGGAACGCTTGATCACCGGTAATGTGGAGAGCAGTCCGCCCAGGGATTTAACTCCTCCTCCGGTGCCAACAAAGCGACAACGCACCAAAGCCAACAAGTCAGTGCTTAGAGATCTCAGCACTAATGGGTTCAAGGTGGGGAAAAAACCTCGGCAACGGAAAACAGCTACTCGTGCTTCGAGTACCCAAGCCTCAGACCTGCTGCAGCTGTCCGAAAAGGCGCTTGCAACACTAGATGAGAGCAATTTCCTCTGCCCACGAAGCATAAATATCGGCTATAATCCTATGGACGAAGAGGAGTCAGAGCGGCAGTTAACATTTGGTGCTACCCACCGTGTCCGTAGACGGGAGTTCGAGATCTTCAGCGATGAGTTGGACCGTCTAGAGAATTACCACAATAAGCTAGCTTCCAAGGTTACCGAAAATCCAAACCCTCAAACCGCACATGGCCATCATGTCCTCCATTCGCATGGCTCTAGCTCCACTCATCATAGGGTTCCGCTTGCCACTCGCCAACCATCATCTGGACGCCAATTTTCAGCACAGCCGGACTGTCCTCCTTATGACCCTCATTCTCCGAAATACGGAGAGAAATTCTTAGCAACCCTTGCAGATAACAGGGAGAATGTTCAACCAATAATGGACGGTGAAGGGCGGGTGGACGACAGCGCCGGACCTTGCTTTCAGCAGCGCAAAACCCAGCGTTACTTCTCAGTCACGGGTAACCAGGCTCCGGAATACTTCCACAAATTGCCTCCTCATATGGAGTTTGGTGGTCTAGCAGAACCAAGATACCACGGGACCACCATCAATCCTCTGAACTCCCATCTGCACTCCCAACAATTTCACCCATACTCAGGCCAGGCACATTTTCACTACCCCACATCTACCGACCGCCAAGAAAACGGAACTCAAGACCTAGGCTCATCTTCTTCGGTCAGTACGAGAACCGCTAGGAATCTCAGATAGTCTTTTCCTCAAGGGATTCGAGCGGGACGTCGAACCTATTTCATGCATGTTTCACTGCCCTTGATCAGAATATGTGTCGATTTCCGTAATGGAAGTCAAAGGAATGCTCGGGACAGCACTTGCACCTTATCCTCACATGTTTAATTGTCCTTGATCAGGACTTGCATCTTCTTTTCATTATGAAGGGGTTTAGGGGGCTACTTATTGTAGCATCATGCGTCATCCACTACTAGCATTTTCTGGTGGCTTTACTGCCGGCTATGTTTTCTACGCCGAGCGTTGTACCTGTTATCTGTTCAGGAGGCTTACTCGATACGATGGGGGATGGTACCAAACATTAGCATAGAACATCCTTAGCGTGGCAAACTTGAACAGGTAGTTAGCAACATAATGAAGAAGCAAACATCATCCATGTCTCTAGTTGCCAAGCTACATACACTTCATCACTCCGGATTGCAAGAGCCCAACCATGATAAGGAACTACAAAATAACTAGCGAATGCACAAGAAGGCATGTAGTTATGTATGCAATTATACTTGGTACGCCAAGACGCTGCCAAAATGAACATACACCTCGTCTCCATGCATTCCTTCTACCCCGTCCTCCTATCTCACCGCCTCGATTGAACCTTCAATTGCAGTTAATGGCTTCTTGACAAGCAAGAGATATCCTCTACACCAGCCATAGCCCGATTGGAAAGAACGCTGCTAATAAGACACTACCTAGACACCCTCAGGTACCTGGCTTGCCCTTTGGACCCAAGACCCCCTCAATTGCAACTCCAGGCGTCCAGCCAGTGTTTGATCAAGCGGAACTTAGAGGCTTCCTCGAGTCAATAATCCCCAGGCCTTCTTGCTTCTCGTCATTCCCAGGCACCTTAGTGCCCTTCCGGTCCGGTCAGAATGGAAGCTGGCAAAGCGAGGCTATACAAAATCTTCATTGATAGGCCGAAGACTCAGCTCTAGGGCCCCCACTCTCGCTGTCGCTGGTTCACGCTGGCACTGCTGCTAATAGCTGCGACAGGGAGTGAAAGCCCACTACCGAGACCCCTTCCATCTGAGCGACAGGATACCTAGGGCGTGACGAGTGGGTGGGTGGGGTAAGGTTGCAGCCAAAATAAGCGGTGGAATGCTGCAGCGATGCTGAGCAGATGAGGCAGGGAAAGATGGCAGAGATGGAAAGGAATAGGGAGCAGAAGTAGGTGAGGCCCCCTACTAATGTCGCTGCGGCGATCTTTACTTCCCTAGCTCGCTGGTGGTGAGCTAGTTTCTGCTGGCGACGACGCCATCGAGGTCTAATATCCAATTAAATTGGAGCGATTTTGAAAGAATAATGCTGACAAAGCTGTGCCTAGACGCCTTGCTCGCCCTTCCTTAACCCAAATACCTACCAAACGCAGCTCCGGGCATCCAATCAATGACTGGTTAAGCGGAACTTCAATCGACAATGTCCAGGCCTTCTTGCTTCTCGTCATTCCCGGATACCACATCCAGGATAATGCTTCCTTTGAGTGATCATGGGAGGAGCTGTCGACATCTCATGGCTCCTGTAGGACGGATTGACTTTCTTGGTCTTCTCTGAGCTCTGTGTTTGGTCGGGGATCGTCTAATGCGCCTGTTACGTAGCCCGTCGAGGCTACGATCTGATCTCTTCCTGATTAGTGCTCTTCTGGTCAAAATGGAAGCTGGCAAAGCGAGGCTATACAAAGTATTCATTGGTTGGTCGGAGACTCAGCTCTAGGGCCCCCACCCTCGTTGCCGCTGGTCCATGCTGGCGCTGCTATTAATGGCTATGACAGGGAATGGAGGCCCCCTACTAATATCGCTGCGGCGATCCTCATTTCCCAGCTCGCCGGCGGTGAGCTAGTATCCGCTGGCGACGACGCCATCGAGTTTTGACCCCCAATTGAATTGGATCGATCAGTGCATGTCCGAGAGGGTTGCTAAAGACGGCGTCAGAGACTGGAGAAATAATGCTTAGAAGGCTATGGCAGGAGGTTAGTAGATGACTGCAGTACAGCAATGCTCGCGCATAGACGTTCTGGTTCTGGCATTATCTAGCCTTTGCTGACTGATGAGCTCATAGCCGAGTACGAATTCTTCCAATTCCGAGCCCCTACCAATCCTGATGTCCCACAATCCGAGCGAAACAACTCTTCTACTGCACGATTATTTGAAGAGAACCTTGTGTGGCCGGGGCGGTCAACGACTCATGACTTCGAAAGGATGGATCGGCTTGTTTGGTCCTTCTCGGAGCTCTACGTTTGGTCAGGGATCGTCTAAGGCGCCTGTTACGCAGCCAGTCGACGCTACGATTTGATCTCTTCCTGGATCTTGCTCGAAAAGACCGGTATCCTTGAGGCTGGAGCTCGAGTCCTAGCGAATAATTGCATGGTATGTGGAGATGGAGGCATCATAGGTCGATGGGGAGTCGAGAAATGGGATGGTAGGTAGGTAGGGATACTCGGGGGAAGAACGCCTGGTCGAGATGGAGCTAATTGATGTTCATGTCACATACAAGGAAGGGGCTTTCTGGGGCAGGCGTGGTTGCAGCCGTGTAGTTGTTCGGTCGATGGAGTTTTTGGGTTAGTATATTGGGTATTGGAAGCTAGACTTTGGGATATGCTTGGAGCTGTTGGTCTCAGGGCTTCCAGAGGATTTCTACTTCCATGAAAATCTGCGATTCAATCACATATCATCTGACAATTTGCTACGCCCTTTGCAGGAAGTCTACTTTAGCCTTTTGAGAAGGGCTGCGTGATTGCTACTCCTGAATTCCAGGCCTTCATGCTTCTCGTGAATCCAAGACACCAAAATCCCAATATACTCCTTTCAGCGATCGTGGCGGGAACCTAAGCTACTAATAACTCGTGCTTTCCACACTCGTCTCGAGATCGGCATTGAACTTGTCAAATTGCCCCATAATCTTCTTCCCAGCCAGCGATGGCGACATCAAAAAAGCCAGTAAACCCGAGTGCTCCTCTTTTTGAACCAACGTCGTGCCATCTGGTGTGACTGTGCTGGGGCTGAATTCAAAGGTGTGTAGGCCGGCTTCGATTTGGTAGACTGTTGGACCCTGCCACTGAAATATTTCACTATCATTTTTCTAAGGCACCACGATTGTTAGCACTAGTCGTCCCAAAAGCTTGCCTATGCATAGTTGACCGACAGTTCAACAAGGGGTTTCAAGGGGGGCTTGTCAGGCTTGACTTCTAGTAATTCGATCAGAGAAGTCTCCTCGGCGCAGACGTAGGCACCCATTCCGCGGTGGATGAAGATATCAAAGTCGTACCCATTGCCGCAAGCGTTCTTCCAATGAGTCCCTCGTTGTAAGCGTCTTGTATAGCTCGTTGTAGCACCGTTTCTTCGTGGTAAAATTCTCTTCGAGATAATCAAAGCTTACCATGTCATTGCAAGCGTTTCAACGCCGTTGCCTCTGAAGGTGTGAGAATTGTGGAGTGGGCTGTTACTGCGCTCTATTCTATCGTGCCTGCGATCAATCTGTGGTAACGTTGGTTTTTGTGCGAAATTGATAGAGCACAGCATATGTTTTTGAACAATATATCAACAGCTACTGCTCAATCATAATTATATAAGCTCCCTCCAAAACAAGCAAAATTGAGGCTACTTTTATGGGGCTTACTTTTGTCCCCTTGATTGCATATATTAGCTAACGCTATGGCCTATGCTCTGTAGCTGACATTGTTGATAATTTTTGGCAGGTCTTGGTATGCTCCCGCCTACAAAAGTTTGCATATTTCAACCATTTCAATAGAGCTCAACCATCCAACATCTATTTGACTCCAGATCGGGCAGAATTGAAGCTATACACATATTTATCCATTTGCCCCTATTTTACCCCCTACTAGCAGCCCTCGTCGTCGCCCTGCAACCCCCTTACAACCACAATACCTGCCCTCACAAACAGTACTCCACCATCCACCATCTGTTTGACTCGAATGGGGCAGAATTGAGGCTATGTATCTCTAGATATCCTTCTGCCCCCATCTCTTACCTAATCTCAGCCCTCATCGTTGCTCTGGAACCCTACTACCACCAAAAACCTCTGCTCTACCCCTAATGCTTAGTATACGCTTCATAAGTCTTCACCTACTCCATACATTGTTGCTAATAGCTAACTGGTAGCCTAGGTACCCAAGAGTTCAAGGTACCACTGTATCAGTGGGATCACAAAGCAAGGACGGGGCCCGATACCAGTTTGGAGATCGGGGCAAATGGATATTTGGGCAAACAGCTTCAATCCCGTCCATTTGTGTGTCAAATTGATGGTTGATTATGGGGTGCTACGTATATGGTCACGGGGGCAGGGTGGAAGAAGAAGAGTTTGGGGACAGCCTCAGTTCAGGTGGAAGCGATATTGAGGAGGCAGGTGGTGAGAAGCCCAAGGGCAAGAACAGGCAGAAGACGAAGGCACGTACGAAGGCACGTGCGAAGGCACCCTCAAAAATGAAGAAGGCATCTCCAAAGACGAAGGCACCTAATGCAAAGGCGAAGAATACAGAGGAATCCGGAGTGAAATTGAAAAAGTCGATGCCATTGGAACCAACAAATGCGTTCAAAAGAAAAGCCGGTGTGGCTTTGAGCGTAGAGGAGAGGAAGATAGTCGGAATCGACGACCAAGTGTCGTTAGGTGATGCAGAGGTAACCAAGTCTAAGAAAAGAAAGAGGCCTACAGCAGCTGACTGGGACAGGGAATACCCAAACACATCATTGGAAGTACCGGGAGTATTATGGTGGTAACAGGGTTGCAGGGTGGCGAAGAGGGCTGCTAGTAGAGTGGAAATAGGGGCAAATGGATAAACATGTGTATAGCTTCAATTCTGCCCGATTTGGAGTCAAACAGATAGTGGATGGTTGAGCTCTATAGAATAGGTAGTTATGTGCGATTTTTGGTGCTTGGGCCCGCTATTTTGGCACGAAAACGATGCTACCACAGATTTCTTACAGGCACGATAGTAGCAGCAGGAGACTGTAGCCATGGGTAAATCGCTTCGTTAGAGATGAAATTGCAGTAAGGACGATATAGAAAAGCTGAAAGAAGCATCGGTGTCCCTTTAGACTGATTTGGAACGTAAGGCCACGAGTAGTCCAGCGCGATAGACTGCGGAGTCGAGGATTGCACTGAAACGGTAAAGGCCCCTCTGTTACATCTCAAAAATCACGTATTCCTCGCCCGTTCCGCAATAGCAGCCGCAACGCTCGGCTATGATTCCGCGAAAAGATTGCTGTCAACACTCTTTCACCGTTACCATTATCAATCCGCCCCTCCGCTGTAGTGAGAGCCACCGCAAACTGAAGCGACATCATGACTGCTACCAGGCATCCATAAATCCAGAATCATCTCCGTCTTATTGGGTTTCATTTACCCGAGCGACACGATTTTGACGAGGGAGCTTCTGGTTCACCATACACTCAATGAATGCTCGAAGCATTCTCTCACAGTTTCAACCATCAGATGATGGCTGGAGGATCGTGGGAAGGGTGGTAAGTTCTCTGCTATGCAGGCTGTCTCATGGATCCATATACTGACTCTATCACCGCAGGAAAGTTTGTGATATCCACTGGACGGAGGTGGGCTCCTGTTTCGATGTGATGATCACCAAAGTAACCCATAAACGCTAGGCATTGCTGGCTGGGAGGAACTTCTGGGGGCAGCTCGAAGACTTTCCCATTCATGTCCCTAGCTGGGGAGATGCGAAATCAGATCTATGCTCGATCGTTTGCTTCGGGAACAGTAAAGGTGCTTGTCCTTTCAAAGACCATCTATGCAGAGGCCAAACCACTACTCTACAGAGCGGGCGTCCTCAAACTTGGAAAAGATGGAATGTACTTTGGCAGAAGCCTCAAGGATTGGCCAGCCTACGTCGAGGGGATCCCATCAGCTCCTTCCAAGAATAAATTCCAATTAATCCAGAACGTCACCATCGATATAGATCGCCACCTCCTCTACGGCACGTGTCTTGACGATACAAAGCTGCGCTTTTAGGTCTAATATTGGAGCATTGGGTGGACGTTCAGGCCCGCATCTTGGGTATTGGAAGCTACCTTACGTGATGACGTATTTTTGGAGCTCTAGGTTCCAGGCTCTTCGGGGCATTCTTTACTTAGAACTACGATCCTATCACATACTCTCTGACTACTTGCTATACCCTTTGTAGGAAGTTTTCTACAGCTTTCTGAGACGGCTTGTGTGATTGCTACTTAATCTTTCCATCAGAGGGGGAAACATCGGGGTAAGTCCCAAATGGTGCGCATGGCTTCTGGTGCGCTTGCTTAATTACGGCTGTGATCCAGCGCTTGCATTCAACTGTTTGAATGAATTGCAACAAGAAAGAGTTGTATTAATGGTTGCTGAAGGCTCAGAGTGCCCGAGGACGTATCCAATGGACCATTCCTCAGACTAAGCCGCGTGCAACACGGGGAGGCTTGGTTCCCTTGTTCCAGACCCACACCTTAAAGTCCGACCGATTCAAAGTAATATTTGTGATGTAGGAGGGGTATAGACAGCTTCTTTTGTCGCCTATGCGCCGACAGAATTGCAAACAGCTTGCAGGAAAAGAAACAAAAATCCTTCCCGGTTCCGATACAGCTACCCTTCCGTTCTGTTTGCTTGAACCAACCCCTTCCAATCACCCATCTTCCACCTATTCCTCTCCAGAACTATCTCCTCCCATGCTCCCCATTCGTTTGCCAGTTCCAGACCTCTGTCTTTTCTTATTGTGTAGCAAAATCTTCAACCACCCTCCTCGATAACATGTTGCCTGACACTTGCGGTATAGCTCTCTTGTAGACTTTGCATTATGCCGTTGGGGGGTCAAGCGAATCTGCGTTTGGTTATGAATCGTTCAAGTAGACTGTTTCTGAAGTTCTATGGCCCTGGTTAGGGTTCGGGATCATGTGCGCTATATCATGATGTACTTGCCTTCTTTCATTCCCGCATTATTGCAGGAGTTACACTCCACAGCACATCAGACAACTGTAAAGGCGCAGCATACAGATCAATCACCCCATATTGTACACTCGCAATATGGGATGACTGATCTGTATGCTGCGCCTTTGCATTTGTATGTTGTACTATGGAGTGCAATTCCCAGCCTTTAGACCATGTCTGCGGGCCCAATGGTGTCACTAGGCTGCCTGCTGATGTTCTACACGTCTCATTGTCAATATAATCCATCGAAATAATAGAAGCCTACTCACAAGATATGATCTCCAATCTTCAAAGTAGTTAACATGATCAGGAGCTCGCTTGGGCTGGCTTTGTTCCCTCACTAGCTGAGCCAGGCTTGCCCACCTATAGTATGATGTAGTGGTGGATATGGTTCGGACTTCGTTGCTGGTGGGATTGGGAGGTCCGATTGCGATACACCATGCTGCTGCAGCGATCGAGCGCTGGCAAACATGACCCAGCAAGTGCGTCTACATATCTCCTGCATTACCAAGTCCACATCGATTGTCTTTGGCCCTTCCAAAGCATGCCCATTGGATGTCATTCTTGCTGGAGGAGTAGGGCCAGGCCGGGGTATACCAATGATAGTGTTTGGTTTATGTGCACCCACAGTCGTCAATATGGTCAGGCACCGCCTGAAGTATAGAATACAGGACGGTCACTTTCCTTCTTTCAACCCCACAATAATACACTGCTTTGCCGAAGCTTCTACAAAGTCACAGCCCATCTCTTTGGCCAGTGCGCCCCCTTCTTGTGTAGAGACTTCTCGTTCTGTCACCCTGTCGCTCTTGTTGCCTACTAGCATCACTGGGGCATGAGGTCTAGTCGCTGACATTGGTGACGAAAGGTAGCCACCGGCCGTTGGAGAGCCTGCGCTCGAAGCTTTATGGAGTTGCAGCTTCCATGTCGTTCGCGTAATTTCACTTTTTGTATATATATATATTTATAGTTCGACCCACGTATGCCTTATCTATGTGTAGATAGCTGAGCCATCACGCCTCAGCTCTCCTGTCGCTTAGATGGGGTTTGGCTTGGTGATGGGCATTCGCTCGCCAGCATGGGCCGCCGGCAGCGAGGAATGGGGGCTCAGAGCTGGGTTTAAAAGCCAACCAATGGAGTTTTAGAGACGCTTTTACGAGACCTGTTTCTTCTACCACGAAGTCAGCATAATTTCAGTATCTGCCCTCAACCAAATGTGTATTCACCATTCCGAGTCCACATCCAGGATCCACTCCCTGAGTCATATATCTAGGGATCAAGATGATCATTGACAGACCAAGTTCAAGAGGTAATTCGTGCACCAAATGTCCCAAGCATTCAGGTCTGGTCGAATGAGACTTCAGATCCTTTCATTGAACCAGAAGAGCCTCCAGTGGAGTTTATCACGCTTTTACAGCCACCTCACGGAAAGGGAAAGCCTGCTTTTCCTTGATAGACACGAGTTATTCCGCCTCCGTTGGCTCATCAAATAGATAGTAAGTTCTCCGCAGTGTTGCTTCCTGTCCTTTATGTTTGCCCTTGTAAACACAATGCTCTATGCACTGACGCGAAATACTGTTCAAAGCTTTACACAACATTGTCAGCTTTCCACCGTAACTGATGGAGCATGAACGGTTGGCGCAAGTGTTCACGCTGATCGGGAGCATCGGAAGTCGGCCGATAGAGGTTGCTCAGCGTAGCTTGGGAGCTTTCCAGAATTGGAATGAGGATTTTGTCGTCCCTCTTCGAAGTCGACGATGACATTCTATCATCCAGAAGCTCCTTATGTTTCAGGGAGCCCTTGGCTATCATTGCACCATACGATTCATCCCCGCCCGTGCTACCCCTTTGCAACAGCCTGATCTTAACGCGAATCGTCGCTCTTTTCTTTGGGTGGCTAGGTCTCCGCGATACTGGGATTTTGGTATGCTGTGTCATTAGTCTTTCGTAGTCTGGGTAAGGGTCTTCGCTAGGACTTGGGACTTGGGTATGCTGTGTCATGCATTCTTTTGTAATCCGAGTAATGGTCAAGCCGCGGAATGGATAGTCGTGCATCACCCTAGAACTGGGGTCTAGACCGTGGAGTAGGTTGCTCATAAACCAGATGCTTGGATACAGAGGAAGCTTGTGCCCGTGATCGTGACAGGTTCCAAGAACATCGACATTGACGCCTTATCCTGGCCTTCTTTCTCCCATCGCCCTTTATCGGCTGCTTTCATCCCCTTTCCTGTGCATCTCAATGGGTTCTCAGACGATGCGACCGAACGATACACTCGCGTAGGTTTTCTCGAACCTCTCCGTAGCAGCCACCCACGGCGCGAAGTACACACCTGAAAGATCGCTGCGCTCCTATGCCAGCTACTGCCTTGCAAGTGACGAAAGTAGATTCCAGGTCCACGTGGCGGGAATTTAAGCAAAGAACCTTGAACACCGACTCCAAGAGAAGTTCCATAAGCTGAGTAACCGATGACGGACTTTGAGGAGGATCTAGCAGGCTCTGTCGTCAGGCTGCACAAATCTTGATCGACGATAGCTCGCTGGTATAGCCGAGAGATGAGGCCAAGCAGTCCAAGAAGGAATGACAGAGGTGAACAAGATTCTGAAGATGACCTGGCAGGCTCCGTCTTCATACTGACCAATCTCAAGCGACGATAGCAGGTCTCTGAAAGCGGGAGATGATGCAAGCAGCCCCAAAAAGGAATAACAGAGGTGAGTAAGACCTCTGAGGAGGACCTGGCTGGCCTCGTCGTCATACTGACCGGTCGCAATCGACGATAGCGGGTTGATGAAGGAGGGAGATGACGCAAACAGCCTAAGGAGGAATGACAGGCGAATAGGACTCTGAGGAGGAAGTAACAGGCTCCTTCGTCCTACTGACGGATAGCGATCGACGAAATCGGGTTGGAGAAGACGTGATACGAGGCAAAGCAGTCCAAAGAGTAGTGACAGAGGGAAACGAGACAAAGTGAACCGATTGTTGTCGAGATTTTGTGATCAAGGAGAGCCGAGGGAATGTACAGGAGACAAGAGAATGGCCACCCGATGGTATCTGCTAAGAGGGGGAAGCTGCACGATAAAAATCCTGGGTAATTGAATGCTTAGTTGGTGGTACGGTGGTAATGATCGAGAGCCGGTCGTGTAAAGCGTAGAGATGGGCAGTCGTAAAATTGGTGAGGTAGGAAGCTGGAACTAAGACTCGTCAACTATTTATTCAAGTAAAGGGTTAGGGTAGATATATAAATACCTAGTTTTAAGGCGCGAGACGAGAACAAGTCTGTGTACACCTATCTCAACCAAGAAACCCGCAACCTCAGTACTGTAGGATGGCAGATTCACTGGAGTGTATCCGGAGGGAATGCCCTTGACTGGTCGAGACGCACGGCCCCAAGTGGCGCTGTCGTGAAATGGTATTATCTTTGTACTCCGTGGCACTGACTCGTTTCTTCATGTCTGCATGTGGTGCACGCGAGCTTGTGGCTCGATTGATAGGGGCCTTAGGGGTAGGGGCGTTGGGACCAACTGAGGGAAGTTCTTATCCAGTCTCTGCGTAGGATAATGATGCCTCTGCTTTGTTTGCCCAGATCGAAACCTAGAAGATTCAAAGATGTAGATGACGAATTTGTTGGTGGGGATCGATGATTCCTGGTAGAGGACGAAGCTGGAAATAAGATTCGTTCAGGATGATAATGCCTTTGCTTTTTTTGCCCGTACAGATCGAGGTCTAGAAGACTTAAGGACGTAGACGACGAAAGTCTGTGGTGGAGATCGATGGTTCCTGGTAGAGAATGAAGCTGGAACTGAGACACGTCTCGGATGATGATGCCTTTGCTTCATTTGCCCATATAGATCGCAATGTAGAAGACTCAAAGGTGTAGACGACGAAGTTTTCGGTGGTGATCGATGGTTCCTACTAGAGGACGAAGCTAGAAATAGGACACGTCTAGGATAATGCCTTTGCTTCGTTTGCCCGTAAAGATTAGAATCTAGAAGACTCAAAGGTGGAGATGATGGAATTCTCGGTGGGATTGGTCTTTCTTGATAGAGCACGAACTCTTCGGCGGGGATCGATGGTTCCTGGTAGACGACAAAGCTAGAAGTGAGAGTCGTCTAGGATAATGCCTCTGCTTCGTTTGCCTGCAAAGATTTGAACTTAGAAGACTCAAAGGTGTAGACGATGGAATTCCCGGTGATATCGATGGCCCCTGGTAGAGGTGGGGAGCTGGTAGGGTAAAACGCGTCGATAGACAGTCGTATAGTTGGTGAGAAAGGAAGCTGGAGCTGAGACTCGTCTGGGATAACAGCTTTGCTTCCTTTGCCCTTACAGACCGAAGTCTAGAAAGTTCAAAGGTGTAGACGATAGAATTATCGGTGGATGTGATGGTTCTTGGTAGAGGACGGGAGCTGGTTGGGTAAACCGCGTCGATAGACAGTCGTACAATTGCTGATTTAGAAGGCTGGCACTGAGCTCCTTATGGGAAGATGCCTTTGCTTCTTCTACCTGTATAGACAAGATAGTAGACGAATAAAAGCTTGGTGTGATTGATGGTTCTTGGTAGAGGACGGGAGCTGGTTGGGTAGAACGTGCCGATAGACGTACGACTGCTGAGGTTCGAGGCTGGAACTGAGCCCCATAAGAGAAGATACCCTTGCTTCTTGTGTCTGTACAGACAAGAATATTGAAGAGCAGAAGGCAGTGATGAGATGTGCGGTGAGGAGTAATGGTTGGTGGTAGAGGTCGAGGGCGGGCTGGGTTGAATGAGGAGACAGACACTCGTACGACTGCTGAGGTACGAAGCTGGGACTGAGCCCTACATAGGAAGATGCCCTTGCTTCTTCTGCCTATACAGTCAAGGATGTAGATGATTAGAAGCTCGGTGGGATTGATGGCTCTTGGTAGAGGACGGCAGCTGGCTGGGTAGAACGTGTCGAAAGACAATTGTACAATTGCCAAGGTAGGAAGCTAGAACTGAGCCCCATCGAGGTTGATGGTCTTGCTTCTTATGCCTGTACAGACAAGAATGTAGAAGAATAGGAAGCAGGTGATGGAATTTGCGGTGAGAAGTAATGATTGCTGGTAGAAGTAGAGGTCGAGAGCGAGTTGGGAGGAGATAGACACTCTCACGACCGCTGGAGTACGAAGCTGGAGCCGAGCCCCATATGGGAAGAAACCCTTGCTTCTTCTGCCTATACAGACTAGAAGAAGAAGAGTAGAAGGAAGATGATGAAATGTTTGGTGGGAAGTGATTGTACGGAAGGGCACGGAAGGAAATTGTCAATGCAGAGGCAAACCCGATCGGGCTTTGTTTGCGGCAACGTGGTCAAACCAGGCAATTCCGCCAGCTTCAGTCAATCAAGTCAATTTCACTTGCCCATAGAAAGGACCCTGGTAGTCTTGCACCATTTCAACCCTTCTATGACTATGTAGACACAAGTTCTTGCCTGATTTGAGTGGACAGAAGGGCTAGATGTGCGCGACCATGGTGGAGAGCGCCATCTTGCTTACCGTGGACCACCTCGAGGCAACATCTTCCCATCTTTCCAAGGCCAAGGTAGCCTACACTGTTCTTCTACCGTGGACACAGCTCTATACACCAGTCAAGAGACACACAACCCGGGGAACTCAGCTATTGTGACGTTAAATGATCCTTGATGCGCTCATACCAAATGAGACCACCCATTGCACCTCGACGACCCCATGAACCCAAGCTAGGATCCCTGATCCCATAGCCGCGTTATTGATCGGCCCCTGTATATCGTCAGTCTCCTGGGACTTTGCATAGTCCTCCGTGTCTTCAATCATGGGCCGCACGAACGAGGACGCCGTCACTCTTCTGGCATTAGCGAGAGATTCCTCCTCTTCGAAGCGCTAAGCTATTTCTTGCAAAGACTATATGAAACCACGAGCCACGGCCATATCTGCTTTGATTCCAATGTACGTGTCGCCCGTAGAGGCTTCCGTGGCCTCATCAGCTAACAAGCATTTCTCTAGGTCATCCAGTCGAAACTCCCTGCCTACCCACTCGCTGCCTTTACCCAGGTATCACGACAAGCAAAAGCACCTTTGCTAGACTGAGATTACGAAGGGTCGTCTGTTGTACACACAGGATTGATCTCAGGTCGTCCAATTCGAATACCAAGTCATCCAGTCTCCCTAGAACTAGATTCGTCGGGCTTTGGCCAGGGGAAATTGAATCATGGACATCTTCACCAACTGGGTGGTTGAGCAGCAGCTTCGTTTGATCAAGCACATGCTCCAGATCGGCTTCCTGTCACAGACACTCACCTCAGTACCGCTTTGAACGTTGGCAAATGAAGATCACGAGCAGTGAGGTCCGCATCACAACGGTGGGGCCTCTAACAGTCTCTGGCGTCTTTCCGAGAAGTGCCACAAGGCTACAGCTCACCCTTGGGCAGAGCTGTGATGGACCTATTGATTCGGAGACAGTCAAGTCCAAAACGCATGGTATGTGCGCGACACCACGAACGTCTCGATTACCCGCACCATAGCAGGTATTCGAGTGCAGATTGCTACCAGTCGTCAGATCCGAGTTCGTCGTCTCCGCAGACTGAGTACAGCCTTGAAAAGGTCGGTGGCCCTCCCGTTACACAACATGCTGGGCTGATAATTCAACGTGGAAGGCGATAGCAGAGCTCCGGGCCCTCTCTGGTGCGAGTTCCGTATTCCCACCTTCCCCGAATCCACTTTCATCATCTTCCCCCACCATCTCCACATCTGGTCAAGGGATTCAGAGTCTCCAGACCCTTTTGAAGGCTTATTTGCGGACATGGTACCCGGCTATTTGCTGTACCTCCATTCTACAAACCCCATCTGATCGAGAACATCAAGGATGGTGACTTTGGAAACGCCAGTCAAGCTGTGGACGCCTGGGCACAGAGTCTCGATTCCTCTTCGTTGTTCCAGCTTTCTCGAGCTGTCTCTAAAGCAGTGCTTATTTGGTCACGATCCATAGTATTTCCCTATCGTACTATTGAGCTTGTTATCCAGTATTTGATCTTCATTTTGCCCATCAAACTCTGTATGGAAAGTGCCATTCATCCTCCTCTCGTCAAATCAGCGTCCATTGTTGAGATTTACTCCTACAAACCATGAGCTTAGTTCAAACAACGTGACTGTCAGATAACAATTCTAGCACACTTTTACTCGAACCTGGGTGGTCGGCAACATTCGCAAATGACTGCGTAACAGATGCCAGGGAATATCACTCTGCGATACAGCTTGTCCAAAGGGCGAGCTAGTCTTAGGTCGATAGGTATCAGCAAGCAAATGATTTCGCATTGTACATCATTATGGAGGTTGTCCAGTTGAGGAACTCCACTGCACGGTCTTTTGAGGTGTCAGGACATGGCAAACAGGGAAAGCATACGTGGCGCAAGGTTAAGGCAATGCAGGAGCAGGCTTGCAGGGAACTGAAAGATCCAGTCAACCACCAGGAATATAGGCGTTGAACTGGGGGATACGATGATACATACATGTATCTGTCATAGCCATATTCTCGTCATAACATTCCGCAAGTCCAATCCACTCATACTCTTTACAGTATGTTCAGGAGGGGGGTGAGGCCTGCCCACGTTTGCACCTAAGACGAAAGGAAAGCGCGGACGGAACAGTTCTAACCTTGATAGGTTTAGCGCCTTTCAGGTAGAATTGCTGGTATCTTAACTGCGACGACCCCTGTATTGGTAGATCGTTGGGGCAGCCTAAAGTCTATCCTATTGGAATTGCTACACACTTACTTTCATGTTCTACTGGATAGCATCTTGTAGCAGGCACGAAGCCTGCAGGATGGATAGATCTATCATGCATTGTCTGAAGAACTCGAATCTATGCAAGCTATGGAATTGTATCTGATATACAGGAATGGAATGACACCACTGAGTGACAATGTTGAGGCATGGCTATACTGCTCTGCCCTTTCTCCTTCTTTCGTCTGGTAGGACTACCCAGTAGAAAGCGTTCACCCCCTTACTGTGCAGCCCCATAGGGCTGGACCTAAACCTCCCTAAAGGGAACCCCCTATTCCTTGAATGCGGTCACCTGGGGTGTCGACCATTGGCCCCCAGAGCCCCCCGCCTTTGGGCTGTCTTCGGGGTCCGTTTTGCCAGCTTTAGGTGCAGTCCGGTGGGGCTGTACAGTAAGGGGTTGTACACTTTTAACTCTAGCCCTCGTACTTGCACTTAGAGGAACGGCTACACCGCAAGATCATATATCTGTTGCATTTCATTGGTGGATTCCTGCCATCCCATCGCACCTTCCATACATCTCGTCGCGCCCCCCCATTAGCATATTCCATCCATGGATGGCGATGCCATTCATAGATAGTAGACACTGTTCTATCACCACCACCAAGCACCTCGCTGTCGTCGAGAACATATCACTGTAGTACCACTATCTACAAGGCCTCCGACATTGTGACAGGGTGGAGAACAAGTGTTGATTTATCCCTTAAAGAATGTGACCCGGTCGCCAGGAATAGCCCTTAGAGTAGCCCCTAAAGCTAGCTTTTAGGGGGGTAATACTGGGGGCTGTTGCCCCTACTTAGCTCCGCGATCACTTTGTTATCTCTGTAGTAGTGAGGTGCTCGTAGCGAGATGGTCATAGCGAGGTATCAGCAGCGAGGTGCTGGCAGCGAGGCGTTTGGTAGTAGTAGTGGTGGTAATTGATAGTGCCTACTATCTATGAATGGCATCGCCATCCATAGAAATCCCTGCCAACCATGGATAGAATATGCCGTTAGTGGGGGAAAACCGCGACGAGATGTATGGAATGGTACTACAGAATTGCCTGCCATCCATGGATATGCCTTCTATCCGTAGATGGAAGGCCGACATCCATGGATGGGGGAATCCACCAATGGAATGCAACATACCATGGTTCTTGAAGATCAGCTACCATCTTTGTGGGAACCAGGTCTGCTGTTCATGCAGGATAACGCCCCAATACATACAAGTCGTTTGGCCCGCGAATGGCTTGCAGAAAATGGAATAGACGTAATGGATTGGCCACCCTACACGCCGGGTCTGAATCCGATTGAGCACCTCCGGTTTCGACTGACAAAGCTCGTCTAGGAGGTGCGCCTGGATATCGAAGAAGTAGATGGCGATGCAGATAGGGTACGGGAGGTGCTATATAAGGCATTAGAACAGACTTGGGTACGCATAGAAGCCAATATGAGGAGGGACTTAGTAAGGAGTATGAAAAGGAGGGTAAAAGCTGTGATCGCTGCGAATGGATGGTATATGAAATATCAAAATCGGAACTAGGGCTAGGGATTTGATGTATTTACATATACTAATTAGTAAGTAAAGTTACAAGTAGCTTCAAAGCAATGTGGTAGAGATCTAGATGATTTTAATGTGATGGATTTTTGGTGGGGTGCCCTAAGTAGACCCCGGACTTTTGGTCTAGTACTGTAAGCGTGAACGCGATGGATCTACGCGACTTGACAGCAATATCCTCCCACGCACCTACCACTCTAATTAACAGCAGCAACATGCGCGGATAGATGTCTCTGCGGCTCTGGGGAGTGTCTGGTGTAGATGATGGTGTCCGTCCAGAATCTCTCCCAAGGTTCGGCCAAGAAGCAGCAGTCCATCTCGAGCTTTTTCACGAAAAGTGCCCCAATTAGAGCACCACCTTCTTTGACTCCCAAACCCGTGAAGATATCGAGCGAAGTGTCAGCTAGTGAAGGACAGGAGAGCATCTTTGTGTCATCAGATGAAGAAGCCATTGTACCAGCGGGTGGAAGGAGGTCTTCTACTACACCTAAGCACAGGCTCGAGGAGGAGGATACACCAGCTCCCAAGAGGTTACGGCCGTCGGACACCCATCAAGATGACTCTACGACCGAGATCCTCAGCTCTCCCCCACATGTACATGACGGCGAGAAATCAGAAAAGCCATTAGTCTCTATCACGGCTAATCAAGTCAAGAAGCCCAAGGCGTCCAAGCAGACTTCGAAGTATGCTTTTGCCAGTTCGCCTATTCGCGACGAGGAGAATGAGGAGGATGACGAAGAGACGAGGGAACGCAAGGCAAAGCTTCACGAGAAGTTCGTCAAGAGATTGGGTCGTCCGGACAGTATAGCCGAGATAAAGAGGCGTAACTGGGCCGTCAATGAGGAATCGGCTGGCGCAGAAGCTGAAGGAGACGAGGCCGAGGATTCTGAGGCTGATGCTGCTCCCAAACCTGCTGCAAAGGGGAAGTCGGGTGTTCCCACGAGGAAGGGTGCTAGCAAGCTGACGCCCATGGAGAAGCAATATCTGGATATTAAACGGAAGCACCTGGATACCATCCTCATCGTCGAAGTCGGCTATAAGTTTAAATTCTTTGGTGAGGATGCGAGAGTGGCTGCGAAAGAGTTGAGCATTGTGTGCATTCCCGGCAAATACAGGTATGATGAGCATCCGTCTGAAGCTCATCTTGATCGCTTCGCCTCGGCAAGCGTACCTGTACATCGTTTACACGTGCATGTCAAGCGGTTAGTTGGGGCGGGACACAAGGTCGGCGTTGTACGACAACTGGAGACAGCAGCTCTCAAGGCAGTGGGCGACAATCGCAATGCTCCATTTACCCGCAAGCTCACGAACCTCTACACTAAAGGAACGTATATCGACGATATAGAAGGTTTGGAGGCACCAATCGGTGCGCCTTCAGGTGGTGCTCCTGCTACGGGCTACCTAGTTTGCATTACGGAGCAGAACAGCAAAGGTTGGGGAACAGATGAAAAAGTACGCGTCGGATTAGTTGCGGTACAACCAGCCACCGGAGACGTGATCCATGATGACTTCGAAGACGGATTCATGAGGAGCGAGATTGAAACAAGATTGCTACACATTGCCCCGTGTGAGATCTTGATCGTTGGCGACTTATCGAAAGCGACGGACAAATTGGTTCAGCATCTCTCAGGAAGCAAAACGAATGTATTTGGCGACAAAGTTCGCGTTGAGAGAGTCGATAAGCCCAAGGCAATGGCAGCGCAGGCTTACAGTCACGTCTCGAACTTCTATGCTGGAAAAATGAAAGCGGAGAATGCAAACCAAGTCGAGAACGCGAATAAGCTCCTGGAAAACGTGCTGAGACTTGCCGAATGCGTAACAATTTGCCTTTCCGCAATGATCACACATCTAGCAGAGTACGGCCTTGAACATGTCTTCGATCTCACGAAATATTTTCAATCATTCAGTGCACGCTCTCACATGCTCCTCAATGGGACCAGCTTGACCAGTCTTGAGATCTACCAAAATCAAACAGACCACACCCCCAAGGGCAGCTTATTCTGGACTCTGGACAGGACCCGGACGCGCTTTGGCCAGCGGCTGTTACGCAAGTGGGTTGGAAGGCCGCTGCTAATGACATCGGCATTGGACGAACGCGTCGCTGCTGTAGAAGAGCTAAAGAATGGCCAGCCTTCCGTAAAAGTGGACAAGATCACGCATCTTTTATCTCAGATTAAGATTGACCTTGAGAAAAGCCTGATACGCATATACTATGGCAAATGCACTCGTCCAGAACTTTTGACCGTCCTGCAAACCATCCAGCGGATTGCCACCGACTTTGTCTCGGTCAAAGAGCCTTCAGACGCTGGGTTCCATTCATCGATAATAAACAACGCCATTGCTGTCCTTCCCACCATTGCCGAGGACGTCGTCTCGTACCTAGAACAGATGAATCCGGAAGCTGCCAAGGCCGATGATAAGTACAACTTCTTTAGAGAGGAAATGGAGAGCGAAGACATAATGGAGCAAAAATTGGGCATAGCCAGTGTGGAGCAGGAACTAGATGCTCACCGTACCAGTGCCGCTGAGAAGGTAAAGAAGAGAAGGGTAGAATACGTGACTGTCGCGGGTATTGAGTACCTCATCGAGGTCGAAAACACCCAGCTTAAGAACGTTCCAGCAACTTGGGCTAAGATCAGTGGGACTAAAAAGGTTTCCCGCTTTCACACGCCCGAAGTCGTTCGTCTTATCCGTGAGCGAGACCAGCACAAGGAAGCATTGGCCGCTGCTTGTGATGTTGCATATTCGGGACTATTGGCAGAAATTTCATCAAAGTACCAGTCGCTTCGAGACTCAGTACAGGCTCTTGCCACGCTTGACTGTCTGCTCTCCCTGGCCACCATCGCAAACCAGCCAGGCTACGTCAAGCCGGAATATACAAATGAAACCTGCATCTCCGTGGAGCAAGGAAGGCATCCTATGGTTGAGCAGCTACTCCTTGACGCTTATGTCCCCAACGACACTGAACTTGCGTCCGACGGTACTCGAGCACTATTGATTACTGGTCCCAATATGGGGGGAAAGTCAAGCTACGTACGCCAAGTTGCTCTTATCGCCATCATGGGTCAAATTGGCTCCTATGTGCCCGCGGAATCAGCCAAGCTTGGGATGCTTGATGCGGTCTTTACGAGAATGGGTGCCTTTGATAATATGATGGCTGGTGAATCGACCTTTATGGTGGAGCTGTCAGAGACCTCCGACATACTCAAGCAAGCCACACCAAAGTCTCTGATCATTCTTGATGAGCTGGGAAGAGGGACTTCTACCCATGATGGCGTGGCAATTGCCCAAGCAGTATTGGATTACGTGGTTAGAGACAAGAAAAGCCTGACACTATTCATCACACATTACCAGAATCTTAGCTCGTTGGCAAAAGGGTTCGAAAAAGGCGAGTTAAAGAATGTGCACATGAAGTTCACCGAGACAGGCGATGCTGGTCAGGATGTCACATTCCTGTATGAAGTTGGAGAGGGAGTGGCTCATCGGTCATACGGTCTGAACGTCGCCCGTTTAGCTAACGTCCCGGAACCTGTTCTTGAAGTTGCTGCTGTGAAATCTAAAGAGTTGGAATATGATGTTAGCGAAAAGCGCCTCGATCATTTGTAAGCCACTGACGAGTCATCCATGCTTGGACAGAAATTCTAACCATCTTTTCCGTAGATCTCGCTCACTCCAATTGATCCTGTCGCAATCCGATGGCGGAAAGCTGGATCAATTGATTACTGGCATCGAGCAACTCTAGCAGCAGTCTCTCTTGCTTTTCCAACAACTTGAATGTATCTGCCGGTAAGACTCCTATGTCACTAGCATTCGGAAGCAAATCAATGTTCATGATGAGAACTATGTCAGAAATATCGTTGAGTGTTTGCACAAGCAGCACTATGATGCTTTTCATAATTAGACTCTGACATTCCCACTTTCTGGATATCTGAGATGATGAACTTTTTAGAGCATAAGCTAATCCAACATTCCCGGAATCAACAGCAAACACTTACTTCAACAAAAGCCAATGTCCGCACAAGTATAAACATGATCTGATGATCTAAAGGTATGTACGAGTTGCATTTCAGTCTTTCATGTCTATGATGAACAAAATGTTGTTGAAAGCTGAGGCTATGCGTATGCTCGCCGTGAACATGGAGACACAATCACCCACAAAATCCGAGACATCAATTACCACTTCCATGCCTTTATTAATATATCTGCTATCGTTTTGGCTAACAGTTCCTGCATATAGCAGTGCTCGGATCGTCCTCAAGGGAGTTGGTGGTCGAGAGAATTGAAAAGGCATGCCATAAAGCATTGAAATCCTGTACTATTACCATAGAGATGTATCCATCAAAAGAACCATGTCCAGTCCATTGTGTAGAGAGCAGAGTACATACTGACACGTAAGATTCCTTCGTAGAATTCCCACACACCTTCCCCATCCCTTGATCCCCATCTAAGTATTCGCCAATCACCATTGCCCCCTGCTCGCGTGCCACTAACAGCCCTACGCAAACCTCACGACTCAAAATCACCATCACCAAGAAGCAAAGAACGTGTATCTCAATCACCACTCCCAATCATGCTCTCCTCCCAACCCGTCCACCTGCGCTCAGCGCTTATATGTATGAAACTCCAACCCAGCCTTATCACACCCTCCACCACCACAACCACCACCACCGCCTCGCCCGTCCAGCGACGCTTCAACAGCACAAACCAGCAAATAGCTCTCCACAGACCCTCTCCCCGAAGCAAAGGACCTTTTCAGTCACAGCACCCACGCTTCCTAGATACCGTAACGACAGAAGCAACCTCCTCGCCCTCCCCCACGCACCATCAAACCACCACCAGCACCCCCATCCCCTCCCCGCAACACCAACCCCCTTCCCCCCCCAACCAACTAACCTGGAACGCCTTCCTCTCCCTCCGCCACCTCCGCCGACGCTACTCCCTCCTCTCCTCTCTCACCGGCTCCCTCACCTCCACCGCCCTCTCAGCCTCCTACCTCCTCAATTCTCACCTCGAGCTCGAGAACTTGGGGTTTTTCGGCTTGGATCCGTTTATGGTGCTGGGGCTGGGTGTGCTGGGGAGTGGGGGGGTGGGATGGTTGTTGGGGCCGTTTGTGGGGAATGCGGTGTTTGGGTTGAGGTATAGGGGGTTGAGGGGGGAGATTGAACGGGTGAGTTGGGGGGATTTTCTGTTTTTTTTCTCTATGGGCGGAGGGTATTTTATCTAGGGGCTTTGCGAGGGGATTTTTTGATGCATAGGATGCTAATTTGTTGGTGGCTTACAGAAAGAAAAGGATTTGTATGCGAGGATTAAGAAACATAGAGTTGATCCGTCGGGAGGGTCGAGTGCGAATCCGGTGCCGGATTATTATGGGGAGAAGATTGGGAGTGTGCAGGGGTATCGGAATTGGATGAAGGATCAGAGGGCGTTTAATAAGAAGAGGCAGAATTTCTTGTAAGATATTATGAGGAAACGAGGGGCGATTTGTGTAAGGGGAGGAACGTTTACTGAAGCTACAGAGGGGCTTGGAATGGTGGATTCTATTGCAGCGGCATGGCGTTGTGGGTATAGGCAAACACTCAAGGGTTCTGGCATGTAGAAAACCTCCGCTACTGGCAAACACATGTGCATGATTGCTGTTCTTGATATCACAGGTTTGCAAAGTGAAGAGAAGTTCTAAGATGCCATCTATTTGTGCTTTATTTGCGATGGACTATCTGATTCCTGCGTCCAGCGCCAAAGACCTTTCCAACCCCGTTATCGAAATCCAACCTTCTCTCGCCGCAAGAAAGAAAAAGAGCAACGCACGAGTGATGATAATGAATCCAACGCTTTCACCGGGTCAACGCCATCTTGTGCTTGATATTTGTGGAGCTGAGCCCGGAATGCTGATGATGCTGCTGTTGGTTGACTGGTTCTCATTATTGACATCCAAGCTTTTGTGCCCGGACAATGGAGAGCAGTGCATGAGTGATGATGAAATAGAATGGTTTTAGCGGGTCAAGGCGATCTTGGTGCATGATACCAGCGGATGTGAGGCCTGAATGAGGCCGATGTTGCTGGTGATTGACCGAAGAAGTGCGAAAATTGACCGTTGAGTGACCGTTGAGTGTTATCATAGGAGGATAAGAAAGAAAATGACCGTTGCATGTGTCATGAGAAGATAAAGAGACCCAGAAAGGGTCGTCGAAGTCCATAAGGTCGTCGATTCTTCGCCTGGAAGCCTTTCCCACGAGTGAAAACTAGCTTTCGATCTTGAGGAGCCTTTAAAGCTCCATGCTGGCGATCATGTCGGTGATATTAGTCCCTTCTGAAGACTCGGAAAAGCTGGTTTCGGTCGTAGGGCTTGGGCAATTGGAAGGGAGATCCTGGTTCCTCTGCTCCGTATCCGCCGTATCTTCGTTCTCAACAGTAGAATCATGTAGGGTGAAGGGAATCAGGCTGTTTATCGGCAGACAGCAAGGGTCTGCGGTAAAAAAAGGCTTGCAGCCGCGGTATTGGCGAGAGCTCGAGAGCATTGCGTATACCCTACCCGCCCCATCGATTGAAGAGAATTCTAGCCAAACAGTTCCATCCTCACGTATTTGCGTATGGAGAAGATGGTCTATGTTCAATTCTTTTGAGAGCTCGATGTCTCTCCGAAATTGTGAAGGGGATATGGAACGAGGGAAGTTACGGACTGCCAGACATCGACTATGTCGATGGTTAATTATATCTTCAAGAAGCTCTGGCCTAATAGGCCAAGTGGGGGTTGGAACGACGGCGACTGTTGCAAGGATACCGTTGAACTTAACTGGCCGCTTCTTGGTGTGCTCTTCATAGACGAAGGCGCTATTCTCGTAAAGAAAAACGATGCGAGCTGTAATTGAGGCTGTCATCGTAAGCGTGTCGAGAATATTGGCTTCGACTATCGTCCCGCCTCGTACATTGTCCAAGACCACTTTCAGCGAGATGTTCTTTGGAATTCCTGAAATCATAATGGTACGGTAGACGTTTTGATTCTCGTTCGGGATGAATCTTAGACCATATCTGAGGAAATCGGGGGTCCGAGAATGGAAACCGGCGGTATGTTCATGATGGTACAGTGCTTCTGTGCGGTCGCTGTTGATGTCGAAAAAAGTCGAGCAATTCCAGCGAGGCTCAACGGAATCCACGTGCTTCGGGTCATTGGGTGCCTGAGCCAAACAGCTAAGGGATAACCTCGAGCTGTCTTTGGAATCATTTGGACATGCACCCTCGCTTGGCGTTGAGATGAACCGATCAGGAAACCCCCCCAGAGCCTCTGAAAGCGCAGTGTACCGCAGAGGCTGCTCACTTGGCTCGTTAGCCTAGAAAGCGAGGATTAGCTGGAGTAATATCAACGATCGAAGATAGTAATACCGTTTCGACCACCATTCTACCTTCATGAGCATTAGTCGCGCCGTCGACAAAATGGTGAATGTATGGGTAGTCTTCGAACGATGAGTCATAACTGAGCGACATACTGGCCGATTGGGGAGGTGTGTGTGTTTGCACATCGTCCGTAGTGTCAGACAGATATTCATCGTCGTCTTCATACTCGTGCGACACCGGTCCTGCAAATGCAGAAACTCCCTCGGAGGAGGAGGAAACGATCTGATGATGGGTATCGCGGGCAGCGATGCTGTTTGTCTTACTTACAGCCGAGTTTGGGGGTGAGCTAGTAGCAACGGTCGGAAGAGAAGCAAGAGCGGAGACAGCAGTAAGTGCTTTGTGCAGGTTGACACGGAGCTCTTGGTCATCGTTCTTGATCTCGACCAGTAGTTGTTTTAGGGAGAGGATCTCTTCAGAAAGCTTATCAACTTGCTTCTCGACAAGGGCCCCAGAACTTAAAAGTTCCGAAATGAAAGCGCTTTTCCGGATGTTCTCTTTCTCCGCCGCCTCATAAGCCTTGGTCAGTACCTCTAGACGTGTGTAAAGATCCTCAACAGAATCCGTAGCAGGTATGTCGACGCCAGTGGGAGGGAAGTCTTCCAGTCCAGAGCTAAAGCTACCACACGTAGAACTAGGCATGGCTGAGAATCCTCAATGATTGCACGGTACCAGGTGAGTTGAGAGAGACTAAGCCACAGGTGAGGTGCTTGATGCTTCGAAATGAGCTTGAACCTACTCACAAGTTAGCAACTCACGCAATAATTGCACATGCAAGTTTGAGACCAACGTGCAATGTCAGCGTTGACCACCTAGATTAGACCCAGAAAAAGACAACAATCTGTTTTCTCACTTATTGGATGGATTGATGGTGAAAGCCTGATGATATGACTTGCCAGCAGGGGATGCAGCATAAGATAATTCGATGATGGGACTTTCAAAAGGGAGATACAGCATAAGATAATGTGGACAAAGCGATGAGAGACTGAGAGTTCAAGACGAGGATGAGAAGTAGGCGATGGGGGGAGCGTCTAGCGTGACTCACCCATTGGACAGAAGGTCAGACGCACGGTGGCGACTCGTACGTAGCATTCACGCGTTCGTAGTAATTTGGAATTTACCCCCCTCCGGCTGGAAATTATGCAGAGACCGTGAGGATGAAACCTTGGTCTTGGGCAATCGCCGTGAGTTTGCTATTTGCTATTCGCTGTTCCAGCGTCTTCTACCACTCATGTTTGACACAATCCCTTCATGTAGGTTAGAAGCACCCTTCCCATAGCTTCTGGCTCCTCAAGCTAGGCAGTGTAATCTCTTAGGAAATTGGGAGAAACACAATACTACGTTGCACCACTCCAAATGAGAGGGGTAATAGCGGAGAACAAAGCGTACTCTCGATTGTAAAGTGACAGTTTGCTGCCATTGTTGCATTCCATTGGCGGATTCTGCCATCCGTGGATGGAGAGGCCCCACCCATGGACGGAAGGCAGACGCATGAATGGCCAGTAACTTCTATGATCCTTTCATATGTTGGATTCCATTGGTAGATCCTGCTATCCATGCATGGGGACCTTACATCCATGCACGGAATGAATTTCATCCATGGACAGCGAGACCATTCGTGATTGCGAGGCATTTTTATCATTACCAGCATCACCAAGCACCTCGTTGCCAGCACCTCGCTGTCACCGGTACCATATCGCTGATACTTATGAGTATTAGTGCTATATCAGAGCAGGAACAATAGCATTTAGTTGGTAGTAGTAGCCTTTAGAGTAGCCCTTAAAATCAGTCTTAAGGTGGTAACTCGGGGGCTGTCACCCCTGTCTAGTCACCCGATCATTTCAAAGATCAAGGCGTCCACTCTGCTACAGCGACGATAACGTGAATATCAGAGCTATAGATGGTATAAGGCAGCGGCGATGTCTACAAGCGGCAGAGGTATATTGCTGAGGAAAGCGGGGTACTGGCAACGAGGTGCTCAGTAGTATTAGTGGTGCTGGTGGTCCTGGTTGTGTTGGTGATAAGTAGTACCTAGGATAACATCTGTCAATGGCGCCGCCCGTCCGTAGACGTCAGGCGCCATTGGTGGTAAACAGCAGCGACGAGATGTATAGAGAGATCTACGGAAGTTCCTGCCATACATAGATGTTCCTTCTATCCATAGATGGAAGGATATCAATGGTGAGAACGCACCACCATCGTGCGGCACAGTGTCAATCGATCAGTACTGTGAGGATTCTCTGACCATCCTAAGCATGTCGATCTCTGTCGCAGACTTACCTTGCGTAGTAAATCGAAGTCTTTTAGATGTTGTGTGCCTTCTACGACTCAGACTCTGTCAGGTTCCATTCAACAAAGACTTCATTGTGAGCTAGTATGTCTGCTGACCGTCCAGTGTTTGCCGGCGGACCACGCTCGAGAGATTTCCACCCTTGTTATGGGGACTAACAATACCGGTATAACCAAAACCGGCGATGAGCAACTTAAGGATGCAGCGGCAAGGAGGTATAGGTGCTTGAAGGAGCAGCCACTGGATATCATCAGCCTCACGGCGGACAGAACTACTGGCATCCCGTGTAGAATGCAAGTCCTTTCAGCATAGAACAAACCTGTAACAAGTAAATTGATTAATAATTCTCACTTGGAAGCCTTTCAATTGGTGACTTTTGATGAATTCAAGTAAACAAGCTTGTCTCTGTTGTGAAGGAGAAGTTACGGGTAGGTCTAAAGATTGATTTTAAGCTGTAGGGACACAGCTGTACTGTAGGGGCACAGCTGTAGGGGCACCAATAGCTCTGTCCCCCGCGAGCCAGCGTCATTAATGCTGCCCTTATCACGTCCCACAAGTACGGTACAAGCTTTGCCTAGCAACAACGTACGAGCACAGTCTGTGGACCAAAGAACAATGAGACAGATGCATTGCATGGCAGAATTGGATTCCGCCCTAACCTCATACGGTTAGTCCTTCTCCGGACCCCTATCCTACCAAAGGTCGGTAGCAGACAGAGAATGTAGAGTAGCAATCAACTACAACCACCATGGCTCATGCTAGACGCTATCCTAAAGCCTGGTGGTTTGAAGAAGATTTAGCTGTTCCGTTCATCCATGATTGGTAAGTGACTGCACTCCTTTATCGGTGCCTGGCATGCATCTCGATATGAGCTGGCAATTCTACCCCATGCGCATCGTATGTTAATCGCTGTCCTAGGGTGTGTTTAACTGGGTAGATTGTATATTCTAGAAGATCAATATCTGGCTGGTCGGCAGTTACCGCACGTGGGATGCCGAGGATGCAACTTAGTATGCTACTACCTAATATCCGGGCTCAATTCGCCTTAGCTTGCCAATCTCTAATCAACAAGTCCATACTAATTGGACAATCACGACGCCAAGTGATGCGGGGAAAAGAATAGCTCCCTTGGATATAAGCAAGAATGAACGACATCCGGCAGGTCATATGCGATCTCTCCAATCAGTGCGCTGGAGTAAAGGAATGACTAAGAAGCTGCATGATAACCTGCATGGACACTTCCCTATCAACCGCTTTAGTTCCCCTGCCCTAACGGCGCCTTGCACTCTCCGGCACATATCAATACTCGCCATGTCGCCCGCCATTCAAGCCATCACTACGGCTCGCAAGCCTCTCCCTTTCCCCATATTCCATCTTCTCGTTCCGTCTTCTATCGGAGCAGCCTATCAACATGTCTCTACAGAAACACCATGACAGCGACAGTGCTCCCTCTGATGACGAGAAGAGAGTCACTGGCGTTGCACAAGGCCAATTCGAGAATCTTGGCCATGGCGAACTCCCACCAGACCCCGACGCCGGACTGAGTGAAGAGGAGAAGGCTGCCATTGTTAGTACAAATGCTCGAACCATCGCGAATGCATCTGCTAACCATTGCACAGGACAAGAAGCTACTATGGAAGCTCGATCTTCGTCTCATCCCCTGGCTCTGTCTCCTCTACCTCATCTCCTTCCTTGACCGTACAAACATCGGCAACGCCAAACTCGACGGCCTCACAACAAGTCTACATATCACCGCCGGCCAGTACAATGCCTGTCTCTCCATCTTCTTCGTCTCCTACGCCTGCTTCGAGCCCCTCACCAACGTCCTCCTTAAAAAGATGCGGCCCAGCGTCTTCATACCCATCATCATGGTATTATGGGGTATTTGCATGGTATGTATGGGCTTGACCCATAACTTCCAAGGCATGATGGCTGCTCGCTTCTTCCTCGGCGTGGCAGAGGCAGGTCTCTTTCCGGGTATCAACTATTATCTTTCCTGCTGGTACAAGAGAAGCGAATTTGGAATCAGAGCTGCCATCTTCTTCTCTGCAGCAGCGGTGTCCGGCTCCTTCGGTGGTCTCCTAGCAGCCGCTATTGGTAAAATGAAAGGCGTAGGGGGCAAAGAAGGTTGGGCTTGGATCTTCATTCTCGAGGGCCTCGCGACAGTACTCGTAGGCGCTGCATCCTTCTGGATGGTCTTCGACTTTCCCGACGAAGCCCGTTTCCTTTCCGATATCGATCGTCAACGCGTTATTCGTCGCTTGAAAGCTGATCAACAATCATCAGCAGAGCATGAGTCATTCAAGATGGAGTATTTTTGGGCATCAGTCAAGGACTGGAAGACTTGGCTCTACGCGCTTATATACATGGGCGCTGATTGCCCGCTCTACGCTTTCTCCCTCTTTCTTCCCTCTATTGTCGCTGGCTTAGGATACACGTCAACCAAAGCGCAATTGCTATCCGTTCCTCCGTATGCTGCTGCTGCCATTCTCACCATCACAGTCGGTTATGTAAGTACCTACACCTTATCCACCTACATTCCAAGCCACTGCCCGGGTCGAGTTTCGTTGCGTGTCTAATAGTGTCCTTTTGAATTGAAACCATATCCCAGTTGTTCATACTAACGTTCATGATACTAGATAGCCGATCGAACCAAACAACGAGGCCTCTGCAACATTCTCACCTCCATCCTCGGCATGATTGGCTTCATTATGCTCATCGCCGCTCCCAACCCCGGTGTTCGCTACGCCGGGACCTTCCTTGGTGCCCTCGGCATCTACCCTTGCATCGCCAACACCATCGTCTGGGTTTCCAATAATACCGAAGGTGTCTACAAACGCGGTATCACAATGGGATTCGTTATCGGCTGGGGCAACCTGAACGGCGTTGTTAGCTCGAACATCTATCAGGCTAAGACAGCGCCAAAATATAGGACAGGGCATGCCATAGTGTTTGCCTATTTGACGGTGTTCTTGTTTGGGGGGAGTATCTTAATGAGGATACTTTTGCAGAGCGAGAATAGCAAGAGGAAAAATGGACGGAGGGATCATTGGGCTGCTGGGAAGACGGAGAAGGAGGTGGAGATGCTGGGAGATACGAGGCCGGATTTCTTGTATACGTTGTAAATGTACGATACAATATCTCTCTGCAGACTGGCTTTCTATTCAAGGCAAATCTATACCCACCGTATGCTTAGCTGGCCCGTTGACATGAATCTGCCTGTGTAGACATCTTATGTACACCCCAAATTTACGAGAGGAGATTTGCTATTCTCCGTTTTGGGAGAAGAAGCATAGCCGCTTCGAAGGAAGCTCCGAGTGAGTGAGGAAAGAGCCAAGAAAAAGATGGGTAAGCATGTTAAAGCCTAATTAGGCTGGCTGTATTAAGCTAGGCTTTAGTTATATTCGTTATGCATTATATACATTTGAAAAAAGAGGCCGCCCACTACCAGCAAGAAATAAATCCTCCTCAACCCTGATTCTCTACTATGAGCAGAGTCCAACCTTCAATCGAATAACCAGATAGTGGTGATAAGTAATGATAATGAAACCCGATATTGACCTAGAGCTAGTCGCCTGGAGGACGAGATATCCCACAAAGCTACCAGCCTAATCTTGTTTGACAGGAGAACACTGTAGGGCTGATGTTCCTGTCAGAAAGGATTAACAATACAGCCCTGCAGGGCTGACTATGGCCCCCCTTAGGAAACATAATTTCGCCAGATCTACCAGGTAGCAGCTCGGTGAGGGTAGAAGAAGGATAGATCCTAAATAGTGGAAAGACTCCTGCTACTTAAGATATTCTATGACCATAACAAGCGACCTCAACCAATCGCCCCTTCCTTCTCTAGCGAATGGCTCTAAAAGAGGATCACTTGGCCGAGCTGGTGTGGGCTGCCAAAACATGTGGCTGATGCTGCACAGGAATGTATTATCCCCTTATCATGGCTATCGGATACAGATAAAGAGAAGCTGACTGTGAGGATTTATTGATAGCTACGCGAGATGATACTGTTGGGGTTGACGGTTTATGGAGGAGGACGGAGAGGTTTGAATGGTTTGCAAGGTAAGGAGAGCTGTGTATAGTCTGCAGGAGGAGAGTTCTAATCGTTTCTTGCCATTTAGGAGAGAAATTCGAGAGGAATGTACATCTTGACAAGGAGGACTTTGCTACCATGGAGTACCTGCTACGGAAAGGCCAGTGGTGAGCGGAGAGCTAATCTGCGAATGGTTACCCAAGTACCAGTGATCTCGATAGGGTAGGCCCAAAACGCTGAGCTTGCTCGTTTGCAATTGGCACAACCAAATGGACACCTTGGACTAGCAGAGGTTCGCCACAGGGGAATAAATCCGACAGGGCAAAACAATACGAATCAAACATTTGTTGCGATGAAAAGGCAATGTGGAAAGTGGAGATCCCACCAGAAGAACCTTACTCAGGAGGAGGGTCCTCCAAAGCATCGACAACTGAGTCTCCATCGCTGTCGCCATCCTCCCTGTCCTCGCCTGATAAATAAATTAAGAGTTGTTCTAGGCCCGCTCTAAGCCATCCGGTGGACTGACCCGATCTGCCAATGTCCCTAATATAGTCCGGCCCTTCGAGTCCCGAACCATAGGATCGAGACCCTCCATGCTTGCAGTAGTGAGAAGCTGCAAAACCCTGAGATCACCTTCCATCGCCGCAATATGTAAGGCGGTCTGCCTGGTCTTATTCGTGTAATCGAATCTCGGCTTATGTCGGAGTGGCACTTCAAGCGACTCAATGTTGCAGTACTGGATCGCATCGAATAGTGGGGAGTCGTCATCTTTGTCCCTGCTTTCCAGATTGGCTCCGATCTCCAGCAGGTACGCTACATTTCTATTATGATTGAGGTCAACCGCACATTGGAGCGCCGTCACACCGTTCTTATTCTGGTCCTCTAGGGCCGATCCGGCTAGGTAGAGTGTCTCTAACATGGGTGGATGGTCGTTGGCCCATGCAGCAATTTGGATGGCAGTGTCGCCATGAAGGTCTCTGGCGTAGATGCTGGACCCTGCCGTGATGAGGAGCTCGACACACCTCACATTGCCAGAAAAAACTGCAGATTGATGGGCTGACCTCTTTTCCCGGTCAAGAGGGGATATATCCGCACCCGCTCGAAGCAAAGATTTGACGGAAGTCTCGTCTCCACTCAATGCTGCCCAAAATAAAGGCGATCGGCCATACGAATCGAGGGAGTTGGGTGTAGCTAATCGGGCGGGGTTTTTTAAGAGCTTCTTCCAGATCGACCTCGAGAATGCCATTAACAGCTTTGTGGAGAAAGGTGAAATCCCACAGTTCGGAAGGAGCATTATCAATTTCCGAAAAGATCGTTTCGAATTCGCGTGTAAGGTGGAACCTGTGCTTGGACAGTATCGTCGAGGATATTTCGTGCGCAGCGGACCTTTGAGTTCTCAGTACAAATTACGAAACAGGGTCCGAAGGAAATGTTGCCATACACTCCATTGTCATCTATGGTGTACGGGTCGACACCTGATTTAAGCAGAAAGCGACAAGTCTCAGTCTGTCCAAGCTCAAGAGCAAACCTACAACTCTCACTTATTAGCGTCCATCGTGTGAAACAAGACCACCTCTCCTCGGCACTTACATGCAATACAGATTGCCCATAGCTGCTTGATACGTCATTCGGAGAAGGTCTTCGCTTCTTGAACAGCTCGATGATGCCTTGAGTGTTTCCGTTGCGAGCAAACGTCAGGATGCTGTTCTCGGTAATCGCAACTCGATTGCGAATCTTGAGGCCAAATGAGGTTCACCGATATAGGTCATTGCGGCGACAAAATCCACTATTCTCGACACAAGCCACATTGGAAAAGTATAGGATACCTGAAGCGTGCGAGAATACTGGTTGAAGCAGTCTTCCTTATCAAAAGCGTTCGTCCAAATAGGACGTCCGGCATATTCAAGAAATAGTGTACCAAAAAGCCAATTGAACAGTTCTGGCTTTTGGTACAGACCACGCAAATAACATATGCATGTACACACAACTTCGCATCGAGCAAGCCTGTGGACGTGAAAGGTCAGGGGGGCCCTTTAGAATTGAGGTGATGACTTGGTTGGTATTCTATGGAGGTATGCGGCTGCGCTAGGCATAGAGCTGAAAGGTGACATTTCTAACCCTTCCTTTCCCATATTGGACCATGTACCGTTTCCAAGCAGCTATAGCTGCTCTTGAATCCATCCTATCCTGTTTAATCCTGCTTTTATAGCCTCCTTGAATCCGTAAACCTCGCTGGTATAGGGAGATCGGGAAGGGTACTGAGGATGTTGAATGGCCTGTAAAAGGGCTTTTCTGGCTGTCGGCATTGAGGAGGTAGGACATAGCCTGTAGCAACACCAACATCCCCTCCACCCCCTACTCTAGTTGTAGCCCTTTCTTTTAACCTTGACCTTGACGTGGTCTAGGTATCACCAGTACACCCCTGCTAATATCCCTGTCCCCTGCCCAGTCTTCCCATCGTAGGTTTCTTTCCTCACCAATTACACCTCGTTTCGCATCGTTTCCGCCCGATCATGCCTTTTTTAGGCTCGTAACTTGTATCTAGCGTGAGGCCGACTGAGAAAGTAGGAGTGGTATGTCGCAATCGAGGTGTGACGTTTTGAATATCTTGAATCGTAGCGGTGTTCTTATCCATCTTCAACGCTAATTCGTTGTCGCCGAGCGGTCTCGTGGGCCTCACATCGTCCTACATTCCAGACAATCGCAGGGTTTTCCAATCCGCCTCGAGAGATCTCCCCTCCTCCGGCAAACTAGGACCAACATAAGAGACGCAGATCTCCTCACCCTCCTCAATAATTCGAACCGCCTTCATCACCGTCTCTGTACTTCCACCTATGAATTGAGGCGCAGCGGAAGGGAGATAGCTGTGATTGAACATGGAGAGCAATGGGTCGACGGTGCTATATTTTCGGTTGTCGAGCGTTTCCTTGCCCACGCTATTGCACTGAACGCGTGTTAACACCTCATGTATGTGTGGAAGGTTCGCTTCATCATTCCCTTCATCCCCCCACAATTCATCTTCGGCCATTGCTGCGTAGTTTTCGGGATCTATCCATCTGTGACTTGCAAGAAGCACGTCCTAAGAGGAACGAGCAAGATAAACGGCAGCGTCTTCGACTGTCGCTTGTCCCTCTGTTTGGTCGAGAAAAGGCCTAATGAGACATATTATTACATCTCGATGTCCTATAGAAGGCATACTAGGCAATTGGTGAATGTGCCTTGCTACCACGCGATAAGCAAAATTATGTTCTTCCAATTTATCTTGGAATTGGGTCCAAGCCTCCTGGTCAAGGAGCTGCCAGTGACTTCCAAATTTCGAGTTGGCGAATATATCCACGCCGAGAGTCTCCTCATCGTATCCCAACTCCTCCAGCAGCTGTGACAGGAACGGGGTTTCCTTCGCGGCGTTCGATTGAGCGACGTACTCAGCTTCGGCGGTAGATGTTCTAGTTGAGGCGTGAATTTGGTCCATTTGTAAATTGACTGGACGAACACATCTATCGACTGACTATACATATAGACTAGTCCATTCATGAATCGACTACTCAAACCCTAAATATACTAACATGATTGGATAACAGGGCTGATTAGTTATCCACAAAATAGTCGTCTACCTCGCTGTCGCCCATCACCACCATCGGTAGGCTAAAGGGCGGATTGGTAGGTAATAGTGATAGGTAATAGCGATAGGCGGCAGCAATGAGTAATGGTAATAGGTGATGGTAATGGGTGATAGCGATGGGTAATAGCGATAGTTGATGGTGATTGACCCCCTTATTCTGTTAAAAAATTTTATGCAGTCGACTCGCGGTTTTAGTCCATTTGTAAATGGACTGATAATTTGCGAATAGACGGTCTATTCATAAATAGACTGGACGATTCGCAAATAGACTAGTCAATTTATAAATGGACTAGTGGGAATTTACGTCTCGACAGAATTCACGCCTCAACTAGAACATAGACATAGTATAGCGATCTTGTAATTTGCTTGACCAACTGATAGGACTATTCCAATACGGGGAAATGATAGAGAACGGGGAGGTGATCCAGAACGGTGAGGCGGTGAGGTGATCCAGAACGGTGCTGGTAAACATATCCTGACGTAGTCCTGGACGTGTCTTTGCAGTCTGCCCATGATGAAACCGTCCAGCCAATAAGCTTGCCCTCAGGGTTTATACCCTTTGGAACCATATTCTCCTATGCACCGTGTGATTCCAAAGGCGGCAAACTGTTCTGACTGGTGGATGATTTGCAAAGATGTGGATAAGGTCTCGTCAGGCGCTGGCGGCGCACGATGGGTGGTCTGGGTCCCAGGCGTAGAATTGTGCTGAGGTTGATGTGCAACGATTTGATGTTCATTGTTTGGTGGAATTCGGTCCGATACCTCTGAGTCTGATCACTATGTCCCTGGAAATTTCTGAGGGCGACAGTCTGTTGAGAGCCATACCTTGCGTACCTAAGTTCAGTATATTCGATTCTGAGGAAGAGATAAATCGCTCGGGAAGACGTCGGGTCTCCGTAGTCATGCCCATTAAAGGCGTCTCAAGCTTGATAGTTCGAGAGCTTAAGAGGTTTAGGAGGTGTCACAATAATGGTAAATACTGCATTGCCTGAGGATCTAGAATCTATCTAAGGGAACCCTATATACATGATGCAGATGGGCAACAACAGGAGTAGAAGACGCTAGAATGGCAATACATCTGTAAATGAGCATACTTCAGTGGAGGCAGCTAATCGAGGATCCTAAGTGAGAATGGAAGATGGAAATCGAAGAGCCATATTGCAAGAGTAGGGTTCGAGGCATGTGTATGATAAAACAGAACAGATTGCTTTATTGCTAACCATTCATTCTACCAATGTATGCGAAGGAATTAAGTCTTAAGGGCAAGTAGTCGTCACGATAGTTGCGCCAACAAAACACCCTTAGCCTTCCAGACCAGAAGAATAGAAGAAGCAAATTTCAAGCCACGTACGCTGCGGCCGCGTTCAGCAACAGACCAAAATTTCCTTTCACATTGACCAGATCCTGCTGCAAAGACAAAGCAGTGGAGTTCTTCCGAACCCAAGCATATCTTTGGAACTTTGCACTGTTGTCGGGCAAGACTGTGTAAAGATCTGCTACGAGCGCTTGTAGCTATCCAAACTTCAACCTTGCTGAAAGCACTTGCGCGGGAATTCCACGTAGAATCCAAAATTTGACTCCGTTTGGTGCAGGACTCCCTCCAAGACCAGGAGGATGAAGCAGCTCACGATCGACGTCAAGTACACCAACGAAAGCCTGAACGCGTGGGCCGACGGGTCGCTGAAGGCAATCGCGGCCGAGGACCCGAGGATGAGGGAGGGCATGATCTACGAGCTGACCGTGAGCAAGACCGTCGACCCAGGCCTGGTCGCGCTCACGAACTCGCACGAGAGGAGGATCAAGAAGTTCCCCAACAACATGGACGTAATCAAGAGGGCGTTCCGATCCCTGTCGACAGATGTGTCCATGAACGCCTCGGTGTTCGAGTTCACGTCCATCTCATTCCTCCATAAGGTTGAGGGTGTACGAGATGGCGCAGAGCTTCGCGAATACGACCAGGAAGGTGACCGTGTCCTTCGGCGCGCGTCGGCTTCAGGAGTGGAGTCAGATGAAGCTCGACAAGTTCTCGTACATAGCTGTCAACCCCGAGATCTCGATCACGAGGATAACCAAGGACATGCCCGGGTTCAGGATCCTGCCCTACGACTTCAACAGGTTCGTGTTCGTGGACGTATCCGGCATCAAGGTCATATCAACGTCCATGTCTTCGATGTAGCTCGGAAACTTGTTCAAGTCCATCCTCTCGTACGACAGCACGCTCGTCTTCTTGTTGATGGTGTAGCGACACTTCACGGACGTGACCCCCATCGTCATGGCCTCCGTGATCACGACCGCGTCCATGTACAGATGCCCGCCCGCGAGCAGGATGCTGGATCCTCTCTTGACCACGTCTCCAAGCCGACGCACCTTCGAGATCGTGCTGTCGTTCGAGCATCTGATGTTCGACCTGTTCATGATCGTGAACCACCGTCCGAAGGTAGCCAGGTACGCGCAGTAAGTCGTTCATCGAGCCGAGCCGGCGACCTGTGCCTATGAATCTTCGCGAAGAACAACGCGCTGACGTTTGAAATCGAGCAGGCGAACTTGCACATCAACGAGCAGGTGGTCAAGGGCGCGCACGGGGGGAAGGACTGGAGGTCGAGGGCCGTCGAGATCGTGAAGTACTTCAAGTCCAAATTCGAGGAGGGCACTCCAGGGGTTCCAAGAGCTTTATCCGTCACCTCGATGTCGCTCAGTAATACATTTTCATCGCTCACTTCGTTCGCTATGGCCAGGATCTCATCTAGAGCGTATCGGGCATTATGGACCACACGATGCAGATTTATCGCGCAAGAGCCTGAGAAGCTCAGTAAGGATCTCAAGCCGACAGTGATTGAGAAAGGATCCATGATAAAGATGTGCATAAGACCAACGAGCTGATAGGTAATCCAAGGACTCGATTCAATTGTTTCTGGAAAGCGTTGTCATACCGGAAAGTCGTCAAAGCCTGCACTGGCTGTTTTAGTGCCCACGCTTGACCAGTAAAGCTGAAAGGGTGCTTCTATGGCTTCGGAGCAGGCTTGGAGTAGGCTATCTTTGTTGTCAGTCGGACTAGGTAACCATGGCATTCCCAATCGATGGCTGGTTCGCCGGGGTTATTTCGACCAATCACGAAATTGTCGGTGAAGATGGTTCGGGGACATATTCTTATATGCATACCAAATGTACGGTAGGGGACTGCTATAATCTGTTCTTGGAGCAGAGGCATAGCCGCTCTAGAGGTGGCACCGAGTAAGCGAGAGAGCAGGAAGCCCTAGGATGAGTGTAGTGTATAGGAGCCTAGATTCCCCTAGCTTCAGTCGCGGTTGTTGTATAAAACTTCATCCAAAACAACAGGCTGCCTACCGCCAGCGAAAGATGAATCTCTCCAATCTTAATTCTTAATTATAAGCAGAGTTCACCCCCAATAGTATAACTCTACAGGGTCGATACCCGGGGGCAGCGAGAGTATCCGATGATTACCTCAACGCAGGTCGTCCAGGTGATGGGACTGAGGCACCCCGAGAGCTGCCCTATCTTTGCTTCAGGTCCAAGCTCCGGCGACTGATCTTCCCGCTGTGGCATTTCTATGGGCGCTCGTCGTCTGACAAGGCCGATGCCGCGAGGCCCAGAAGTTGGACCTGGAGGAAATATGATTTGCGCGAAAGAACCTGACTCTGGAATTGCAATGCCACGTTCTGACTTCATGGTATGGCTTTAGTCATGACAATGATTTTGTCGTAAGGATGAGTTTGTCGTAAGGACGGGTTTGTCGTAGGATGAGTTTGTCGTAACGATGAGTTTGTCGGTAGGGTGGGTTTGTCATTAGGAAGAGTCTGGCATAAAATTGAGTTTGTCAAACCTCTTCCTATTGTTCTTCGAAGTCAACGATCGCTTCGTCAAGTACATGAATGGGATAACACTGTTGATAGGGAAGTGCTACTTCTAAGCCTGGCATCATCAAAATGCGTTGAACAATCCTCTTGCTCTTGTCGTTCCAAGCTCTTCCTGTTCTTCTTCCAAATTGACGACCGCTTGATCGAACTCCTCCCAATACTCCTCCGTTATCTCCTGTTGGTCGGTCGTCCCATCGACACGCTTCCCAGAAACATGAAGCTTAGCGACCTCAACGTCGCCACCCCGTTGGGTGGAGAGCGCATTGAACAGCTGGATACTGGACGCCAAAAACGGGATTTCTGGCTTCACCAAGAAATACTCAGCATCAATTTTCTGATACTTCGCCGCAAAAACCATCTCTCCGTCAGGTTTCCCCATCGCCGCATGCAAGACTCCAGAGCCAGTGCTAAACTGCTCATCGGGGTTCAGATTAGCCAGCTTAGTTGCGCCAACGGCAAAGAGCGGAATCGTCGTCTCCAGGGAGGTCGAAGACGCTGACCGCGTAAACGACCTCACTGTAGCATTCTCGAAAACGTAGCGACCAGTCACCATCCAAATTGTTGGCCGGATGACCTTTGGATGTAGGAATTCCAATTTTTGGAATACTGAGAGCCGCACTGCTAGCCAGAATTGGGCGTTGCGGGCTTGGAGTAGGATGTCGGAGAAGTATCTTTCGGGTCTGCAGAAGTCAGCTTTTGTTCGAGTTCACTGCGTAGATTATCCCTCTTTGCTTTCGACGAGCCTCCGGGGGCCGTTCTTTGGAGGCAACCCTTGCTTAGAGCGGCCTTTAAGACCCTTATAAGGGGGCGCGGTCATCCTTGCGTTCGAAAGCGTCAACGTAGCAGTGGTAGCTTACTCTTTGAGTTCCTCTTTCTGGCCTTTTTTCCCAGTAATCACCGTATATTCACCCGCAGCTTGCAAAATCGAGAGGCTTGAGAAGTTTTTTATACCTCCACCAACGTCCCAGCCGCTATCTGTTTGGTGCACGAGTGTGATGTCTGAACTTGGAGACTCATCAACCATTTCTCTTGGTGTAGCTTTTGTATCGCTAAGCATTGTCCAGCATCAGCGATGAGGGTTAAAGAGACTCGCAATGGACTTCTCTTACCGCCATGAGGAGCTCGTGAAACATCCTCGCCCCATGGGGTTCTTGAAATCGAGGACTAAGCTGCCGAGCTCGAGACGATTTGGGTCGAACCCGTAACGCCAGCAGTAATAGCTGGATCTCTCTCCCATGGTGTGATGTTCCATAAGGTCCTGTAATACTGACTATCTAGCACAGATCTGTTAAGACAATGAGAGGCAATGACTTTCCTGAATGAAACCTGGGTATATAGTTCGCCGAGTTCTTTATTGACGTAGAGAACGAGGCAAGGGCGGGGGCCACTATCATAGCCAGTTAGCCAATAAGAGAATGGGTAAAGGCCGGGCATGCAGCTCGGGTATGGTAAGAAAAAGGTCCGTTATGCTAGAAATTTGGTATTGTTTCAGCAGCTAGTCAACATCAACGAATCAAAGGCCCCGCCCTAAATTTCCAGGGTCAACACCCCTAGAGGACCTTTGTATACCTGGTATATAACTTCTGTTCCAGGAATCTACCTCTAAAATTCGAGGGTGATCCCCTAGAGGATTTTGTACGCTCAGTATATACTAAGTATACCGAACACCTACTGGGCATTGCTGAGTATATCCTGATTATGTCTAATCCTGCAAGGAGACTACCCCTAGAAGGTGGGAGTGAGGCCCTAGAACATTGGGGCGGAGCCTCTGAATGGATGTAATCGATGTTGACTAGTCGCTGACAGAATAGAATACCAATTTCTACCACAACGAACCATTTTCCTACCTACCATAGCCGAGCTGCATCCCGCTAGAGGTCCGTAGGGATTAAGGTCGAGGATAAATCGCTTTGATGCTAATCGCGATCCCTCATTGCCTCTCGAAGAGCGATATTCAACAATGCCAATGGTGTACGTGGGAGGCACTCAATACCCTTTCTGCTGAAGAGGCTACCCCGTACTCGCGGTAGCCAGCGATGGACTTCCGAGAGGTGTGCGCCTCCTTTGGCGGCTCAATCTTCCATGAAGAGTTCAAAGGCGATGTTGAGATCCTTGACTTCTAAGACCGAATCGACAGTCTCCAGCGACCTGAAGGTGCAACGGGCGCGGAAATGTTTCTCGTTCGCGGCCTGTTGGCGTCAATCGTGTCATTTCTACGAGGTCAGGGGGAAGACGCTGAGGTTAACATTGAGCTTCTCCTCCATGCTACCCTACGTGAGTGGTGGAGCCGAAGGCTGAGGGGGTATTTGAGATTTGCAAGGAGTGTCAAATTCTGCCCACTTTTTCCGCGGTTCAAACCTCGTGTCAGTGGTCCCACCACGCTACTCACCAGAATCGAAGATCCAGATCTTGCTCCAGAGTCAAAGACTGCTGCCATGAGGGAGAACATGGATATTGGCGTAGTGATGATACAAGCTGATGATAAGCCAATAGATCTTAACATTCTGGAGCGGGCCCTATTACTTACAATCGGGAATCTCAACCATACAGCGCTTGGTGCTGTACAAGTCATCAATCCCAACTTCACGTTCGAAGATATCCAAAGGCGCGTTCTGAGTCTCGAAGACCAGCAAAGCCTTATGTTGAGTACTGTGGACATTCTCCGGGATCTTCGAAGGCAATTCCGCCTGGTGGGCCTCCCAATAATCTCGAACTACGTCTCTCGGTTACTCTTCAAGCTTGGGGATAGATTCTGTCTTCCAAATGCTGAGGGTTCTTTTCGACGCTTGCGAGGCGACTATACGCACGACAAAGATGAGATTGAAATTGCAATACCTGACATGATGGAGGCGGATCGAGTACTTTGTGAGCCGTTCTCAAGCCCTATTGCTCTTGATTTGCCCTGGACCGACGATTGGACGATTGGGCCAAGCAGTTTTTCAGTAGGCAGGTTGTCATCCCTGCTGGAGTTGGGCTACGACGGCACAATCGAATATGACTTGACCGATGCTCGCTTGAATTCAGAGCACCAAAGCCATCAATTGATACGGTCTGACATAGTCGCCACTGGGGTTACACGTGAGACTGACACCGGGGAGAGTGGCGTGGAATATGTCACAACTTCCATTGAGTGGGAAAAGGTATCACCAGAAGATACTGAGATTCTAGCAAAGGGGACAGTGAGTCCAACTGCTTTCACCCCAATCGCAACCGATATCCTTATTGAAGAGGAGGTATTCAACGGTGCTGAGCGGCTCTCTACTGTAGAGCAGAAGCCATGATGGCAAAGTCAAGCCCCTCGAGGGGTTTAGCAGCAGTCAAATTGCGGCAAGGGTGCGCCTTTGTGCTTTCGAGAACGGCCCTTGTAGCTCCAATTCTAGACACAGAGAGACTTACTGCTCTTCTGGTCGGAGTGGAAGCTGGAAGAATGACGCTATACACAATCCTCATTGGTTGGCCGAAAAGTCAGTTCCAGGGCCCCCACTCCTCGCTGCAACCGGTCCACGCTGGCGCTGTGCCAATGGCCGCAACAGGGACCGGAGGCCCACGATCGAGACCTCCGTCTAAGCGACAGGATACCTGGGGCGTGATGGCTATAGATGTATCCAGGCGTGGATGGGTGGCGTGATGGCAGTGTTTAAGATCTACGTGAAACACGAAGGAGTCTGCAAGCTTTAGCCAAGCGAGTTCTGGAAAGGAAAGAGCTCTGCCGTCGACAATGCTATCGTGCGATCAAGTTTCGGTGGAAAACGCACATTACGCTATGGCATCCTGTGTCTCCACTATCCTCAGCTCTCTCGACCCTTGGCGAAACAAAGTGGCTTGGTCTGTGTTTGGCTCTGAATAGTTCACTGCTTACGGACGGTTTATTGCGGTAGAGCAGTCACTCGAAGGTGCTGTTGCCATGGAGTTTTCGCCGTTTGCCCGGGACCTGATGCAGATTCTCGAGCGATCAGCACCTTGATACTTCTCGTGGCATCGATATGCTTCAAAAATCCCAGTGTGGAGGTGACCATTGCTCGCGGCTTTAGTAGAGGATGGACTAGGCGGATATGAGAGCGCAATTCGACTTTCCTTCGCAGCATTAGGTGAACCATTTCATGAACTTGGAGCATGGCTATTCTGACATAGATGATCGGTCCGCGTTCTTGTCAAACCGAGACACTTTCCGAGTCCCCACACTTTATTCCAAGATTCTGATCCATGGACAGGTAAGGGGCTACATCCTATCGCCTGCAAATGACTGAGGCACACCACTTCCTCCGAATGACCACCCAGAGCGACGAAAAAACCGGGGCAACTTTGCCGTCTCAGAAGGTCCTTTACCGCTGCCCGAAAGAGAAGATTACGCGTGGACTGCATATACCATCTCGAATCCGCAAGGGCAAGTTCGCGATACGAGCAATTGCAACTTAGCGCGGACGTGAATAATCCTCGACAAGAATGATTGGACGCCAGGTACAAGTTGGCACTTTAGCATTAATTGCAGTCGGCCTCTCAATCGCTAAATGCCAAGGAGCAGCAGACGCTCGACGTTCTAGAAAGCGGTCAGGAAACTTTGGCCTGGAACCGACTTAGGACCCATGTTTCTCTTACGAAGAGATATGAAGATCTCGCGGTCATAGATGATGTTGAATACATTCCAGAAATGCGTTAGTCGTCTCCACTGCTCTGTTTACGGAAGGTCTTGCTGCTATTGCTCTATGCTGGCACGGTATGCACGAAGCGGGTTCTTAAAGAAGCCAATCTCCAGCAAATCTGAAGCTCTATAGCTCTCTACCTCGCAACAATCCGAGATGGCAAGGAAACGGCCGATCCAATATCATTGCTTGAGATCTCATTCTCCCTCTCGGAATTCTTGATCGCTCCCTTTGAAGCATTTGTCGAGGTCTGGGACCATATCATTCTTGTTCCCGCTGGTCCCTCGAATTAATTTCCGCTCGGAACACTCTTCTTCAAAGGGAACCCCTCGTCACCCAGAAAGTGGTCTCCCAAGTACTCAGCCTGTCACAACTTAAATACCTCTCAACCTGTCCTCCAAAGCACAGTTCACCTGAGAGGAGCAACTTCGCCGTAGTGGCCAGACCTGGGAGCGTCCGAGAAGAGGCATTGGGTGGAGAACGTGCGCTACCATACGCTGGCATCGAAGCAGCTTTCGTATCTATGTTTTTCAAGCAGTCAGTTAGGAAGGCCCAAGACGTCCTACACCGTGATCTGGACGAGCTGCTAGGTCGTTCCATTCTGCACGTCGCAACCCATGGATGCATTGACGCAAGCGCTCCTTTACTATTAAGATTTTCATTAGGAGAACCAACTAGAGTTTTTGACTTGTTTGTATCTTCAAGTCGAGCAGACGTCGTCATCTTCGGTGCATTTAACACCGCCACTGGTTCACAAAGCCCTGGAGAGAACTTCACCGGATTCAGTCAAGCGATCCTTGCAGCAGGCGCGGATCTCGTCATCGGATCGCTCTGGCCAACGGATGACTTGGCCACAATTCTACACATGGTATATTTCTACAATTATCTTTTCTCCGGACTGGACGAGAATATTGCGACGACATGGCACCGTGCCATGGCAAGACTCGTAGACACAACAACAGAGGTCGCATGCGCGGATCTCGAATACCTGATACAGCTGTGGGGCAAAATGGAACAGCAAGGCGGGATATCCGATCATATTGTGACGAAAGGGCGGGGGAAGGTTGCGATGGCAATCAAGAGACTAGAGAAAGGTTGTGTTAATCTTCGACAACCCTTACTTTGGGGCACCTTTTATTTTCTACGGCTATTCTCATACCCGAGTTGCAACTGGGCGCGGGCCGCCGCCTGAGAGTCTCAAGAGACTGAATTTTGTGCAGTTCGAGAGGTTTGGTCCGGGATTGACCTATCCTCTTTCCTTGACATGGTTGAAGACACTGCGGACTGAGGAAAGGGACGAGGGGAAGTTGCCTTAATGGGGAAGTCGCGAGGAAGACACAGTGGGCGCACGCAGAGGGAACAACCAGCGTCAGATTTTACTGAATTAGTGCTCTTCTGGTCGGGGTGGCAGCTGGCAAAGTGAGGCTATACAGGATCTTCGTCGGTTGGCCGAAAACTCAACTCCAGGCCCCCACTCCTCGCCGCCATCGGCACATGCTCGCGCTGCTGCCAATGGCCACGACAGGAAGCAGCGTCCATCGCCGAGATCCCTTCCATCTAAGCGAAAGAATACCCGGGGGTGATGGCTAGCTATGTAGATATATTCAGGCGTGGGTGGGTGGGGCAAGCTTGCAGCAAAAATATACGGTGGAATGCTATGGAGATCTTTATTTCCCCAGCTTGCCGGCGTGGTGCTAGTGGCCGCCGGCGACGGTGCCAGCGAGCACTAACCCCCAATTATATTAGAGCAAGCTATCACAATGCCTCATTTGCTTAGACTTATCTACCGGACCACCACCTGCGGCCCGCAATCACCATGCCCGCAATGCATCCAGCATTTCGACTTGTGGCTTTCTATTTCCACCCATGGCAAGGTTTTAGCCCCGGACTTAGCATTTAGGGTTGCCATTCTCGATCGGGAAAGGAAGCTGCTTCAGATGGAGCGCCGGGGGAGCACTAACAGAGCAGGTGAGCACTATCAGGAGGAAGAACTCAGGAAGCAAGAGAGCAGAAGAGGAAGGAGGGGCCGCAGCATATGGGAACATTAGGTAGACTGGCTGTGTTTGGCCCAGCTTCAGTCGCTGATGAAGTTATGTACCAAGCATCTAGAATATGGAACTGGTTGTCCCTGTTCTTACTGTAGGCCCGGCTCTGGGGATAGAATCTACAGCCTAGGGCTAGGGCATCTCCAGGGGCATGAACATCAGCCCTACGAGGCTATACCATTAAGGGGGTGTAATCTCCCACCTCAGAAGATACTCCTATCGATTGCCACCCATAAATCATTCCCATAGTATCATCTCTTCAGACTCATGCTATCCTATTCCTTCCATCCTGCAGGTCAACACCTACAACAGTCATGAGCCCGGTTTGCCTCGACTTGTCCGTTTCATTGCGCTACACTCTCTCAAGCCTACTCGCTGCATTCATCCCAAAAGTCCCATAACCATTCTTCCTTCTTTTCTTCAACACCCGGAGTTTGGATCCGTCGAAATGGGCCCACAAGCTGCCATTCCATCAACCATCACCCCCACGGAACCATCAGCCCTCCACCAGGCCATCGAACTTAACCCATTTGCCAGACGTTTTAGGATCGACCGTCAGTACAGAGTGCTATGTGCTGGGCCCCCAAGGAGGTCAGAACCTCGACAATTGGCTCAATAAATGGCTGAAATTCTATGGAGAAGCCTTACTTGTAAAGCATCCAGATATCGAGACAGGAGTGATTATAGACTTCTTCATCGAAAGCTTCAAGCAAACAGATCCTAGCTTGACAAGCGTAGCGCTCTATAATCTGCAGTCCAGACGCTTCAGCAAGGAGGAAACTTCTTTTTTCGATATTGTTCGTATTTTTCGATCAATATGGGCAATTCAAGGCCTGACCCTAGCGCCCTCGTCTACACCTGAAAAGTCAAAACGTCGGACGGGTAACACTCCACCAAAGGAATGTGTTTGTGGGAAGATGCATTGGTATAGTGATTGCTTTTACATCAACGAATCAAGTCGTCCAAGAGGTTGGAATCCGAGTCGAAATGTTGTCAAGAAGATAGACGAGGCCCTCAAGGATCCAAAAGTCAAAGCGAAAATCGATAGGGCTAGGGAAAAGAATTCCCGCGGATAGGTGCAATCATCAGCTGTGGAGCTTCCTACCAAGCCTCAGACTCCCAAATTGCCCCAAAATGGCATCACAGCGTCCATTTTGTAGCTGGAAAGCCCACAGCATCTAGCTATTCAGTCCACAAGGTAGACGACTGCGATATTGCGAACTGTTGGCTCCTGGATTCCGGCTCCACTATCCGTATCTGTAACGACTCCAGTCATGTCAAACCAACACAACATCAGCGAGCACAGTCAAATGGTGGAGAGCTGGGCTGGACGGATTTACAGGAGATCATGGGCAATAGCGAGGATGACTTAGGTTCATTTCTATAACAAGCGCAACATACGTTACAGATGCTCTAACCAATTCCTATTAAAGTTCCCTAGAATCTTGTCTGGCGTGATATTCCTCCCTCTTCGCCATCTCCGCCACCCCTCTCGCAGCCACTTCCACCGCGCCTTCGCTCAAAATCTCCGGCAATTCTTCCATCTGTGCCCACAGCGCCTTGGCCAAAACTTCTCTGAACTCTCGATCATCAGTCCGATCCCCCATCAGCAACACCTTGTTCGGCCGGTCATATCCCGGAAATTCAATCATAATCTGCTGGAGTCTCAACCCCACCGCCTTCCAATACTCCTCCGAATTCATCTCAGCATACGCATTATATCCGAGCTCAAAGTCCGCAAGATAGCGATACTCCGGCTCCCACAGCGCATACGCCGACCTTATCACAGACAACGAAACTGAAAGTACGGTATCAGTATACAAAACCGCCATGACAGTTTGAAAAGTCATATTATACTGCTCCTGCTTGCACGCTTCTAGCTCCGTTTTATAATCAGCGCAAAGTCCATAGCCGTACCCCGCGTACGTAGCGCTAGTTTCGTACAGAATATTATGTCCCACGTAGCCCACTGGGAAGGTAATATACTCTAAACCTACATACTCGAACGCATCATGTAAGTCTTCGTCGTAGAGAGCCACGAGGTTCATTGTCGTCACGCCCGCAGAGGTGATCGGGCCGACGCGTTCTTCGACGGCGGCGCGGAGCGCGGAGAGTAGGGTTGCGAGATGCCCCACGTCTGTTGAGGCGGGTAAGCCGATGGCTTTGCGCGCTTTGCGAAGGTATTGTCGGGGCGTATCGTCCCATGATTCGCCGAGGTTGTTGTAGGGTGGTGAGGGGTGTTTGGAGGATGAAAGGGAGAGTCGCTGGAATACTTCATTGTAGGGTTCTGATGCGGAGATGGTGGCAACTGTGATGGTTGTCCCGTTGAGGAAACTCACAGCGACTGAGCCGTATGATGCTGTAAGGTCGAAACCGACACCGAATGGTTCAGGCTGCGAGGGCGGATTTAACGTGCTTAATACCTTTTGAGGCCTGCTTTGTGCGGATGCTGTTGTGGTGAAGATGGCAGCGGCGGTGAGAATATGAATTAACGAGTACATAATGCTGTATAGATATTTGATTCTTTTCTTTTAGAAAATCGAGTCGTACCCTGAATGCTTTGTTGCATCAAAGATGGGAGGAAGCCAGAGGCAGACCGCCTGGGACTGCTGCCTTATTCTAATGGGATTTCTTGGATTCCATGCGCCTCAATCCTGAAGGATCTTGGATGCATCAATGGTGGGGCACAGGATGTAGTGCCTTGATGTGCAGTGGGATTGTGAGTTCTCTTGCGCCCAGTTGAAGCGTCGGCGGTTATTTCAAAGTCAAGTTTCATGTTTCGATCACGTGACTACCATGCTAGACCTTTGATTGGTCCAACCAGCACAGGCGCCAAACGGTTTTACACAAAGGGTTAGGGATATTGATCTCAGCTACCTTTAATCGATAGGATCAAGCTATTCACTACTAGTCAGTCCTTCACATAATATGGTGTGAGACTGCGCCAGTTTGACGGATTGTGGCCCTGCTCACCGTCCTTTTATCTAGTGTTGCAAGCTATGACTGTATTGCCCGGCTTGATCGGCTAGAATCCGTGGGAACGGTGCTCTTAATATATATGACGGGATCGTGTCAAACACAGGTGTTGAAAGACGTTCCTTCTGGCAAATATGGTGATGCTGGTTGTCCAACACCTCGAATCTAGGTGGTCCATTGATAACTGGGACCGAATGCAATGCTTGAGACCCTTACTCACCATCCTTCTAACTCGAATATAGTCTATTGATAGCCGAGACCGAAACGAGTGTTTAAGAGCTCCAGCATCCATAAGCACCGCTGCACTAGCCGCTAAGCCTTGAATGTCTCCTCTCTCATTCCAACGATCTCGTTTAGTAATATGTTGGCGACAAGTCACACGGTTGTCCTACTCTATCACCCAGGGTTCTGATCACTGTTCGTGGCGCTGCAATATGAGGGAACAGGGAGATTCATCCCTCTCTCTTTTGTTATGTTTCATGCCGTTTCTGTCAATATGAGCGTTGACAAAAACTTATATACCGGGCAGCGCCTTCTGAGCGAGATGTGTAGTTTATCTGTCTGCAATCCCTAGTATCTCGATATCTGGTTACATAACAAATAGTTCCTTTGACAGGTTTTGGTCCATCCCACGCAGACAAACACTATGAAGTCAATTCCACATCCTAGTCGTATTCTCGGCTTCCTGAGTCTTACGAGCCTCTGTGCATCTAGCGTCCTACCCGATACCAACCATCAACTGGACCGAAGAGATGGACAAGCTTGGCCATATGGTGTCGTTGGAGATTCCTGGGGGTCTGGCGTCTCTTACAACAACGATGTTCTATATGACGACAACAAAGACAATTGCCTTCGTACTAAAGAATCCCATGGCCCTCAGATGGAAGGCGATAACACCTGGGTCGGTCATGATCCATCGGGTCTCCGGGACGCAGCCTGTTCGGGGAGCACCCTTGGTGACATTGTTCGAGGCCAACAACAGATGAGCAAGGTGGGCAACCCAGATGTTGTCATCATGACTTCTGGTGGCAATAATGCTGGCTTCGGAAATATCGTCGATGTCTGCATCTACCATTCTCAACCAACGCATTATTATGGTAATCCATACTATGATGACCCTGACAGAAGTGGTGATTGTGCTAAAGCCCTTGACTCTGCTTGGGAGTACATCACAAATCCAGACAAGATGGCAAAAGATCTTACCATAACGATTGATGATATCTTTAAAACCTCACCCGCGAAAGATAATCCTGACTTCCTCCTATATCTGACAGGCTACGCGCAGTTCTTTGGACCAGATCTTGCTTCGTGGTGCAACTTTTCAGATTGGAGTGTCCCAACCTTGAATCCATTCAACAGATTTCCATATCTGCACGCAGTCCTGCGACAGGATTTCAACAAACATGTCAGCAGAGTCAACGATCTTTACAAGGCTACCGCCGAATCACAATCGTATAAAGCCAAAGTGCGCTACATCGACATCGACTCGTACTTCACCGGCCACCGATTCTGCGAGCCTGGCGCAACCTACAACGACCAAATCAACACAGACACTAACTTCGACAAAGTCTACCTCTGGAACCTCAATTGGTCGTTCCAAGTCACCGGCCAGGGGGCCCCGAGCGCAGCGGCAGCCCAGGGTAAACTAACCGCTCAAGAGGCCCAGGACGCCTTCAATGGTCAACCAGTCACAGCTTGGAGCAGTCCGAGTGGACCAGGGGGCAACGTGCCAGGAAATGGCTGGAGGTTACGTCCATTCCATCCGAGATTCACCGGCTACACCGCCATTAAGGACGCTATATTTGCTCAGTTGAAAATCGATGGTCTGCCAAAGGAGAACCCCCCTCCTACTCCCGCAAGTGCTGCTCCCCCCGCTCCAAGCTGTAGCAAGGTCAATAATGGGATGCAATGTGAGTGTACGGATGGGAGTATATCGGAGCCCGACGAGGATAATCGTTGCTGTTTGTACAATCAGCCAAATGGGAATGATCAGTGTTTTGACAACTAGGAGAGGAATTCTGCAAAAGTACTTGATCAGTGAATATACTGTCATGAGAAAATAGAACCTTTGCTGTTTTGGTTTGGGTTTGATATTGGTACAGCAACACGCAATGTATGGTAGTCTTGATGAGGTTTGTGAAAGTTAAATCTATAATCTCATAAAGTTGCTTGGTGCATGTGCGGATAGTTGCCGTCATTGATTAGCCAACGAAGCCTTTCACATCGGATAACTCTGCTATTCCAATTCTTGGGGGACCAGTCATTCTAGTGGTTCGAGATCCGTTTATGCTGCTCGAGCCATAAGGATCTGCATTCTCGGACATGTAATCAACTGTCTGACGTAGTATCTGTTCTCCGTCGCTTGACCGATGCATTCGTCGAAGGGGAGGCTTCTCTACTCCTAGAATTTGAAGCTGCAGCCGTTATCGATGTTTCGTGGAGATAGTGCTGGCCTGGTGGATGGATTGAGCTAGAATTGGTTGTTTGAGCCGATAGGGGTTTCTTTGGTGTAAAGTTTCCAAGGTACTTTAGTGACCATATCCATTCCATTTCAATTTGTTCTCTCTTCACGTGGAAAAACTGATTTTCTCTTAGTGTTTTCTCTGATGTCTGGAAAGGCGAATGTTGCAGCATTGGGACAAGGTGGTCTCGCTCCCCAAGGATGATCACAGCTGCCAAATCTTTCATTACTTTGAATTGATCAAAGATGAAAGTGAAGCTTTTTGCTTCATCAACAGCTGAAATTTGGACTACCTCGTCTTCTTGGTCATAAAGTCTCTCATCGATCCAGTCGCGGTCGATATATTCTATTTTTCTCCCAAGGTAGGAAGGAAAAAAGCGTTTACCATCCATTTCTATGGACCTTATCTGCTCGACAATAGCTGCAAGTCCTGCAGTGCCCGAAGGAACTTGACAACAACTCGCTGTAAGACGACCGTCGATACGGACACAATATTGAAACAAAGCTTTCGTGGGCCCTTCTGCACCCTGGCAGATGCGAAACGCTGTCCAGATTTGACAGATGCACGGAGCGCAATAGATATACACCCTGTCCTTCCGAATTTCGAGGTCCTTTGCCTCAAGGGTGGCGTCTCTTTGGAGCTCAGGAAGCTTATCCAGATCGAAGCCGATCTTTGAGAAGTTCATTGTTGAAAGTAATCGAGATGCTAAATCCCAGGGGGATGTTTCGTTCGCAAGGTGGCTTGGGTCCTCAGAGTAAGGTAGCTGATCATATGAGAATAATCGACCAAGAGCTGCCTCGCAAGACAGGTCTTCAGAGACCAACCTACAAGGCGCCGTCAAGACCAGGGACACGGTAACACCATAAAATTTGAATGGATCTAAGATATTTGAGCACAACGGAGAGAGCGTATATCATAGTGTTTACTACAGTACCTTTGAAATCGAGTGATGGACCCGATATAGGGGCAAATGGACTTGTGTCTGTACGCCACTCCGCAACGTTTCGAAGATCTCTGGTGCCTAAATCGGAAGCATCCTTGACTGTTCTGGCGATACTGGCCCATTCGAGCTCTGGATATACCACTTCGCATGCTGTATCAACGATTCGGAGCTTGGAAAGCTCTATTGTTGCAACGCTGTTGTGAAATGTCTGATCGCGGGCTGCCACCGGAATAGGATAGACTCTTTCAAGGCCATCAACCAGCTTCTTGAGATGCGCAACTAGACCTTCGAACTTTTCTTTGTCGATGATCGCCCAAACGGTACGTGAGATGAGATTGGTTGACGTAGCATTTGGCCTGCGACCTCGCAGACGGATATAAAGGCGAGATGTCCGGAAAAGATTCAGAGGTTGAAAACTGGGAAGATCCCGAACAGCGGCCGTTGATCGAGTTGTTTCTGGTACCTCCTTAAGGCCATATTTCTCTTGAAGAGTCTTGTAGTTCTCTAGTAAGCTCTTGATGGCATTCAGGCTTCGAGCCAAGAGCGACATTGGCTCAGAGGTGTCATCTTCGGTCGCAGCAGCACCTTCAGCGACATTGCCAATACCAATCGCATTGCCCCAAATGAGCATGCGCGACTTGATCAAGTCGAATTCGAGTTCAAGAAGCTCATAGTCGGCGTGCTGCGCTTGGCCGGCTCTGAAGTATTTGAAACACTCAACGCAGGTGCTAAATAACGTTGCTACTCCTACGGAGAAGCTGATGGGCTCGACGGGAACCATGTCCTTGAATTGATGCCTTGCGAGGGTCTTGGTATAATCGTTATGGGAGAAGTAGAGTTAAAGTCAAGCGACGTGCCCTGAATATGAGGTGTCAGAGGCGTAGGCAGTGCACAATGCACTGCCTCCGCCCCTACAACCAGGCTCCAACGACACTCCACTCAATGCCATGTCACGAGATTTCGCCTTGCCCTTATAGAGATACCCAAATGAGCCTCATTGGACTCCAATCGTATTCGCATCTACGTCGCAGGATCTGTGGGGAAGGCAGCGTGCTGGTATGTTTTTTTTGGATGGTCTATTGGTTTAGCAGTAGATAAACAATGGGTTGCGGGCCCGCCAATCTTGGTGTACGACTAGACCCCGGAGCCAAGTGTTTTGGGCGCAAAGAATGCTCCTCATGGGGCCAGCTTTAGGGGCCTCTAGTGAGAAAAGCACCCCGTACCAAACCGCTACACCATTGTACCAGCGCCATTAAGCATCGAACCTAACACGATTAAAATACCAACCACACCAAGGCGAAACCTTCTGACGCGCATTTTTGCACACTGTTTTCATTCTCTTATTCTCGATATAACCAATCCATCGGCTTTATGATCTTGTTCGAGAGTATGAACAAGTTTGCTAAGCCCCTTTACGCCAATAAATGCCATTGTCGTCCAATGGGAACAACAGGGAGGGCGAAAGTCGGATTTGCTTCACATACCTCTTTTTTCTATTATGTACACATCTTATTCTTCGCTCTGTTTAGATCACTGATGTATCTTGTAATATCGGAAAATCGAAAAGTCTACTTTAGCTCATACCAGGTGCTGATTAGAGAGGAGCCACAGGTCCACTCGCGAGTGTGATTGGCTTCTGCTTCGAACGCCTCAAAACCGCTTTCTGTCAACGCTAGCACGTTCTTGACTAGCTCCACATGACCCAGATTAACGGCACCGCTCGGGTCTATATTGGTCATGCAATACGACGTCTACAAAGCCTGATGTTATGTCTGGGTGGTAGAATGCTTGCTTGACTGGCCAAGCGAGCGCGCTCGATAATACTATGCCACATCATTTCAGCACCTGAAAATATACATCATTGACAATTCGACGGTGCAAAATGGGCTTCCGATATCAACAGCTAAATCCCAACGAAATCAGGCTCCTCAAACCTTTCTCTAGATCATCCAATGCACTATCTTTCGAGATTATTCATGTGTCGCTCCTCTCAAAGCCACACTACGGAGCTTTATCATACACATGGGGTCCATCCGGCGACGCTCATGCGATCCTGCTGAACGGACAGCCTTTTCCAATTCGACAGAATTTGAACGACGCCCTCCAGCAGGTTCAACATTCAAAGCTCATCGATCAATACTTTTGGGTTGACGCGATCTGCATCAACCAAGGCGGGGATGATGATGCATTACACGAGCGTAGCCTTCAGATCACCCGCATGACCCAAATCTACGAACAAGCTACAAAAATCTTTGTCTGGCTTGGGAAACCGGAGAACGAGGCCAACAACCGACTGGCATTTTCAATGATGAAGGATTTCCAGAAACGGTATCTTGATATGATCCTGAAAGGCCGTCCATACCGACCGTGGTGGTGGCCGCACAAACCTCGAACCGGGGGCTTAGACGCTGCAGACTTCTGTCTTAATCTTCGCCCAGCATATGACAAGAGGGTCTTCGATGTGCCTGGTTCCCAGACGTACAAAGCATGGCTCGGAATCATCTCGTTGTGGAATAGCCCTTGGTGGACTCGGACTTGGGTTTTCCAGGAATCGACGATTCCAGAGAAACACACAGTAGTTTTCGTTAGGGGGGTTCTTGTGCTGCCAAACTCGAGCAAAGTAAGGTTCCTATGTGGCGACCAAGAAACCGGCTGGCCCGAAATCACTACCACCAACTCGGTTGCTACAACCATATTAACGACTCGCGGCATAGACTCAAAATTCCTCATAGGCGCCCAAATTTCGGTCGATAAGCTTGTCGAATTTCGGTCGCACCGTGTCCAGCATCTTCTGACGTCTTTCCTGGATATTTTACAGATGTTCCGAGATACACAATGCTTTGACCCAAGGGATAAGGTCTATGCCCCGTTATGTCTAGCACCTGACGATGTTCGCCGATGTATTACGCCTGATTACGCTAGTAAGACAGTTCTCGAAGTATACACAGATGTTGTTCAATACTACCTTGCACAGCCTGGGCATCATCTGGACTTCCTTGGGTACGCACTATATCAAGAAGACACACGAGCAGTGGAGACACCTCAAGGCGTCAAGTCGATCTTGCCGTCTTGGGTACCGAATTTCTCGGCCAGCCTAGACATTGTTCCTATTCCAAAGATATTGTACGCTCCAGAAAGCCGTGACCGGAGAGCTGTGGTGCCCTACGACATGCGCGGCGTTCCGAGCAACAAGGAAGCATTAGTCGCAGCTTATCGCCCCTTGGGTGATGCTCCATCAAGATCCTTCATCGAGTATCATACGCTCTGCACCAGCGGGGTGTATATCGATACTCTCAAAGACATAATCAAGAACACCGGGCCGGACCTCCAGGTGATCCGGGCTATCGGTGAAGAAAAAGGACGCAAGTGGGCAGTAGACTCGAAGCACAAGTATTTCACGGGCGAAAGCTTCCGCAATGCTATCGATCGAACATCTGTACTTGATTTGATTTACGACGAGCAAGGTAGACCCTCGAAGCGCGGCGGCAAAGCCGACAATGCATTCTTGGACAGACCACGTGCTGAACTTAGTCCTGTGGAGTATCGGAATCAGATCAATATGAAGATGGCCCAGAATAAAGCATGCAATTCAAGAGACTTCGGGTTCAGTCAGAAGTCTTATCTGCTCATGATACCAAATACCGCGGTCGTAGGAGATCTAATCTGGGCTTTAGCCGGAGGGCAAGTACTGTATATCTTGAGGCCAATTAATCCGGGTTTGAAGCAGTATAGATTCATCGGCGAATGCTACGCACACGGGCTGATGGATGGAGATGTTTTGAGGAGGCTACGTCTAGGCGAAGTAAGGATGGAGGATATTTCTCTTGTTTAGCGTTTGGCACACGCAATATTAGGTCTTGAGAGGCGCGTTATGCCATGTCGCTGGCACCTCAGTAAATGGGGAGTTTTGATCTGCTTGTCAAGTTAATTCACGTAGTAAGACTAGCCCGACATGTTTCGTCTTAGCAAGTAGATTCAGGATTGTCCTGATACCGCACCGTACACTAAGCAGTGGGCCAACCCATGCAAAACGCAAAACGCAAAGTGCAAATCACAAAGCGCGCACCCGTCGACCATGGGATGGTACCTCAATCAGATAAATATAGCCTAATAAATAGAAGCATCGACTCCGAATCCTAGGTAATTCATTGTCTGTAATTTTGCCTAGGTGGTAGTGGTCAATACTCGTAAAAAGGTACTTACAATTAGTAGCTGGAGCCTAGTAATTAGTAGAACTATCTTATGACTAAAATTCCTATATTGCGTCCTAAGAATGGTCATCCTATGCCCTGTAGCGATCCCACTAAGTGGCCCTGGAGTACCTCCCTAGAGCTACCCTCCGGAGCCTTTCCTAGAGCACCCGCCTAGAGCACCCCCTAGAGCACCCCCATAGAGCACCCCCTAGGACTCCCCCCAAAGTTGCCCTGGAAGCACCCCCCCTTAGCACCCCCCTTAGAACTCCCCAGAGCCTCCCCTATGGTAGTTGATAGACTTTCAGATTGCGATCGCTATGCGAAGATACTTCTATTTACTAGGCTCCAACTACCAATCGCAGGTATCTTTTTATAAGTATTAGGCTTTATGAGGTCTATTATTACCTAAGCAGTTATATAAATGATGGATTAACTAGGATCTAGAGTTGGTACCTTTATTTAGAGGGTTTTATCTATATAATTCATGTACTATCTTATAGTTGATGTTTTGATGGTTTTGCGTTTTGCATGGATTGGCCCACTGCTTATCATAATATACGTTGCCGTAATACGGTGCCGTACCTGACCTCCTCTTCCCAATCGCATTCATCTAATCACACGAATCGAATTGGTGTACAAGATACCTCTTCGGACAAACTTACGAAACCTTACATTCGCTCTAACACTGTACAGTAGCGATGAAGAATGGGCCTCCCATCCAAGAACACCTCCCCTGTCCAGAATACCCTAGTACGCCATTATATTCCTTACGCATCACATGAAGCACAGATTATTGACCTCGCCCCCAACCTTAACAAGGAAAAGTACAATCCATATTATTAACCGCATTTTGATTCCCAAGTCGCAACCCACAAAACGGTCCATCTCTGGGATCCCATCCTCCATTCGAGCACGTCTCCGGCCCCGTCGTCGTCCTCGATGTCCAGCTCAATCCCCCATAGGTGAACTGCACGTAATCGTTCTCGTGCTCACCCGTAATGACGATGGCATTGGGGAGCTTGCTGGCAAAATTGTAAGGATCGGAGGTGTTGATGGGGTCACCGATGAGGTTGGTTGAGTTGGTGGGGGTCTCGCCGATGACGTCTTTGTTGTTATCGTAGAGCTTGACAACGGCGTAGAGGTTGGTGGCGTCAGTGGTGCAGTCTTGGGTTTCGGTCAAATGGAAGGAGCAATTTCCTGTTGCATAGGCTGGAGGTGGGGCAGAGGTGGAAGAGGGCACTGCTGTGGGGGTTGCTGCTGTGGGCGTGGATAGGACCGGTTGGGGAGGTGCGGGCCCGCCGGCTGGGTTTTGGATTTCCCAGAGAGTGGGGTCCACGAAATAGGAGCTTCCGGCTGGGACAGCTGAGGCGCCTTGGGGAACGACAGCTGCAGCGTCGACGTATATGACATTGGGGTAGACGTCCTCGTTGGATGGTTCATTGGCAGGAAGGGTTGGGGAGGGGCTGATTATCGCGGCTGGTAGAGGCGGCGAGGCAAGGTTGAATGTTTGTTGGGCCCAGATCGATAGGGCAGTTATGGTCCAAGAGTCTGCATTGTATAGGGAGGATTCTATGTTGTTGTTTTTTGCGAGGTTGTATACGTCCAAAGGCCCGTAAGCTTTATCCACTGCTTGAGGTGCGGTCACCAGCTGGCTCATATGCATTGTTTCATGAAAGAAAACTTCGGCTTGCGTCCCAGGTGGTCCGGAGTAGGATTCCATCACATTCGAGTAGGGGTTAAAGTCTTTGAGGTCTGATACCTTTTGCTGGAACGGGATTTCCCAAGAGCTGTTGTAGAATTGCGGGCAAAATGTGATGTACCAATTGTTGAAGAATTTATCTTCCTGTTCAAAGGCGATGACTGCGACATTTGGATTATCGCCTTTAGTACACAGGGACCACCAGAAGCTATCGTCATTGCAGTAGACCCATAAATTGGCGTTACCAGTGCTGGATTTCCCTTCGAAAAGACCTTGGTGCTTTTGTACGGTAGCTAGAAAGATTTCGCACATCAGCATGCGTTCCGGTCTACAACTCCACTGTATGTAATGTACTTAGTAAGGCAGGACGCAGCGCGCTGATACCCGGATAGATCAAGATTGACACTCACTTGCAATGCGCTGCGGATAACTGTAATAATAGGGTGGGTCGGGGAGAGTCACAGTTCTATTAGATTTATCTCCCATATACATATCGACAGCATCTTGATGGGCACCGTTGAGCTCCCAGGAAGCGAAAGCATCCGACAATTGCTTCGAGTCCGCCCAGGCAGTGTTGATTGCCGCACGGTTGGAGTCCGAGCATGACTTATAGATTTGCCATTGGAAATTCGACGTTAGAGCAACAGTCGGGACAGCGGCGGTAGGGCTATACGTTGGTAGTTCAGCTGGAGTGGCGAGAATAGAGCCGGGAGGATCAGTAGGTGTGCCACTTGGGTTTGTTTGTCGTTCTTCCAGAGGAAAATTGGCAGGAATAGCCAAAGCGACCAAAGCACAAGAGAGTAGACCGAAAACAAAGACAGAGTGTTTCATTATGGATAAATCGGCAATCATGAAGATTCGTAGAGATTTTATATACATCACTGCTAAGAGAAAGAAAAGGGATGCAGTAAAAGAGAATTATATACCTGAATAGATATCTATGCTTGGCCCGCATTTACAAATGTTTTATTCTTTTCCACCGTCTAGACATAAGCTACTACCTTACGCTGGGAATAAAGAGACGTCGGGCTATGAGGCTCAGTCCAAAATCGACATCCCTTCCAGGTGTGGGCGATCTCATCAGCCGGAGGGAGTAAAACGCACCACTGGAGGGCCATCTCAGTCCGTTCATCGGCAGTTAGGATGGAGAAAGGGCAAGGTCCAGTAATAAGCATAGCGAGGGGTTGGAAGCTCTGTTGGTGATATGTCATAGTTGGATTTCAAGCTTCAAAACATCTGTTTCAGCTAAAGGAGGAGAAACCGAGTACGAAATGAGAACTCGTGATATTGCGCAGCACTGCAGCGGTTACAGCCATCCATCATGCCACGATGGTATTCCTCGGGTACATTCAGCTGGCCGCGATATTGTGTGCGTTGAATGTTCTGTTGTTAGATTAGATATTGAATGCATACTGCACGATACAGTGAAGACTTACAATATACTAGGTTAGTACCTAGGGTTGTGGGGGCGTAGTGCGGGGGTTTCTAATTAAAGGACCCCGCCGTCTCGACCCCATACAATGCAACAACTCACCGAGGCAACAAGTTTTCTTGGCGCTACCGAATACTTCGCGCATCGCGTTCAAAAAGAGATCATCTATATGCGCTGTGATTCATACCTGGAGGAATCAGAACGATTATCCTAATCAATAATAGATCATGTTACTGCCACAACTGACTCTCCATCTGCTTACGAGTCTAGCAGCCTCATCAATTACCGATGCCCAACCTTGGGAGCCAAGGCCAACTTGCTGGACATGTGTGTCAAGAGGGAAGATACTTGCACCGGAAATTGGAATCAGTTTAGAACTCTCATATGTGTGAGGTTCGCCATCTACCGTTCCAGCTGTGAATATCTTAACGTGTTTAGAACTGCCGCCATACGTTATCACAACAGCTCCTTCCATGATGTTGTTCGAATTGAAGGCACAGAGGAGTATAAGTCTTTAATGCGGGGCTTAGCAGTCGGAGAAACTAGAGATACGATGTATGCGTCAGGCGAGCGTTGGAAAGCGGAGCATGGACTCACTGGTCACAGTTCAAAGTCTAAAGTCGACTTAGACCTCGCACAGCATCAACTTACCCAATATCTTCGCAACCCAGCACAGATCATAGGATCTCTCCTTTGCACACTTAAAGCCTCCGCCAAAGCCTCCATTCCGCAACCCTTTTCCTCCGCTTTAGCTACTTTCCCCAGTTTTCCCGGTCTGCAATATCAAGTCGTCTTAGATGCCTTCAATTATGCTAGTATACATCTTCTAAACAAAGGACGCGTTGCCCCCGTAGCCGCAGCAGCAGCAGCCAATGGTCTGGGCCTGTGCGAGACATACACTGAACTGGATGTTTGTGATGTCGAGGAGGCACAATTGGCAATGAAGAGGGTCCTAACGATTGATTACACGCGAGCGGCACTTACAGTCACGCTGTCACCGTTCCAGGCGTCACATAATAGCTTCGACTGGAATGAGCACCGAGCATGGAACCTTGGCGCGGACGCCATTTCTGGCAGGGAGGGCGGGGAGTTGGACGAATATTGGCAGCTTGTTCGCTATGAGATTCAAAAGCTACCAAAGAAAGTGCAACCTGCAAGACCAATTACGCATGTCATATTGACAGGGGAGTCAGCACTGAATGAGGCTTCCTTGAATGTCTTGAGAGATGCATTGAGCGATGTCCTACCTGAAGCTATGGCTTTATCATTCACAGAGACATCTGTGACGCACATGGGTAGTCCGCTGTTTGCAACAGCCAGAGGCGCGGCCGAACTTGCGAAGAGGGAGTCGGAAAGTCCTGATGAGTGTGTAGAGACTGCTATTTGTAGGTGGTGGCGGAAGCAGGTTGGATGAGTCTTTTGGTACCCGCCTGAGAAAGGTTCGCCTATCAACTGAACAGCCCTGTAGGGCTCGACCTAAAGCTGGCGAAGTGGACCCCGGAGGTGACCTTAAACTAGGACCTCCCGGGGCTCATTTTAAGCAGATCTCGGGGGTTCGTTTAGGACGGGCTTCAGCGGCTTTAGGTCCAGCCCCATAAGGCTGTTCACTTGATAGGTGAACCCTTCTACCGTAAGTAGTGGTCCGGGAGCCCCCGGGTCTTGGCGTAGAGATTTGCGGGCTCCCGGACCACTACTTAATACTGCACCTATCGTAGGTAATATTACGGTAAACTAGAGCGGCAAAGCGGTTACCTAACCTATGTTAGAATTACGATTGGTATGTACTGAAGCCTGCTTAGATGATTATATTGATGAACTTTATTCAGTGGCGGTCTGGGATGAGCCTGTGGGGACGGACTACATACACGTCGGAAGAGATTGATCTAGCAAGCGACTGAGTGCCACTGCAACACCGAACTCTCCAAATCTTAGAGCGACCCACTTCGCTAGCTTCAAGAGCACTATGGAACATCTTCTCAATGACCAGGACTATGCAGATCTTAAACATGAGCTCGACGACATCCCATGGCTTGGTTTCGACCACGATTCCACCAAACAGTATGACACTGTGATATTGCCATCATACCCACTCCTTCGAGGCTGGTCGCAAGAAAGCCTTGATACCTTAAAGCTCGAAAGAACGCCCTTAAGCAGTCTTGACGAACTAGCAATGCTCCAGAGTTGGCTTTTCTTCGGCGTCTGGGAGGCTTTTCTGACTCGTCATCTTGCCTCCAAAGATTTTATCTTCGAGACTGCAAAGGGTCCTGTGATACGGACAAGGAGGCTCCGAGGCGTGATCGGTTATGCTGAATCACTCATATCGAAATCTGATCTTGAAGATAATGAGCGATGGGCTACCCTCCTCCGCCACGCATTGGATACAGCTCAGTATTGGAATCGTGTCTTAGTCGTCTACCGCACGCCAGTATCAGAAATCAAAGAGGACTTTGATGCTATCGTGCAGCTGACGGCGACCTGCGGCGAAACCTTGAAATCTATTGTCGAATTATTTCCCAATGAAATACGGAATACGATGCCAAGTTACTCTTTTTGGCTTGGCAACTCCAAAGTCGAAGGGAAATTGCATAAGAGATTGGAGGCAAGAGGATGGTGTAAATCGTTATTCGATTACTTGATCAATGATACGGGACTTTGTACAGCAGAATATGCTACACTAATGAATACAAACAACGCATCTCCCCTGGATCATCGAAGCTGCTCCTATAACGGGTGTTTTGCCCGACGAGTTGACCCAAGGAACTATCTGACCAGACACACAATCGACTGCCGTCGTTGTGATTTCAGGAAGCCTAATGTAAATTCAATCACGCTGACGTATGAAAGTGGAAGCTTTCCACTCATCGATCTTGACAAGATAGAGGGGAGCCAAACCATTTCTACTGATTGTGTGAGGTCGTTCCAGAACTGCAACGATACTCCTTTCGTAGCCATCTCACACGTATGGTCCGATGGGCTGTGCAGCGATGCTGACACCGGCTTACCAGCGTGCCAGGTCTCTTCGATTAAACAGCTTGCTGCATTATGCAAGAACGAGAGTACTTCTTATTTTCATGTTATATACATTGATACTCTCTGCATCCCACGAGACGAAAACATCAAGAAGATGGCTATCAACACAATGGCGCGTGTTTACAGCACAGCTTCTATCGTACTAGTCCTGGATTCGACCTTGAGGACAGTCGATGTCGGCTCTAGCTCGGCAGCTAGAGTCCTCCTTCAGCTCCTGACAAGTCCTTGGAATCATCGACTTTGGACATTACAAGAAGCGTTACTGGCCCGCGAACTTGTTTTCGCGTTTCACGACGGCCTATACAAGGCGTGGGATTTGTGGGGTCGTGGAAATAGCATACCGACTCCAATAGGTTACGAATGCAGACTCAAGCTAGGCGAACTCCTTGTTAAGAAACACATGAATGTTGTAAGGATTGCAAATCTTTTACGCCGACGCAGCAGCAGTGTCCCTGAAGACGAGTTCTTGGCAGTCGCATCCCTCCTCGAAATTCCGATTGAGCCCCTTACAAGCAAGGAAGGGGAAGACCGTTGTTGCGAGTTCTGGACCCTTCTGAAACACGTGCCCCGCAGTATCGTCTTTCAAGTGCAAGAGAAAATCTCTATTGAAGGGTTTCGTTGGGCACCGAGAAGTCTAATGGGTTCTAAAGCTACGTCAACAATGCGCGCTGATGGCGATGCCATCGTCACTGCTACACACGGCTTACGAGGTACCTATAACCTGCTCAATTTTCAGAGGCGTCAACATATCGACTTCACGAAGTACAGATTGTACCTGCTTATCGTGGTCTCAAGGCGTCTGATTTTCCGCCTTATGGCATTCTCCTGGGACCGGCAAAGCATATGGTGCGATGGGGTTCTTGTTGAAAGGCTGAAGCCTGGGAGCTCTTTGGTCGGACAAGAAACCACCGCAGCAGTCTGCCTGTCGAGAAAGACAGAAGATCCTGGGCTTGACGCACCGCAATATGAGTACAGCCTTCGTTGTGGAATGATCCATGGCCTGAGCGCAAGCGACGAGCCTGTGGATTGGGACAGCGTGCCAGGCTCTGAATCTTGGAACAGGTTCAGAGAGATGATGGATAAGAGTATTCTGTGCGATGTGAGTGAAGCGCAGACCATATATCTTACATGAATACGACTTGGTGTGGTCATTGTGTTCTTATGTGAAAGACCTGCAATGAGTGCGAGTACGAATCGCCAAAAATTTGGTTCTTACGCTTCGCTGGGACCTTATTCTGCACAATCTGAGCTTCGGGAGAGGGATACGGAAATCCATCAAGGAAGCAGGCTTATGGAGTAGGACACACAAAATTGGGGTTTGTGATTCAAAGTCGAGCGGTTTCATTCTCGCTGCACACGTACTACCATAGCTACTTTAGGAAGAATCTATGCTACAATGACGATTGGCCGGCCGCTTCGGTAGATCTTTACAGCCAGGGCGCAGCTTGTGCATCTATTGCCAGTGGCTAGACGGTTAAGGTCGACAAGGGATTTTAGTGATCTGAATACAAATTCTACAACAAGGTCTTCATTGTGAACGTACGGAAACTTTGGAGCAGTGACAAGCTGAAGCGGTAAGTAACACTAGTCACAGGTTCATGTACGTATGAGATAATGCAAGTTCTTATTCATCTAATCGTTGTACTACGCTCGATAAACCCCACGCAAGCAAAGAGTAAACAAGCGTCAATCTCGTCGTATATACTACTGATCCTAATCCTTAGCTCAGCACACAGTATCCTTCTTCGCAGAATCCTGTTATCATGGGTAGCAATTCCCGTATCTGAGTGTCCTAACCCTTTCATTCTAAATCCCAAGTTACTCAAAGCTTTCAGTCCTTACCACTCTTCAGCGAAGCACTGGCAAGGTCTCCACCACTGGTCTTCCATCAGAGGCCCACCACCAGTCTCCCGAGATCCTAGTCAGAGTTGAGGCCGAAGATCTTGATCTCACCATCGAATGGGCGGGTCTTGCCACGGTACTCCTTCGTGTCGTCAACCTTACCATCGGAGGCTTGGGTCCTGTTGTGAAGAAAATCCGTATCGTGCAGGAAGTAGACAATACACGCACCAGAGTCCAACGGATGCGGCTCTCTTACTGCCAAGACTCTAACCTGCAATACTACCTACCCCATCGTGACTACAACTTCATTACTTTCATTAAGTCGGGATATACTGATTTGGAATGAGAAGCTTCAAGCTCATGCCCATGTGCTCTACATCGTCATTGAGTGTCTTGGGGTAGGGTTTGGAATACAGCATATAGCGTTATAGGGGTTTTTGGATATAGGTCAACTTTCTTCTCGAGCTGGCGTTTCCTGCACTTCGCGTCATGCACAAGAAGGTAAGCGTGATTATGATTCGCCTCATTTGTCTCTGCCTGTTTTCCGCATCATGCGCAGCGGTTACAGCAGACCCAGCTGGGACTAATTACGGAGCTAAAGGGGAAATTCAGATGCAGCAGTAAGTAAGGTGAGTGGTGAAGACCCTAGATGCCTAACGTGTGATGAACATAAGCCGGGATATCCAGTTAACTTCATACAGCTAGATACTCCTATTATTGAATCCCCGAGCGATCCGGTTGCTGTAATATAAGGGGATGATGGTCCTGCGATTCCGAGTGACTTGCTACCAACACCAGTGGCTTGGTGTTTCCCCCCCTTATGTTTTGCATTGACTTCTCCCGCGAAAACTGCCTCGGCGAGCACGTCTCGACCAAGTACTCTTGTGACTCTCTGCCGCGTTGATCAGTTTAGCCTCGTTGTATACTGCATATGTTGGGGTGAGGTAACTTACAGCTCAGCCTCGCTGCAGAAGTGCTAACGCGTGTCGTCGTTATGTTATTCATCTAATCGTACAGAGTATTGCTTGAAAGCAGACAGAGTACCGGGACCTCTATCTCCCACTCCAAATACCCTCACAAACGATCTTCTGCTGAAAGAAGTCTCATAATGGAAAGTTATATTTCCTCTTTCCCCCAGCCTGTAGGTAGCCACCTTGTGCCCGGTGTCGAGAAGCTGATCCTTGCCATTGAGCGAGAAGCATATGAGTGTCTTGGAACATCATAGATCTGGTCGCGCTAACAGTTCCACACCGAACTCTTGTCTTTGACGGTGCAGCCATTGCTCAGGTGTTTCTCCCTCACTCACTTGTCCATCTGCAAGCGCCTTCCACTTCGCTCCTCCAATCTCTATAAGTTGGTGTGTCACATCACACCCCCTAGGCTGGAATCCAGTGGCGCGTTTGGGATAACATTCGGAACAGATCGTAAAGTCTGGGCAGGTAGCACATTGATATGCAACCCCTGGAGGCATTTCTTTGAGACAAGTATCGCACGTGAACCCAAAAAGCCATGGCTCGCCATCCCACATTTTTTCCACTAGTCGCTCGAAACAAATGCGAGCTTCGTCGAGCATATCCATCTTCAAGAAGCAAAAGCCCATTAACACAAAATCTTCTCGGCGGTCTTTTTCGGGTTGGTGCCAGATATCTTTGGATAAGAGTTTCTTGAGAGCATGTTCGAACTTGGGCCGCTGTTCTTGTCGCGTTTTAGGTTGCAGGAGTGGAAACTTCTCGAGGAAAGCGTCTTTGATCGGCTGGTAATTCCCTGCATAATCCAAAGGTGTAAGTCCATAAGAATCACAAAGAGATGGATCAGCGTCGGCAGCAAGTAAAACTCTAACCGCCTCAGTCTCAAGATGTTTGACGGCCCACAGAAGTGGAGTCTCGCCATTCACATCTTGAACATTGACGTCTACATGATTGTCCAGTAAGAAATGAATGCTATTCATCTTTCCAAACCGCGAAGCATAATGAAGGGGAGTTACACCAGTCGATGTCCGTAGGGTAAGGCTTGCTCGGCCATCAAGGAGTCTTTTGAAAAGCTGCTCGTCGTTGAGAAAGGCTGCAACATGGGCCGATGAAGCCAATTTTTCGTGCGCGACATGTGTCACGCTAGCGCCAGCTTCAATCAATATCAAAGCAATTTCCTTGTGTTCTCCTTCTAGCGCCAATAACAGTGGAGTCCACCCAGACCTGTCTTCTTTGTTTATTGCGATACTAGAGTCCTCTGCTTGAATGTAGAAATCAACAATTGCTTTGTGGCCAAATCTCGCTGCCAACATTAAGGGTGTCTTCTTGTCCACATCTTCCGCGTAGGGATCCAATTTCTTTCTCAGAAGATCGAAAAGTTCCCGGTGTCCAGCTTGCGCAGCTCCATGCAACAAAGATTGTCTTGTGTAACTTTGGACTCCAACTTCGGCTCCTCTTTGAAGCAACAGTGTTACCAAAGGTTTAGACCCGCTGAGGACAGCAAGAAATAGCGGTGTAATGGGCTTTCCTGCTGAAGAGTCTGCCGGTGCATTTAAGTCTCTGCAACCTATATCGACTGGAATACCAAGTTCGATAAATTTTTCGACGGCGTCCACATGACCGTTCGAAGCAGCGATATGTATGGCTAACCTTCCACTGGTAGTCTCAGCATATATATTAGACTTGTCGTTAAGGCGGTCAATAAGTTCAAGATTTCCACTTGAAGCGGCAGCGTGCACAGGTAGCCAGCCGTCAGTGGTTGCCTGCACTGTAGGTTGCTTCTCATACAGGTAGTCAAAGATGTCGACGTGACCATTGCTTGCCGCAAGGAATAACGGCGTTGTGTGACTTTCGGATAATGGTGCAGGATCTAATTCCCTGTTGAAGTCGAACAACATCTTCGCAACGTCAAGATGGCCGGATTGAGCAGCCAGATGCAGTGGTGTGATGCCTCTAACCTTGGTTGCAGCAGGATTTCCACCCCTTAGTAGTAAGATCCGAAGCGTAGCAAGCTGACCGTATTGCGCGGCCACGTGCACAGGGGTCCAATCATCAAAACACCTGGCATTAGGATTGGCTCCGCGAGTCAGTAAATGCTGGGCTATACTAGTCATTCCGTAGATGCATGCAGAGTGCAACATCGTCACCTGTCGCTCATCGAGTGTTTTATCGTACGACTCTCCCTTTTCAAGCAGTAGTTGCGCAACACTTTCATGCCCTTTCTCAATTGCCAAGGAAAAAGGAGTATCTCCATCACTGTTCTGCAAACTTCCGTCGGCGCCGCAAATGAGCAAATATTGTGCAGCCTCATGTGAGCCATTTCTGCAGGCATCGTGAAGCATTGTATCACCGCCCTGGTCAGTCCTTAAAAGATCTATTGTATTTAACCGGTTTATCTTTCTGAGTCGCTTCCCTCGTTTCGAAAAGGGCATAACTTTCTTCAGAAAGTTGCGAAGAGTTTTCTGGTATTCAGGTGATTCTGGGTAAGGGTGAAGATACAATTGCAAGATGTTGGTGAGGTTGACCGCCGCCAGAAAATTCTCTGCTGGATAGGGAGTCCAAGAATCTGACCACTCCTGAGAATGAATCATGTTCCGAATTATCAACATATATTCGTAATCTTGCCCGAACTGGCTGAGGGTAGGCAGTTGGAGAAATTGATTGACAAGCGCCGTATGAGGCTGAATTTCCGCTCCCGCCATCCGAACATGGGAATCCCATTCACATGCAGCATAAAAGAGGAATGGACTCTTCTTTACTAACGCGACGATTTGCTCACCATCGCTCTGCTCAATCTCTTCCCGTGAGACTTCTTGTTGCCGCCATAAGATGAGATATCTGAGGCATAACTGCGCAAGATAGCAGTTGTTCAACTCAGTCGCCTCTGGTGCGCAGGAGTAATCCGGTGAGTCGCGAGGATTGAGCCGCGCAAGAAATTCTGGGACTGACTGGTGCCGAAACCTGACGATAGATTTCGTCTCACCCTGCGTTGTATTGATGGGGATGATTTGTAGTAAGGCACCGCAACTTTGTTCAATGAAGGACTGCAGAGAGCCATGAATGCGGCCAGAGAACTTTGAAGGTGAAGGATCGTCAGGTTCAATGGCGATAACATGACTTAACTCCTCCAAAACCATATCCTCCCTGGAATGATACAGAAAAATCAACAATTTCCCTAGGGCTTTGCGGCTTGCTGGGAGGATGTTTTGTAACGCTTCATCGTAAACGTCATCGTAGTTTTTTAAGTTGAATTGATCTAGTCCTTCCATCATTCCAGCTCTGGTTCCCAATTGGTAGTCTGGTTTCCGGATGAATTCCAAAAATGCTCGAGCCCATAGATATAGTGGACCTGATCTCTGAATTATCCTCTCAATTATTTCCTCCGCGGTCTCAGACGATATACCCCTGGTTACAGCAAATTCATGTACCTCTTTTCTAACCAATTTTTCAACCCCAGGAGTAACATCAGTGTTTGAGATTCTATAGAGGATTTTCTTGCCTTCGGTGGCAAGACTTAATTCGGCATTGGGTCTTGTTGTAATCAAAATTTTGAAGAAATTCGGACTTTCGGTCTCAACGTGCCCGTCCGCAACAGCACATGCCCGCCTGAGGAATTGCACCATCTCCCCGTCGGTTTCCGAGGTAGGTTGGAGGCGAACCTGTTTCAAGCACTCGTCCAAGCCATCAATGATACAATAAATTCCGTAAGAAGAATGGAGGCATGCATCCTTGAAAAGGTCCCAGGAGGAATGGAGGTCTTTTGCCGTCGAAGAGTTCCCACCAAGCTTACGAAATGATGCTTTCAATGCTCTTGGATCCAGTTGAAGCAATTGGTTCATCAGATGACGGAGAAGAGACAAAGGTGAGTTCCCACGTCCCGAACGCGAGCTGAAGAATGAAAGTACAAGCCGGCCTTCATCGCTTTCCTTGGCCGATCCACCTGTATACTTGCCTTTCTCTTCTTGATCAACGGTTTTCACGTCTTGCTGGGATTTTTTGGACTCTCTTTGTGCTTGAGCGACGGGGTTCGTTGCCAAAGTCAGAGCAGATTTATCTTTTACCAATTTCTCGATAATGGATTTGGCAAGAACAGATTTTCCAATACCGGCAGCACCCTCCAAAATCAGGACTGAGCTTTTCTGAATGTCCCGCCAATCTTGAAATGCCCCTCTGTGCTGAATCCATTCGCAAGTCTCATCTAACGCCTCGGCATCGACTGGGTCAACGCTGTCACAACCTCGGATGTCCTTCTCGAATGCACCGAATCGTTGAGTGAAAGGATCGCTCACATCGTTGTCGCGGAATAACATGGACATCCAAGGGTTATAGATGGATTCCTCGTAATTTGCCTCCCGGCTCGCATACTGAGAGAAGGGTGTCGGCCTATCAGTGTTTGAAAAGTCTGCGGTCGGGCTCGCGATGTGTGCAACTATGCCAACGGAGTCTCCGTGAGGTGGACCCCAAGTCTTGAAGATTGCTCCTGATCCATCAAGTGGTCTTACTTGTCCTAGTACACCCTGAACCATCCTCAGAATGTTAGGAGATATCTTGATATCGAACGAGTGGGCCCGCGAGAGATATTTGACAATGCTCCGATGGTCCTCATTAAGAGGGACCCGAGTTGCGTTGCTTGTTGCAAATTTACCAAACGCCGAGGTCTTATCAGTCACCTGAAAAGAAGTCAGGAAAGCCTTTCATAATGGTAGTGTACACTCTTACCCTGAATTTGAAGATTTTTAAGACCCTGATCTTCTTTTCTTCATGGAATATCAGTAGTGGCAACTTCACGCGACGAATGAGAATGTCAAATTCGTCAACTATCTCTTTCACCGTTGCATTCTTCACCCTCAAGTGGTCAATAAAGGACATGTTGACCGGTAGAACACGGAGCAGAAATGAAAGTCTGCCAGCAAAATCGGCAAGACGACTCCCCTGGAACGGGGTACTAAAAAAAGCTATGCCTTTGACCGGGTAGTCGCCTGATTGCGTATTTAGCTTGTGCAATTCGTGCTCCTCGTCTTTTTGTGCCAGTAATAGAGCCTTCAATAGTCAGCTGTGATAGATGCGCATGTTCAAGAGCAAGCCTTACTTGACAGACAATAAGACCACCGAGACTGTGGCAAACGAAGAAAAGCGGTCGTCCGTGCACAGGATTTTCCTTCGGACAGCAATTAGCATATATGCGCATATTCATCAAGCTTGTCCTATTACCTTCGGTCTAAGTAAGGAGATCTCATTCAGCAAATTTCGAGCGGAGTCCTCGATGCTACCAGGAACACCATCTGGGTCGAGGACCTTGGCTTGGTAGCCGAATGTCGAGTACCGTCCACGCTTGTGAACTCCATTGTAATTGCAATGGCCGCCCGGGGTTTCTTCGCAATCCAAAACCTCGGGTAACAAATCACGTGCCCACATTTTACTGTGGCGGTGATCCGGGGCCTTGCAATTGAATGTTTTGTACGCATGTCCGCTCAATCCATGAACGAATATGAAGCTGTCTGTCCTAAGCTTTGTCCCAGACAGTGACCAGTGGGATCTTACTCGAAATCGGGATTTTCTTGTTCTCCAGCAAGGATTGTTATCCCTTGGAAATCCTTGTCAACGCCAATCCGAAAATTCCTTTGGCCCTCTTCCTCAACACAGAGGATGTTATCTGCCGCAAGCTTCTTGTATGCACTAACGCATGCAGGTCCAGTTCTTCCTAGTAGGGTAACAGTAGTAAGCCCCTGCCCGGAGTAAGGCTTATGGAGGATCGGCTTGACGTCAGGGTCGGCATCGGACACTTTCTTCCTCACAAACCTCTCCACGTCCGACGGAGAGGCCTTGTTGGGGAGACCCCACAGGGAAATAGTGATTTGCTTTCGCATGGTGCCCTAATTCAATTTGAAGAAGCATTGTATTTCGTGCAATGAAGGAGTGACCATGAGAGAATTTAATGTCAATGAGGCTGAGATAGCGAGAGCGCCCAAAGGAACAAGGCACTGTGGGATGACCCAATCCAATTGCGCGACGACATTAGAGTCCTCTTCGAAGAGTAAGCACTAATGCTATCATGTCAAGCATGAGCTGAACAACGATGCTCACGCCTCTTGATCCCTGCATAGTCACCTTAATTGGACATCTGGGGCAAGGCTCCTTATCAAGGCGCCATTGTAAGTTGCTTGTCAGACAACCATTGGCCAGATATTTGGCCACATGACAACTCTAGATCAGCCTGTGTAGCGACCGTGGCTGGGCTATAAGACATGACCCACTCGCGTAGGAATTGAACTTGTATTCATCAGGATTTATCATAAGCCTTCATCCTCTAGCGCCCACCTTTCCACAACATTTGATCCCAAGTGCGTGCCTAGTAGCCAGCCACTTAAGCTCCAGTGGAGTCTCTTATTTTAGTGTCGCTAGGTGAATTGTCACGTAAGGCGGAAGGGACGACTGTTGCCTTGTATCTTCCTCGAGCTGTATATCTGCGGTTATCATGTCGGTGATAGCAGCTCAGACGTGCAGCTGCAGCTACTATGTATAAGATACAGCGTCAAACGCTACAATTTTGATCCAGCTTCTTCCGCCAAGGTGGTAGAAAAAGAGAAAAAAGCAAAAGGCTGAGTTCGAAGTGTACGAGTGGGGGTCTGTGGTTGTGTCGATCAGCCCGATTTAGCGTCCCTGGGACACGATGCTGATCAACCAAAATATGCGGGTCTCTCCTGCTCACCCTAACAAGCGGCCGCCTCCAATTATTATAGAGGAAATTCAAGCCGAAGTCTTGCCAGCAAATCCCTAGAACGCCACTCAGCCTATCAATCTTATACCTCTATACAGCTGGACCCGATGCTAGCGAAGTGGGCTTTGAAGAAGACACCATAAAGCCGGAACGCTCCGGGGACCGTTCTTAAGGTGTCTTCAAGGCCCGCTTCGCTAACACTGGGTCTGATGGGTTTATACAGTCAAGGGTGAACCCTTCCAGCCTATCTAGTGGCCCATGCCCGACAAGGGGCAAGGCCCTTAAGATGTGCTCATCTATCAACCAAATCAAGGCATCAGTCCCTTATCCTCTTTGGCGTCCCCAATCCACAAGCTCTAGAAATCCAAGTCATACAAATATTCTAATCTTCCTGATCCCCGTCCTCTTAAGGCCACGCTAGTGTTGATCTTTCCTTTTCGATTGTTCTTCAGGATCTTTCGGCGGGATGATGATTGAGGAGCTTAAGAATAACGGGTGGATGATCAGGGTATGCGTTGAGTAGCTGTACAAGGAAGCGTGCGGATAGCAATGAAGGCGAGCAAAGCGGAACTTAGGAAAGCCTTCTCTTTGGGCGGATAAGGCTGATTATATACATGAATCTATTCAAGCATAGGTGTCATCATGAAACTGGTTTCGTTTCTCCAGGCCCTCTCCCTAGTAAAGACCTGATGCTAAACCCTCCGAAATCAGGCTGGAGAGTGACACTCTCGACCAGATCAACCGGCACAGCAATTGTCTGCCCAGCAAGCATTTGCTCGTCAACTGTGACGGTTGAATTCACAGCCATGACGTGCCGATGGTAGAGCTCGTATGTAGCCGTTGGATCGTTCAGCTCTGCACCTTTGAAGTCAAAGTCTTGGGTTGTGGTGCCAAAGCTGTACGATGCATTGCCGGCGGAGAGGTATGATGCGCTTCCGGTCTGGGTTGTGAATAGGAGAGCACCGCTGAAAAGGGGAAGGGATGCCGGTAGTTGAAGTGTCTGCGGTTGCGGGCCAGAAAGGTTGATGGTACTGGGAGATGTAATATTGAAGGACTGGATACCAGAGGGAAAGACGGAAGGACCGAGGACGTTGAATGTGAGGCCGTGAGAAAGGGTGCCGTTGATGCCAATGTTACCGGTTGGGGAGATAAAAAAGGAAGAGTTTACGGTTATGGGGTAAGCGTAGGTGTTGGTGTAGGTGCTTGAGGAAGTGTCTGTCCCGGAAGTATTCTGGGAAGTGTATTGAATGAAGCCTTGAGCTGTTAGGGCGTTGTAGTTGGAGTAGGAAAGTGATTGTGTCCATTTCGTGCGCGTGGAGCCGCTGGAGGTCTTGATTGTGGAGCTAATGGAGAGGGAGCGGGTGACAGTAGTCATGTAGTCTAAGGTCTCGTTCGCGCCTGTGGAGTTAGTGGTGAGAGATGATGAAATTTGGATTTCTGGCATTGGTGCATCGATGCTTGGTTCGGATCCAGTTGTTACAGATCCATCTGCTCCTAAAAACAAGAATATTGTACCTGTCACAACCCAATACGAGCCAACTGTTTCGGAAAGCGTAGCGTGACCAGCCCCATCATCGTTCAACCCCGCTACCCTGATCTCAAATGTATGAGAGGCACCATCGCATAGTAAAGGTAGCCATGGGGTGACATCTATTTCGTGCTGTCGAAGGTCAAAGGCGTCGATGCCCACAATAGGCCGCCAAAACCCTGGGACGATACCCCCAGTAAAGATGATTGGGAAAGGCCAAGATACGCCAGCAAGTTGACCGTCAATCAGAAGTTGGACCTCACGAAACGGCCCATAACCGTATAACGTTCCAGCCGTAGACTCAAAAGTATTGACTTCGGACGAGAATGTGTTGGTGTACCAAAACTCCTCGTCGATTTGGCCACAAGCAGACAGGGATATTACTGCTCTTTCCACATTCTGAGGCAATATATAGGATACTGAAGCATTCTGACTAGGTACTGTAAAGGCACTTCCCATGTTGACAGCTGACTGCTCGGCTGAGATAGGCAAGATGGTATCTGCAGTGGGTTGCGAGCCCGGCACTGTGAAGAATGTGGCGTTTAATGTGGTAAAGTAAGGCCCTGTATATGTGCTGTCAACCAAGTTTCCAAGGTCGAAGATAATCTTCTGATCTGTGCCCCATAAAGCGTTGTATTGTTCCATCTCTTTAATATATGTCCAGACAATTCCGTTGGCCGTTGGCTCAGCTGTTGACGTCCGGAAAACTTCAATATCTCCAAGATACATCAGACCGAGACGATCGAATTGGCGGCCTTGAGAGGTGACAGTGAAGTTCATTGTCACCCGGTTGAAAGGGCAGGGGGGTGGTGTGTAATCACCTGGCAATAACCCTCAGCCAAGAACTTTCGCAGGAGCAAGAAAGACACACCAACAAATGGGGCGCCATAACTGTTGGCGAACTCATAGCTCATGAGCTCCTGAGTGTAGATGCAACCATATTGATCGCTTGCACCAGACGGTGTCGAAACCGGCTCGTACACCTGGAAGTCGACGAGAGGACCGGCAGCAGGGGCCTGACGGGCCCAGAGGTCAGGGAACCACAAGGAGAGTGCTTGTTGGACGCACGATGTGAGAAAGACATACATGCTCAGAAAAGAGGGGCTGTTGATGGAAGCAGCAGACATTTTGCGCAAGGACTGCCAGCGCGCTCAGTTACGTAGACATGCAACTTCTCCTCTGCGACTGCGACGGGCAACGTACTGAGACATGAAGTTATAGAAAGCGACAGCTTGGAGGGAAACCCCTCTTTAGGAAAGAAGAGCATGGTGGAAGTCAAGCAGATGCTGAATGACGCAGGCAAATGACAGAAGAGGAAGTTGGGAGGTGTAGAAGCGCTCGTGTGAGATGCCTAATGGACGATATTCCTCCGAGACGTGATAAGAGAAGGTCGTGCCACTATCTGGGTAGGCATGACCCTGGCCAGGGAGTTATGCCAGGTCCAGGACATGGCAGACAATGGGGAATCAGATGCATGATGGGATCTGAGAGGCTAAGATAGTAAGATACCTAAAGTCAGGTACCTCAAGGTAGGCAAGGAGATCTCTAGCCAATTCGGACAGGACAGATCCTATCCGAATTAGCGCGCCCTAACAAGCTCGACAGGGTAAGCTCAAAGTCACATACCCTCAAATGTTCCGATTTGGGATGAACAAGATTGAGCCAAGAGACTTCGCGCAAGTCCAACACGCACGAAAAGTGAAGTTAGAGGATAATAAACGATACAAGGTGGAAAAGGGGTCGAGTTGCAAGTCGCCAGTCTCAAGGATCCATGAACAGCTGGAGAATGCAGGGTATCAATCTTGTAGCATAGCCAGGCTATTGTGTAATCATACTGTGTATTCTCGTGGAAGGAGTCAGCTGATCTTCGTCAGAGCAACAGGGAAACATCAGCGTTCCGGGTCAACCGATAGGCCTGTTCCAGAGGCGTTTTATGCCAAGGGTGCCCCCGTGACGGACTTGAGACGGACCTGAGACGGACTGTACTTTACGCACGTTGTTTAACTTATCTTTGAAGTATGATGAAGACCTCAGCCCCGAATGAGTAAGGTGCAGTAAGAGCTTGGTGGGGAGTCAAGTACCAAAGTACAGCTCGGAACCACAGGGTACGATTGCCTTACCCTATATACGCCCAATTCCTTATTGCATAAGTAACAACTGTCCCAGACTTCATTTTGAACCTTTCAGCCTCTCTCATTCTTCCATCTTCATTCTGAGTTGATATGCTGCTCTTTCATTGCCTTCTTGACCATATTCAATATTTTACTTTCTTCAGGCCATTCATATCACATAGCCGCACTAAACCTTAGTCAAGCCATTTCAGCCCATCCGCCCCAATCATGCATCCTTACCTCCAAAAGGTCGTCATCTTTTTCTTCATTGCTACTTTCATTGCTTCATGGTCCTCTTTCTTACACCAAAGCCTGCCATCTGGACATCATGGCGAAGAGACCAAGAATGCCTCACTATCGAACTCCATTTATAATAACACACTTGGAGTAAGTCTCGTATATGTTCGGCCTTACCCCCCTATTCAGCTGACCATAAGCCAGTACCAAGCAGTCTACGCTTTAGTCCTCCCAGACAGACTGGACAGGGTCCAGCCACTGCTCAAAGCTGCAAATGCAACGAACATCAATGTGACAGTCCTGGATGCTGTAAGAGATAGGCAAATACCCAAGGATGCCTGGCCACATGGATGGGGCGAAAATCGCGAACCAAAGGAAGGCGAGCTGGGCTGTCTGATATCTCACGTCCGAACATGGAAGAAGTAGGCATCCCCAGTGTGCGCTTACATACCTTCCAGCTAACGACTACCAGGATTGTCGCCGAAAAGGTCGCATCAGCCCTCATAATGGAAAGCGACTCGGATTGGGATATGCGAATTAAAGACATCATGGCTCCCATGGGCGACGGCATCAAAGCCCTTGTCGACTGGCCATTCAACCACACGCTAGAAAAGATGGGTGGTATACCCGAGGGCACCCTCTCTCCTTACGGTGACAATTGGGACATCATTTGGATGGGCCACTGCGGTTCCTACAACTACGGCGATGGCCGTATCTGGCGATTCAACGATACCTCGGTGCCTCCCGAAGATTACGAATATAGATTTGGTGGAGTTCCAGATGATGACCAACATGTGCCGGGAACTCGCATGGTGTACTCACTCAAGGGTGGTGTATGCTCAACCGCTTACGCCATCAGCTACCATGGTGCTGTTAAGCTTATCAAGTATTTCCAAAACGATGGCGACAATATCGATCTCGCACTTGGCTGGTACTGCGAACACATGGTTGACTTGTCCTGTGTTGGGGTCTGGCCGCAGGTCATCACGGCTGCAGCCTCTCACTCTAATATCCAACATCCCGATGGCGAAGTCGCGCAACAGGAGGACGACGAAGAGATACACCCTGGTCCCGCGTTGCAATACAGCGCGAGAGTCAATGCGCAGAAGGCTATGCAGGGACTCGGTGAAGAACATTGGAAGCCGGAGTGGAATTCTACATGGGTGATGAAGAATGATCAGTGGAAGCTTGTTGATTTTGATGAATACAAGGTGATCAAGGAGGTCGAGGCGATGGAGAGGATGAACAGCACGGTGACGAACAGGTGAAGGGTTGTATAACCTTTTTGGATGTCAAAACTGTTCCGTTTGCAATAAACGACTCAGCCATCGTCTCGGCACGAGCCAAAGTCGAGAGAACCAGTTTCATGACGACTATCCGGTATGGCTTCGTGGACTACCCATTTCTCAGCTCTGGACACGTGGATCATGAACCATCCCCAGAGACAGCTCAGAGATGAGGAGACGCTCCAGGTAAATGGCGTCGCGACACCTTACCAGCTGTTGGCATTACCACATCTGACCTTGTGAGGACGTACTGGCCGCTTCCAGCTCCAATAACTTGCCTCGGCATTGCCATGAGCATACAAATACCCCGCTGGAGAAAGAGCCGAGATCAGTTACGATATTCGCTGATATTGAGGCTTGGATGAGATGCAGATAAGATGCGTATGAAGGTATGTGACGGCGAGATATGATGGGAAAATGCTTTATCAACGTGGAGGTTGAGGAGGATTATTGATATAAGAATTTAGACCAATAACTATGCAAATCAATTACCGCTCTGAATAATGCATTCCTCAACTCATATATCCAAAATGGTAAGAACCAAGATGCGGAACTTGTTATGGCTGAAACGTGGGGTAATATTGGAGCAGCCCGAGAGTCCCAATAGGTTTTCAGTGAGGATTTGCGGACATTAACTGAGATATTAGCAAGGGCTTGGTCCATACGTTGATACAATCCCACCTTCAATTCAATACTTCACAACCATAATCTACCCCAAATGCTATGCTACAGGTACCCAATCCAATACTACTCACACAATGCACCACCTCTAACCCAACAATAACGCCGCCAAATGCACTGGGTATCCGCAAAATATCCAAGAATGATATACATGAGACCCAAACCCGTCTCAACCCCCTCTCGTCGGCCTAAAAACTTCACATCAGCACAAACCCCTATCCAAAAAATCCCAAGACAACCCTACCCCGACTTCTCCACCTGTAAATCTATCCTATCCGTATTCTGCGCCGCCGTCGTCCCCAATATCTTCTTCCCGTCCTCATCCGCACACCCGCAGTCGTAGAAATCGCCTATCTTAGAGCAGTCGAAGAGCTCTTTGTCAAGGGACTTGTTGACTTCGTTGTGTACATGACAGGCCCAGGCTGCGGCGTTGGAGCGGGTGGATACCTGGGGCGGGAACTTGTTGAGGATTTGGCGGAAGTGGCCGGCGCATTCGCCGCTGGAGGGTGGAGGTCAGTGATTGATTGTTTAGATAGATGGTGGATATGATGTAGCGGGGGGGGGCTTTACCAGGGATATAACCGAGCGAAGAGATGTATATATGAGAACAATGCCGTTTGCTCGTCCTGCGTGGGCTTATCTGGGAACTTCGCCATTGTGGTATGGAATAGTTTCCAAGCTGCTCTTCCTAGCTCGGCTTTGACGGTTTCATTTCCTATCTTTCCCATTATGGCATCGCCTTTTAAGGTGTCGTCGTTGAGGTTGACTTCGTGTATTGGCGTGGAGCTCAATGTTGAATCGGTAGGTCGCGGCGAGGATAAGGCCCAGCTTATCACTGAGACGAAAGCGATTGCTACCATTAGGAGGACGAGGAAGCGCCGGTTGGCTATTGCGCCTTGGCTAGGCATTGTAGGTGTGGTTGTAAGGGAAGTCCTTGATGGATGCGGAGAGCGGAGTGTCACTTCTCAGGAAATTGTCGGTGCTTTTAAGTAGGCAGCGAGGAATGATTGAAGCATGGTCAATGCTGGGAGCCCGTCGCTTTCGCAGGATAAGATACGAGCGTCATAGAAGGTCAGAAGCAAATATGAGCCAGCGTCACGTTCTGTAGAAGACATCAAGGCAAATTGCAGGGATGTGCGATATATGCGCTTATGCACGCTTATGCAGGGGTGTTGCGATTTATGCACTGTTTGCGATAACACCGACAATTAGCAACTATTCAATTGCTGACTGAAATAATCTGACAACGCCTTTTCCCTTCTTCTTAATAAGACTCATTCAATCCGTTCTTTCTCTACACAGAGTATCTTGCGAACTGACACCCAAAATGCATTTCCCACCTCCTCCCGTAAATACAATTGGTATACCGTTCTACTCCGGAGTTGTTGATTTTGTGTAACTAATAGCCTATAGATTGGGCCAACCTTGGCTTCAAGGTACGCGAAGGCAAGTCCAGCACAGGCGTCTTTCCCAACCTTGACTTACACTCAACACAGTCAATGGCCACATTGAATCCCATTACAGCACGAAAACCGGACAATGGACCGAACCTGAGTTCATCGAAGATCCCTTCCTCCGAATCCACGGAATGGCACCTGGCTTGAACTATGGACAGCAAGTCTTTGAGGGAATAAAGTCCTTCAGAACGCCAGACAACCAACTTGCCATCTTCAGACCCTCAATGAACGCCGACCGAATGGCGCACTCTTCCAGCTTCGTCTCAGTACCACCAATCCCCCAAGCTCACTTCCTTAAATGCTGCCACCTAGCAGTCGCTCTCAACGCTGAATTCGTACCGCCCCATGAGACTGGCGGTTCTATGTATTTACGGCCACTGGCTTTTGGCAGTTGTGCTCAACTTGGGCTCAACCCCCCAGAAGAATATACCTTTTGTGTCTATGTATTACCCGTTGGTGTCTACCACGGGGTACATCCGGTTGATGCCCTCGTGCTGGAAGCCTTCGACAGAGCTGCACCGGAAGGGACCGGATCTGCAAAATTAGGAGGGAACTACGCACCGGTACTGAAGTGGAGCGAGAAAGCGAGTAAAGAGGGGTTCGGAATAACACTACATTTGGATAGTAAGACAAGGACCGAGATTGATGAGTTCTCGACTTCAGGCTTCATTGGAGTGAAGAAAGAAGGCGACAATTATACACTGGCGGTACCGGACAGCAAGAGTGTGATTAAGAGTGTCACATCCGACAGTATACAAGAAATCGCCAGGTCATTCGGTTGGAAAGTGGAATGCCGGCCGATCAAATACGAGGAATTACCTTCCTTCACAGAGATCATGGCTGCCGGCACAGCCGCTGCCCTAGTACCCATCAGGAGCATTACAATGAGATCAAAGAATGCCAAATTCACTTATCTGGAAGGAGGCGACGAGCCAGGTCCGGCTTGTATCAAGCTCTTAACAACGCTGAAGGGTATACAACAGGGCAAGATAAAGGATACATTCGGCTGGCTCGACTACGTGAAGGAGCCTAAAGACTTCCAGAAGAAGCCTGTGACGAATGGAGTGGAAATGAATGGGAATGTTGATAAGTTACCATAGATCAAAAGCAATTTATAGACTAGAAATGCAAAGCTCATGAGTGTAATGTTTTCCCCTGCTCAGATGTGCTCAGCTTGGCAAAGTTTGATGTGTTTCTTGATGCACCCTTCCGGCGAGGGCAGGTCTTGCGGCTTGAAACCAGCTCAGAGCACCAGCTCCTGATCTAGCTCACTGTTTTCATTGAGATTTATTGCTCCAGTTTCTTGATTAGCTTTGGCTCAAAGATCTCTGCCCGTATATACGTCGTGAGTATACACCTTATTATCTTACACATCGTGTTACCTCCTCGTCAATACTCTAACTTACATACCACGGTTCTCCGTCAACTCTCAATAGCACATTGCAGCAGTTCTTGTACTATACCATGGCGTACCCAATCATGACGTATCGGTCTCTTTGCGGCATTCCGCAAATAGAAGCTCTCCAAGATGCCCGTTGGAACACCGTTGGTACCATAACTTCCTCTTCCACCACAATCACCATCGCGGTTACCACGGCCGGCCACGACGCCTTCTGCCCCGGTTTTTTTCGTCGTTTCCGGGCCGTTTTCTGAGCTCGGGGTGTAGCACCTTGCAGGAGTCGATATCGTGATAGTCAGTCTTGCAGTGAGTGCAGTATTTAACCGCTTGAATGATGACACGAGAATTGCCAGGATGAGCACCCTTCTGGGTGTGAAATTCTGATTTGCCGGAGGCCACAAGGGCTATAATATCCCTAGAGGTATATTCTTTGGGAACGGATATCGGTCGACGTGCGCTAGAGCTACTTGTCACTGGTTGATAAGTGACAAAATCGAAGAATCGGTTAATTGCGTCAGCAAGGGTGAACTTAGGTTTGCCATCCTCAGTAAAGGCATCGTGGACCTGTTCATAAATCCCGACATAGGTGCTGTAAGCCGGCAGTAGGCCTTTATGGAAGCAGTAAATCTTCCAGTTCTCAGTAAACTGGGGTTCGGTTGATAGGCTATACAATATATCTAGGCATCCGCAGAACCGTTTGACATAGACCTTTGGGTCATTGTCACAGCCGCTGAGGGTAAGCGATTCAAAGCGGCTGAATGTTGAATAAAGAAATCCCCAGTCTCTACGTTTATATGTCTTAAGCTTCTCCCACGCTTGAGCGGCCGTTTCGAGGTGTTCGATAAGTGCCCGAGGTTCATCCTCGCATCGGATTTTAAGCATAGTAAGAACGTAGGTTTGAGCATGGGTCCAGTGGTCTAATTCTTCGAGAGTAGCGGGTGGACGTGGCCTAGTGGCCTTGGTCTCAATATAGGTCCATAGGTCCTCCAGCACAAGCAGAGTCCGCATGTCTTGCTTCCATCGCGCGTAGTTGTTCGGACCTTGTAGTTTGTCGACGTCCATAAGCATACCAAGGGACATCGACACTCGGTTTTCTTCTGCCATTCCTACGGTTTCGGTGGGCTTTGCGATGGTGGGATTCTCTTGGAAACTGAGGACGTTTCGTAGTGCATATGGCTTTCTGTTTTACTGTTTTTGATAATAGTACAGCATTTTTCAGATCTGACATATCTCTGCTGTGGTCTAGATTGCTCCGGCACCTCGAGACTTAAAAGGGGCGTCTTGGCGATAGCCTTATGGAAGGACTAACCTATCAACTGAACGCAGATATCGACTGAACAGCCCTACAGGGCTGAGACTTAGAGCTGGCGAAGTGGACCCCGAAGGTACCCTAAAGCTAGGACCTTCCGGGGCTCTTCTTAAGGAGGTCTCTGGGTGTCTTTTAGGGCCCACTTCAGCGGCTTTAGGTGCCGCCTGGCCTTCCAGTTGATAGGTGAACCCTTCTACAAGGGTCCTGAAATTTGAACACTGGACATGAGCGGCGCCCCAACAGAGAGAGGTATAGTCTCTTGCGTGGCGATGATATGGTCCCTTTAAAATGAGACATAATGCTAATCGTTTTACGACAATACAGTGAAGAAGGCCATACAAGAGCTTTCATTCATCATTGTGCTTGTACCTACTCCCTAGACTGCGATGTCAAGTTCTCCAACCACGTTCCAACTTTATGGCCCCCATTTGTTCACATTGGCGGGCAAATTGGGAATGGAGGATAGAAGAAGACATACAGAAATACCAAAATAGGAAATGTTTCACATGTTGATAGATGAAACTGACCTGTGACGCGTGATTAGTTGGGTTGTTGAGGCCACCGTAGCCCCTAACCCCTATTCGCCCGTTATTTTGTAGGTGGTAGAATACGGTTTTCTGTTCGTCGCGTGTGCCAAGTTAGGGTCAACAATCGGTCACCCGGCGCACACACAAAAATAGACTTGCCCGCCAGTAAATAGAGACGACGTCAAGCGTCCACCATCGCCCCATCAGTAAACATCATACATTCCTTGCTGCAATTCCTTCGGAGACTCCAAACAAAACAGCAAATAGACTGGTACAGTAACGCGACTCTTCTAAAGGCAATCACAACTCTACCAACTGCAACGGCATATCACAGCTATGGTGTCCTTTTCTTGCGAGGTACCCATGTCACTCTATTGGGCAGCAATACAGACCGTTCCATGCTAATATTGAACAACGAATAACAGGGCTGCGGAGACGTCCTCACTAAAAAGAAGCTCGATGCTCATCACCGCTCATGTCGTGGTTCGTCCTTTACATGCTTGGACTGCATGACCCATTTCCCAGGGACCGAATATAGAGCTCATACTGTATGTTGATGCCCCAAAGCTTCCTGCACTCCTATACCTCTTCTGCCTTAGTCACCACCTCGGATAGTTATGTAAGCTAATCATTTCGCCCAATCTCCAGTCATGTATCTCAGAGGAGCAAAAGTACCAAGGAGCACTGTACAAAGAGAAGCCGTCAAAGGAAGAGAAAAAGAAGGTTAAAATAGCGGATTCTAAATCACAAAAGTCGCGCAAAGCATATGTTGAAGACGCAGAGGACGACGACACCGGCAAGAATGCCATCACTATCGTCGACCCCCCTCCAGCAGCCCCAGACCCACCTGTATCTGCCGCCGAGAAAGCCGAGCCGATCAATGTCTTCGATTTTCTTGTCACTGGAGATACACCGAACGCCTCAACGACATCGCTTGTGCCTAAGGAAGGAATGAAGATGGTGAACAACGCGCCTTCAATATTTGGGGATGTACACCATCCGAAAGAAAAGGGCGACGATGATTCCCTATACGAGAACCATGGTTTCACCTACGGCTCAGAGCCCGTGCCAGTGAAGAAGGATAAACAAGAATTCGAATACGTCACGCCCGCGCCCAAACACCAACGCAAACCCTCTACAGAAGCAATGTACGGCCTCGAAAACCCCGAGCGCAAATCAACAGACAAAAAACGCAAGCGCCTCCACGTCGAAGAGCTCGACCTAACAGAAGCCCGCCGTCCAAGCCTAGAAGCCGACATCATCATGGTCGAAGCCCCCTCCGCACCCATCCTCCACTCCGGCCTAACAGGCGGCCTCAACCGCCTCCTCTCCAAATCAAAGTTCCCTCCAAGTCCCGAATACTCCAACGGCGATCCCAGCCCTCCCAGCCCAGTCAAACGCCCCAAGCAAATAGCCGCCAAGGAAAAAGACCGTGGCCGCAAATCAGGCATCTCCCGCACCGCCAGCGGGCAGCTCGTCCGCGTCCGCAAGCGCCGCACCTCAGATGAGTCACGCCCGCGCAAACAACATCGCTCGGAGCACCATAGCCATAACAGCGAGCATCATCCCAAGCAGAAAGCCATCGAACATCCCAAGCGCAAAGCCATCGAATACCATCCGCAAACCCGACAGGACGACGACACCCAACAGCTCATTGTGTATAAATCGCGCGCTGAGCTCTTCATGTCTTTTGTGACGAAAGGGCCGGAAAGCGAGCAGGGATATAGTATGCATAAAGCGCTTAAGAGATATCATCGCGAGAGGGGTGAGCAGGGGTTGGGTTTGGAGAAGGTGGATGAGGAGAAGGAGTTGTTTAGGGGGTTGAGGTTGAGGAGGAATGATAGGGGGGAGGTGGTGGTGTTTTTCTGAGGGTCATATTGAGACTGGGATAAGGAGTGGTAGGGGAAGAGGAAGGCGAGGTGATTTAGACTTTTGGTGAGGCTTCATGATTGGTATGCGTCATGTCCCAAACGGCTTGAATCTTTTTCATATGATTGTGTTGATACCACGAGCGCGGCGTTGGGGTCATGGGTGAGGAGCTGGATCTCTGTGGAAAATGATTACCAGGCATATGCATTTCTTAAGTGCTATTTCACTTCATACTAGGCTGTGTTATCTGAATCTGAAGACTTTGAAATTTCTCGTCGAATAATTAGAGGCCACTGCTTCATTTCCTTCTATTTACAAGCATTGTTAGCGCGAAATGTCTGCCATTTCGGTCGTCCAGCGACCAAAACCAACACCACCCACTTCCACATGCGAAGACAAAATCTCAACCTCACACCTCCCAAGCTCCAACACATCTACACCCAAACCTTCATCCTGAACCTCTTCGCCATCTGCTCGCAAGAAATCAGGTACCCAATCTGCGCCTTCTTCGCTCCATGTTCCCCATAACGGTGGTGTATGGATGGCAAAAGCGCCTCCTGCCTGGTCAAACTCTTCGTCACCAGAAGTATAGCCCTCATCTTCGGAAGTTGCATCTGGCATAGCTATATCATTGTCTCTGTCGATGATGCGGTCTTGTTCGCCAAAGTCCATGGATGTTGTAGGGTAAGCAGATAGGGAGCCATCAAATTGGACTGCGCGTCTCCTAGGATCGGAAGTGCCGTGCATGAATGTATCGCCATCTAAGTCTGTTGCGGAAGTGATGGTACCATCATTTAGGACTATTCGCCTGGTGATCGGTTGCGGTCCACCACCGGGTTGCCATACGTAGGCCATGCCGTTCATCGCAAATGCCCAGACTGTAAGGTCTCCACCCGTGGAATCTACTGCGATATCGACGAGGTTGGGTACTCTACCGAACTCCATCCCGTCAATTCTCCTGGGTGTAGGCTTATTAGGCCCGTCTCCGGCATATTGTTGCTCCCTCGCGCTCTGGGTTTTCTCCGTTTCTTTGGCGAACTCATCGGGCGGAATCACAAACAACCAGAGACGCTCCCCGTATCCGACCACAACCCTCGTACCCCAGCGTAGCTCTCCTCCACTTTTGTACGTCCTAGGAACAATAACCTTGCCCTCTGCATCCTTCGGGCCCACCAAGATGTACCGTCTAACTAATTTCGTAGCCCCGATGTCTGGAGGCGCATCGTCCCCCAGGCATAGATCTCCATCTTCGGGATCTGTGAAGAGTATGTCCCATCCATCACTAATGGGTACAGCCTGGTAGTGATCACAGAATGCATTGCCCCTCCAAGCATGATCCCACCCAACAAAGTCATTGAGGCCCTCCTGCACGATTAATTCACCGTCAGTATTTTTCAAGCAATCTGGGTAGCCAATTTTTGGGCCATGGCCTTTTCAATATAGAACTATAGCCGCACGCCAAAAGAAGGATTATGGGCTAGGATAATAGCAACAAAAAGATAAGTAAAATCAGTCTCGACGTACCTCCCTGCTCAAACATTCACTTACTCCCAGAACGAACTTACTCCGCAGATTACCCTTCTCCATAGGGTGGCAGGCGCTACTGATCAATCTCAATTTCTTCGCTGAATCCACCCCCGGTCTTGGCGGAAGAAAATACAAGAAATCACTCGGCGCAGTAAGTGGGAACCAGCGGTTGAGATCGTGACCGGTGAGCGCATCGATCCAATGGAGCTCAATACCTGCTGCGCACCCAAAAGCCACGCATCTGCGTTGTGGGCATATGGCCACACTTCGAGGAGGATCTTCAGCCGAGCACAGATTGTGGTAGATGGACCGAGGGCCGTTTTCGATTGGGATGTAGGAGGCGTTGGCGAGGGTGGGTAGGGTTTGTGGAGCGGGTGAGACGGGAGTAAGAGAGGGATCGTCCAGGGTCCAGGAAGTTCCGATGGGACGGGCACCATGAACATCAGGTATAGTTGCTTCGGCCATTGCACGAGACATTGCTCGATCACTGGGATACATAGCACGCCTATCCACGTCTTCGGGGGTAGTAATTCCGTATGAGTGGGGCGGCGTGGCTTCAGTCAGAATAGAACCGCCAGAAGAGTGCGGCCTATATGCCGGAAATTTTGCATCCCCTAATGTATCGGACATCGCTCTTGGGCCAAGTGAAAGTTTGGTGGTCGGTAAACCTTGATGAAGGTCACAGACGAGGCCAAGACGGCCTTCGAGGAGTCCGGCAATGGCGAAGCGGTTGGAAGAAGTGTCCATACTCACAGCCAGGACCCGGTGAGGGCAAATGATTGTTGTCATGGGTGAGAGATGACCACCAGGCTGATGGGTGTGTAGCCAATTAGCCCGGAGAGAGTAGATGTAGATGATGCAACCTTCGGTGACCAGCAGGAATTTGTTGCAAATGCTGACAGTGAAATGGAGTCCTGCTCCAACCTCACCACCGGACATAGGAGCGTAGCCATTGCTCAATTCTGAGAAGTCTGTCTGAGACGTACGAACGAGGCCAACTGTGGGGTTGTACTCGCCGTCTGGCGACCCGAAAGGGCTTCTGAAAAGCCCATTACCACTCCAACCTGGTTGTAGAGAGCATTCCGTAGCTAGACGTCCGCTAAGCAACCACTCCAGGTCGACTGTGTCTGGTGAAATCTGGCCATTGCGCTTTTGTAACTCCATATCTGCCTGTGCAGCTCCCCACCAACCACCTCGCTTCAACATCAGATCCAACTGTCTTACATCTAGGCTAGCAATCATCCACGCACGACATGTATGCCTGGCAGCGTTGAAGTCGACTGGATCTAGCCTCCTGTAGATGTTCTCCAAGATCTCTGTCGGAAGGTGAGCAACAGGTGGCATATGAAGAGGATGAGCATCTGATATAGCAGCTGACCAGCAGCGGCAAGAAAGGCGAACGGACAGATAGGTTTCGTAGTCAATGTATTGTAGCAAGCCTTGCCAGAACTCTGCAGGAAGTTTTAGCCGCCGATTCTGTAGGTCGCTAAGTCCAAGGATAGCAAAGGTATCCCTATGATCTCCAAATCTCGTTAGGTCGATCGACTCATCCATATTCTCCCATGTTGCGGTTTTAAAGAGCTCTTCCGAGAGTGACGAGCGGAACCGTTCAACTCCGACAGGTAGAGGCTCCATAACGGTTTTGAAGATGTCTTCGGGCTCAGCTGTAAGGCCTCTGCTGAGAAGGCGCTGGTACGCCAATGTGTTGTCGAAGCCAAATAACTGAGCGCTGGCTTCAAGATTGGTCGAAGTTCGAGACCGAGCACTCTCGCGGTTAGTGGATGGCGCACGAGAGATGGTACGGCCCCTAATGGGACTTTGTTCACCGCTTGATGGACTGTTCGACCCAGACTTCGTGGATGGAATGTTGAACGAGAAACTGCTTCCGGCAGACATAGATGGTGTAGAGCGTGGAGATGCCTGAGCTCGAACAGGGGAGTCGCCTCCATCAGGTGTAGTGAGTGCTCCAGACATCTTTGGCGAAACTTGGTGCATCATCTCAGTTCGCGCTTGGTGTCGGCTGACTCGAACGTGTGGAGCAATTGTGGATTTTGTTCTAGGAGGAAACGAATAGCTGTGGTATCTGATGACATTCGAGGGTTCTGGAGGACCGATGCTAAGAATATGGACAGAGGGATTTTCTAGGATAGTAACCAGAGGAGCTGCTGTCGCCTCCAACAGGCTTGGGTGCTCTCGATTGAGACCTGCGACCCTCCGAGAGAGCAGGATTTGCGAAGACGTTGTAGATGCTACTGCAACAGCTATAGGGCTGTTGCACAAAAGAATGTGGACTGAAATGACTCCTGGCTGGTTGTCTTCCACGTAGGTGTTGACCATAAGCCAGCGGCAGGTTTCGTCGGTTTCTGTCGGTCAGCATTGCGTGTAGTTTAATGGGGAAAGCACGACCATGCTCTACATTATTGGAAACAGAGAACCTACCGCTTGTTAGTGATCGACATTGCATTGTGCAAAAGAGAAGCCCATACCGTCAAAAATTTGGTACTTCTCTTGCGTTGGTAAGCTTTTGATTTAAACAAACTAATACTCAAAACCTCGCCACGTCCTTTTGTAGGGTATAATGCCAATGCCAACGCATACAAGTCAAGTTATGGTCCCGAACGCCGGCTTTGTTCCAATGCCTTCGCTATGTATACAAGAAAGCAGAATGCAATTGATCTGAACAGTCTTACACTTCCTCTTCATCGCCACCGTGTGTGCCGTTTTGCTGCGCTCCGTTCGGACGATCGTTCGCCAACCAAACATCCTCCAATGGAATGACTAGGCTAGGATTGATATACCGCAAGCCTGTCTCTGAACTTTCATCAACGTCTCTGCCATAGGAGGTCTCGCTATCATATCTGGACTCGCCCTCCGGTAAAGCACCAAAAGGCGGATCGTGGTTGAGGCTTCGTATAGCAATGAACTTCATCAAGGGCGCATACGTCCTTTGGTAGAACACAATGAACCAGATCGTGAAGAAGATGAGAGGTATGATCAAGATGGCACGGTAGATTGCTAAACTGAGACCGACGATTCCTGCCATAGCAATCTGGAAAACGATCACACCGATAACCACGCGGTTGCAGATAATTGGCCAAGCTTGGCCTGTAGAGTGTCGGCGGTGGTCCATGGCGTAAAGCAGTTGATATTTGTAGATAAAGCTTCCAATGATGAAATACAGTAAGCCGAAGAATAGTACGAACCATGAGCCAGGCAAGACACTGTAAACTATGCAGATGATGAATATCAGGATCGTCTGGGGGAGATAGAAACCGTAGCTAAAGACAGGAGGTTGCACCAATTCTGCGTAGTCTACGATGTGTTAGCTTCAGATCAAGAACCATGGTAGACACTGCTGTGGAATCTCATACCTCGGGGAGTCTTGGCACCCATCAGGTATATGGGATACAATGTGACGCTGCCAAATTCGAGCAGTCGGAACGGAAACAGTCCAAGCCCTTGCAAGATGATCAAGTTGATGTAGAAAAGAACCAGGTTCTTGAGAGAGCTCGCCAAGATATATGCAATGCTTGTTGTGTCCTTGAGGGCATCGCCGATCTGATTGAAATATCCTGTAGCATTGGAAGCTGTTCCAAATACAGTGAAGACGACGAAGAGGTTGAAGAACGTGAAAAAGAAGTTCTTGGATATTAGTGACATTTCTACTTCACCTTGCGAAATCATTCCTTGAAGCGTTGAGAGCCCTGAATATGATGGTCAGACGAAAGTAGCACGCATGGTTAAGGGTCCCTTACAATAATATAGATATGGCACGAGTACGCCCAACAAAGAAATGAGCAAGGTAGGCAGACCTTGTTGGATCAGGGAGCGACTGATTTCGTGACTCTCAAGGGCATCTGCAAGCTGCGGCCAAACTCTGTGAATGTTCTCCAGGCTTAATAGTCCAGCAAGAGGAACAAGCAGAAGCGACCAAAACACAGTAAGAATTGCGATTACTAAAGTAATAGACCACGCCCGAAGCATCCTGCTTGATCTAGGGAGGTAAGTATTCTGCCATACTACGTCCGCAGGCGCGGGTGCGGGCTTAGCCAGCAGTGTCATTGGCTCGGGGTCCATAGTAGCCTGCACGGCCATTTGCTTGGGTTGTTATTAGCATAACGATTGGTTTACGGAGTCCTCCACTTACAGCTGCAGCAGTGGAATCCAAGGTAACAAAAGCCAGAGGGGTAGGCTTGAACACCTTCTTCCGCGATGATTCAATTTGCGCGTCTAGTTTGCGAAGCTTCTCTTCATAATAGTCGATCGCATCAATTTTCAGACTTTGCAGGTTCAAGAAGCCGTACCAAATCCTCGTCTTGGGTCGCTCAGCCATACCACTACTGTCTTCTGCGTCGTCGTCCAAAAGGCGTGTGTCCTCTCCGTTGTGCGCTGTCGGCGATGCTATCGAGCTTTGACGCAGAACCCGGTTGCCGCCATGCATTGGCTGCCCCAAGTGTACAGTCCAAGCCTCTTCCAATTTGCGTAGAACGCTCATCCGTTTAGTGACGAGATCATCAAGTTCTCTCCAGTCTTTACATAGCAGAACGCTTTCTACTTTGCCAATCTGTAGGTTCTCGATGGTCTCCTTAATCATCTCCTCGGATCGTAGCTCTTCAGGTATTCCGGAAAGCCTGATCGTTCTATCTGTAACCGTTGATTGACTCCCAAGGTACTTTTGGCGGATCCGTATAATCCTCCTCGTCTCGGTTACGATGAGATACAACGCCAATCCAGAGAAGAAGTACACAAAGAATATGTACATCCATATCATGAGATCGGTTGGTGCAGTATCATCGCCCTTGCCAACCTTCTTCCCGTAAATACCCAGCAACGGTGATGGTCGGGCGTAGGCCTGTAAAGACTTCGTACTGTTGCTCGTAAGGTTTCCGGGGTTCGGTAAGCCATAATTTCCGGTATCATGTACGTGTATAGGTAGCATGACCACGAGTGAAAAGAAAAAGGTGATTGCAATGTATTTGGTGGCCATTTGGAAGAAGGACAAGAACTGCAAGCTTCATTAGACGCTGGCAATATGGTGCTGCATTGTACTTACGACGTAAGCATCTAGACCTGCCGACTTTAGCACTTTGTCATCACTTATGCGATAAAGCACCGGTATCCATCCAAAGAAAGTATCTGGAAGGTCGGGCAGAATCTCTGCCGCATCTTTCTGCCGCTTTCTGGCGGCGTATAGCGTGGTCCATCTTGGTCTCAGTGTCTGAAAGCTCAAATCAGCTGTGTTCTAAATGAACGACATCCCATGGAGTACTCACACAGAAAGCGAGGAACGCAACGAGACCGAGGGCAATAGAGATGACTGCTTGTGTGGTAATGTCTCTCTGATTATGGCTCTGACTCTGGTCCTTGTAGGCGTCGCCAGCACTTTTGATCCATACTCGATCCATTGCATCCGTTACTAATTGCGAACGGTGAGAAGCGATGGGAAAATAGGTGGCTTTGCCAGCCTTTGTTTGAGATCAAAGCGCCAAGGATTCGAGAACGGCAATGACGCAGGCTGAGCAGGCCAGGGGTATGATAGGCGAAGAAGCGACGACTAAGCTACCACATCTGCGCTCTAGACTTCCAACAGCGACGACTAAACTCCCACATGTGGGCTTCCAGCCAACACTCTATTTCCTACATTGCAAGTTTTCAACCAGGCGCTGATGCTTAATTTAACCGATCTGAAAATCACAGGAGTTTCATGAGGCTTATATGTACAGTCATGTCGCTAAGGCAAATATATACAGTGAAACGATTCATTATGGACATGAAATTATCAATGCGTTCCAATAAATGTGCAAACGAGGGAGTAATTGTGAACGATAACAATGCGCAGGCCTAATGAGTGTTGCCCGATCCACGCCTAAACCACTCCGGAATTCGCCCTCGCTGCATCAATGCTGGACGGTCAGATTCGCAGTCGCATTTCCACCTCCGACAGCAACTGTAAGCAACTGTGGGTTCCCACTCTGGAGCGCTCCGCTCTGGTCCTGTCCTCCAGTTGGTGTGACATCGTCGTAAGGAAAAGCATATCCCAGCCCATCAAGGTTAGCTGCATGTACGATACGTGCATAGTGATTCGTAACCGCGTTTTGATAGTAGCTGCTAGCGCTTCCACTCGGCTGGACCTCGTTGATCAATAAAGTAGAGCGGTCGAAGCCAGCACTGAGCCGAGCTGTGATAGCACCTAATTCGATGTTGCTAGTATTGGCGAAAGGACCAGTGCTGCAGCTGAAGATATCGGAGGCGGCAGGTTGTGCGTATGTTCCTACGCCATCGAAGGTCATGAGATTGGTGCTGGAATCGACTTGACCAGACACAACGCCCCAATGTGCTTGAGTGTCGATTGAGAGTGGCTGATTGGTGTAATTACTCCAGACTTGGTCCACGTAAGGCTGGAAATATCCCGAGAAGAGATTGTTGTCGAGGACAATGCCTTGAGTAGGACTAAGGGCGCGAAGGTTGCCCCCTTTAGGGTTGGGCACAACTAGAGACGACCAGCCTGCATTGTCCGATGCTTGCTGCGCCTGTAACCCAGCGCATACAGTGTCGAGACCATTGGATGCCATACCGGCGACATGTTGAGTGTTGTTGGATGTGTCGGTCAAGGTCAGCGAAATGGGAAGGGAGACGAAATCGACATAGCTGATATTGATGAAGAGTTGCGAGGTATTGAAGGTGAATTCGCAAAAGTCCTTTCATTGTGTTAGCGGCATCTGTGGCGGATTACTCTTCATAAAGAGTGAATAATAACCCAGCTTGAATTGATGTTTGGATCCGAAGGATTGGTGACGGAAGGCTCGACAAGAGCAGGACCAGGGTTGAGCAAGAAAGTGAGAGGGTTATCGACAGAGAACCAGATGCGACTACCAGCTAGATGGGGCACTGTGACTGTGACAGTGTTACCGGGAGCACCCAAAGGAATAGCACAATCTTCGGCTAGGGCAGCTCCAGTGGTTGATGGAGAGGTAGGATAATAGGCGGTTTTGCCGTCAGACTGGAGAAGAAAGAGAGCGTTATTGTTGTCGATGGCTTGGCCTGTGATGTATGCATATACGGTGCTCGAGGTCGTCTGATTTTGGAGAGCGACATTCAGTGTGCTTGAAGTCATAGTAGCAGGGAAAATATGATTGTTGCCTGACAGAAAAAGAATTGAATGCCGAAAGACGGTATGTACAAAAGCTAATGAAATTGGATGACGTAAATGTACGGTTGGAACGGTAGAAAATATGTACAAGGGTATATGCCTGTGTATATACAAGGAAAGACTATTTTATGTACAATGGCGGGATGAAAAACAGACAATGGAGGGAATGACGGCTTATATAGCCTCGAGTGTCTGTTGGATTCAACATCAGGCATGATAACAAACCGCTTACTGCAAAGTCAAATGGCATTTACGGAGAATTGTGACCAATATCATGAGGCTCAACGGATTGACCGTTGGGTGCCGATGAACTTGTGGGGTACATTGTGGAGAAATCGTCAGATGGTTGCGGAGAAAGGTCTTGTGCATCAACGGTCATGCATGCAGGAGGGTAAAATGGCCGGGTAGGGAGCGGGCACTAGCGGAGCCACCCGAACTTGGAATGCCCGAGATTCTGAATCGCGTCCAGCAGATCCTGGCGAGTGATCAAAAACTTGAACAATCTCCTTCTTCCACCGTTCAGCAGACCTTCATCATGGTGTGTTCGTCCCATTTCCAATCACAAGCATTTACTAATCTCCTACAGGCAGCTTTTAATCCTACGCAAATTTTCGGGGACGAGGTCACAGAAGAGAAAGGTGAGAATGCGCGTCTTTCTGCTTTCGTGGGTGCCATTGCCGTGGGCGATCTGGTGAAAAGCACCCTGGGGCCTAAGGGTATGGACAAGATATTACAGTCAGCGTACGTGACCATCCATATGAGACAAGAGGAGTGACTTAGCTAATACCTGCCCAGCTCAACGGGTGAAATTATGGTCACGAACGACGGCGCTACAATCCTCAAGTCCATAGCGTTAGACAATGCTGCAGCCAAGGTCTTGGTGAATATATCAAAGGTACAGGATGACGAGGTTGGTGATGGGACGACATCGGTCACAGTCCTGGCGGCAGAGTTACTGCGTGAGGCCGAGAAGCTCGTGGAGAAAAAGATACATCCTCAGACCATCATTGAAGGGTATCGAATAGCAAGCCATGTTGCTTTGTCAGCTTTGGAGGAGGTTGCAGTCGATCATAGTAAAGATAAAGACGCATTTCGAAGAGATCTTATGGCTATAGCGAGGACTACACTGAGCTCCAAGGTGTTGAGCCAAGACCGGAATCACTTTGCGGAATTGGCCTGCGATGCTGTCTTACGTTTGAAAGGCTCTACAGACCTTAGTCATATACAAATCATCAAGAAGGCTGGAGGGAAGTTAAACGACTCATATCTTGACGAAGGCTTCATTTTGGACAAGCAAATAGGTGTCAACCAACCAAAGAGACTGGAGAATGCTAAGATACTAGTGGCCAATACGGCCATGGATACTGACAAGATCAAGATATTTGGGGCGAGGGTCAAGGTCGAGTCCACCGGCAAGCTAGCTGAGCTGGAGAAGGCCGAGCGGGAAAAGATGAGGGCCAAAGTAGAAAAAATCAAGGCTCACGGTATCAATTGCTTTGTCAATAGACAACTAATTTACAACTGGCCAGAACAACTTTTCTCAGATGCTGGCATCATGTCAATAGAACATGCAGACTTTGACGGAATTGAACGACTAGCCTTGGTTACAGGGGGTGAAATTGCTTCAACCTTCGATCATCCGGAGCACGTGAAGCTGGGTCACTGCGATCTCATTGAGGAAGTCATTATCGGTGAAGACACTCTCATCAAGTTCTCTGGAGTTGCTGCTGGACAAGCATGCACAATAGTATTGCGAGGAGCAACGGAGCAGTTACTGGATGAAGCTGAGCGATCATTACACGATGCACTTGCCGTACTTTCGCAGACTGTTCGAGAACCTAAAACGACCCTGGGTGGCGGCTGTGCTGAGATGGTAATGGCGAAGGCCGTGGAGCAAACAGCACCAGCAGTTGAAGGAAAGAAGGCTCTGGCAGTGGAGTCCTTTGCTGCAGCACTCAGGCAACTACCAACGATCCTTGCAGATAATGCAGGTTTTGATTCAAGTGATCTGGTGGCAAGGCTGAAGAAAGAGATCTACAATGGCAACACGAATTCGGGGCTAGATCTTCTTACACCAGGAGGAGGCATTGCAGACATGACAGAACTGGGAGTGATTGAGAGCTATAAATTGAAGCGGGCTGTGGTGTCGTCTGCAAGTGAGGCAGCGGAGGTGAGCGCATGCAATCAGTGCTCTTCTTGATATGTCCTTGCTAATTTCCGTCTTTTGCACAGCTTTTGTTAAGGGTGGATAACATTATTCGAAGCGCACCACGGAAACGAGAACGAATGTAGATGGAAGGGAAATAGAATCATCATGGTTTTGGGCGAGGCACATGGAGCATTTCGACGGCGTTGTCATCAAGATCGGTCATGCATTACGTTACTCATAGTAGGTCCATAGATTTGTCGACATGGTGAGTTTCAGAAAGCCGCACGGACAATTTCAGGTATGATGTAAGGAACGCGCGGAATTCGAGGCAGGCAATTTTCGCTTCGCCCACGGACGTTTCGCCGTTTTCGTTATTTGTGGTTGTAGTCATGGACAGCTACGAGCATTGCCATCCCATGTGTATTCCAGTCATCAAGCTTTGTCATACTGTGCACCTAACATTCTATGTCTTTGGTGAAGTGTCACTGGGCAGAAGCTCTCAGAAGCTCTCATGCCTGTCGCGCTCTCTTTCTCCTTTGGTAGCACACGGGATGAGCCGCTGTCTGCGCGTTTGAGGTTATTCGTCGACTCTCTGATTGGAGGCGCATGTATAAGGAAATACGCTAGGACACAAGTAGAATAGAAGCAAGCTAAGAATATTCCTGGCAATTCTGGGGCTGATGCGCATACGGATTCGGAATCCTTGCCTTACTGTGCCTTAACTGTCTTACATTTCCAACTACACCACCTTCCTTCGCTTCTTCCTTCATTCTCAGCATTCAAATAGCTAACATTTTGGAACCCTCTCCTGTGATATCTGCCTCTACGACAATGCCCAGGGTCTCTTGTAGTCCTGGCTCATTCAATTCGCAATTGATCAATTCTGCCTGCCCCTCCATCTCACCAAGGCAGTAGAGCTGGATCGAACACCCTCATCATGCGTCGGCGTGCAGGCGCAGGGAGAACTGTGGTATCGGTATTGGCGACATCCTTACTGCTCTGGCCGTTTCTTGTTGCACCTCAGCAGCACGAACAGGTCTATCACCGCAAATCACCACATGAGCAGTCCGCCCTTAACGAATACCATACGGAATCAGCAGCACCCAAAACAAACAATGAACGTACGATCGAAACAACAAAATACAGACATGGAAAAGATACAACACTGAACCAGCGAAGAACGAGCGCTGATGTTACAGATCCTCTAGCTCTGGCAGGTGAAAGCCGTGCCGTCCGAGCTGTCCAGCCCGCACGAGGGTCCGGCAAGTCTGCCGGGCTATCCACGCCGCTTCACGCGCGCTCGCTGCAGGATTGGGAGGTCGAGGACTTTGTACTTCTGGCGACCGTGGATGGGTCTATACACGCAAGAGATAGGAAGACGGGAGCTCCAAAGTGGGAGCTGCAGGTCGATAAGCCAATGGTCGAAACCACCTACTACCACCAGAATACAAGCTTGCTTGATCAAAGCAAACCGGAGTATGACTTTCTGTGGATTGTGGAGCCGAGTAGGGATGGCGATATCTATATCTACAATCAAGGAGGACTGGGAGGGTTGCAGAAGTTGCATTTGACAGTTAAGCAGCTGGTGGCGGACATGTCGCCCTATGAAAGCGTGGACCCTGCTGTGGTTTACAATGCGGAAAAGAAGACGAAATTGTATACAGTGGATGCCACAACAGGTACTATCAACAAGGTCTTCGGCTCTGGAGGAGCTCTGAGCAAGGAACCAAGGTGTCCAAAGCCAGGGGGCTTGGATGTTTTGGACGATGAAGAGTGTGGCTCTCGTGGTTCCTTTGTCCTTGGTCGAACCGAATACACCGTCACCATTCAGAACCGTGATACGACTGAGCCGATCTGCACCTTGAAGTACTCTGAATGGGGTCCGAATACACGAGACGGAGACTTGCACAGCCAGTATCTGAGTACGATGGACAACAAATATGTGTACCCGCTTCACGATGGCAGCATCTTTGGTTGGGACTATAGCCAAATGATGGACAGGCAGAAATCATACACCCAAAAGCTCTCATCGCCTGTTGTGAGGGTATTCGATGTTGCTCGACCTTCGCATACAGATGAGTCGGATCCACAACTCATTGTGTTGCCTCAACCAGTTGGGCCTGTTGACAATGACATTTACGATGCGTTCAGTGCAAAGAACCGCATTTTCGTCAATCACACAGAAGCTGGAGGATGGTTTGCCATGTCTGAAAGCAGCTACCCTCTTGTGACGGGCAAAGCAAAAGCTGCGTTGTGCTATGACAACGAGTGGGTGGAGATGACCTCTTCGATGCAATCTTTGAGCCTCGCTCAACGACAGGAAGGATTCGTTGGTGTTCATGCTCTGAGCGAGTATGAGACGAGACACGGAAGCGGTCTGACTATCTCTGCTCCAGAAACACTTCCGGCCAATGACTCGCCCGTCGAAATTTACGAAGAATCTCCCCTATTGCCGTCATTGACCGGCAGCAGCAAGATCATCGACACAGCAGCAAACAACGTTTTCGACATCGCAGTCCTGCTCCTGGCTGGTTTTCTTGCGGTTTTTATGTACGTTAATTGGACTCCAATTTCGAAAGAAATACGACACCGATTGGAGATCCGCCAAAAAATCCCTTCAGTGCAACAACCAGTGACCTCTGTTCCATCCACGCCTATCACAGCAACAGCGCCGCCAACAGATTTCGCACCCCTAGTATCTGACAGTGTCGAAGAAATCACCATTGAAAAGGGAGACGTCATTGCTATCCAAAGATCAAGGAGTAATACCCTCCTCGAGCCACCACCGAACACGCTACGAACTCGAGCAAACTCTCTGCAAGATCGTGGTCGTTTAGAGCATGAACAGGATGACAAGGGCGTTCGCATACAAGAGCCATCTCCTGGGCCTGATGAGCTAGAAGAAGTGGGATCTCCCCAACCAGGCAAGAAGAAGGCTCGTCGTGGTAAAAGAGGTGGAGCGAAACGTACTAAGAATAGGAGCGACAGTAACAATGAACCTAAAGACGGAGTCGATCAGGTGGTGGAAGAAGTAGCACAGAAGGCCCTGGAAATGCCAGTACAGATCGAATTCAAGGGGTCTCCACCAATCGGCAGTGACATGACGGAGATAGATGGACCGCTTATCAAAATTGGCCATCTAAGTGTGGATACCGAAAAGATCCTTGGCTACGGGGGTCATGGAACGATGGTCTTTCAAGGATCCTTTGGTGGCAGAGATGTAGCCGTCAAGCGTATGCTCAAGATCTTTTATGACATTGCCTCTCACGAAGTCAATCTCCTCCAAGAAAGCGATGACCATCCCAATGTCATCCGGTACTTCGACAAGGAGACAGCTGGCGAATTTCTTTACATAGCGCTGGAGCTCTGCCCTGCCTCACTACAAGATGTGATCGAGAAGCCGGATAGCTATCCTTCATTGATCCCAACTACCGGTCTTGATACACCAAACATGCTGAAGCAGATTACCTCTGGCCTTCTCTACCTTCACACCCTCAAGATCGTTCACCGAGACATTAAGCCGCAAAACATCCTCGTCTCCGCCCCTAAGCTCAGCTTGACTAGCCCTTCAACGACCCAGCCTCCACGTCTGCTCATCTCGGACTTCGGCCTCTGTAAGAAGCTTGAAGGGGACCAAAACTCCTTCCGTGCTACCACTGCCTTCGCAGCCGGCACGTCAGGCTGGCGAGCTCCTGAATTGCTGGTTGATGATGATCCGAATCTTCCGCCATCAGGCGCTGCCCTCGAACTTTCAAGGGTCGACACAACGAACAATTCTGAACCGCTGGTGCTCGACCCTCAGACCAATCGCCGTGCAACCCGTGCCATCGATATCTTCTCCCTCGGCTGTGTCTTCTATTACTGCCTTACCCAGGGCAGTCACCCATTCGACAAAGACGGAAAATTCATGCGTGAAGCCAATATCGTCAAGGGGTTTCATAGCCTTGATGGACTGGACTGCATGGGCGACTACCAATGGGAAGCCAAGGATTTGGTCGGTGCTATGTTGAGCAAGAATCCCAAAGAACGACCTGATGCCGTTACCATTCTATCGCATCCGTTCTTCTGGCCTGCGGAAGATAGGTTGGAGTTCCTGTGCCATGTCAGCGATGCATTCGAATTCGAGAAATTCAATGAGCGCGAGAATGACCCATCAGATGCTCTTGCCTATCTAGAAGATCATAGTGATGCCATACTCAGACACACACACTACGATTTCCTTAGCGTGTTGCCTTCCACTTTCAAGGATACTTTAGGGAAGCAAAGAAAGTATAAAGGTGACAGCGTTTTGGACTTGCTTCGCGCATTGAGGAATAAAAAGAATCATTACGAAGATATGCCAGACTATGTGAAGAGAATGGTGGGACCGCTGCCAGAGGGATACTTGGCTTTCTGGACTGTGAAATTTCCAAGCTTGCTTTTGACGACTTGGAGAGTGGTGAAGGCGTTGGGATGGAGCGAAAAGGGAAGATTTAGACGTTTTTATGAGGCATGAATGCTTGGTGACGTTTTGGTCAGTGTAAGTGTTATGGAGATTTGTATTGGATGCCATTTCTATTGGATATCATTTATATTGGAAGTCATTTATATCGGAAGTCAGCTATATCGGATGCCATTTATATTGGATGTCATCTATTTTGGATGTCATTTATATTGGATGTCATTTGTATTGGACGTCATTTGTATTGGATATCGTTGTATTCGCATAGTGGTTGGTGTCTGGTTCGGTATTTGATGTTCAGGTAATTGAAAAATGTGAAAGTCTAGATGTGTTGGAATCAAAGGATATACAAACTAGCACCCGCGGCGTTCGCTTCTGTACAGATAAATCGATCGGACGAGAAATCGTATGACCAACATTTGGGGCACATTTACCATCACAGTATATTCTGCATCAAATTCATGCAACGAATATGGCTTACATCCGCCGCAAAAGTCGTGGCCACTTGCATCACCATTGATATCAGCTCTTCCTTGCATCAAGTCAATGCTTTATGCTTGCTCCGGTGCAGATTCCACTGAAGCGGTGAGCTGAAGGACTCGGTTGCCAGGTCGAACCCCACAGGCGAAGACGTTCCTCTGCTCTCAGACGTGGTGAGTATTCGAACATAGAACAATTCTAACCGCAATTCTGCGAGATCCATACTTTCTACAGGGCCGGGAGCGGTTGTTTTGAAGGACATTGCTCTGGTACAGGGCAAAGGTGCTGAAGAATCCGTGGCCTTCCAACGTGCACCAGTGACAAGGGTACGGCGAAGAACGTATCCGTATATGGCCAACATGAATAGGTCATGTTGTGATTGGTTAGGAAGTGAAGATGATGGGTAGCGCGCGGCAAGGGTACCCCAGCTTATACAAAAGGCGGTGCTGACCGCGCGAAGAGAGACCTTCCTCCGATGCAAGAAGAAAACAAGTGTCAGAGAGTTGCATGGAGCAAATTGCGCACGAAGATGGCGAGGCTGAACTTTTCGAGGTTTGGGAGGCGATAAGCGCCAAGCTTTCTGATCGTCACGCTGTCAGCTTGAGCGTTATACTGCGGCCATGTAAGGTGCCACCAAGGTGTAGGCAGGGATTGTGTGCCACTCCTGCGTCACAAACACGCAATCTCCGTGTCTGCTTTACCCACTTCGCCTGCTCCTATGAGGCCACGTTCTACCTCTTGACTTATCACCTTTAGCTTAGAACGGATCTAACAATCGTGGACCATGCCGAAACCCTGCCTAAAAAAATCCGTCTGACGATTATATTGATTCACAAATCTGGCATCAGCTGGGAAGACTTTCAAGGTTATAGTCGTGCTATGCCATCCAAAACCTTCTCCGCCTTCCCTGGATGAGAACGTTATCAGCTATGAGCAGGTCCGATAGACCTATATGACGAACTTTGTCATCTTGTGTTCAGCTGATACAAATGCATCTTGTAGCACACATGGGCGGAAAAGTGGTACAGCAGCTGGAGGATGCCGACTTTCAACCCGGCGAAGTCGATGGCATGGCCATCTTCGAAGCCATATCAAACGTAAACTCTGCAGGTACTCACTGACAGAATCACAAGAAGATCCCGGTACCGGAGGGAAAAGAAATCTTTGATCAATCGGTAATGAGGATGCTCCCGGCCGAGATCATCTCTGTTGTTGATGATATTGAATGACTATAACATCTCATTTGATTAATTTGGAGCTTAAAGGGCTGTCAATACTGCTATCCATATCCCCGAGCAAAATCTCATCCGGTGGTGGACCACGGTTAGTTCGCACTATCACAGCATTAGCATCGGATTGGAACCCGTCACTCACGGGTAATAGGCAGTTAAATACTTACCCCACTCTGTTTCAACCCGGAAAAAGATCCACATCCAACGCCTAAGTACCTCGAGAAACTCCATAACAAATATCCCTCCCTCTAGATCATTAAAATGGTCCAAATGCGGTGACAGCTTGAAACTCCATGTACATCGCAGCATAAGATCTATAACGATAGCACCATAGTACATCTCTTTGCTGTGAAAGTGTGTATGCCTACGTAAGCCCCATGGATGCTCGGGGTTATTGCGAACTGAAGCAGGCGCGAAGAGGGTCAAATCCCAGTCCTTGGCAACATCCCAGTAAAAGGAATAAAAAGAATTGACAAATACAAAGAATAACCTGCAGAGACATTAGTATGGGGTCTCAGGATCCATTAAAAGAACGTACCACAGGCGGAATAGTCCAGTTTCGCTCATGCCAAAGTCGTTTGGGTTGGTGCCACGTTGAAGGGCACTCAGAATGATGACAGGAAAAGCAGAAGAGTACTTCAGCGCGTTGGCCAGATGCTGTCCTCCCCACCCAGAACTTGAGCTTGGGGTTTTTCTGACCCTTGAGTATTCAATCAAGCACTGGCGCAACCGTATCATGCTAGGTATACTGATGATCAAAGGCACCATGTATGCTCCACCACAGCTGCGATCCGGCTTGTCTGTAGATGAGACTCCAGGCGTGACGAACATGCATATCGAGACGAATAGGTCACCCAGCACCTTGGCGTAAGATGTCAAGACATCGGCTAGTAGTATATCCCCAAATTTGCCATTATCCGCATCAGCAATCCCGCCAACACTCACCCGCTTCAATGTGGACAGAAACCGGTATCGACCAGACCGCGAAAGGCGTTGTATCGGTATTAAGAAAAAAATAGCGAGGCAAAAGAGGAACAGTTGTGGCAAGATGTCCCATGCGATGACCAGAGTTGGGTCCCCACGGGTTATGAGCCAGAAGAGCAGGATAGATATGAGTAGGGGCAGAGTAACGGTTGCGGCAAGCCTATATGTTCGGTAATGGTGTGGAGGTATACTGGAGGAAGTTCGAGTGTGGTACTTTATCAGCGCTGGAACGTCCTATGACATGTCTTAGTGGTCTATCCTTGACGTGTCTCGAATCCAATGCCTACGATCTTTAGTATATTTAGATAGTGAAGGTTGAGACCCCAAGCCCAGACACCTGCAATCCCATCAGCTAGAGCACACGAAAGCTTCAAATTGTAATGGCACATACCCAGGACGAAGATTACTGCGATCCTGTAGGGAAGTGGAAGAATTAGACTGACTGTGTCCAGTTCAGGCTCTACAGCTGGATCCGCTTCCATTCCTCCTCAGCATTAGCACCGGAATTGCCTCAAGATCATGAAGGATGTTAGGATGTAGGAAATAAGTAAAGAATGACTAGGGTAAGGACAGCTGTGTGCAAAATCGCCCGAGAAGTGGAATACTTCGTAATTGTTCAGCTTGGCCCTTGCCGCCCTAAAGTCGAGCCATGGGTGTCTCTTAAAGGGGCAGTGGATCGCGTGCCGAGGTATCTCCGTCTCCGCAGACCTAAACAGCTCGAACAACAGTGCTGCTTTCAACAGAAGTCTCGCGCTCAACTCTACAACAATGGCGGTCCCAGATCCCCCGAATGACAATACTCCTGAGATCTCCAAGCACTCCCTCGCCCAATCCACACGGTACAATTATCCATTCGCCGCATCCCCAGACATAATCCGCTCCAACCAAAAAGACACCTACTTCCAAGGCGTCCTCCTCGAGCATCTCTCTACCATTCTGCGCCGCCTCTACGGCTCTCGCTTCGCTCACACCCACAATTCCGAAGCCCGCACTTTCACCGAGCTCCTCTATCTAGGCCTCACGACTTTCATCGGAAATCGCACCCTTGGGGAAGAATACTGCGATATCTACCAGATCGAATCGCATACCCAACAGCTTCCAGAGATAGGGCGTAGAGCAGGATACATATTTACCGCTGTCCTCCTCCCATACACTTTTAGCAAAACCCTCCCCTCCCTCCGCGCCCGCATCCGCTTTCGCCTCGAGAACAATCTCCATCGCGCCCCTAAACATTCGCGTACGTCTCTCCGCTACAGGCTCCAGCAATACATCCTCACAAACCTAAATGCCCTAACATCTATCTCCACCTCGCCACTCTACGCCCTCAACCTTGCGATCTTCTACTTCACAGGCTCCTACTACCACCTCAGCAAACGCCTCTTCAACCTCCGCTACATATTCTCCAAACACCTCGCGCCTTCCGAGCAGCGCGTAGGATACGAAGTACTAGGCGTGCTACTCGTCCTTCAAATGGCCGTTCAGGCATACTTACACGTTCATAACACCATAACCACATCCCTCCCAACCGAAGGTCCAACCGCGATACTCGACAATGGCATTGAAATCGGCCTACCGGACCCCCAAGACCCAGATCCCCTCTCCTACCCAACCGAAAAAGCAGAAGACACATCCCGACTCCGAATCTCCCACACAACACACACACCCCTCCCCTCCACCTCCACATCCACCCCCCCTCGGTACGACCTCTCCGACCCCTCAACACTAGCATGGCTGCAGCCGCAACAGACGCGGAAATGCACGCTGTGTCTGGAGCCGATGAAAGATCCCAGCGTGACGACGTGCGGGCATGTGTTTTGCTGGACGTGTATACTGGATTGGGTAGAGGAGAAGCCGGAGTGTCCGCTTTGTAGGCAGGCGGTTTTGGGGCAGCATGTGCTTCCGTTGAGGGGATGAGTGGAGATAGGATTGGGAAGGGACGATGAAAAGGAATGGGCTGAATGTATGAGGTTCGAGATTCCTGAGGAATTAAGAGCTCTGAGGGTCTCTCGCATAGAGGTGGAGGAGAGGGAGGGCGGGGGAGGGGGAAGGGGGTGGATCGTGATGAGTGGTAAGATAATACGGTTTGAGAGGATGTGCCCAGGGATCGCAAAGCACCAATGTGAGGTCGCGTAGACCGACACACTCTGTAAGCAGCTGTGATGGTCGCGCGAAATTCCATATACGCAGCCTCATAGTAGACGATGGCCGATCTCAGGTTGTGCTGGTTCCTTAAAACCCATGTTGCGAATAAACTTTTCCATCTCGGTCAGTGAGGTGGATTCGAATGTGTTAGTACGGTAGAATATAGAGACAGCTTCGTAATATATCTGCTTTGACACGTAGAAGAGTTTCTGGCCTTTGGCAATTGCTGAGGATTCGATAGATGACATCCGACGATCGAAACCCTCTTCACGTTGTTGAGCCCTGAAAGTGGATCCAATACATCTAGGCCCCCGGAAGTGCTCTCGGTAGTAGCCTCCACCGTAATCGTATCTTTGTACAATATATTAAATAGAAATTTACCGCTCGGTATCATCTATAGAAAATCATATCGCTTCGCCTCTATAGATTCAAATTCGTGTGCTACAATGGTTTACAGTATGTAGAAACGTCAATTACCCACGGGCAAAAGGTTGTATGAGATAATGTGTGAAAACGGGTCTTATTGCATAAATCACCCGCACGACGACGCAAGAATCTACAACTATGCGTACGAGATGCTCTAAAGTATTCATCCCCCGGTCATTTCCCCCTCCAAACCCGCGCCATCACCACCTTCATCCCTATCAACTAATGCTTATCTCACTAGACATTGAACCGCCCCCAAAACGCCTCTAGAATATGCAATTTGGTGGCCCCCATTTAGCGCATGCTACCACTACAGAGGAAAACAAATCGGTCGGTCATCAGCGTCAATTTAATTTCAAAGGCTGTTTCGTTAAAATAAAAGTCGTGAAGTTGCATAGTTTGGGTTTCAATGTCAAATTTTGACAACGATCGCACAGGGGTATCCGCGTCTTTAGAGAGAAGATGAGGAGATTTGAATGCACGTAGGCTGAGTAGGAATATTCTCGAATTTGTCGTGGTGTTGATCTGCTGGCGTTACTCGTACTGGTTGGTGACGTCAGTGTTTCCTATGAGACCAGATACATTTGGTTAATTGTATGGCAATGGTTATGTCGCCATATACAATTCATCTGACATGTGATGCTGATGCCCTTGCTGTTGCGCCAAGACCTCCCTGGCATAGAACTCAACAAGCATTGTGCCGTATGCGTCGAGCTCTTCTATAGGCACAGATAATCGAAAGTCGTTCAGTAGGAGAAATTGTAATTCTAAGTGATTCAACTCGTTGAGGGGTAGTCCTCCAACCTGCATGCATTTTTAGCATTATAATCTTCCTGAATTGTAGAATCATACCTTGGCATATCTTGAATTCGTGTAAAAAACATCTGAAAAGAATTTGCTGGCGCAGGTAACTCCAGCAATCACGAGTCGATGTATGTTGAAACTATCGACCACAAAAAAATGTGACAAATCATAGGCGTCGGCATCGGACAGGGTGGGAGGTATAGAAGACGAAGGCCTCATTCCATGATCTTGATCTTGATCTTGCGATCCTGATGAATCTGATGCTGCAGGTGACACTATTATAGGACCTTGAGGCGATGAGTCGAACCCTTGTGCACGGGGTAAAGAATGAACTTCCGTTGCGCTTGATTTACTTGAACCCGTTCTTGTGTGTTCTCGCTTTCCACCACCGTGATGCTGTTCGTCTCTGGCAAAAGTGGATAATGATCCGCTGTTGACCATTTCTGTCATCCGATCAAAGTAAACTAGCAAACTCAGGAATACTTCGTACGTCGTTGGACAGTATTTGTGGATGCGACTCAAGTAACTCGCAATCGTTATGCTGGGCACATTTTTCCCATGGAAAGCAAGTACACTTGAAGCTTGCGAACTTAGTCCTGCCGTACCCTCTGGAGGCGGTATATTTCTGTGCAAATTTTCATGTTGACGGTCATTCTGCAAAACACGTTAGTCACAGACAGAGGAAGTATGACATTCTGGGGCAAATCACAGTCGTAGTTATCTTCGTTAAAAGGCCAGCTACCATCTCAATAATATCCCCAACTGGCATCGAACTAATCTCGTATTGTTGACCACCGGCCAATCTCCCTCTTAATGAATGCCTCGAAGGATGTCTTGACCTTGTGAGGACCTCCTCGCTCGCGAAGCTTTGTATATGACCCAGATCCCTTACTTTTATACGGCTTGGCGAATTGGCCACAGACCCGTTCAATGACACTGCAGAGCGGTGTGTTGGCTCTAGACGTGGCGATGGTGGAGGCATATCACTATCGCTGGCTAAACGAGGTTCGTGCGGGAGATGATTCCTTGCATCGTTGGGATGTTCCTCCACTTGTTGGTGAAAGCCTGAAGGAGCTCCTCGAAAGCGAATATGGGGGCCATCCTGACTTTGAGGAGCTACGATGACGGGAGTGGCTTGCGCGCCTCGTACAGAAGGTACGGAGGAAGGTTCGTGCCGTAGGTGTGGGGCGTGGGAGGGATGCTGGACTGGTTCAGACCTGCTCGAAGACGTCTGATACTCGTCCCCAACTACCATCATTAAGGGTAGGCGCGCAAGTTCGGAGGTGATTTCGCTGATGGCAAGTTCCATGTCAGTTGTTTCCTTTAACGATCGGGGTGGGGCAAAATCATGGTGGCAGCAACAGTGAGCTGGGGGGAACAGCAGGAATAGCAGAGATAAGCAAAGCAAGAATTGATGCCATACAGTGTCGGGATTGTCTCGGAGTTGCCTTTTGTGTTCAACGTCCCTTCTCATGTAAGTGAAGCCTTGAGCCTGGGAAAGAGCTCCGGTGATATATGCCTCATTCATGTAACATAAAGAGAAATGGTGTCTCCCTTACCGGTAGGATCATCCCTGGAACACCCTTCTCTCTAAGACCTCAAGTCGGTAGTCAGTTGCTGAAATCGCAGCACGGACTGTATCCAATATATCATTGACGAAATTTGGTGATGGAAGTGGTTTGAAAATAGCGCCGCAATTAAAGGTTAGATTTAGGGGTGCGATAGCAGCCACCAAGGCGAGTAATGGTCCCCTAGAATAAAGCTTCGAGGCTTTGACAGATCCCGCGCTTTGCGCTTAGACGCGCCCGTTGCCAACAACGCACCCTTATGTACCTGCGTTGTCTCACGACTGCCGGCATGGACTGCGATTATCCTCATGGTCTGGCCCAACGCCGATACCCCTATATGAGGGGATTTCGAGGTGGTGTTCATGTCCATCCTTCCAAAGCTATTCTGCTTGGAAGCACGCCAATAAGGCTGGGACTGTCCCGTGCACAATTGTTGAACCAGTATGCCAATCTCCTCGTTGCTCACGTCCGACGCGGCAAAGCCATACTTTTCCCCAGGAGAGAAGTTCGATACCTAGATCGCCTTGTTGTTTAACCCGGAAAGGGTTGGTTGAATCACCACTACGTTTCCTTCCCTTACCTAACCTTCCTTACAACGAGTACGACTTGCAACTTTGACCCAGTGTCTACTCGTCAACCTGCAGGGTCTCAAGATTTGTGTCACGCACGGCTGAGGCGCTTCACTATCTCCTTTTGGAAGCGTCCGACCTCATCTTTCGGCTTCTCTTTGCGGGCGTCACAAGCTCAACCTTCCAACAGCCCATCTTGCACTACCGACATATACCGACTGCCGATCGGATTATGCGAGCTTGTATGCAGCCATAGGACGAGCAAGGCCGTGAAATCTCTACGTCTTATCAATCACTCTCTCTGGCGATCAGACAACGGCTCTCCCGATAATTTTCTACGGCACAGGACCCTCCTGAAGGATCCTTACGATGAGTGGACCGATTTCGTAACGGTCTTACGCCTACTGAAAGCAGCTATACTTCCTGCCTTTGACTAGCAAAATCTATCTCAAGATTGATGAGCTTGAATAAGTGTCAGGATTCTTTTGGTATGAAAGCAAGTTTCTGGCCTTATCAGGGACTGAATAACGATAGCATTTTACCATCTGACGAACTCGGAGACCGCTAGCCTTTAGCTGTACTAATTGCAATGACCAAAAAGACTCTCACCATAAGGCCAATCAATCAAGCTCGTTCAGTCAGTGCCAGATCTTCGACATTAAATCCTGGCCCTCGGTAACACGAATATTTTCAGCCAAGCCGAAGATTTCGAAAACCACGCCAAGGAGGACCATGGAAATATGATGCTTTTGTACATATGCCTGATTGCGAACAATAATTGAAAATGAAAAGCTCAGAGAGTTCTTGACTTATATTATGGTCTCGCTAGAATTTCTCGGAAATTGGGTTTCTACGTTGGAGTCTCTCAAGTCACAATCTGTGTTCTTTATATCTTAACGCAGCGGAGAAAATTAACTCGATCAATTGTGCGAAGACTTTCGTCTAACATGTCGCTCGAAGGAGTCAATCTCCCAAGGATCCCGCATCCGGAGGTTGGGACGATCCTCGAGGAATAGCGCCTCGATCTTGATCGAATGGAAAATTGCTGGCGCAACATTTGCTACACAAAGATCATACTAAACCCCCGGAATAGCGAAAGATAGCATATCCACTATTCGAGGATGACGAGGTGAAGGAGGAATTGGATGTAGAGAAGGCTATAGAGAGAGGACTTATGGTTTGCATCCTGCGTACATTATGGGTGAAAGTTTTGTTGCTAGCTTCAGCATCCCTTTCCATCGCTCACTATAATGTCAGCGAGCTTGACCAAAAAAGTATCCAGCAGATCAATCTTTCTGAACGTTGCTCGAAGGCTTTGGATGGAAACAGTCGTGTTCGTAGAGACGCGGTGATGGGACTATGACCATATTATTGATTGAATATTGTGCTCCGTACAAAGAAGGCTAAGAATAGATCGTAAGGCTTGCTCTTACCGAGCGGCAATGACACGATCATGGCTACTACGCAGGCCAATGAGCCATGTGCTCATCTTGTCAAAATACGCCAGCCTTGCTCTTCTTTTGCAGGTCTATTGCCTAGCAGATATGAAGCACGGGGCCTACTGCTCTATTCTCATATTCATTCATTGCGCTTAGACTGAGCAATGCTTCGCGGTAGCTGTCTCCCGGACGACAGAAATCTACGCTGAAACTATAGCCAATCCCTCCCATTCATATCTCATCCCTTTGAACCCCTCACATAACCTCCTCAACCTCATCCAACACCTCCTCCACAATCTCCTCCACCACCGCTCCCTCCGCCCCATCCTCCACTTCCCTCCCCTCTCCATCCGCACCCACCTCCGGGAGTCCCAACTCCCTCCTCTCAGCCATTAGCTCCTCCTCCTCCCTCTCCCTCCACGCCAACCACTCATTCAACACCCTCCTCCTCTCCTCCACAATCGCTCCTTTCTCCTTATCCTCCTCAATACGATCCTGCTCTTCGAAATCTTTGCTGTATTCGCGTAAGTTCTTGCGGATGGTTTTCTGCTCTTCTTTCGAGAGAAGGGTGGGAGGGCGCGGACGCCAGGATAGTTGTTTGAATTTGTCGATGTGCTCTTCGCGTAGGAGTTCGCCTTTGAAGTCGTAGAGGTGGTAGCCGTTTTCCATCTATTTGTAGGGAGAGCGGTTAGCAAGAGGGTTGTTGTTGAATGGGGGGGGGGAATGGGAAGGGGCTTACGGTGTGTTTCCAGACACTAGCACTGCTGAAGACGTAGCGGCCTGTGGGATCCCATTCTACGTCTGTGACACCGTAGTGGTCTGCTGTATTCATGTGCTTCAAGTTGGCGGTGAGATCTTTTTCGCTTTCGGGCTTCTCGCCTTCGAAATCGAGGTCCCAGAAGTCGAGGTCGAAGCTTTGCTGGGAGTGTACTGTAGCTACGACGACGAAGCGTCCTCGGGGGGACCAGTAGATGGCGTTGCTGTTTTTCTTCTCGATGGTTTGGATGTGCTTGAAGTTTCCGACGCCAGCGCCTTTGATCTTTTCGGGACAGAAGAACGAGACTGCAGTTTTAGGTGGGACGGCTGTGGTCATGACCACTTCCGCGGTGGTGATGAGAACGAAGCGGTCGCCTTTGGGCTCCCATTGAAAGTTGATAACGGTGTCTTTGATTGAGTCGACAACCTCGACTGGGACGCCTTTTTCTCTTACTCGGAAGATTTCAAGATTGGTGGCTAGGGATTTCTTGGACTTTGAGTGTCTATCAACTTTGACGCAGACATATGCGGCCTGACTTTGCCAGTGGAGCTTTGCATCGGTGACGTTGAAAAGATTCCGCGTTCGCACGATTTCTTTAGACGGTATGCTCATTAGTCCGACTTTTGCGGGATTGCTACCGATTTCTGGAGTCCAGAAACAGAACAATTGCTCGTATGTTTTGACTGAGTCCCGTTGGGGTAGTGCTGGCGCCCATTCAAAGTCCATCACACCCTCGATCTTGATAGATGTCTTATCCAGAAGTGTCATCTTAGGTAATTCGTACACGCTTATTGACTGACCCTCTAACATCCGCGCAACGTATTTATCATCCGAGGACCACTTGAATGCAGGCCATGGGATCTTCTTCTTGACTGGCTGGCCGCTTTCACTTTCGGGAGCCGCTGGAAGATCGTGCATCGTAAATGACCGAAGCGGCCGACCTGTTGCTACATCCCATATTATATAATTCTTCCCGTCTTCTTCTTGTGACAGGACTGGATCGTCTTCCGCGACTTCGATTGGTTTGAAAGACCACGTTGTAAGATATATCTCATTGGGAGAAAACTCGATAAGATCGCAAAATGGGTGTGGGAACCTTGTCTGCCTTGTCCATTCTGGACCGCCCCATAATTGAACACCTCTGGAGTGCATAGTGGCGAGATAAGTTCCAAGAGGAGACCATGACACGTGTGATTCGGTCCACCCATTGCGATTAACGATCAGTTCAGGTGGATCTTTCTTCTTGTTCCAAAAAACTCCCACATCAGCCGCCCGTAGCATGACGAATTGATCTCGGCTATTTGGATCGCCTAACCACCAGCGAAGATGTGGTTTCTCGTGGAATTCTTCAATATATGGTGGTTGATATTCATCGTCAATCCGTCCTTCCCTGCCATATCGTTCAATATCTGTGAGCTTATTAATGGCGAAGGTGTGCTTTTTATCAATAAGGGTCCCATGAAGCTGCTTGGTAGCTGCAATAGCCTGCTGTGGTGTTTGATACTCGACAAAGGCGTAACTGTATGTGTAAGCTCAGGGTTCAAGTATGTGTATTTGTTGACATACCCTTCGGTCTTGCCTTGGTCATTGACAGGCATGAAGAATCCATCTTCCTTGACTTTGCCCACCGCGTTAAGCTTCTTCACCACGAATTTAACAAGCTTTGGCTTGCTCTCCTCTGGGACAACAGGCAGCCCATCAACCACCACAAATGCGTCCAAACCTTGCTCAAGTCGAACATCGTATTGCTCTTTTAAATCTTGGTACTTGTCAGCCGAAGACGCTTGAACATTGCAAGAAGAAGCGCACCTGAAAAGTCTATTTCTTCATCTGAGTCGTAAGTGCCGTTGTCCTCTGTTAAATTATCGAAGCTGGGTGCCATTATGTTGACGATTCTACTCCAGCACTCGTGGAGATATAAATAATAAGTGGGCAGGATCTGAACAAGGTCTTCAACAATGTGGGCGATTTTCCTTGAGAAACAAATGCCCAGCCGTACGATTCGCTTAAGGCGGGATCCCCCACCAACTGTGGCCTTGCTACTTTGGGTGATATATGACTCGGCTCTGACTCCAATTCTACTCAATATGATTACCATTCAGTAATTATAGAGATCAACTACGTAGTCTCTTGACTCCTCCTGATCACAAGCCTCCAACTTGTACATTTCGTATCAAGTGTTCGTGGCGAATACCACTTCAGGCCTAGCATCTGTCCTGCGGGCTTATCCGATAGCCGCGTCGATCTTTCCGGGGCGTTTCTTCAGTCATCAGATGAGCATTGTCACACCTGCAATCCCCACGCAGTAACAGAGTTGATAGCTGTTGCTTTTCAGTGCGAGCAATTGCAATCGTTCATTTCAGTACAAGTGTCCTTCTCGCAACGCTATTATCAGGCGTTTCTTATGATCGCGCCAACGACATTGATTTCCATGCACATTGCCATATCAGGGCATACGTGACCGACGTAACTCGCCAAATCGTACCAAGGGATTGAACTTTTCACTTTCCATTCCTCACTGTCTTGCCAATACCTTTCGCTTAGTAACTACATCAGCCTCAACCATGTCTTGTATGACCGCCCCCAAGCCAAGGTCGTACGTACATACCGCTAACCATGACTCTGTGTCTAGTACCTCCGGAGGTTGAAGCTTCCTTTATAACAATCATCGATTCAATCCTCGCTGCAAGCGACTTAGACACTATCACCGAAAAGACCATTCGCAAAGGTCTACAGCAACAAGTTGAATATGACATAACCCCGCAGAAGGTATGAGCCAAGATCATACACGAATTTTCCATCTTGGCGCCATGAAAGCTGATGCTTTTCTAGTCGGCTATTAAGCCTCTAATCCTGGCTCGGTTCGATATATTCAACGCCGAACGACAGAAAGTATCGACGCAAACCAATGGTCACTCAACGAAAGTAAAGCCCGATTCCTCGGCGTCTCCAGCCACCGAGGCAGCTACTCCACCCGTGTCTACGAAATCCAAGAGAGAGGAAGACGATGAAGACTTATCAGAAGTCCGAGACTCTCCAACTCCAAAGAAGAAGAAGAGGAAAGTGGAATACGACAGCGACGCTGCGTTTGCTGCCAAGCTTCAAGCTCAGGAGAATGGTCGGATTAGGTCTACACGTGGAGGTGGTCCTAAAGCTCCGGCCGTGAAGAAGAAGAAGACCCCGAAGAAGAAGACCTCCTCAAAGGTCAAAGCTGAAGACGACAGTGATCTAGATGGCTCTGACGGAGCCAAAGAGAAGAAGGTCAATCGAAGTGGTGGATTCCATGTACGTTCAATCTTATACGTTCTAATGCACCTTTGCCTTGCTAATAAGCCCCTAGAAGGAATTATGGCTGTCACCTGCCCTATCAGCCCTGCTTGATAACGAACCTAAAGTAAGCTCGTCAAAGGCCCAAGCAACGGCCAGTCCTCTACTAATGCTGCTGTACAGCTTTCGCGACCTCAGACAGTCAAACGTATCTGGGCCTATGTTCGTTCTCACGATTTGCAGGACCCAAGCGACAAGCGCATGATTCGGTGCGATGAGCCTTTGAAAGCCGTATTCAAGCAAGAAAAGGTACATATGTTCACGATGAACAAGATACTCAGTCAAAACATGTACAATATGGACGAATAAAGGTACAACTTGATTTTATTGAGCGCTGGCGTACGGCGAGAGCAGGCGACAGACTCTACTGCATGATTGATGCCGATAGGTAGCTTGCATTTGGCTTCAAGAAAATCTTAGATCTAAGATTCACGCTTCCATCGAACTTCTTACATACTTGGTGAACAGAGTTCTAGTTGTTTCCCTACCAAGCTTCCGGGACATTTGACACAGATCAAACCAAAACGGAACTTAACTATGATTGTTAATTTCTCTAGCTAGGTCGTCCCCCCTTACAGCAGCACATGTGTCATATGGCCAGAATTGAGAGTGAGTCACCCTTCAAATCAACCAATCAATCAGAGCTTTGCCTGGAAACTTCACCAATCTACGCATCGCGTTCTCCTCCCCTCCCACTTCTCAGAATCATCAGCTAATGAAGGATGCAATTGTTCGTGATTCAATTCGCCTACCTAGCCTCAAGCAGACAGTATGATTCGACATAACCAGTCTAGAATGACGCCTGTCAGCTCCTTCAAGTTTGTCTCCTTGGCAAAGAGGTATGAGATTCCCGTTTGCTGTCAGATCATATGGATTAAAGTGACTATAAGTTAATTGTACAGGCGAATATATGATCCCAGGTCTTCCAATCTTGAACAAGAGGCTGCTGGATGTTCAGGCTATGAAGGGAAAGGCTTGATGCTCTCAGCCTCATATCTGGAATTCCCTAGGATGAACAGGGTCAAATACAATTAATATCATAGTCGCCACCTGGCTGAGGGCTCCTCTTACAATACCTTAGGCAGCCGAGAATAGTTTACAAAGACTACATCATAAAAGCGCTGCTCGCGTTGTAATTTGGCAATGACCATACTCGGATTGAGAGATCCGTATGAGTCAGGGTCAATGGTCGTGAGCATAGATAATGCCCAGGCGACATTATGTGAGTCATGTTGTGGAAAGACGATGCTCCCCAGGGAACGATTAATAAGCTAGATAATTTACATATCAGTCGTGTAATTTATTAGTTGGGGCTCTTGGCATCCTCCCCCCACCCGCTGAGCAACCCGAATGTAAACGTACGTTACCACTTTCTGCCAACCCAGCCTGTGGAATTTAACTAAGAGTACTGTGTCATCTGGAACTTCAAAGTGCTTCAACCTTTTGAACACCCCACGAACATCCCGCGAAAACCTTCTCAATCGTCAATGGCATCTACGACAATAACTCCGGTTTCTACCCAAACCGCCCGGGAAATAGATGGCGGTAATGGACCTCGAACCGGAGATCGAAATAATTTGAATACCTACAGAGGCGGGCGTGGTGGTGCTAGAGGTAGCGGTCCAAGAGGAGGTGGACGGGGAGGAGGCGACAATCAGAATCGATCAGATGGACGACCAAATCAACGTGCGCGACGACGTTCGAATCATACAGGCCAACCAGTAGCCGCCATAGTACCAACACCTCCTCCTGACCTTGGCGGTGGAGGCAGCTTTGGTAATCGCCTGACCAAAGATGCCGAAAATGTAGAGGGCGGTATGAGGGGGAAGCAGCGGGAGGAGGGAAGGCAGTCGGGCACGGAGGATGATGTTGAGGCAGAGGTCTGCTTCATCTGTGCATCGCCTGTGGTCCACAACTCCATCGCGCCATGCAATCATCGGACTTGTCATATATGTGCATTGAGATTAAGAGCTTTGTACAAGACGAGAGCTTGCGCACATTGTCGTACGGAAGCGAGATTTGTAATTTTTACGGACGATGCAACGAAGCGCTATGAGGACTTTGTCGATGCGGATTTCCAGCAGGTGGACGATATGTTAGGGATCAAATACGAACAGAGGGAGATCTATGACGATACAGTACTGTTGCTACGGTACAATTGCCCGGAGCATGACTGTGACGTCGCCTGTTCGAATTGGCCGGCCCTTCATCACCATGTCCGGAGGGAGCACAACAACAAGGTTATGTGTGATCTTTGTACGAAGAACAAGAAGGTCTTTACGCATGAACATGAACTGTTCACGGTACAAGAGCTCCGTAAGCATCAAAAGTTTGGCGACGACAACCCTGGAGCCGTGGACCAGAGTGGTTTCAGAGGCCACCCTGAATGTGGCTTTTGTCGAGAGCGATTCTATGGCGATGACGAACTATATACCCACTGCAGAGACAAGCACGAAAAGTGCCATATATGTGATCGAAGAAATCCAGGGAGACAACAGCAATATTATGTGGATTATGATTCTCTAGAGCAGCATTTCAGACAAGACCATTTCCTTTGTGACGACCGAGAATGTTTGGATAAAAAGTTCGTTGTATTCGAGTCCGAGATGGATCTTAAAGCACACCAGCTTGAGTCGCATCCAAATGGTCTTTCAAAAGATGCCAGGAGAGATGCCAGGAGAGTTGACATCTCTACATTCGATTACCGTACCCCGCACCAAGACAACCGAGGAGGCAGGAGAGAGCGAGACGGTAGGGGTAGAGGTCGCGGAAGAGATCCCAACATAGAGCCTCTACCACATTCAACAGCACAGCCGATGCGCCGAGATGAGCTAGCTTATCAGAGGCAGATGGCTATTCAAAGTGCTCAGTCGGTTACAGCTAGAACATTTGGTGGTCAACTAACCTCTACCGATTCTCATGCCGCTAGACCCAGCGGTGGAAACCAGAGTACGGTCGCGGTACCTCGTAACGATACAACCACGAACACCTCTACCCCTGCTATAGATAATTTAAACCTCAACTCCATAGCTGATTCTCCAGCTGCTCCAGCTTTGACGCCACAAGAACAAGCTCGCCGATTGCAGCATGCTGCAGTCATGGATAGGGCATCTACGATGCTCAAGCACGACCAGACCAAAGTTTCGGACTTCCGTAGCCAAGTCTCCTCTTACCGCACTTCCGCCATCACTGCGTCTCAACTCATAGACTCATTTTTCTCACTATTCGACGTATCCTCAGCTGATCTGGGCAAACTTGTAAAAGAACTTGCTGACATTTACGAGAACGAAGCAAAGCGCAATGGCCTTCTTAAAGCCTGGAATGACTGGCGTGCAATTAACGAAGACTACCCCTCTTTACCAGGCTCCAGTAGTGTTTTGCCTGGCTCGACTGCCGCTGCAGCAGGAACTGGAGGCAACCGAGTGCTCAGACTGAAGAATTCAACGGCCCAATCGTCCAGATCAGCAGTCAGCAAGCAAGGCAGTTGGGGCAATGTTTCTGCGACTCCTCTACCCTCTATGCCTGCCGCCTCAGCCAATAGGGCTGGAGCAGGCCGTGTAGGGCCTACGCCATGGGTTGGCCCTTCGTCCTCATCGAGGCCATCACCAGCTCCATCGCGGCCAGCTTCAACAGCCCCTGTGGCTGGTAAAGCCAAGGCAACTGCTGCCGATGCCTTTCCAGCACTGCCCGCTGCGGCTAAGCCGAACACTTTAATTTTTGGGCTCACCAGGGGCACGGTAAGGTGGGATGACCCGAGGAGTGGCGGTAACCCTATGAATCCGTGGGGAAATGCGAATGGAGGTAGCAGTAGTGGAGCTGCTACGCCTTCAGCTCCGCCAGTCGGAGTGGATGGTGAGCCTGAGTTGGGAAAGAGAAAGGGAAACAAAAACAAGAAGCAGACTTTGTATAAATTTGGCTGATTGTTTCAATGCTATGTTAATATTATACATAGATGGACGTACTTCAGTGCGTTTTTTGGAAGGACCTTATGGAAGGATAGAGCAGCTAAACGCATGCCTTAGAGACTAGAGTCAATAGTAAATATCACCGCATTCTACAGCAACCAAAGCACAACCAGCTCACATCTCGTGCAGCAGATCAGTCAAGACCTCCTTGAAAGTTCTCTACTTTCTCACCATCTTTGTACCAGATGAAGCAAGCAAAGCCATCATGAGTGGTCAACAGATCGCGGCAATCAAGCGCTAGCCGCCAACTTTATCAACGGATCATCCAGGACGAACGAATTTCGATGAAACAAGCCATGCCAAACGTACGACCCCCAGGATTCAAGTAAGGATCCATGTCCCAATCAATGGCTTCGCTTCCCGCCCATCCACCTCCGTCATAGCGGTCTTGTGACAAGCATGCTATCTTACGCGTATTTCTCGTTCTAAGCGAGCTGTGTGAATGAATGATGATAATTTCCAAACAATATTCCAACACTCAGTTCTTTCTTCTTCTTTTTCCTTTGTACATCTTCTCCCCGCGATCGTGTTGATGCTGGCTTCAACACGCTGTTGAATTTCTCTGAATTCAGAACCTCACAAGCACGCTCCCAATACTATCCTCACCATTTCTCTTTCTCTCCACCCACACCTCACCCACCAACCATGCATCTCACCACCCTCCCCCTCTTCCTTTTCCTCCATCCCACCTATTCCACCCTCGTCTACTCAACCCTCACCTCCACCATAACCGCCCTCCCCTCCTCCCCCCCTTCCTCCCCAACCTGGACCTCCCCCTCCCTCTTCATCTCCACCCTCCTCAACACAACCAACACCTACCGCGCCCTCACCTCCGCCCCGCCTCTCACCTGGAACACTACCTTAGCGACCTACGCCTCTTCCTACGCTTCGCATTGCTTATTCAAACATTCTGGGGGGCCGTATGGGGAGAATTTGGCGGAGGGGTATCAGAATGTTAGTGCGGCGGTGGGGGGGTGGGGAGGGGAGGGGAAGGAGTATAAAGTTGGAGAGGGGTTTAGTGAGGGGACGGGACATTGGACGCAGTTGGTTTGGAATGGGACGACGAGTGTGGGGTAAGATTGTCTATCTCTCTGGGGAACAGCTGTGCTGATGAAGGGATTTATGTAGGTGTGGAGCTATTGATTGCGATGGTGTTAGTGGTGGGAATGCGACGGGGTGGTATCTTGTTTGCGAATACTATCCGCCTGGGAATGTGGAGGGGGAGTATGCGCAGAATGTGGGGAAGGTTAAATATCAGATTGTTAGTGGGAGTGGGGACGCGAGAGAGGTGGCTAACGCGTTGGTCAATGCGGCGCAAGGCAGATGGACAGGGATGGAAATGTGGGGTTGGGGGATTGTGGGAGTGATTGTGGTGCTGGGGCTTGCGGTGTGAGTTATGACTGTTGGAAATTTTATGATGATGAGATGATAGTCTGGCGTGTAGTTAAAGGAGCTGTGAATGAACGCTCTGTATCATTGAGATTTTCAGATTTCAGACGACTCGGAGTGCTGATCTTTTGATGACTCGAACTGAGAATGATATATGTGTGGGTGTGCTGCCAAAAACTCAAGCATGACGCTGTGCTTCCTGCCAATAAGATAAATATGCCTCCAGCACTAGGTGCTTCTCCGAGCAAGAGAAATGTATGATGCTTTCCCTAGACAGCAATGAAACGCTTGAAGACTCCTGCTAGGCATACCCTGGTTTCCCATAACGCCTGGTATCTCGTAGCCTGGTGCAATACTCATAAGGGAAGAGGACGAAGACGTGTAGATGGTTGTGCAATCGAGGACTTCAATGATCGCAGCAGGTGCAAGTGCACTTATGTCCAGGAGGTCTAGCTGAAGCATTGGCATTCATGGTACTGGTTGGATCTATGCTCTTTGTCAGCTCATGCCAAGGTCGACCATTCATCAAAATATATCATACCTTGCAATGCAGGATCAGTAGGGATCTCCAGATCTGTCCTCTGCATAATTTGTTTCGCCGGCGTCGACTTGGCTGAATCAGCCCGGTTAATCTTCGCTTTGAGATTATAAACATCCTGCGCCGTGACATCGGGATTGAACTGCTGTTGCAGCAACTCCAACACTTGCTTCGGGCTTTTCTTATCATTGAATGCTTGCCGCGCTGCCTCCACTGCCTCAGCCCCTAGTTGTCGCAGACTTGGATGTGCGGTAGCGTTCGTTGATGGAGGATGTCCGTTATGTTTGTCATGCATCATCGTCAGTACCCAGTTACCAGCTGCATTCCGCTTTGCCCTCGCTTTCCATTTACAGCCCACGAGCCTTCTCGTCCGGTTCTTGCGCACCCGTGTCTCGTCTGTCAGATGCCAGTGGTTGACGTATTCGCCGCCACGGTCACACCGAACATAGGCAATGCCGCGCTTGTAGTTGTTGCTTGAGGTGACACACGCGTATCCGTGCCGTCGGGCGTGTTCTTGACATGCTTTCATGAGTTGAGGAAGATCTGGGAATTCGCCTTCTGGTGGTGGTGGCATGCCGTTGTATTCGTCGTTTGGGTAAGGAGTCGATGGCTGAGGGTCGGGACCTGAGGCTTCGGAGCCTGGGGGCGGGGGGTAATAGTCTTCTTGGAGGTAGTCCATCGTGGGCTCTGTCGTTTTCAGACTCTTCCTCGTCGACCCTTCCTGCGTCAAAGCTGCTGATGGTAATGTCCGTATCGAAGTTTGATGGACTGAGGACTAGATGATGGTCAAGGACAGATGTCGCGGATTTACTAGGTATGGATGTGCGTGAGCTAGTGTCACTAGCGTCACTACACGCCAAGCCTGGACCAGACTCTGTGTACGACTTCACTTGCAAGTTCTCTCAGTGGATTTCATTGTATTTGAAATCTTGTTTGAGAGCAGATTAGCTTGCCGGCTCTACCTTACGCATCAACAATGCAAGCAAAGTCTGCATGTCTGCATATCTGCTTCAGAGCTGCTTTGTTTTGCACATGTCTTTCCCCCGTGCAGCATTAGCTGTTCCTATTATGAAAATCCATGTTAAATAATCGTAGCACAATGTATTCACAATCCCATATCTAGTGATAATGCAGCGAAGTCTTCTGTTTACCGTCTCATTCTCTGGTCTACCCGCTTAAGCTCGGGGCCCTTTTCAATTTGAATGAACATCCCATCACTGTGTGATTTACATCCTAGCATGACCTTATGAAGGGACGACAAATCTTTTTCAGCGAACCTTCAGTATCTGACATCCTAAGTGAGTAATTCCACCTGTAGTATGCTCAATGGCAACCCTCAATATCGAACTGACACCATCCCTACAGAGCGGTGACTACTACTTGATCCAACTCTGCACTCAATCTCAGCATCACCTCAGTTGCACCATGTCTTCCAGAATCAACAAGTCTGCATCGCAGTGTCTTCTTGAGGTCTTTCCGCTAGAGATTTTAGGACGAATCTACATATACTGTAAGAACCCGTCCTTTGCCATGGTGAATAAAACGATCTCTCAATGTCTTTCTTCGCAAACTGTCCGAATCGAGTTCTGCATTCGAGTCTTCTTTCATGGAGATCATCCTTCGCCATACGCCGACAACGAAACCTTTAAACTCCTCAAACGTGCACGGAACTTGGTCTTGCGCCAGCCATGGTTTTCAAACAATTTCGCAAGAGAGTTGCAGCGTGAGGTGCTGCGGCGTCAGAAAGTACGAGCAGGGACAGCCGACCCCCTAACGTATTATCGTAGCGACCGTGTCCAAGCACAATACCTAACTCTAATCCCCAAAGAACTCTTACTGCAAAAGCCCTGGGGTCCGGCCAAAGTAAAACTCATTCATCGGCTGTTGCAATGGGGTGCAATGATACCTTCGAGACCTAAGCACGCAGCACGCAGCGCCATAATGAACGCGATCATCGAGAACAACTACCTGGCTGTCAATCTCCTCCATAACTACTGTAAAGTGCGTTTCCATCACGAGCACTTCCAGGCTGCTGTTCTGGGTGATTGCGAAAAGAGAATTGTTGAGATGATCATCGGCTATAATAATCGTCAACGACAGCCGTTCATTAACCCGTTCGACGCACACATCGCTAAAAAGGCAAAGCTGATGGATCAGGCTGGCAACCCTATGGGCAGACAGCTCCTTAGGGACGTGTTGTGGAAAGGGTTTGAGCGAGACTTTGCTGTTGCGAGCCGGTGACTTCAGATCAAATCTCGCTAGTGAGCTGGTGCGGTACGTGTTTCATTGATATGAACCTTCAATCCGGAGAGTTCCGGTCGAATGCTACAGGCGAGCTGACGGGATGCATGTTTCCAGCGTCCAATGCAGCATTGGAACAAAGTTAGGGTGTCATCCTCTCACACGAGATTTTCCAGCTACTCGCCAGAACAATGAAACCCGTGAGTTTGGGCCTTTCTCTGCCTTCCATTGCTCCACTAATGACATCAGCACAGACCTTTCGATGGTCGCTGGCCTATCTTTCATTTTTTATCAGTCTGGCACACTCAGCAGTGTAAGATTGGCATAACGCTTCAAGTTGGAATCTTTATTGCATTAGCTAATACATTCACAGGTCCATCTTTCCAATCAAGAGGCACCAATATCAGCGGTCAGCATTGCATTCTGGGATGCATCATAGTTGACTGTGTCTTGAGAAAGCTGGGCGAGCTTCGGATTGTGACTAGCAGCTCCTAGAGTTGCTCCTGATGTACATTACAATCGTCGCGAAAGATTAGGCACTGCACAGTTTCGGCGACAACTTTCGCTCATGTTTCATAGCTTCATTCAATGACACCATACTCTAACCGCCTTATCCTTTCCCCCACTCCCCACCTTCGTCCCATCCGGACTCCAATCAACAGCATAAACCTCATCTTTATGCCCCGGCAAATCCTCCTTCAACTTCCCAGTCCTTACGTCCCACACTTTCAACGTGCAATCCTTGCTCCCACTAACCAATAATCTACTATCAGGACTGAAACAGGTCATGTATACTGGGCCGACATGTCCTCTTAGTGTAGCTATAAACTTCCCATCACGTGCATTCCAGAGCTTGACGTGATTATCCCAACCAGCACTAGCGATGTGGAGACCATCTGGGGAAAAAGTGACGTAGTTGACTTGCTTTTGGTGACCCATCAAACGAGCGACGGGTTTTGTTGACGAGGTAGGCTCCCAGAGGAAGATTGTGAAGTCGTCACTAGAGCATTGACTTAGAAAACATCCAATATAAAACTTTGCCCTGGACATACCTCGCAGTAACCAATCGCTCCACGATCTCATTATTGATTGTAGCAGCCTTCTCAAACCGCTCCCTAGCCTTCTCTATCTTTCCCTCCTGCGTCTCCGGTATCTCACCCGTGTGATCATGATAAGCCGTCCTTAGTACGAAATCCGTAGAAAGCGCTAGATGATTAACCCAATGCGCATGCGAGGAGAGTGTGTGTATCAGTGTCCCTTTATTAGCATCCCACACCTTGACGCTCTTATCATGCGATGATGTATAGATTCGCCCAGTCCCGCCCCAACGTATGCAGGATACGGAGCCTTTGTGACCGCTTAGAACGCTTTCTATGCGTTTGGATACTACATCCCATATTCGGACTGTTGCGTCTTTCGAACTAGAGGCGAGTCGTGGTCGGCCGGGTGTTTGGAGGTGGTATGGTTCCCATGCTAGGCTCGTCACCCATTTGCTGTGGCCTTTTAGAGGTGTGCCGAGTGCTTCGCCAGTTTTAGGATCCCAGAGACGGACGGTGTTGTCCATGCTCCCTGTTGCTACTGTTGAGTCATCCGGTGACCAGCTGACTACTAATACCCAGCTCGTGTGGCCTTTCAGGGTGTGGAGGGGCGTGCCGGTGTCGCAGTCGAAGATTCTGGCTGTGGAGTCTCCGCTTCCTGTGGCTAGTTTGGAGGAGGAACGTGGGGAGAAGGAGGTGGCTAGGATGGCTTCGCCGTGGCCCGGTATAGAGGAAGAGCATCTTGAGACTGCGCGGACGCGGAAGACCGCTTGGGGAGTGTATTGGAGGGTAATTGAATCCTCGGTGGTTTTCAAGCCAGGCTTGAGAAGACTGTGGTAGAGATCATTCGATATGTCAACGGCTTTTGAAAGGTCAGATGGGTCGGCGTGGTATGTGAAGCGGTAGGGTATTCGTTCGGAAGGATCCTGCTGATAGTCAGTACCAGCGTGAAGCGAATGAGATAGTGAGAACAACTTGTGATCTAGGGCCCACCTACGTTCCTTTGGAGAGTATTCAGGAGTAATTCGAGGTTTTTGGCAGTAGCATCTGCAACAGGTATTGATACCGGTGCACCGGATGACTGGCCAGTGCCTTGGTCGACGAATTGAACTCGGATGCTTCCCAAGTTGTTTGGTATAGATTCGATTTCTTGTTGCTCTCTCGCTTTTTCGGCGACCGCAGTACGCTGCCGCTTACTCGGCGGGGGCAAGACAGTCGCCATAGCTAGTCGTCCTCAAGAAGCTAATACTGCCGACTAAGTGTAACTGCAGGAGCTTCTCGAGAAGATTTTGAAAGCGAAGAGGATTTCTGATATTGGTAAGGCTCCAGCCGCCAAGTTAGGCGGGCCAACCGCCTAGGGCCCCTACCTTAAACTCCTAACTGAATTGACCCCAATCCTTTCCTCTCCTACCATGGAATGTAGGATTACGTTAGCCTTGAGCAACGTCATTAGGTAGAGGCTGGTTTAATATGGCTAGCGGTAGTGGTGTTTCCGCGTCGGCCACAACATCGTCTTCGAGTGGCCCACAGAACGAAAGTGCAACTCCTCGTCCAAGTACGAGCATGAGTAGACCGACCACCAGTCGATCAAGGACCAGACCAAGGACTGCCACGTCTACTACCGGCGGAGGCGACCAACAAATCATCTGTGCAATCAGCGAATCCAGAGGACTTTCTCCTATTGTTGGCTTAGCTTTCGTCAATCTGTCTACTACTGAAGCTGTTCTTTGTCAAATTTCCGATACTCAAACTTATTCTCGTACTATTCACAAGTTGAGTGTCTATGAACCAACAGAGTTACTTTTCATGAACACTGCTGCACAGAGCTCTTCAAAACTTTATACCATCATTCATGATAGCGTCCTTGAGTATAACCTTCGTATCCGTATCACGACCATTGACAGAAAATACTGGGCAGAGACGACAGGTATAGAGTACATTCAGCGTCTGGCTTTCAAGCAGGATGTCGAAGCTATCAAGGTGTCTCTGGAAGGCAATTACTACGCAACTTGCTGCTTCGCCGCGGTGTGTTGCTACGCATTACTTCCTCTGCGCTCTCTTGATTTGCTAAACATCCATGTTTCTTTAGGTCCTCAAATATGTTGAACTTGTCCTTTCGATTTCCTTTCCATTCCACTCTCTTCGCATCAAGCATGAGCCTTCGGAAGAGGCCATGATGATCGACCTCTCAACAATCCGCTCTTTGGAGCTGATCCAGAACCTGCAGAACGTTAAATCGAAGGACTGTCTGTATGGTCTCTTGAACCAGACACTGACGCCTATGGGCGCTCGAGTTCTCAGAAGCAATCTTCTACAGCCGTCAGTAAACCGGGAGGAATTAGAAAGCCGCTATGACGCATTAAGCGAATTTGAACGAAAGGAGGACGTATTCTTCGCAGTCCGCCATGGTAGCCGCTTGATTCTGCATTGTTCATAGCTTCTATCACTGATGATCGTGGCAGCCCTCAAGGCATTCGTGGACGTTGACCGAGTCCTGACAGCGGTCGGTGATATCAACCTGACCTTTGCGAGTATGCTGAAAAGAACAGATTACAACCATTCCAACGAAACTGTCAATCCAACTTTGGGAGCAATCTATCAACAATGTGATCCTAGTCAAACAGTACATCAAATCTATTCCGCCTATCTACGAAGCGCTCCTTGGGACTACCAGCAAACAGCTCCAGGAGATTCGGGAGGTAAGATCAACAATAACCCCTTAGTGACATTCTAACCGAATTGCTAGCGGTGTGCCCCTGCAGCATTTGCCGAGGTCGAGGCTTTCATTGATGATACCATCAACCAAGACATCACCTACCAGAGCCAGCCTCTCGATTTGCGTAATCAGAGAACATATGCAGTCAAGGTCAGCATATCTTCATCCGAGACCCTTTGGGCAGGCTGACAATACTTCGACCTCCAGGCAGGGGTCAACGGACTTCTGGATGTCGCTAGGCAGACTTACAAGGAAGCCAATGCGGATGCTTATCAGCTTGTCACAGATCTAGCTCGTAAGTCTTTTATAGCCTGCTGAGATTGCTTTGCTAAACACGAAGCAGGTACTCATGAGATTGCTCTCGAGATGAAGTACGATACAGCACGACAGTACTATATTCGCATCGATGCGTCGGAGCTCGAGGAACGAAATCTTCATGATGTTTTCATCAATGTTTTCCGCAAAAGGAACATGATCGAATGCCAGACGTTAGATCTTCTCAAGTGGAACCAAAAGATCGTGGATTCGCACCACGAAGTATTACTTATGAGTGACCAGAAAATACAAGAACTCATAGACAATATTCGGGAGAACCTTGCGCCACTTTTCATAATAAGTGATGCAATTGCTCGACTGGACATGTTCGCTTCTTTCGCCCACTTAGTCACTACGCAGGAATACTGCAGACCCGAGTTAACGCAGGCCTTAGCTGTCAAGAGTGGCAGGCACCCTATCCGAGAAAAGATCCACGCAGAACAGTTCGTACCCAATGATGCTTATGTTACAAAGCAGACTAGGTTTCAGATCATCACTGGCTGCAACATGAGCGGTAAAAGCACCTACATCAGATCACATGCTCTTATGGCGGTCATGGCTCAGATTGGATGCTTTGTGCCAGCAACGTACGCTTCCTTTCCCATCTTCCACCAGCTGTTAGCCCGCGTCTCAATGGACGACTCCATCGAAGCGAATGTCTCTACGTTTGCTGCGGAAATGCGTGAGACAGCTTTCATCTTGCGCAACGTCGACAAGCGAAGTATGGTCATCATTGATGAGCTCGGACGCGGCACAAGCACACGAGACGGGCTATGTATCGCAATTGCTGTGTCAGAAGCTTTAGTCGAAAGCGGAGCGTTTGTCTGGTTTGCTACTCATTTCCGCGACCTGCCAAAAATTCTTGCTGAGCGCAACGGTGTTGTCAACCTTCATCTGTCGGTTAAATTGCACGAAGCAGACAAGATGACTATGCTCTACAAGGTTGCTAATGGTGCTGTACAAGAAGAACACTACGGTCTCGCTCTCGCTAAAGTCGTTGATCTACCTCCAGAGGTCATTCGTGTTGCCGAGGAGGTGTCCAATAAGCTCACCTCGAACATGGAAAAACGCCAGAAGTTTTCTCCAGCGATCCTGCTAGCGAGGCGAAGGAAGCTCATTCTGAGCTTACGAGAGCAGTTGACGCAAGCAAGGGAAGGGAACATGCAGGGCAAAGTGCTGGCTACCTGGATGAAAAAACTACAGGATGAATTTGTCATTCGGATGGCTGCGCTTGAGGCCGATTCTACACCAGCTGCGGAGCAGGAAGAGCAGGAAGATGCAATAATCGATCAATCTACGCCAGGTCAAGCAAGCAGCCCTGAAGAGCTGCATTACAGCATAGAAGAGCACCCGCAGCAACGATATATGATGTCGGGAGCGCTTCAATCAGAGCCGAGCGGAGATGAAGGGGAGCCCACGTGAGGTTGCAAACAAGTTACTCAGGATTTCGCTATCTAGACATAACGCCACTATCAGAAGTCTCTGCGCTTGCTTCGCTGTATAATAACCCAATTAGACTAGGTATGCGTAAGCTCTCAAGGCATTCCGAGACTCTGTTTATGTTTTCAAATATCCTTCCTATCTTACGATCTATATCTTCATCTTGAGGGTGTCCTTCGCTGAATCGATTTGGCTCGCTATGGGTATTAGTATTGATCATATGTCTTTCCACGCTTTTGAGGAGTATTGAATTGAAATTTGACTGGGGGACTATTCGCTTCCCACATCCACGACATTTCTAAAGTCGCTTTGAAGGTCTCCGTTGCGCTATGACATACGTAGCGGATAAGGTCCATTGTATTTCTTGAATGTTCTTCTCGCCTGACCCGTCAACATGACCACACAAGGCCATAGCGAGAAAAAATAGGCAAGCGACTCATTTACAAAAGCAGACAGTGCTAGTCTGGTCTCGACTTATCAGCAATCGCAAAAGGGGGAACATTAGGCGATCCCACGGAAAATTTACTTGCTCCTCAATACTTCTGACGCAATGCTATCATATAGAGGCTACGGCGTCACAGTGATTTGCTAATCTTGCGCGAGTTCATATTAGGCGGGTTTGGTTTAATGCCGCGTGAGCATTGGCATTCACCACGCTTAGAGTGACGGACGGATCATCTTCTGATTGTGTGCAGAGGTAGCCCTGCACTATATGTACTTAGACGGAAACCACTAAGGATCAATTACAACAATGACCTGTGGTGAACTCCATCCTTGTTTCAATTCTGAGATTCGCAGCCTGCCCTCGATGGCTTGGCAGGTGGCTTTGGGTAGCCCCCATACACGGCACGAAGTTGATGTCATGCCTGTTAGACTTCCCGACATTCCTCTACAACCTGCATGAGCCTAGAAACAGACAGTCGAGGGCTAAAATCACGTTGTCTAAGCTCGCTCAGAATAAGAATGAGCTCGCTAGTCGGAAGGCTCATCCCACTTTCCCCAATTTCTTGACGCTAGCGTTGGCGGAACTTTCTCTATGTCTTCCGCCTTTGTTTACGAATAAGGACGCACCTTATGGCTACCACATGGCAGGACATCCTCACAGAGGAGTCAAGTGTGCATTGTTTAGCGCAAGAAATTGGCCGAAAGGTCCTCAGTTCGGTTTCAAGCCAGATGCACCTATCGACGTGTCTTTGAACTTAATGCAACTTGGCATGGACTCATTGATGGCCAGTGAAATAAGTCGATGGTGGAGGTTGACCTTTGGGCTTGAGCTGGCAGTCTTGGAAATCATGAATCCGCTGTCTTTAGAACCCCTTAGTCACATAGTTGCTAAAAAGCTAAAGAAAAAGCTCCAGGTAGCGGTCGACAATACGGACGCTGGTGATCAAGCGAGATGATAGGCTGGATAATGCGCGACGAAATGAGGGGGATCTAGTGTCTGGTTTGTGAAGGCACCGCACCGGACTTTGAGGGCATACGATGGAGGTTTCACATTGTAGACGCTGAGAGATGCCTGGTATAGAACAAAACAGATTCGAATCTTCATCATAAATCGAGATTTGTCGAAAGTGACTCTAACACCTGGATGATCGCATTGCATTCTCAATAATAGAGTAGAAGACCTAGGCCTCTAAGCGTTATCGGCTTCTGATTTCTTACATGCTCGGACCGCAAACATCGAGGCGTAAGAGAACATTGCCCAACTCATGGTTATTGCCTAAGGTTCCTGAGATCCAGGTTGAGCTGATGTTAGCCATCTGTCTCTAGTGGAGAGATGCTAGGAATGGATCATGAACGGCGAGAAGCCGTCGTCCGATGAACCGTCCGTATCTTCCAAGTCGGATTCATCCTCGTAATCATCGGGTGTGAAGCGCTTGCCACTTTTTTTGTACCACAACCAACAATTCATGCATACCACCTCTTCTCTCCTGTATGCACAGTCCAAGACATCTTGCTCACCAAGCTTCCAAGAGTTAGTTGAGATGTGATATTTGGTGACATTTTGCGACGACTCCTCGTCGCCATCACCGCTGAGAGACCTCAGAATCTGTGGCTGGCCATCGAGATCCGTTGTCACGTCGCAATGTCCCTCACCTCCTTCAGCCCTGCCACCTTCAGTTTCATACTTTCCCCCGCTAGTCGCTAATGGCCACTCTGGCAAATCATCATGGTATAGCCCGGATTTAATTTCCGTAAGTATGTGCAGCCAATAAGGCTGCACTTTCACAGCGTGTAAATTCCCAGCACAATCGTCGCAGAATCGATGATCCAGGAGATGCCAGTCGGTCTCGTACGTATAGTGAAAGACAGCCCACAAAGTCTTCACCGTCCAACCAGCGTCAACCAATGGCATTTGTTGCATCTCAGCGCAGATAAATTCACAGAGCTCAATACGAGCAACATGTAGGCTGTCTCGCCAATTTGAAAATGCAAAAGTGGAGTATAATGCCAGAGAAGTGGGTGTCTCGGGAATCGGACTATGAAAATCATCGCAGCCGATAAGGTGGAGGTCTGGCGCCTGCTTGAGTATGAAATCCAGTCCAGGCTCAGCATATGCGGTCCAATAATGAAGATTAGAATACCCTCCATTGCTCCAACGAGAATTGATGGCATCTTTCCCACCAAATTGAAGCCACGAGCGGATCATGTCATCTTTTCCTTGGCGAAGCACCCAAAATAAAACCAAGGAGTACTCAAACTCCAAGAAATTCTCTTTGACATCCCGGCCAGTAACTCGCAATATCCATGACAACAAGGTACGCTTCGCGACCGTTTCGCCGCCAATGCACACAGTCTGATCACCAAGATGAATGAGGGTGTCCCAACCTTCACCAGCTGTCTCTGAGAAATCCATATAATCCAAAAAGATACGGAGCGTGTCCATCACCTGTCCTACATCGGCCATCGTCATTCCAAGGATTTCCCTCGCGGCACCTAACGGACTTCTGCATGAGATCCCATTATTAGTACTATGAGATGAAACAGGGTGTATAATGACGATTTCAGATGTACCTGTTGGAATAATCGCGAATACTTGCCTCGGCTCCGGCATCAAGAAGTAGCTGACAAAGCTGAGGGCTATGTCTTCTCGCAGCATACTAGAGCAAGTTTTAGTGTAACCATCTTGCAAGAAACAATTTTCGTATATCAAGGCAGAGTCCGCCGCATTGCGGTACTTACGAAAAGGGGAGTCTGGCCTTGTGAATCGATGTCTCTTACTGAAGCATCGCCTCTCAATAAGAGGCTCCTCACCCCCGACACGTTGCCCTCTTTGCAGAATTCAAAGATCAACGCATCATCAGGTACATGGCAAGAAGTGCTCAATGTCTGTTTCCACCCGCGTATAGATGATTTAATTAGGCTGAGATGAAGGCCGTATTTGAAGCCGAGGCTGACAAGCCAAGCAGCCGGATAAACAGCGAAGGAGCTCTCGTGCTCGTATTCATCATCCAAGGAAGACCTCGTCTCGACATCCGTCTCTTTCAAATGTGAGCAACTCGTTTTCGATCGGATGTATACCGTGCCGAAGCCGAATTCCATAACGGCATCGTGCCGAACCCGCGTCTGCTTTCTCCGCGATCTTGAATTCGGTATGTGTTCAGCTCTGCTTAATGTCTTCATTGAAAACCCGTCGGCCATCTTCCCGGTTGCCTCTTCAGATCCTTTGTCGAAAGCGTACTGATGTACCGGATTCTTCATAGTGCTATCCACTCGCGAAGCCTCGGCACGGAGAGGCTCGATGTTGATTTTAATATCTTTTGGAGTACCGAACACCGTCTTTACGGTTGCTGACGGTCGTTGTATGCTAAGACGGGATATGCAATCTTCAATGTTTGCTAACGCGAGCTGATTTGTGACATGCTGAATGCGATTCAAGCGACTTCAACAATGAGCATATGATTAGTAATTCTTCTTTAACGTATCGCAGTATATGAATATTATGTATTTGAACAGAAGAGACATTATTGATTAGCTTGGTCTTATAGACTTGACAAAGCCAAGGCTTCTGAAGATCAAGTCTAAGCAATAGGCCGAGTCTGCTGAGGCTAGGAAATATGGTATTCTTACCCGTAATGCGTCTGTTGCACTAGCAACAATGAAGTCTTCAGCCTTTCTACAATATCCTGGAATTTCTTGAGCTTTGCGCCTCTGAGAACTGCTTTGATAGCGGTCCATTTCCGGGTATGTAGTCTTATTGAAGCGAAGCCGGGCTGAATAACATCGACAATACTGAAAAGTGTAGCGACTTCGTTGTTGCAGCTTTGCAAGGCATTGGTCAATATTGCGTCCGGCTCGGTATGTTGAGCATCATGAGCTATACTGCTGAGGATGCTTTGTAGAATCTTGAGATCGCTGGTGGTAGCTTGAATGTCCCTTGGCGCTTCCCTTATAGAGCTCCAGAAGTCGTAGAGCTTCTTGACGCTGTCGGCTAGTTGTAGGGCAAGAGATACTACGGCGAAGGCACTTGCAACGCCGTCCATAGCTTCGGTGAGGCAATGGTTTAGGAGTGATTGCGAAGTCCCGGCGTCTGAGAGATCAAGACGATTCTGTCCAGTTTCATGAGGGCATGCGTTGAGATTTGGACAGTTCGATTAACTCAGCCATATAGCCTTGTATGCGCCTCATTGTCATTTGAGAAAGGGCCGTCCAGCGATAGGAGATGTACCTTATCCAGGCCCCAACCCTATCTAACGCGAGATGGACGTTAAGCAATGACCAAGCCTCTGATGTATGATTAAGCTATCTGGTGACAATTGACGCGGTTTGCAATGGAAGTTGGTATGTACGGACGAAAGACGGAGCTGAAAAAAAGAAAGCTGACTACCTAGTAACCGTTCCCCCATCGCCGCTTTACCATCACTCGCTGCAGGGGATGAGATTTCCATCTCAAATTAGAAGCAATACGTACAGAGGACTGAAGGAATTTCTGGCAATACTGAAGACCAGGCGCTTCAATCTACCATTGTAGCGTTGGGATATGGGTTTAGCAGCCGTCTCTGCCAAAGATCCCAACTAGTTACGTTACAGCTTTTGGCTTTGCGATAATGGAAAGCTCCAGACCCGCAGTCCGCAGGGTAAGGTATGGACTACGCTGCGCCTTCGCCCAGGGTCACCCAGGCTCGCGCGAGCGTAAAGCGGCGCTTAGAAGGGTTTACCTATCAAGTGAACACACCTATCAAGTGAACAGCCCTGTAAGGCTGGACCTAAAGCTGCCGAAGCCGGCCCTAAAAGAACCCCCGAAGGTACCCTTAGAATGGTCCCCGAGCGTCCTAGCTTTAGGGCATCTTCGGGGGTAGTTTAGCCAGCTTTAGGTCCAGCTTCATAGGGCTGTTCAGTTGATAGGTGTGTTCACTTGATAGGTGAGCCCTTCTACGCTAGAAGGAGGATGAGGCCGGGGCAGATTCCTGTCTTCTTGGCAATTTAATTTGCATATGGCACGCTAGTCCGTACCTCCTGCAACATCTCCTCTGCGCAAATCTTACCCTGATCCTCATCATAAAGTCATTGTTTTTAGACGCGGAGCAAGCCTTCTAAGCCTGGACCTATATCTGGGTTATGTCGCACATAACGATAGAGCTAAATCACCAAATAACAGTGCGAGAATAGAGCCAAGAAGCCATGTCCTAGACAAAGAAAGAGAACGAGACGTCTCAAGACGATTTCCGAGAAAGCCAGATGCTGTTGCCTGGAGCCAGAACCAGGAACTTGGGTTCAGTGTGTTACACAGTCCGTAAACTGGTATTACCGTGCATGATCATAAAACCCGTAGGTCATGCCTAAGGTAGACTCTATGTTCTGCTTTCCCCGCAGATCAATCTCTTCTTTATTCTTTTCATTCGTTTGATGCTATGAAGGCGGAACAATGGCTTTTCAGATACAGTGAAGCGGAAGGAAGTCATTGTATTACACTACAAGCAACAAAATCCAAGGCGATGCTGGCACGCCTTTATTTTGTGTCGTGAACGGCTCAGAGGCGCGCGCCCTCTTTATAAGTATGTCACTGGCGCACGGAACAAATCTTAGTCTTCGACAATACTTAGCTGGATACAGTCATTGCGACATAAGCATTTCTCTGCGAAGTCTGGGCTCCTACTACTATCCAGTTCAGGAAGAAGGTAGAAATGCCTCGTCGGCGTTCGGAGAGACGGTTAACTCCTGCAGAACATGCTCAATACTTATACCAGGCTTCCTCAGACCGATTCTACGCAGACTCTGGCTCCCGTTACCCTTGCAGCCAGAGTGAGCTCGACTTCCATCGCAGGGGTCGGTTTCTGAGAAAGAACAGAGGCCCTTTTGTAAGCCTGTTAAAGGCGACGGAGGAAGTCATGGTGCAAAATGATGAGAGACGCAGGCCTTCCTTTGCTGAGCGCACTGCTATCTCTAACCTCGCGTATGTCGTCCATGACCGCAATTACAGATACCATCCGGACATCGTCGTCAAGGTATTCAATGATCTGGATACCGTGTTCTTTGGTGGACGACTGCATGGCAATGTCATTGTCTCCTGGGCCAATAGTACGCAGCGCGCGGAGTTACAAAAAGAGATAGGGTCAAGATTCTTGGGTAGTACACAGGGTCACTTGCCTGGGGAGCAAGGACAGGCTCGCATCTGTTTGAATGCAAGAGAAATGTTCCTGAAGAATCTTGCAAATGAGACCCCTCTGAGGGCAATGTTTTGTACACTGCTGCATGAGGTAAGTTCCATCTCCTTCCTAATTGAAATTTTCCTCCCTCTATGCTGACTTCGAGCCGTATCATAGATGGTTCATGCCTACGAGCACGTTCGATGTACCAAGGATCCAGGGAGCAGAGATTGCCATGATGAGTACTTCGCTACCAAGATCGACGTCATACACCAACGCGCTCTTCGCACTTTAGGCATGAATATAATCGGTAAATGGGAGACTTATCGGCAGAGTCTCTGGTTTAGGAACGCTGTTGACGACTCATATATTAATCTTTCTCCCGGCACCTACGGCTCTAGCAGGCATGATGACTACTACAGAGACGATTTTGGTAGATATGGCAGCACTAAAAAAGGCAGAGGCAGGCGAGATGAACGGAGTAGGTCTCGCAATGGAAACTGGGGCGATTTAAACCCCAATGTCGGCGGGGGGGCTTGTTCGGTAATGTAACATATGTGATCTCTCGCTCATGTCGTGGACTCTTGCGCTCTTACTAGGTAGGCATCAGAAACAAAGCCAAAGCTAGTGAAAGCAATTCTTTATGCTTTTAGCACCTCCAGCATGGTTTGTTTCATTTGTTTCATGAAGGACGAAAAACCTTCTTTCAAACAACACCCTTTATCCCTCAGACAAACTGAAAGAGCTCACCACCTCATAACTCCTCCCATTCCCCTCCACCAATTCCCCCAAAAATTCCCCACCTTCCCCCCACCACAACCAACCCCTCCCCCCATCACCACCCCCAAAAAATGGGCTGCTCCCCCTCCAAACCCACCCCCCAACGCCAACTGCCTCCCCCCATAATCCGCAAACAATACCGCCCTCCCAAGTCCTCCCAACTCCAAAAACCCGCCCGCCCCCCCACCGCAGCATACAAACACCAGTCCCGCCCCGTTATAGATCCTAGATATGAGTCCACATACAATAAACTCACTGCTAATAGCAGGACCCCGAATTATAAAGATCGATCGAATTTTAAGGGGAGGGCGGCACCGAGGCTTTCGAGGCCGTTTGATATGCCGTATGGGGGGGTGGGGGGGAGTTGGGTTTAGGAAGTGTAAGAAGTGGGTAGGGGTACGTTGGTTATGAATATATAAATGGGTATATGTGTGTGAATGATGCCTTTCGCCGCATTTTAATGTTATTGTTCAAGACTTGTAGGGGAAGTTCAGCAGCAAGCTGAACGGTCGTATGCAAATTACATTTCTAATTCCTGACATTTCACATTGTCCAAATACTACTCAGCTCAATCGCGAAATCCAGGCTAATCACCAGCATATATCCCAGGGGTCCAAAAGCCTCAATCATCACCCCTAATCACCCAACAACCACTACTCACCTCCCCTCCCCTTCCCCCTTTCCTCTCCCCCCTTCTCCCCCCCCTCACCTCCTCGCATAATCCCTCCCCTCCAACTGCCCATAAGCACTCCAATGTCCCCCTCTTCCTCCTCTCACACCCATCGTATCCATCTTCTCCATCTTTCTCCTCTCCTCCATCCTCCGTTTCTGCGCGTCACTACTACTATGATAGTGACGAAGACGAGGGCGCGAAGGAGGTTCAGGATGCGAGATGAGGAAACGGTCGGATTGGATGGAGGTGGGGCGGGAGGTGGTGCAGCCCATTTTTCCTTTTTCGCTGTTTTTGGATGGGGAGGAGTGGAGGGTTGGTGGTGGTGATGGGTGCGGGATGTGGTTGGGGTGTGGATGGGTTGTGGGTGGGGTTGGATGCTGGAGGGAGATGGGGGGGAAGGAGAGGAAGGGGGGTTTTTATGTGGGAGTGGCTATTGTTGGGGGAAGGGGTTGTATCATGGACTTTGTTTCTTGAAGGGGGCATGATGGGGTCTTTGTTAGTTATTGTCTTGGGTGGTGAAGGTGGTAAAGTTTCATTGATGTAGAGGTTTTGGAGCGGGGTGAGGAATTTGGAGGAGTGGTTTGAGTGAGAGGGTGAGATTCTCGATACCTCTGTTTACTTGAAAGGAAGATTTCGTTGGATTTTGTGTATGACGTATACGCGGACTGTGAGTTGTGTTGGGTTTTTATCATTGCTGGATGTGGTATTTGGAGTTGATGCTCCCAATCTGTGTCTTGAATAACAATGAGATCGTACCCATCCGTTGCGCGTAGGTAACTTTCTTTGACGTCTCATGTTCTTATTGTCCATCCTATTCTCATCAGACAAAGACAATGCTCCAGCAAAGCAAAATCTCTTTCTCCCGTTTTCCAAACCTTACTGTCACGCATGTATATAAAGCCATTGTAATCCCTCCCTAAACTCTCACCAACCCTCAGTAACCTGCAGGCTAGATACTAGCCCCACCTCACACAAATCCTGGAGTGAAAAAGAAGGAGAGAAACGATCAGGCATGGGTTGTCCCAACTCCCGCCCCACGAACTATCCCTCTAGCAGACCCCACCTTACAGTTCGCCAGGTCTCCGGCAAGAACCCCCATATCGACGATACCCTCAAGCTTCGCGCGGTCTCCCCGCGTCCTATGACTGATAGGGAATATGAGGAATACAAGGCGAGGAATAAGGGGGTGGGTGGGCCAGCGAGAGAACAGAGTCATAGGATTGTGAGGGGTGGGAAGCATGGGGGTTCGAAAGTGTTGCATTGTTGAGAATAGGAGGTTGAGATGGGGCTGAGGTTAGAAATGATGATGAAAAGGTAAGATAGGAATGCGGATATCGTGCGACGAAAAAATTTGAACGTAACTGGTTGGTTTGTCTTCAGACACCGCTTCTCCTATCTAGCAGTTATCGCCACAATATGATTACATGACTACATTCACCTTATCCAGTGTTAGTGCTTCACGATGTCACAACTCATGCCTTTGAGATTCCTTTCAGACTTGTAGAACTCACTATTTAAAAAACCATCCATTGACTTTGCTATAAGTCTCCCCAAATATAATTCTCAGCTAATCATTCTATATCTATCACACAATCAGCGCAAACTTCTTCCCTACCCCTACCTACCCCAAACTCATCTGATAATACCACACATCCTGCCCCCTCTTCCCCTTAACAACCCCAAGTTGCTCCTTCACAAGCGGCGAATCCTTCCTCGGGGGGCTGACCCCATGCCACAGCATATGCTCCTGCTTTTCCGCCTGCGTCTTCTTTTTCTCCCGTCTCCGCTGCGCGATAGTCGGTGGCGGTGGGGGAGTTTCCCCTCTGTAGAATGCAGGCATGTCGCTGAAGGGCTTCGAGAGGCGATTTGGGTTGTGTGCAGGTGGCCATTCGGTCATGTCGTTCCAAGGGCGGGAGAGACGGTGACTTGTCCTCGTTTGAACGCTGCGGTTGCGGGGCTTGACGGTCGATGGAGGTTCGGGCTTGGATTTGTGCACTGCTGCGGGAGGGGGGCGTGAGATTACTGCGTTGTCCTTTGCTGGGCGATCTATGAGTTGAGCTACTCGAGCGCGAGGCGCTCGCAATTTGGCTGTGGGTCGGACGGTGGTGGTATCTTGGATGTCGTTGGGTTGAAGGCTTGAGACGGCCGAAAGGTTGGCGAAACGGTTGGGGATCAGGCTATCGTGGGAAAGAGAATGAATTGTTGAATTGGGTGATATGGGTTGGCTGTTGTGTCGACGACAGTCCGTTGAAAGGGGAGATACTTCTCTATTGGAGTAGTGATTCACTTCAGGCTTTCTTCCTCGAAGGACATACTCATTCTGTTGTCGGGCTTTTGGACGACGCTGCGCTTCATGATGAGTGTACTTCCTTTCAGGTTTCTTAGCGTGAGACGTGTACTCCATGTGATGCGTTTGCGCCCTCGGAGGTCGCTGAACATCTCGGTATTTCGGATATCGATTAGAAGGGTGGAGGTGAGGCGAGGACGGTCGATCGTACGTGAGGCAGCACATCTTGTAGTGGTAGTTTCCGAGCGATGTATTGATTGGTATGCCGAAATTTGTCGGAGATTGACAAAAGCATTATCCAAGGAGTATGGTGGGCATTTATACCCTGTCACAGTACATGAGGGTTAGGAACACTTGCTCCAGCTGGAGGTCAATTGCTTTGTCGACTTCATCACCAATGGTAATAATCTCATTGTAATATCTACCTCTATGTCAGTCCCTTTGTTTTTCTTTGTTTTCCACCTCATTGTCGCAATTATTGTACTCAAACCAGATTTTGTAACCCTAAACAGAGACAAGTGCGTCCACTATCATGTTGGCAATTTTCAGACGTATGTGATTATCTCTATATGTCGAGGTCATCAATAGTCCTAGTAAATGCAAACAACGTATTTTTTCCATTTGCTTGTTTGGGTTGCAGCATCCCAATTGGGCCGCGGTAGGAACGTGTTTTTTACGTCAATATTGCGACCGAGTCCCATTGCCCAAACACTTCCATTCTTAGCAGATCCGTTTCAGGGCCTAATCGCCTCACCTTATATATCTTCAAAATCCTTACGCTCCCTCTTCATCTTCTACTTTCTTATTCAGACAGGGTGCGTGCGTGAGTAAAGAATCCATTCAACAGCCCGCAACTTTGCGCCTTCAGTGCCCAGCGCTCAAAGTGCTCAACCGTGACTTCTTCTTTACTGTCTCACAATCCACATCAAGACGCTAGTTCGCACTCACCTTTCAATAATTTCTTGTCCCCTCATAGATTTATCTTTATCCTCGAATTGGGTGGTTAGATGCAAACATGAATATATAGCTAGGTCAATTCCAATTGTAGGAGGGAGCTGAGACAAATATTATGATGAGCATAATATGAATCTAAATCTTGATTGTGGTAAACTTATGTGTTAATGTAGATGGTTAGGCCTTACTTCTTTCAGTTACTATGAACCCATAATACTAGGGGGTACACTTCATATACTTACTTCTCTCTCTTGGCCACCTCTTCAATCAAAACACTCCCAATAACACTCCATCCTCCTGCTCCACACCTATGTCCGACAACCCACCAATACACACACCCGTCTCTGACCAACCAGTCACCAGCTCGATGACATCCCAATTCCCTACCAGTGCCCCCACTTATGAGCAAGCCGCCGCTATGGTCTCCGCTCTGGACAGACACCTGGCCTTCGGCCCCACCTGCCCCGAGGACAAGCGCGATATTGAAAAGGCAATGGCAACCCTCATCGACACATACAGCGGCCTTTGGTGCCAAGCCAAGGCATTGGAAGAGCATGCCCAACGCGCACAAGTGGCCCTGCAGGCACTCATTTCTGAGTTTCAAGAGTTTCACGATGCGGAGCGGGCCATCATGATCGCCATCAGCCACCATCGCGCCTTCATCTCCTCGCTCACCCGTCGCATTGCTGTCCAAGGCGAGGAAGATGCAGCCGCACCACCATTACCAGGGAGTATCGAAGCTGAAAGTAGGCAAATGGTACGATTAAGGCTAATCATCCAGCTCGCTGTGGCTGGAGAAGATTTTGTGCGGATGAATATTAAACTATGGAGGTCGAGGTGGGAGGCGAGCGAACTGAGTGTGCAGATCACGGACGATAGGAAGGCTGCGAAAGATCTACTGGAGAAGGCGAAGGCGTTCAGGGCGACGGAGAACTTGTTGGGTAACGACTTGATACGAAGGAGGAAGAGGGCGGAAGAGTTTGGGTGCGTGATCGCTGCGGTAAAGAGGACGGAGGATGATAAGAGTAGAGGGGAGGAAGTTGGCAAAGAGCCTGGAAAGAGCGCGGGTTCCGAAGAGGTAGACGCCAAGAAGAGGGTCTCCGAGCGAGGCGAGGCACAAGCTGGTACGGATAGATGATCTGAGCCAATGGAGGATTTGAGGCAAAGGGTTATCTTGGTTGGCTGTAGCGTATTCCGGCCTCAGAAACTGAAAATCTTCTTATAAGCTGTTTAGGCTCTGATATGAGCCAATGATAATCATCGACGCGTCCTAACGACGGCCATTTTCATTTGTAGTCAGCAAGGGCGTCGGGATATTTCGTTCAACCCTGAGGATCCTCGTCCCCGCTCACACTCGGCTCACTTTCTCCTCCTCCTTCCTCATGGACCATATAATGCAACCCGTTAGTCTCTTGCCCAATGAGCGGCGCCCTCTCCCCCTCCTTCCTCGAATAGTGGCTGCCCACACTAATCGCAGCCACAGACAAACCATGAACCATAGTAGATCCGAGGATAATGAAGGAAACTACAGGCCAGATGGTCTCTATAGCTTCCTTATGCTTCGTATGTTTGGGCGGATGCGGTTCGGGTTGACTTGTACCTGTCTCTAGTTGTGCGCGAGCTTCGATGACGAGGAACAGCGCTCCGAGACCCATAGGGCCGAAGTGCCCGCAGAAAAGCGCTTCCCGGTAAGTCTTAATGTCGGGGATGAAGGGTTTCATAGCCAGTACAATCGGTATGCGGCGGAAGAGCAGAATGAGAATGAGAAGAGGGATAAGGCGGCCAGGTGTGATATGTTGTGTGTATTCTCCTCCTGGGGTGAAATTGCTCCAGGGGATGATAGCGCCGAAATAGACGAACATGCTCGAGTTGAGGAGTAGATCCAAAATATCAGGTAAATGCGTCTCCTTCGTCTTCTTTGCGAACCAACCATCCCATGCAAAACCGTATCCAGCACCGAATGCAGCAAGAAAATCATCCACACCAAGTGTACTCCCAACCCCAATTGAAAATATTGCAAGTAGAAAGTAGAAAACCAGAAACGAAGCAGGATCAATATAATCCCACTTCTCCGCAAACCTCAAACCCCTATTGAAAACATGTCCTATCACCAACCCAATAGCCAACCCCAGCGTACATTCCCACAGCACCGTCCCCAACACAAACTCCTTCAACGCCTTCAAATTGGTCTCCTCGATCAAAAAATACACCCCGGCATACAAAAACGGAAAGCTAACCCCATCATTACACCCACTCTCCGCACTCAACAGATTCTTCAACCGTCTCGGCACCCTATTACTAAACCTACTCTCCGCCAACACCGCCGCCGCCAGCACCGGATCCGTCGGCGCCAAACACGCACTCACCACCAACGCAGTCGTCCACTTCGTCCCCAACACCCCCTTAACAAAACAAGCCGTCACAACCCAACTAAACCCCATAACCGGCCCCAACATCATTCCCACGCTCTTCCAATGCCGTCCAAACCACGCTTTGGGTAACTGTACGCCAACGGTGAAGACCTGCAGTCCTACAATCACGCGAGCGGCTTCTTGCGTTATGTTGTCGGTGAGGCCCCATTGGGTGGGGTTGAGGATGTTGAGGACGTAGGGACCGAGGAGGATGCCGAGGAGGAGGGCGAGGGGGGGTTCGGAGAGGTGGAGGGTGTTGCGGATGAGGGAGGAGAAGAGGGCGTAGGTGAGGAGGAAGGCGGAGAGGATGAGGTAGGCGAGGTGGGCGGGGATGGGCTCGATGTGTTTATCGAACCAGGACATGGTGATTTGGGTTTCTGGGGGGTTTCCGGGGGTGGATGGGGGGGGAAGATTTCTCAGGTTGGGTTGGGGATGGAGAGGATGGTATTATGAGATCATTGTGACGTCTCGCTGCATCTCTGGACACTTGGGGATGGGAGATGTATCCAAATACTCATATAAAACTGTAACTATAGATGTAAATATGTACAAATACTGAGAGAAGGGAGTGGTGGGGAGATCGATGATGTCTTGAGATAATCATGTAGTAGCCAGCCGCCCCAGTCGTGGCGCCGGAACAACGGCCGCTAAGTTGGCCTGGCTGTGGGGAGGTCTGGGCCCTAGACCAGGCACCCGCTCTGCCCCGTAAACCCCCCATGTTACATATCATGTGCTAGTAGAGAAACATTGAGGCACGTACAAACGAAGAAAATAAATTCATGGCTCGAAGCAAATATAAACAACCCGATCCTACTGTCGGTACGGCGTATCTGATTCATCCAAGACGCAGTGCTATGCTAATATTCAGACCTCCCGCCAAAGACAGAATTTCCAAAGCCCGTATGTCCAATTCCAGTCATTAAGACCATTACACGTGATATTACGATGTTGCTTTCCCTTTTTCCTCTTTCCCAGCAGCTCTGACCCTTCCCATGAACTCTTCCTCCATACCAACTTGCCACGCCCCTTTGTCTCGTCCCCCTCGCCACCCAAGCACATTCAGCACCTCCTCCCTTCCACCATACAGCTTGCCTTCTAGAGCCCCTAGTACTGCAACTGCGGTCCGTATGATAACACCATCACCATCGAAAGCCATTACATCCCATACCCTCGCTGCGATATCCACGCCCAAGCCTTCTCCGGGACCGAGGAAAAGTGTGCGCATCATTGGCTCGAGGATTTCGTGTGCTGTGAGGCCAAGGCCCGTAGGAGCGGCGGAGAAAAGGTGAGAGTGGAGGTGGGGGAGCTTATGCAAGAGGAGGCCGTCTGTCAATTGGTAGGCTTTTGCCGTGGCGGAGGGGTCGCCCGTGAGGAAAGCGAGAGGCAGAGGGCGGTTTAGCAGGTTGCAGAGGGTTAAGAACGCGGCGGCTGGGGTAGGAAGAGTGAGGGACAGAAGTGCAGCGATGAGCTAGGAAAGCAATTAGCCAAAACTAGACTTGTGAGATGGGAGGTAGCTTACATGAGTTCCGTGACTGTAGCCGACGTCCGAGCGATACATTGAGTACGCCATCAGAACGTCGACCAGGTCGCTGTACAGCGGCGCACCAGGCTGGAAGATGTGTAATTCGGGAAACGTGACTTTGACATCTCGCCGTATGGCGTCGAACCAGGCCTTCTCTTTAACGAACTCACCACCTCCGGGCTTTGCTAGTCGCTCATCCATGTCTTTTGCCCTTTGCAAGGCTTTAGAATATGTCACCTCTGTCAATGCAAGATCATTGCCAATCGCTTTCTGCCAGACTTGTGCGCGCGATTTAGGAGCAACGCCACGCCACCACAGCTCTCGAGTACGCGGCTCCCGAATTACGTGGTCCCAGTTGGGTATCACATGTTCCTCCCATATCCGTAGAAGAGCGCTCTTGGTATCATCTTTCGCGCACTGTGAATCAGCGACTTCCGCGGCTTTCTTTCTTTCTATAGATTGTGTATGTCAGCTACGAATATAGAATTGACGGTAAAAGTGCACCAACCTGCTTCCAGGCTGAATTCCATCATGCGCTGGTATTCCTTCAAGTGCTTCTTTTCTTCCTTTTGACTTTTAGGAGGCAACCAGCTTGGTCTTGTCCGGCTCAGGAACTTTTCTTTTTCTTTGCTAATTGGCAGGGGATCAATCATCACGTTGTTCATCCTTAGCGGTGGTAATTCAACGGTACTTGTCTTCGCTCTTGATAGCTTCTCCATGCTTGGTCTGACAGCCGAATCGCCATTCTGAATTGCTTCCTCCTGTTTCTGTTCTTCGATTATAGCATGATTTTCGAAGGCTTCCGTCAGTGACTTGGCATCTTCTGAAAGCTCAGATAGCACCACATGCCAGCTTTTAGTGCGGCTACCTTGGAACCCTAAGTGATCTGGGACAGCGCTTGTGGAAGAACCACGTATTGGCTTCTTTCGTGGTGAAGAAGGTGGAGAATCTAGACTGTGAGAAAGCGGTGAATTAGCAGTAAGGACCGGCGCGGTCCTTGGGGGCTGCATGTAAGGCGAACCAAGAGCGGCACCAATGGTGCTGGGCCGCTCTGGGCTTGTGCAAGGTGACATTGTGGGGGAATTGGAGGCAGATTTCGAATTCCTTTCTGTTGGAGGTCGAGGAGAAAGTGGTACATTCCATAGACTGGCGTCGTCGGGCAGGTCCTCATCACAGTCGTTATACTCCGCTTCCAATTCTTTTATTGACTTTCGACTCGGTTGCCATGAGCCACGTCTGGTAGGAGGCTTCTTCAAGGGGATTGGAGGCGGTCCAGACCTTGCGGGCTGGATGGGGCTTGGTATGCGCCTGGACTCCGGCGGAGCAATGTTGGGGGAGTTGGGAGATCTGGGTGAAGGAGACCGAGATCGATTACGATTACTCATGGCTGTAATAGCCAGCGATGGAGTGGATGGGCTTCGTAAGCCTCTTCTCGTAGGTGCTCCATTCGGTAGATTAAGTGAGTGTGCCGCAGCATGGCCTTTCACTGAAGTCTGCAGTCTTGGGTATGGCATCCTGTTCCCCGTGTTTGTGAGCTCGCGCATCGTGGCCATAGCTGGCCCGTTACTTCTCGCTCCATTTGTGGTTGCCGCAGCATTTCTTAGAGGCGGCCGCAACGGCTTCTCCATGCCATGTATATTCTGACTCAACGGATTCCTATCTTCGTCTAGACCAATATCTTCGAAGTGAGTAACGTCGGAGAGAATGCCGTCAGCGGCGCCGGAGATTGAGGAGGAATGGTATGAGGAGGACTTGGAAGATTTGGAACCGGTCAGCCCTGGCGGAGAACCAGGCGCCTCGGGGACAAAAGAAGTCATTTCATTGTAGCATGTAGTCGCGGTGTCTGTTAACGAGCGTCGGTGAGAATGTTTTGACTCGTTGGGTAAGCGATTGATCAAGCTGGAGCTGAAATCCAGCCAATGGTCGGTTGTGAGGAAGGAATGTTTGTTGATTTGTTTCGCGTTTTCGGGGTAAAGATGGTGTTCATCCAATGAATGTCGGGAAGAGCTTGCGATAGCGACTGGTATAGTATATGTACAGTAGAAATGGACGTCTGGTGTTGGGTAGCTGAACGTTGAATGACAGCCAACAGGATTAATGACGGCTGATTTTCCCATATCTCTTCAGGGGTCCTCTAGCCGAAAGATGACGGGGATTCCTTGCTTGGCGTCGATCAATTCAATTGGCTTCTGCTTCACCAGACACTTCTGATGTGATTTTGCATCTTTGCGACGTTCAACGTTTAATTGCTGTCGCCGTTTATCAATTGTTTCTTCAACACAGCGCATCATAGTTAGTGGGTTGTGGGGCTCTGCAGATTGGCGGCTGGTTGCCTAGTTGGTTTCATAGAACTGGGGGGCTGGTCGACATGCCACCAGGCGCGAAGCTGAAGATGACTTTCACCAATTACAACATTTAGGCATCCGAAGGATGTACGGTATGCGAGGATTCGCGTTGGATGAAATTGACTAGAACTTGTAACATCTAAATATAGCGTCGCCTTTGTTTGCGATCCCATTGAGCCTTTTCGCTTCTCTGATATTGTGTCTTATCGACTGACGAAGCGCATCATCAAGCCAAGCAATAACCCCACCATACCTACTCTGTTTCCTGCCTAGGACGCTGCGAAAGGCGAGAGTAGCTAAGCTGTGCCATCCTTGCCGTTAGTCAGGTGGCATTGCAGGTTGCATTGCCGTCTCAGAAATCATGGAGAAACGCAGGGGTAACCAGGGGTAACGCTTGGCGAACTTACCATTGAACCTGGCTTTTGCTCACATTACAGCTGTAGTCTTGCTCAACCCGAAGCTTATGTTTCCCCTTTACCAGAATGAATGCAAGATCGACCAGATCGCGAATGGTACCTGAGAGAACACAATGTTCAGCCATAGCTCAGACTTGAAGGATGAGGAACGAGATATTTCACCTATTAAAAGAGGCAGTTGCGGCTGACTGCTGCGCACCATCAACTTCCCGTATCGGTAGTATTTCATGGCAACTTCCACAAAATTCTGGTAGATAGTCAACAAAACCGTGTTTGGCGAGTTGAAGTTCGTGTCGAGGAACATTCTGTTTGTTTGAATCTTGAAGGCACTGAAAGACCCATCCGTTAACAAAGATTGGCGTCTCCATAATATACACTCACTTTAATGCTTTCCGATAAAATGTTTCACCAGGCTTCCTCCATGAATCGACCGTGAGGGTATCGGCTAAGACTACATATTCTTAGCAGAGGATCAATTCGAGCGGGATAGCATTCAATACCCGTAGCCTTTCTTCTGTTTCTGTCTTTGGTTATCTCTAGAGTCTTGGTGTTGATCATATTACCACAATAAGGGAACGCAACCCCATCATCCAAGAGAGGCACTTGATGTCCATTGATGACGAGTTCGAAATTTGCGAGGCTCTTCGCCGGATTGACCTCTACGCCATAGTCCAGTACACCGTCGTGCATGATTTGCAAGAATTTTCTGGCATGCGCTTTGTTCGTGGTAATCAAGAGGAAATCGTCGATTAGTCTCATTAGAATACTTTCGTCCTCTTCCAAGAAGCCAAATTTCTCTTCCTCTAATTGCGCATAGAAGTAATTGCAGAGCAAAGAGGACAAAATTGATCCTTGGGGTATTCCATTCTTTTGACGAAAGAACTTCTTCCCAATCTTGACGATATTCCTCTCCACGTGATCCTTGAGCAGGTCTAGCACTTTCCTCTTTTTCTGTGAGGTTTGCACAACGCCGTCAACGAAGACCGTGTTCTTTCTCACTTTTGCGGGGCCTTGCCCGATCACTTCGTTGAAATCTGGGAAGACTGTACCTGCTCTAGCTATGGAGACAAATTTGCGAGCAGGCTTCGACTGAGTGGTATTTGCATGGCCGAATTTGGATATATCAGAAGCCTTAATCTCCGCATGGCGTGCAATTCGATACTCATCCTCTGAAGCGATTTGCTCCATAACCCGGACCAGCTTTCGTTGGGGAATGGTATCAAAGCAGGATTTAGCATCCGCTTTCACAAAGTAGAGTCGTGCTTGCGTAGAGCTCCCTTCTTGACGCTTGTTGGCGAATGACTTGAGCTTCGGGTACATGTCTCCAACGGAGAATAGCGCAGAGCCAACAAGCGCTGGCTGCTTTCTCTTCTCGAAATCGAAAACGTTGAAGACAGGTGCCAGGACCGAATTTATACTCCTACCCAGAGTGACCCGGCCATTTTGTAATTTCGTGATTCGTCGACGAAGATTCGTGATTGGCCGTAAACCGTTACTCTTTGGAAGCAATCTGATCTGGCTAAATCCCAGAGGGCGCGCATCAAGGATCTGCCTGGCTTGGAGCGTCTTGAGTTCCTCGAACATCGACGACTTTAGAACTGATATTGTAGGTTCAGTCAGAGATCTCCACACGTCATGTCTGAAGTAAAACAGACGATTCTGGTGGACATTAGACTCCGTAACATGAAAATTAGACCGAATCAAAGGGATCAGTAATGAGTCGAAAACATAGTAAAGAAACTCTAGAAATATTTCTTTGCGCTTTCGCATGTCCGAATCTGAAGCTTTAGTAGTAGATTTTATGTTGGCTGGTATCAACCATGCTATTTGACTTAACTGCCGATGTTAGCGTTGCGTGGTGATCTGGCGGAGGGCAACTCACCTTCAACCCTTGACAAACTGTGTGCAAAGTCATATTCTCAAACCTTCTAAGTCGTATGAATTTGTCGACGTGGCGCATAACAACCCCTTTGTTCTCCAGTCCTTGGGCGCTGTCGCCCCACAACCGATTTGGTATTACGTTAGTGAGCACAGCCCGACAGAAGGCAGAAACGTCTGAGTGAGGAGTTGCCAACGAGGTAAAAGATGTGTTAGAAGGGGCCGCCTGTACTTTAGGAGTGATTGAGATGGAACTTGAGCTCGAAAGAGTTTGAAAGACCTGGGTAACAGGCTGCATGGACAATTTCGTTTCCGGGCTGGCACGCTTTCCCTTCTTTCGCTTGCCCTGCTCATGACTTTTGGATTGCGTTTTTGGACAATAGTGCTTGAAAAGCTCGTGGTACGAGCTCTGGGAATGCAACCTCTGGAGCTTTCTTACGAGGTCGAATGCGCAGCCTCGAAGCCTTTGGGGTAGATGTTGTTTTACAGTTGTGGGATCAATTTTATCTGAATTTAGCTTGAGCAAATTTTGGTGTTGAACTTGGAAAATCTCCTGTTCCCGTAAAGTATAGTCTTTGAAAGGCTGAGAAGTCTCCTTTGGGTCAACAGTAGAGGTGAAGACGTTATGTAACCCAAACTGCCGTGGGAAGATATACTTCATAACATGGATAGTGTGGTCTTTGTTGTTATAATCAGGGTACCGATTGAATACGTCTAAGACCTCTTAGCTCATGGGAATGTGGCATGGATTCTGAACTCACGGATGTGGCGAAGGCCAAAGGTGACTCTGCCTTTCGTATTCAATGCCGCGCGTGCATAGAACATCCGATTACGTACGAAGCTAATGGCACTAGAGCTATTGACATTCTCCCGCGAAATACGGTGTAGTACATGGGTATTGTTACGACCCGAATCTGCATGCTTCAGCTGGTTGGGTAGAGTTAGTGAGTTTGGGGAAACCAAAGGTTTCAACTCGGTCAAAGGGGTGCCTAAAACCGTTATGAGCTTTCATCTACAAATTGACAGAATCTGTCGTACCTGATATTTGGTAGTAATTGCCTTGACCCTCGTCAATGGCTACAAACAAGCCACAATCGAGAAGCATTTCAAGCATAATCTGATCGCCCTCCTTGCCGAGTAAACTAAGAACTCCCATCCAAGCTGCACCTTTCAAGAGGTCGACATTACTGTTGGGATAGTAGGATACAAGTCCTGGAATACCAGCAATTGCACATAGATCTTCATGCGGTTGTCGTAGATTGTTGACACGCTGATAGCCGTGGCAAAGCATATGAGGTGGTCTATGAGCATGGCGATGAGTTTTGTTGAAAAGACGCCAAATAGTGAAATCAATCAAATCTGATTGTGACGAGCGAGTCCCACCACTACTACCACCTGTAAGACTGATTCGCTGAGAGAAGGCTTCGAAATCTCTCGCACGGAACAGGTCTGACAATTCTTTCCCGACATCTCGTATGCAGACTAGAGTTCTGTCAAAGACAGGATCATCTGCGGATGCTATTCGACGCCGTCCGATTTTTGAAGTTGGGGGCAATTTTGAGAGCAGGTGGTTCCTCAATGTCAAGATTTGGACGTAGTACAAACATAACGTGGGACATTTGAATTGGCTCTTTTCAGCCGGGGCGAGGTCGATCCTAGGGCTTTTGGAAGGTGTTTCAGAAGGATGCGTCGAAGATTGCCCTCGCTTTCGCGTTCTCGCCATTTCTACTGCCGCTGAGATAGCCACATCTCTAGTACGGAGTACTTGCGTACCGAGTCAATCCATTTCGTCACCGAGCATATTAAGATGAACGCAAAGAGGGATGCTCCATGTTAATGTCAGACACGCTTGAGCATTGTAGCTTCGTGATAAAAGACAACTCTCATAGGTAAAGTTAGTAGTGACACCAATGGCTGAGCGCGTCAACCGCGACACATGAAGAATTAGTCAGCAAATCAACACGCGCTGTGGCGCTGCCACTTCATACCTACATTACACCTTAGTATAGTACCTATTAAAAGGAAAGCCAAGCCGATCGGAAGCCGGAAGCCGGGAGCCATCCGAGGCAGACTTAAGGGGACCAGAACACCTCGAAAAGACGACTCGAAAAAGAGAAAGAGGACACATCAGTGGGTGCGCATTCTTAAAGATTACTCTGTGAGAGAAGGATGCCAATGCTATATGCTCTTACTCTTCAACGGTCGCTGCTGTTGTCGAGGTGGAAAGAGGTGGACGCACCGAAGTCCTCTGCTCGAACCAGTAAATTTTCTGCTTTCCCTGCAGAGATGGCTAGCTAGTGCAATATGATGCAGACAAAGTTTCTGTATACGCAGACGCAAGCCATACGAGTGTTCAATGAGTGACAGCCACTGTGAAGAAAGAAGCAAAAATGAAATCTCTCTTCCACCTGATTATGAGAGCCAAAGGTGGTAATGTCTTTTTGGTCTATCGGTAGGGGTGGTAAATTATAATAGACCTTCTGGGCGTGGCGACATACAGATGCGGAAAGCAGTACACAGTACTTTCGTAGTTGACAGCCTTGACAGCCAGATGGTCGGGTGTCTATGCTTGAGATGAGCGACGAAAAGTGCCAGCGAGACCCCTGTTCAGCCATACAGCGTCATTTTCGTGGGTCAATGCAGGTTAGTGACAACGGCGCCAAAGACTAAGATTGCCATCACGACGGGGGGCAGATCTCCCTGATAATGGTAGCGAGACAAGGGTGTCCACTACTCACTACTCGCTAGAAGTACTCACTACTTACTAGGAGTACCTATTGCAATAGATAATGTACCAAAGTAGAACTTGTGATAATAAAGTGAATAGCCTGAAGAACAACAAAATTAATGAGCTCATTTCTCTGCTCGTAGAATAACTCCCAATCCCTTATCAGCGCCTGTTAGAGACTCGGGTTTCAGAAACGAGCTTGTGGACGGTAGAGGCAAAAAGTGTGCTCCAATTTCATTGGAGCTGCCCTCCCGCCGCTCGGCCAGGGAAGCAGCACTTCCACCTCACCATACCTCCCCGACTTGCAGACAACGACACACCTGTATAATCTACCCTGTTTTGACGCGCAGCGACATCTACCTCTGCATTTCGGAATTCTGACAGCTCTTGTCCATTTCCTGCACCGCTACTCGTGGCTCCTGCCCAAGCCCATCGTGCGACACCTGGAACTAGTCACGGAGCCGCAACCTCCACTTGCTGTCCCACACCCTGTCTTCAACGTCCACTGTTTCGCTACCAAGCTTCTGCTTTCGAACCTCTGCGAGTGATGCTGGATTGATGCCTTACTCGTCAGGGTTACCATGTCCTCCCTCGACACGGACCACACCCACCATAACTTAGATCGAGGCGACGGTACCCAATCAACCTCTTCATCATCCCCATACAGCTTTGCAACAACTGTTAATAATCAAGTGTCTGCCACAACAGCTAGCTCGTTACTGCCTCTACCTGCCACAACTTACACACCGCCGTTGGCCCACAGATCCAAGGCGTCTACGCTTGAGCAAAACGTTGCAAGTGTTCGTGCCAACGGTAAAGTAAGAGACGACTCACCTGACCCACACGACTTTTACCGGCGTCCTCAAGAGGATGACAGGATTCACATAGGGAAGAGGGGGGGACAAGGGGAGAGAAGGATAGAACATCGCAACGGCGGCATGATAGGGGCGGGGCCTCACTCCAGACCGAGTCCAATTTCGACCAAAATCGGCTCACGTTATAATCCAACGCCTGCAGAAAGCTCTCCCTTAAGCGGTACCAAGGCGAACCCTACATTATCTAAGCCAATTGGTAAACGAAATACATCGTTGAAGGACCTGGTGGATAGATTCAACCAGACCGCTGATGGCGCCCTACCATTGCCCAATGGATCGACCTCGAGGTCACCATCCGCGAGCCCTGGTGGCCATCATACCGTGAGTGCCCGTACATCATCTCTATCACATCGAAACGGAAATGCCTCTGCCAGAACTGGGCCGTCATCGGCTCAAGCAACAGCAATTCCACGAGCCTATCCCCGCAAAGAGCGGACAAGCGAGGACGTGAGGACAAGCCCAAAATACAAAAGGACGCAGCGGAATCTGCGGTTAGACGAGATTGGCTCAAGACCATTAGCTTCCCAATCAACTACAGATCTACCCGATAACCAGACGAGGAGACCGCTTTTTGGGGAGATTTTAGCAATGAGCCCCAGCAATCCTGATTTAGGCTATGGAATACCCTCAAATACTCGTCGTCGACGAGGATCTGAAGGTAGCATGCATAGCCCAAATCCTATGTTTCCTCAAGACCGAGGTCGCCCAGAAATATCACCTTCATCACCCACTGCTTGGTATCTAGGAGCGACGCCTACCTTAGAGGAGATCAAAACAGAAAAGGCTATACCGGAGTTACCCCGAAACATGCATCGTCGCACAAGGAGTGACTTCACAAGCGGGCCTTCCGGCCCGCCAACATTCAAAGTCTACGGTACCAATCTTTCACCGCCGCGAGATCCGCCTTCAACTTCAAGCTCCGCTAACACATCGAAACGGAATTCGCAATCACGAATTCCGATAAGCACTCGACGAATGAGTGCAACATCGGACTCCGGCAACTCTACGCAATCAGCACGGGCCAACTCAGCACTTGGAAGAGCTAAGTTCAGGTCCCCAACGCGTATAGCGGCAACTACATCAAAACACAATAAACCCCAACGAAGTCCACCACAGCAATCCCGATCCAATACCCCGCAGAAGTCGCCGCGGCGCAGCGACTTTACTTGTACAACACAACGTCCCGCCACTAGCCCCCGCTTGAATGCTTACATCTCAGCTCCTATGCCAAAAAAGTCTCCCCCATTACGCAGCTCTAGACCGCGCCAATCTGTTACGAACGCGTCAACTTCAGCGTCGCGCTCCCGAGTCGTCGACCGCTTTTCTCCTCACGACAATGGGAGCCCACGGAACATACGAGAAAGAAAGCCCCACAAACCACCAGAGCTTGCAGGGGTGGACTTTGCAGCAAGGAGGGAGAAGATACAAAAAGCGGTCACACAGACTGTCAGAGAGAATGAGCGGCAAGACGAGCAAAGGAGGGCATCTTTGGCTTTAGAGCGCCAGTCTATAGCAGTGTCTACGATGTCTAACGGAGATGATCTACCTGCCCACGAAGATGCTGCTAATCCTCCATCAGAACCTAGTACAGAAAGTACCCACGAAGTCCAGCATGATGGTTCCCGCACTTCGATAGAAGAAAATCCGCAAATGGAGCGTGAATTGACGATCAATACCGGCCACCTCACCGAGAGATCCGTCTTGGATTTGAGTATAGAAGATTCGCCTACGCTTGGGGTATTCAATCGTTTCTCCTCAACCCCAGCTCGTCCCCAAGGAAAAAATACAACACCACCATCCGATGCCGAACCTACATCAGCCGTCACTGCGGGAACATCCGACTCCGTTGATACGTTTTTTGATGATGAACCTCAGGATGACTCGATCGTCAGCTCTCGCCATCATTCATATGAGCAGCAGAATTTAATGGAGCACATTATGACTATGCGGGATTCAAGTCCCAGTCCAGATAATATTCGAAGGCCAACGACCACCGAGGGTTCAACATCGGAAAAGGACGATCAAGAATCCATACAGATTATGCTGGGCGATACACCCATAGTAGAAAATGCAACGGCTCAGGAGCAATTCGAAGAAGGGTTTGAAGAGCCAGACCCTCAATCTAGCGAAGGATCCGAGGGTCTGTGGAACATGAGTTCTTGGACTTCTTCAAGAGCACGGGACGAGCGAGATGCGCGAATGGAGCGAATAGATGAACATTCACCTCCGCTTCCAGAACAGCAGGCTCATCTTTCTACCTCCACTTCTGGAAGCCAGCAGACTCCACAGCCCTGGTCTCCTTCACCATCTAGCTCAGCTCACACAACTCGGACTACCATGGACAGTGACGCATACAGCACCATAAACCGTGTTCTGGATCATTATCATGATCCAAGTGTCGTCAGTCCGGAGCTAATGCACGACTTTCAACAGCAAATATTCACACAATCACCGGATCTGGCCCGCCAGGGTGGTTGGGATCCAAAGAAAGTGACGCAACTATACCTGCAAGAACTGGCAAAAGAAAGATACCGACAATCAAATACAACACCTGACTCCTCGGCGCATCAAATCAGACCGCGAACCAGCTCTACGATGGTGCCCGAGGTGCCCGAGAAAGAGGTTAGAGATGATTACGACGAGAAAATGGTGGAACGAATGGAGCGCGGAAGTGAAGAGCAAACGCCACAAGCTACCTCTCTTGATGTTGATGAGGGAGACGCGAAACCCGCAAGAGCGAGTCTTAATCGTCCCGATGACTGGGATATGTCTCCATCACTTGGAGGGCTCGAATTGCAAGCCGAAAGCTTAGACAGCCCTGCAGGCGATAGGCCTGAATTACCTCCAAAAGACTGGAGGCCTGGAAGGACGGAGCTCGCTGATGTGCAAGATCTCCGAGAAGGTCAGCTAAGGCAGGCAACTTCGCGCCCAGAGCTACCACCAATCGAAGGACTAGGCATTGCAATTAACATTTTGGAGCCCCAGAGAACAGACTCGCCTGTTATACCACCGCCGCCCGTACCCGATCATTCTCCACCTCCTCCACCGGTTGAGCACCCACCTCCAACAGCTTTGCGGTCACCACCTTCACCAAGTGTATACAGTAAACGCGTGCCGTCGAGCATCTATCCTCCCGTGACCCCAGCTGGTGATGGTCCTGGTCCACCTCTTCCCAATGCCGAACCTTATCGCCAGTCTAGATCGGTTGCTTCATCGATACCACCCTCGGGATCCTCTGCTGTCTCTCAGGAGCGACCCAGCCTAGATGGACCTTCGACGGATGCCACTTCCAAAAACTCATCGCCTTCGCCTGATCAGAAGCGCCTCACCAAACGACGACATATCATCAAAGAGCTCGTAGACACTGAGCACTCTTTCGGCCAAGACATGAAGGTCGTTGATGACATATACAGAGGCACGTCTAATGTCATCATCATATCTGCAGAAGACGTGAAGACCTTATTCAGCAATTCTGATCAGATCGTTGCCTTCTCGACCAGCTTTCTTGATGCCTTGAAACAGGCCTCCAAGTCAGTTTATGTGTTGTCAAAAGCGAAGCGATGGAGGAGCAACCGTATCAGTAATGCGACATCGTACAACAGTACGACGGATGACCAGTCGTCGCTTAATGGATCAGATCTTACTGATGAAGAAAAAGACCGTCAGACATTCATTGGCGAGGCCTTTGGACATCACATGCTTCAAATGGAACGTGTTTATTCAGATTATCTTAAAAACCACGACGCGGCCAATCAAAAGCTTCAAGTGCTGCAGAAGAATCCCAAGGTACAGATATGGCTGAAAGAGTGTCGGGCGTATGCTTGTGATCTGACAACTGCATGGGACCTCGATTCTCTCCTCGTAAAGCCGGTTCAGCGGCTCTTGAAGTATCCATTACTTTTGGATCAACTTGTGGAGGTGACGCCGGAGAATCATCCTGATTTCACGGCTTTGGACATTGCTGCCAGGGAAATGAAAGGGATCTCAATGAGAATGAACGACATGAAGAGGCGTGTCGATATTATGGGGGAGGTCATTCAACCACGCAAGCGCAAGGAGTCCGACGTTCGAATTGGTCTTTCAAAGGCCTTCGGACGGCGGACTGAAAAGCTAAGGCAACAAGTAGGCCTTTCTGATATGGTGGAAGATAAAGCCTACACTGCAGTCTCTGAAAAGTTTGGTTCACACTTTTTCCAGCTTCAAGTGGTTATGAGAGATGTCGAGATGTACACCAACGACGTCCAGATGTTCATGAACCGGTTTTGCGATTTTGCAATAGCTATGGAGGCACACATTGATGTAGCGCAGTCAAGTTATCCTGAGCTTGAGAGCAGGTGGCGCAAGTTCAGGCAATCCACGAGAGAGATGTCAATGACAGCGCTGACTGACCACGTAAGTTCCCGTATGGTGAGCCATGGTTGTTACTGACCAGTCCCAGATAGCGGCTGTTCGCAAGAACGTCATCGACCCCATGAACACCCTGCTGAAACTTCACGACGCTCCTCAAAAACTCATGCAGAAACGTAACAAACGGGTGGTTGACTATGCGCGCCTCAAGACCATCAAGGATCGAGGAGATAAACCGGATAAGAAAACCGTTGAACAGGGCGAACAATATTTAGCAGTCAACGAGACTCTTAAGGATGAATTGCCAAAGCTGTTCTCCATGACAGCAAAACTGGTCGAAGCTTGCCTAAACAATTTTGTCCAGCTGCAGTTACAATGGCAGGTTATATGGCGCAGGAAACTAAGCCAGGCTATTGACGATCAAAAAGCCCCTGGCAGGTTAGAGGACATTGAGGATGCATTCACGAATGACTGGCAATTCTTTGATGCTCAGGTTATGTCGTTGGGAATATGCAATGGCTCGATGCTTAACGAGGTGGCCAACCAAATGAATCTTTACTCTTCGGCTTCAAACACTCTCTATAGCGATAACGGGAGTACGACACGCATTGGATCATCACTGGAGCTTTCAAAAAGACGTACCCTCTCCGTGAGCAGCGAACAGTCGCCTGTGCTGCCTCAGCCTGATTTCGGTGGTCGCGGCAGTGGGAGCTTCTTTCCAATTTCCGACGCAACGACTCTAGTCCCCTCCAGTGGGTACTTTGAGAACAACCGTCGTATGCGGGCTAGCTCAACACTCTCAGCTCATAGTCCGCGAACACCCGAGGTCCCTGGTAGCTACCCTACGTATTCTAACAACACAACGCCTGTCAACTCAACCCCCGGACGTCCATCAACTGCGAATCCTCGAACTGTTACCGAACCTCTGCCGTCACCATCTCGGCCCAGTACCGAAATTCCTAGCTTTAATCGGCCAAGCCAAGAGTCAACACGTCCTGGCAGGACATCCGGAACGACATATCCTCCGATTTCTACAAGCACCCAGGGTCGTGCCCCTTCGCCATCTTCACGATACTCGGGTTTCTTCTCCTCCGCGATGCCCATGTCTGACTCTCCGCGTACGGAGTCGCCAGGAACGGGCCAAACACCAACTTTCAATGTGATCTTCCTCGCTGCGAGCGTTTATGAATTCAATATTGATCGAGCAAGGAAAGAAGCTGGATACCCTTATCTGACCTACGTTGCTGGAGAGGTGGGTACTCATGTGATAAACAATAGTTTTTTTGAAGCAATACTGACAAGTACCGTAGATTTTCGATGTCATTGGCGAAAAGGGCGAGCTTTGGCTCGCAAAGAACCAGGACGACTCCGACAACCTGGTCGGCTGGATATGGAACAAACACTTTGTCAAGTTGGCTTCATGAGCCTCCCACTCCTTCCGCGGTTCAATGACCCGCATGAATATTTCCTTCCCTCGCTTACATACAAGCACCGCATATGGTATGGCAAATCATTGGAGCCTAGCAAGTCGAATACGCATCATCTACGTTCAAAACAAGGACCCTCGGCGCAAAGGGCTTTCCTTCCGGAGTCCATTCACGGATTGATATGGTAATCTTACTTTTTCGAACAATGTACCTTTACAGCGAAATTTTGACAGCCAGCAAGCAAGCGATTTCTTTCTGTTGTAATCATGTTCTGGGAAAATGGGGGCACGAGGACTACGCATTTCACGAGCAACGGACGCTCTCACGGCGTTGGAGCAGTTCTGTAATTGCGCGATTGTTTTATTTTCTGTGTCTCGGGAAAGAGGCTTCAGAGTTGTTGTAGTATAGATACCCGCCTTTGATCTCTCTTGATCTTTATAGAGGAGCGTCCCTCTTGGGTATGGCAGGGATTGCCGAATGGCAGTAAGCATCAGACATCGGCTGAACGAATGAAGGGGACATGCACCATGATTGCAACATGACTGACACTGAGTACGAGTACATGCCTAAAAAGCTCCTAAGTTTGGTGCTGGACGCGTAGGTGTAAGGTAGGTGCAGTAACTAAGGTACCCAGCAGTCAATGACGAAGGATGATATGCTTCGGATGTCGGCTTTACAAGCAGTCCATGGATCGCCCCACTTAATGAACCCTATCTTAGGTACCAAGCCGTGAGGTAGATGGTGGATTCGTCAAGCTTTGCGGCGCGGTCTTTGTTCCGCCGCCAGCCACGTAGAGTGATCTGCAGACACAATAGAAGTATGCTGACGAACGAACAGAAGAGAAAGAGAAAGAGAAGGATTAGAGAGAACAGATTGGACTGGGGAAGAGGGGATAGTTCCTGGTAGGCTGGATAAGGGAACTGATCACTGCGGGGGATGACGAGATTCTATAACGGCGATCATCAAACGGGAGGATTGACAGCTGCAGCAGCGATCCGCTCTTTCGTTTTCTGGGAGGGGTTTTCTTCTTCGGTAGGATTAGGGAAGAATTTATAGGATATTGTGGAGTGCGGGACCGGGGAAATGGTGGATGGTGGGCCTGCCGGGAGGGCTTCTTGGGCTCCTTGGGCTTCCTTGTGGCTCCTCTCGGGGGGAGTGATCAGCCAATTAGTGGCCGGCAGTCGCCATAAGCCCCCCCTGGTTAGGACCCGGAGACTATCCTATTGAAGGAAAAGGTTGAGGCTATCTCTACGCTTAATGAACCCAGCAGTCTGGTTCGATCAGCGGAGGGGCGAGGGGCTTGCTCTATGGCGAGGGGCTGATTCTCTACCTTTGTACACCTCTCCCCATCCATCTCTTCTTCTCTTTACCCCCCCCTAATTCTCGCTGCTAGAACTACCTTACTATTCTTTCTAACTCCCTCTACATATACATTTTCTATTACACTCTCTCTCACTGCAGCTACTCTGCATATCCTTCAGCTTCCATGTAGCACCCTCGTACCCTGAAGCTTAATCTTCTACCGAGCAAGGTCGCATGCACTTCCCTGCCCCCCACGACTCCGACATCGTTCAGACGGAAAGTGGCGACTTCTATTTGTATAACAAAGTTCCTCCATATCGCTCTTGCCTCTCTTTAGCTAGACCGCTCTTGCCTCTTAACAAGGTAGCGGTTGTACTATCCTAATTCCAAATCAACATGGCCATGTCTCTGGCTCCACAACGACAAACACCAATCCCTCCTCCTCTTCATACCATGACAACTCCACCTCCATTGGACGTCAACGGTATCATGGGCGGCAACGATAACAATGGGGTCTCGTACCCTACTCCTTCGTCAACATCCGCTGTACGACCCAGCGTCAGTTTACCTCCCAACACCGCACCTCCTCCCGAACCGGTCCCCATAAGTGCAATGGATCGTGGAAGGATATACAGGTACGAAAGATGCCGCCCAATTACAGAGTCTCTCGCTGAATTATGCTCAGCCTTGATGTCGTGCAACAACCAGTTAGAGCCCGCATGTGTGGGTTTGGAGACAAGGTGCGTACGTATCATATAGGGAACATGTCCAATGCATTGCGTTGGTAGTCCAACATCACGAGATACAGCGTTGCTGAGCCATTGGTGCGTACAGGATAGACGCCCAATCACACCACCGCCATGCATTCGGTTGGTCGTAAAGGATGCCAACACGAAAGAAGAGTTAGACATCAAGTCAGTATTCCCCAACTTGGGATATTGTTCCGCCCTCTGTTCAAACGGTCACATAGGATATGTTGCGTTAGGACTGCAGGGTGACTAACACTACAAATTCGTAGTGATATTGACACTTCCTACTTCGTTCTTACCGTCGACCTCTGGTCAGCAGATGCAACGAAAGAGGTCAATCTCGTAAGACACTCTGCTACCTCACCCTCCATCTCCGCCGGAACACACTCGTCGTATCCTCCACCTCCCGAAGATCTCCGCGCACAGTCTCTTTATATTCCAAACGCCACTGTACAAGCCCTTATGTATCAGAATGATAGGGATAGTGCGCAGCAACAGCAGCTGAACAATTACCAACAAATGCCTAACGCATACCATCAACACCAATATCCTCAATCGTCAACATCTGCTCCCCTCCCGCCTCCACCTGTACCTTCTCAAGTTCAGCAGCAAGGCTACTATAATACCCCAACAACTACACCAATCACACCCACAAACTACCAACAGGCGATGATACAAGGCCAAGGCCCGCTCCTTTCACCTTCGGGCTCTTGTGACCCTCGCTCCCACCCTAGCGGCATGTTCACCAGAAATCTAATTGGCAGCCTTTGCGTGAGCGCTTTCAAGTTGACCGATCCGGACAACCAAATGGGCGTCTGGTTCATATTGCAAGATCTCAGCGTCCGAACAGAAGGATCATTTCGGTACGTCACTATAATACTATGTGCATATTATTCAATTGCTGATTTCTGGTCCCCAGATTAAAGATGAATTTCGTGAATGTGGGCTCCCACACTCAACTCCAGACCCTCAACACCGCCTCTGCACCCGTCCTCGCCTCCTGCTTCAGCGACGTCTTCCACGTCTTCTCAGCCAAGAAATTCCCCGGCGTTATCGAGAGCACCCCCCTGAGTAAATGCTTCGCTACACAAGGTATCAAGATCCCCATACGTAAGGATGGTATAAGGGGCAATGAGAGGAGGCCTGGTGATGGCGACGACGACGATTGAATGATTCGAAAATCGATATCGAATGAAGTATAATGAGCTATGATGGGTTCTACGCCTTGTGCTACGCTAGTACTTTTTAATAAAAATCTGTGGAGGCGTTCTGTGATAGCTGGGAGATGTTATAGAAATGGGTCAGTACTGAAAATCTCGGTTTGAGTCTCGTGGAGAGGTATCGTGCATCAATCAATTAGCTATTCATCGCTTATGGAGTGTCAACTCCCATTCTTTTAAATAGATGGAATAAGAAGGGCTAGCCTTAGCTTTAGCTTAGTCAATTGAAGAGAGGGGTCTGTCTATTTATGTGAACGTGGAGTCGTTTGTTTGTACTATGGAAATGCTTGATTGTGTACCTATCCAAAATCTCGCTTGAGATATCCTTACAGTAATCATTTCATTCATTCATTCGTTCGTTCGTCAATTATCTCATTCCCATCCAGTTTGGGACGCGAATGTCCTCCTCCCTTCCCTACCATCTCATCCATCCATACCCCTGAGAAAATCGCTTATCTTAATTGAGATGGTAATTCGTCCATCCTACCCATTCTATCCCTTCCTCTTTCTTATTTTATCTACCCGCCAACCAATTCCATCCATCCCATCCTATGTCAAAGCTCCTCACCTCACCACAGAGCCCCCCCGGGACTTTCCGTTTCGCTATCTCATATGCTTGATTCCTATCCTGACAAGAAAGGGAAGGAGATATACAATGGTGAGGAAATATATATATCAGGAGGGAGGGGGGTAGATTGATGGATAGGTGGATGAGTGGATGGATGGATGGATGGGCAGATCTCGTTGAGGTTCAGGGGCATTAGGTGGCTGGTCTGAATGGATTTGACTTGATTAAACTGAATTGAACTGAGTTGGATGGTTTGCCTTAATTGCTTACTGACGGGGTTGCGTTATTTCATTATTGGCTGGGTTATGTCGGTTCGTTTTTTGGGGGCTGCGTGCGTTGTTTTGTGGTATATCCCTTCTTTGGGGACGGGTTGTTGGGAGGTTTGGTGTTAGATTTGGTTCGGTTTGGGTTGTTGAATTCAGGGTTTGAGGATTGAGGGTTGAAAGCATTGTCGGTTCGTGGGTGGGATAGGAAGAGAGAGAAGCGGGGGGGTGCGGAGAGTTTGGTGGGTGTGGCTTTTTTGTATGGCGAGAGGGTGAGGTGTATGCTCTGTTCTGGTTGTGGTGGGTTGAAGGTGGGAGGCTAGGTATTTGGTCCTGAGCTTCCGTGGTGGATGTTCGTGGGAAAGTTTGAGGTGGCACGGCATTCTGATACGCATACCTTTTCTTCACTACTCCTCTAGTCTGTTTGTCCGTCGGTTGACTGTTTCAATTCGAGTAGGAGCGATCTGGGTTCCCTGGTGCAAACGGTTTCTCTTTCTCGCAGATTCTATGAGATCCAGGATGTCATCATAGCCTCTCCGCGCGGCTTGGTCTATGAACCACTGCTCAATAGAGTCTGGATCGGCTCCATGCTTAAGGAGGAGTCTCACTCTAGAATCACTCCCGCAAGTGACAGCCTGTGATATGGGCGTTGAGCCATCTTTGGCCGTCGTGTTTACTTGAGCACCTTTTTCGAGCAGGAGTTCCACCATGGTTTGAGACCCTTGCCATGCGGCGACGAATAGAGGAGTTTCGCCATAGTCATCCATAGCATCCACTTTGGCCCCCCAATTGAGTAGGAGCTCCAGGATGTTTTTGTGGCCGTTACATGTGGCTTTGAATGCAGGTGTCAAACCATCGTCGCCTCTGGGGTCTACTTCGGCTCCTGCCTCGAGGAGCTGTTTGACTATAGCTTCATGGCCAACCTCGGCGGCGTAATGAAGAGGTGTACTCCCTTTGTCATCACTTACGTCAATCTCGGCATTTAAGGTGTCTCGATCAAGAATGCAGCTAATGACACTTGAAAGGCCGAATGTCGATGCAATGTGTAGCAAAGTCGTTTCTTGACTGATTGGAATTGCCTCACCCGCCAATGTTACGCCCTCTGCGGCCCTCCCCCATACACTCAATGCGCGTAGTACGCTAGGTTTTGGTTGAAAGAGCGCAATTAGGTCGTCTTGAGGTACATTTTCCCGTTCGACAATCTGCGCGTGGGTAATCCAGTACCTAGTAGCATATGCAATCAATACAGATCTTTTGAAATACTCTCTGAATAGCACTTCTTCCAAAGAAATATGCTTGATACAAGCTCTTGAAATCCAGAAATGACCCCGCGCAATGACGCTACCAGTCAGATGGTCGCCCGGCAGCTGTTCATCAAAGAGGCGAAAGCCATCTTGAAGGAGGAAGTCCATCACCGACTGATGGACAAGTTGGACAATTCGTTTACGACCATGTTTCCCAACCTCAGCGAGACCTTGGGAGAGACTAAGAACTCTCCTCTCCATCTCCTCATCGTTCTCTGCGTATTGACCAAAGGTCCGAGACTCCTGAAGCGACGCGTGGGAAGTATGAATATCCAGTGCTATAGCATCGCGTAACTCTTGTAAAGTCAAAGGTCTGAATGCAAAGCATATCCACTGAAATAGACGTAAGGTTTGTGCCATATCGTCCGGCTCGGTTCTTCCGATAATCTCTTCATACAAAGTGGCCAACTCCGGTGGTAGCCTCCGTATCAACGTACAGATGGCTGTTTGAGATTTTCCATTTTTGTAGAATTGTATAACCCGAGGAGTTACCAGCGCTACCCATTGGAAATTACCAGCAGATCTCTCTTTCATTTCACGAAGAATGGATTTGGCGAACTTCTCGTTTTGAACAGCAGGCTGAATCTTGTGCATAATATATGCATCGATGTCATGAGCATTTCTATGCTCTACAGTGATTTCGATGCCAGCTTCCTCCAACGAAATGATAGGATAATGCCGACATGCAAAACAGATGGCGATTGAGTCTGCAAAGCGGCGAAACTGTTCCACAAGACGGATGGCAGGATCTTGACCACATTCATCAAGTGCATCGATATAGAGACGCATTGGGAATGCCCTTGCTGTCTCGGTGACATGTGAAGCGAAAAAATCCTGCAAATCTCTTTCACGCCAATCCCACTTTTGTCCGTGTTGACCCTCCGTGTTGCACCTCTGTCGATAAAGAGAAGCAAATTTTCTGAGTAAGTCCGGAACTTGTTGTAAGATCTGATGTAGAAGAGAGCGGAATAGCCCCAGAGGACTTTTTTGGATGAGGGAGCCCCGACCATGAAAGAAAAATGAGGCCAAGATCGAGCCCTCATTATTCTGTTTTGCAGCCTCGAAGGCATACTTCAAGACAGTCGACTTTCCCGCTCCCGGTTTCCCCTTGATCCACAGCAACCCTCGGTGGTCTTCATACCACGTTCTGTATGATCCATGGACCAAGATCCATTGACACGTGGTGTGCGCTGGATCGTTAATGTCGTCCCGGCGCCAATGCATTTCGGGGAAATAGAGCGACTGAAGGCAAGCTTTTGATGCAATCGTAAGCCGCCTATCTTTAGAGATGTAGCTGAAACAGAGGTCATACCTTTTTCATCCTCTGTGAGCTCGGTTGGCTTCGCTGGTATCTGGGGATCTACATGACGTCACGTGAGCGTCACTCCAAGCAAATAAGGGTACAGTACGGTTGTATTTACTGTCGAGTCGAGCCTTGATAATTGATGGAGCGTCATTAATGAAATCCTTCAAGACGTTGCATATTTTCTCGAGTCCATTGCAGCCAGACTCGGGGAACTTGACCATATCCGAATGATTACCATCTAGTGACATGACATAGTCATCACCAGTCTCCCATGATCGTCCACAAGCTGCTGACTCGGGACTCACAAGTAATTCCAAAGGACCTTTTCGAGACCATTCTCCCGTTACAGCATCCTGTTATAATTTAGCTTTGTACCCTAAGAGCGCAGGATCTTACCTGAATCACAGTAGGGGATTTCCCTAGCTCATAGAACTGCACGATCTTAGAGTCTGGAAAACTGAACGTTCTGCAGAACTCCGCATGCAGTTTCTCTCGCAGTGAATAGCCGAGCTGTTGATCGAGAAGGTTCAGGGTGAATCGAGCAGGCGTCCTGAGGACCATGCTTGCTAGTGCTTCTACATGCATCCCTCGACTTGGTACACCGAAGAACAAGGCTCCATAGGTGGATAGGAGGTTTATTCGGTCGTTTGGATTAGTACTATATCTCATGCGAGTCATAGCCTCCGACGTCGTAAGAACTAGCGTACTTGGTAGATTGCGGCCAGAACATACTCACTTCTTTGAAGATCCATCCGCCGAGGCTGTGCACCATATATATAATGGGCATAGAGTGTTCATTTGCCTTTGGAGAGTACTATGTGAGGCAATGAAAGTAGTGACAGGTGCTGGCTGCTGACCTTCGTTTTCAGCCGCAAGATGCGCAACTGTTGTTTGAATGTCTTCGCATACTCGAAGACGTCTGCGATTGACTGATGGTCTGTCAATTCGGACTTATAGCCATATGTCCAGATACGAAGTTGAGGGCAGCGGTATGGTAAGGAATCGCGTAACCACACATAGGGCGGCCTAGGTGACTTGAACGATCCCAACGCATGGCCCGCCCACCCATGGATCACCACACAGCTAGTATGATTAGTGCAGATTCCTTCTCACAATTTGGAAAGCAAAAGGGCTCACTCAATGGTCTGTTCACAAGAGTTCTCTGCTGGCGATAACGGAGTAAATCCCTCGAAATGATTATCGAAGTAAATGCGGTCAGAACCATATCTCTCCGCTACTTCACGCCCGAGATCGAAGAACCAGCCACCTGACTCAGCATATACTGGGTCTAATTGCGGAGGTCTAGTGCGGAAAGATATTGTAGCAGTCTTGTAACAAGGCTCAGATCCATCGGATGCATCGTATGCCAGAGAATGGATCTCCAATTCGGCGGTCTCGATATCGAAAAAACGTCCTAAAATGGACACAAGCAATTCTTTACCAAAACATGTAGGGATCCGAGAAATTCGATAAGCTATCTTATCCCACTCAATCCTTCGCTGGCGACCTATACCCTGGAAAACCGGAAGGTGAGCTTCAGCTTCATCTCTTTTGCGCTAACATTGTCAATATCTAATTCTGTAGCCACGACAGGCATGGAACTCTACCTTCAGACCTGTATTTCTCGAATCTTCTTTGGGGTTATCTGGCGGTTCTGCAGTATTAGAGCGCAATCCTTCAGACATCATGGCAAGAGGAGGACCGGCGGTCAGGGCTAGGCGCTCTCTGGCCCAATTCTGTGGGCAAGGGGATGAGGGTTGAGTTCTTGCACATAGGGACAAAACAAAGGGACGATCACCGTGCTCAGGCGGGGTGGAATCTTCCGGGACTGCCCATGAAGCTTGTGTTAGGTCAATCAAGGCTGGACCAATAATGCTGCCCATCTAAGTGTTACGTAAGTTGTCGATAAACCGGCCACCAATTTCGAGCTTTCGGGGCTCGAAGGACACTGAGCGAATAGTCGAAATACAGTTAATCGTACATGATCCCAACACCATAATTCAGTATTTGGAGTTCCGCCGGGTGACTAATGACTACCTCGCCTATCTCATCCCCGGTGAACGAATGACTAAGGGCTCACCGCTATTGGAATCCTTGTCGTCAACGACTTCTCATCCAGCAAGGCGAATTTTCATCGGTCCTCTTACTTTCGGAGATCTTTCTGGCTGGACCAGCTTCCTGAGTTGTAGGATTCATTATGGTGTTGGTGGCGTACTCGAGCTCATGTCCAAGTGCGGACACACGTCGTACTGTTATATTGAATTGAGGCTGAATATGGATAGTCCAGCAATTCAGACTTGCATCCGACTGACTACTTTCATGAGGTCAAAAGCAAACCTTTCCAAGACTTTCCCCTTACTATTGCCTGAATTAGCAGAAACGTACGTCGATTCCAGCAACAACGGGCTTCCTCCTAGCCATGCCCGGCTGGAATGAGCTGCAGAGTACTAGGATGTACTTGAAAGCAAGGTCACATAATTAATTCTGAGGAGGGGCTTTATATCGGGGTATATGAGCAGGAGAGACCGCTTTTCCAGGGCGGGGTTGTATACGCTCGGGAGGAAACCTTTTGCGCGCCGGATGGAACCGTTCTCTATGGACCAGAAAATGTAAGCGTCGAAATCGAAGATCAAAGTTGCTCCTTGAACTTAAAGATTACGACTCTATTTTTAGAACCTTGATCAGAAACGAGATAATCCAAGACGGACAAATGTGTCGATTGAAGTGAGGATTTCGTGCCCCCAATGGTTGCAAGAGACCCCTTAATTCGACTCGTTCCCTCCATCAGTCGTAAGGATTTTTACGTCATCCTTTCTCTGAGGTTTGAGCCATGGGGTTTGATATGAAGGTTCTGTGGAGCCTCAAATCTTTCCAGACGATCTCTTGCTTCTTCTTTTACTAAGTAAGCCTATTGTGGCCACGAATGCGATACACATGGTATTTGACTGACGCTCTTGGCTTATCCGCAGGATGTTGCGTGCAAGTACGCATGATGTGGAACGACAATAGCTGAACCTGTGAGTGGGTTTCGCGGTTGGTTCTCTATCGTGCTCTACCAAGGTATTTCCTTTTAAGGCCGCATAGGTTCCAGTCTAAGGGGGTTGTGTACAGGCATATGGTAGATCTAGAAATGTCGTGAAAAGATTAGCATATATCATGATATGCTGTGAATGAATGCCTCAGTTGATACTGGGCCTCTGACCCTGCTTGATGGAAATGCGCTTCGAAGCACCTGTGAAGGGACTGGTGAAAGTTTGCCCTGGAAGTGACACGCCTCTATGCTTCTCGATGTAGCTTTGCTAAAGTTTAGCAATATTATCTAAATTAAGGCGACAACAGTTATTACGGCTGGATAGTTCAGTGGCAGAATTCTTGCTTTGGGTCCCGCCAATATGTAAGAGGTCCTGGGTTCAAATCCCAGTTCAGCCCGTATTTATTGTCGACATGAATTTTTTTTTGGCTTTGAGGTCGCACCGTTGAACAGCCTGGCAGCTTTCAGAGATCTGCTCTATATATCTAGGGCGGTATTCTGAGGAAGTCTGGCGCCAGTCGCGACTACTCTTCAATTTTAGAACCCATGTCCTTCCATTTTGACTGTATTCATCTTGGAGACGTCTGCTATGGCAGCACCTCGTATCCTGAGCCACGAACGAGCTTCCGCCAGAGATTCTATAAGTCTCTGAGCTGCCTTTGCGCTTCGGCCGGAAAGCTGCGAGTTTCAAACGTCTCACTCCTAGAACTACATGATGCCTCAGCGTAACTCGGCTTTGGACTAGCGGAGACCCCGTGCTCCTCAGGTCTCAATAACCGCAGCTTTGTCCACAAGCAACACTCCGCAACAGTCTCCAATTTTGCGGCCTCCTCGCCCATGTCACCCATCCACCCCTACCCTGCTCCTCCCGCTCACTCTACTCCACTGGCTCCTCAACCCTCCAACCGCTCTGTCTCGTATCCTCAAAGGCGTCCTCCCACCTCTCTCCTTGGGATTAAGACAAGAGAAGCAACATAATACAAAGCGGAAGAAGAGGAAGGATAGGAAGTATATGGTGGTGTTGGAGGGGAGATCGGTGCCGAGGGCGATTGGACGTGGATGAGTGCAAAGCATGGTATACTTAGCAAGATGAATGCTAGGAAAGGAGAGGCGGATGGAGCCTGCTTGAGGGAGGAGGATGTAGGGAACAATGAGGTAAGAGTGGTGGATACGCTTGCTGGAGGAGAGGATGGAATGGGGGGGAGGGCGAGGGGATAGAGAGAGGAGTGATGAATTGATTGATGGGTTTGTTCTTGGGATATGCAAGCACGTGGAATGATTATGAAGCTACTTGAGTTGCTACCTGAGATTTTTATTCAATAGAGGACTCTTTTGTGTTTCCTCGTACTCAATATATAAAGCTTATCAAATTAATCAATTACTCCATGATTGCCCAGCATAGGATTACAAACAAGGTCGAATGGTGACGCATTGCTTTGCCGTACATCTATGCATTTCTTGCTACTCCGTCGAATCGAGCAGCACGTAGGTATGCACTGCGAAAGACCACCTCCCTCTATCGTGGTTCGGGGTCCTTCTTGCAAGGTCTTCAAAAGCCTCGTACGTTACTACACCCTTTGGATCATCAAGTATTATAGTCATATCAAAATGTTCATAGATCTGGTTTCGGCTATATGCTTTTAATCTCATCGAGTCTCGAGATATAAGACGGCACAATATCTCAAAAACCCGCCAGGCAGGAAGGTGAAGATCAATCCTCATCATCCACATGCCCAGCGTATTCTCCAGACAGTTCACCCAAGTCCTCCTCAATAACCTTCCCATTGACCGACAAAGGCTGCACGTCCAGCAGTATGAAAAGCATGCGCCCACTCTTTGTCGGAGAGACATTCCGCCACTTATGGTTGCAAGCCCTATTGACGGAGCAATCGCCCGGGTACATCATTCTGCTCTCGCCGCTGTCAAGGCTGAATTCGAATTCTCCCTCGATAACGACGCCGTAGTTTATGGACATGGCGTGGTGAATGGGCGATTCCATGCCCGGAGCGAAGTCGATGAGGCGGGCGACTGAGCCCCGTTTGACGTGGATTGAAGGCTGCATCAAGCTGTCAGTAATGGTGCTCTCATCTAGGTATGCAGGCCGCAGGTGCAACAGACCTCGTGCTCTTTAGCACGCTTGAGATCCTTGTCGTCGTTCAGGTCCACCAACTCGCCTTTGGTGCTGTAGATGATGTTTGCGACTGCAAGTCCGTCGAGCATGATCTTATGATGGTCGCCATGGTCGTCAGGGAGGAAGACGCCCAGGCCTTTTTCATTGTGAGTGGTGGTGAAGCGTTTGGCATTTCGGAGGTCATCAGCGGGGAATCTTTTGATGGGGCCCTTGATTTTGGTGGGTATCCCGCCGTTGGGCATAGCTGGAGACATGACGAGGTGTCAAATTTGAAAGACAATGTTTCCTGGGTGTCGGGGTCCTGTGAGTTGTTCGATGCTGCCCGCCATCTTTCGAATACTGAATGCCATTATATAGCCATGACTTGTCTGATAGACTAGACATTCATGATGCGTCCGATGGGATACAAAGTTTCGGCCTCTCCCAACGGTGAGAGGTATTGCAGCTTCTTCGACGGCTCCCACGCAGCACCGAGCCGGCGGGTAAAGTGTCTATGTAACCTCGGAGGGCAGATCACGGGGGATTCCCCATGTGGGCTGCCTTGTGACGGCATAGATATATCTTGGCAGGGCGCAGATCCTCTGTGGATATACATTAGTGATGGTGAGTGGGATGAGTAACGACTCGTACAGAGTAAGTAGATGAAGTCAGATCGGTTTTTACGGAGCTTGACACTAAAAGTAATGAAAGTGCGCTAAAATGCTCAAGGGGCTTTCAAGGATACCGCCCCGGAACGGGCACTTGGTGTACCATGTGGATCACCCCGGGAGTAACACTTAGACGAAGCTTATTAGGCTTTCCCTCTGGGGCTTCGTTAAGCAGTCTACCCGGCTGCATTTAACCCCAGTAAAAGATTCATTCAGGGATCAAGAATGTTAATTTTGTATATCCACCCGCGAAGAACCAAGTAACCAGACTTATTACTTTGTCATGAAGATCACCGTTAATACTCATAATGCGCACTTTATCCGGTGGATCAAGCCTGGAGAAGGTAGCTTAGCACACGTTAGCACCCTTGTCTCTGGGCGCCTCTTGGGGTCCGTTCCGGGGCCGTGAAAATTAGTAGGGTAGTCAGTCCAGAGGACGATCGGTTCTTGAGCTCTTCTCAAGCGAGCACACCAGGCTCTAAAATGCTTAAGTCATCTTTGCTCGAGTCAATACTAACCATTGTGTTCATTGGTATTGTCAAGATTGGGGCCGTGTGCCCAATGTCGACGTTCAAGAGAATAGGAAACGTTGTGCCGTAACACTGGTCTGCAACAACCTGCGCAAAATCTTCTCGCATCTTCTCGTCATATCCATATGGCCTTCCAATGACTAGGCCACGAATCTCATCTATCACTCCAGCATTCACCAGATCCGCCATACAAGCCCTCATCGTTTCTAGACTGAACGGATCCTTCATATCTTCACCCATGGGCGTTTCCAAGAACAATATGCAATCACGATGAGCAGGCCAGAATCGGGTTCCTGTGAGCCGGAGTAGCGAGGGTAAGCATCCACCGAGCATTCTCCCAGTTGCGTTGCCTTCTCGAAGCCATCTCCAACTGGGTGAGGGTGACAGTCCTCGAGCTTTCTGTGAGGATTGGTTGCCAAAAAAGAACTCAGGCAAGTCCTGTGCCCATCCGGGAGATCTAGGCACATGGCCGATTGCTTTCCCAGCTGAGCCTTGGAGCACATGTAAAAAATGATCAACGGTGAATTGGAACGGTTTTGATACATCTGCAAAGTCCGTGAAAGTGGTAGGCCCATAGAAGGTTCGCAGACCAGTCTGAGAGAGGATTGCGTAGTGCAAGAGAGTGATATCGGAGTAGCCGCAGAAGATCTTTGGATGTGATCTGATCAGTTGATAGTCCAAGTGCGGTAGGAGCTCGTTGGCATGTGATCCACCAACGTTACAGACTATAGCCTTGATACTGGTGTCTCTGAACGCTTCATGGACCTCTTCGCATCGATGGAGCACTGAATCGTGGAAATTTACAGGCTCTTGGCTGTTGAAGATGACCTTGACGTGATATCCAAGACCCTCTACGAAAGTCTTCGCTCGCTCAAAGGGAGCTGGCAGAAGGTTGTTCAAGCGCGCTGAAGGTGAGATGAATGCTATTGTATCACCCTTTTGTAGCATGTTTGGGATGATCGGTTCTAGAGCCATGTTTTGAAATTGGCTTTTTTACCCTTTGATGAATTCTTCGGTGGGGAGGTACCTTAGGTATTGTTAAATGTATTAGCTGCATCGGAATACGGAGTTCGGAGTTCATGGGGTCCGTCTATAGTAGGTCTCCTCATACCCAGTGCTCAACACGGCTTATTGATCCCGTAGATGAATAAGGGTCACACATGGACGAATAATCAGTCTGTGAGATGGTGTATCACTGATAGGCGCCTTGCTCTATTTCATGGGCCCAATTTTCCATGAATCAGTACTTCTTGACGACGTGCGCAACATCCACCTGATGTACCGAAGCGCTATTGAACATAAGGTTACCTAGTCGGGCGCCCGGAAAGGACCATCCGGGCCAGCTCACCCCAGGCGGGCGGTCCCCGTGGGGCGCGGCAGTGTTACATTGCTAACACTGCATTAGGCTTAATAAAGGGGGACCTTGCGGGAATCAGCCGGAGGGAACCTGTCCCTAGGAAGCTAACGGTCATGCCCGCCATATCATGGCGCTAAGCACCCCTAACGGCAAAGCTCTAGGTCGGATCTTTGGGGCTTCTGCCCGAAGATCCTCTAGGAGTATTTCGGCCTTGGCCCTAGGCCTGTGGTCCTTACAACAGACCTGTAACATGTGCTCCGTCACATTATCACAAGCATCCATGGACCCCAACAATGCCAATTCTCCTACGAGCTGTATTGAAAGTAAGAAATATCTTCCCAGTCACTTCCATTACAAAAGCGAATCACCAGATGTGGAAAACGGTGTTGCATCCCACTAATCTCTCCACTACTAGATACTCCCCATCAACGTAGATACCTTTTCATATCTTGCTTTCTTTAACTTTTCGAACATTTGCCCAAGTCTGCTAGCCAGAGTGCCGGGATTCTACAATCTGATTATTTCATGTCATAGTTTCGTAGCACGTGATCATTTTCGCTTTTACCTGTTTGACCGTTTAAAGGTATGCCATCTAGATTTCTTCCCAGTCTTATCGGTTTCGTCGCTTTCATCTTTCTGGGCTCTGCGATGCTGCACCTCACCAAACTGCTTGAGGCTTCGATGGAGTTTGTTGACTCCAAATACAACTGCACCGCTCGGAGGAAAGGCTGTGGAGGCTATGGGGGCAGCGTCGACTCTAGTGATCACTTTCTGCAATGACTTTCCGCAACTGGTATGTCCACGATGGGCGCAGTCGTCAAGCAAGCTTTGCGCGGTAGGGCGCCAGAAGACTCGCTTTGTCAAACTCATGCATAGGCCACCAACCACGCTCTGAGGTAAGATTCGCATGCAACTTATACTAGCAGTCAGGTAAGCTCTGTTCGACGGAACAGTCGACCACTTATTACAGAGCTGAATTGTGTCCGCGGGAAGTATGACGTTTCCTAGCCCACGACAAGCTAAAATCATCATCTCATCGTCTTCCGCTAGGGCATCCCATCCGCAGCCTGAGAAATCGATGGGAAATTTTCTCATTCGGAATTCGGGAGGTCTGTCGATGAAGTCCAGGAACTCCCAAGCGAGCACCTTGGCAGAAGGAAGCGTCTGGTTTGCTCTGTTCTCCGATCTTCTTTGTTTGCGCGCGATTCTACATCCTTGCAAATCCCTCCAGATCTGTTTGATCAGGTCTCGTAGGAACCATTCGCTATCGTCATCCAGCAGAGTTTTTACCAAAAGCTTGTAATTATCGATCAATATCTTCTCAATCACATTCTCCCCTTCCCACTCCGGTTTGGCGTACGCCAGGTTGACACCAGGAGTATGTCTTTTGATCCAGCATTGAGCCATATGCAGCAGGACATGCTGTACCGGAAGAAGCCAACCGCGTTGTTCGCCGGCATCGTATAAGATCATGGACATCGTTCGGGCGGTGACAAGGATATCGTCATATTTCGCGATCTCTGGTGACACTTCCACGCTCCGTGAGTATACCACGTCCATAGCAACTTGCACACCAAATACGCCCATACCTCCGGTGCCTACGTTGATGGACTTGATATTGACACCAGGCATGGATTCATCGTCTAACAGTTCTGAGCCCTTTGTCTCGTCGTATTTGTACTCTTCTGTCCCCACAAGGATGCGAGCGGTTTTGCAATACCCCACGATTGATCGGCCTGTTGGTAAGAGAGTCTTATCTTCAACCTTTGCCCAATTTTGATCTTCAGCAAGTAGGCTAGCAGAAATGTGGGGGTGTTCACCCGCGATTAGATGCCATTGGACACAACGCGGCGTAGTCCTCTCGGTGTATGGTTCGATATGCAAGCTTGTTGGGTAGAGCAAGGATGATGGGCCGTATAGAACGATGCGGTTACCAACATCCATTTCGGCGTCCACTTTGGATAGACGAATTAGAGACTGGAAAGGAAGTTCTAAACCAATCTCACCATCGCGTGGCGGAATAGGAAAGCCATCAGCTATTACTGTTTTGCCAAGAAGTGGGTGCCAACAGGGGTCACTCTCTGCCGAAACAGTCGCAATTTTCCCAGGCCGGAGCTCGAATTTGCCCTGGTCGATCCACATAAATTCCATCCGTGAAAGGCTCAATTCACTGTTATGTGTTCTCCTAAGTACATTGGACAACCATGCTAATTGCTGCGCAATTTTTGACAATTTGTATTTGGTTCCCACCACTGATATGGACAGCTTGTAGTCAACATTAGACTGGTTTGGGTCTTCTTCGCTGATCTGTAAGGAGCCGTCTGCAGAAACTAATAGAATTTAATGACCAATGACACAATGTTACTGGCAAGAACTAACCATGTTTTCCATGTTTCATCGTTTCATCTAGAGCATCAAGGAGATCAACGCTAGCCTCAGACCACAACCATTGTATGTATGAGCCGCAAGGCGTTGCGAAAGCGTCACGGGACCCTCCGCTGACCGTAAGGACGGACGCAAGGGTTTGTCGAGGTGTGAGCTCATTCTCGAGGTATTGCCGGATGTCCCAGTAAACGAAAAATGTTACGTCGTAGGAGATTTCGTCAGAAGAAGGAATTCCGGAAAAGACCTCTTGGCGTACAATATCCATAGGCTTCTGATGGAGGGTATCTCGGAGCGCAAGTCGAAGATGCCCGAATGCTATCCCAGAGACCAAGAAGTCTTTAACTACGGCAAACACAACCTTCGCATTCGGATACATTGTAGTAAGTCGGGAACTTTTCCATAAGTCGACCTGTGTTAAGTAATCTTGATCGAGCAAACCGTCAGTTGAGACAATTGAGGCTTTTCGTTCTAGGGGCTCGCTTCTAGTTGCTAATTTAGCAGCATTTGCAACAATCTTGGAAACTCTTTGACTTCTCTGTTCTTGCATTTCGCCGGGAATCCGCAGCATCGCTTGCTCCAGCGTCTTGGATGTGGAACGATCGTGGAAACCGTATTCTGCGTACATCTTGTCCACAATATAGAATGTCTCAGCATAAAGCATCTCTGCAGCTAGACGTTGTGAATTGGTCACAGGTTTTTGCTGTACCTGCAACAAGAGCTCATCCCAGTATTTGCCAAGCAAAGAGAGAAGGTAGCTTCGCAAATTATCGTCGTCCGATTGTTCGAATTTTTCGAAAACGGACATCAATAAAGGTCCAAGAAGTGCCTCGTGCCGGATCAGAGACAAAAATTCATCTGCGACTTGGCGGGAATCAAGCGAGACGGGCTCGACGGATTCTATAGCGGATGAAGAGCCGGAAACTTCTGCATTAAGTACAGACAATTTAGAATCTACATCAGAATCGGAGGCTGATATTACTGAGCCTATTTCCGGTGGAAATATACCTGCGAGTTGGTGGGAAACATTAGTCCCGATGGGCTCCACGGGCTTTGTAGCGGACAACAAGCCGGAAACTTCTGCACCAAGTATAGAAGATGTAGAATCTACATCGGAATCGGAGCCTGATATTACTGAGCTTATTTCCGGATCTATGGCGTTCGCAGGCAAACTTGAACATTTGAGCCTATGGATCATTTTGACTCAAGCGGATGTCTCACCTTGTAACCTTTTTATTGAAAAGAGCGAGTGATCCACTGTCTAGCCTGAACCGGTTTATCAAATCTTCTAGCGCTTCTCTTGCCCTTGCTCCTTGAACAAACGTCTCAAGGCTTACAAAATCGGTCAGGCAATCTTTAGAAAGACCCAAGAGCTCTTTTTCGTTCCAAGTATCTAGTAATATGCGATGCGTAAGGTCAACTGCTTCTTCAATGCTCGAAAGGGTTTCTTTCGCTAGATGCACAACCGTGAGCTTAGCCGTGCACAGCTTTTGCTACAGCGATTCACATACCTGCGAGCATGACCTGTGTGAATGCGAATGTATCTGCATCACATTTTTGATACACCTGGGAAGCGTACTGACGTAAAATAGACAGGTGTTCCAGACGGAATTTCTCTATTGGGGGTCTAGTGCTGGGCTCATGCAATCCTGGGGCTCTGTTCTCGATCGTCGAATCATCAGCCGAGCTTTCAATCTCAGGACTTAATGCGCCGTAACCTGCTACTTGGATAGTGGCCTCAGTGTCAAGGCTACCGCAAAGCTTGAGTAAATCTTGAAGTGGAGAGAAAATCTCGCATAGGAGGAGAATTTGAATATCTCCCAGCATCTTTGGATGTTGCGAATCAAGGCTGCTGTCAATCTGGAATGAGATACATCTTCTCACCAGATCACCATATTTAGTTCCGCTCTCGGAATAGACAACATCAATCATGCGAGAGATCAGGACACGTTCGGCAAGCTCATCAGGAATATGATCTAGTTGTTCACCTTCGTGGAGATCGTCAAGATTCTGATGCAGGCTTAATTCAAGCAGAATGACTCCCAATCGGAAAATTCGGCCTTGAATTAGAGGTCTGGAATAGGTTTGGTCAGTATCTTCTTGATCAAAGCTACGACATATTAATAGGTCATCCACACGAATGACATCATGATATTTGGCAAAGAAGACGTCTGTAGCATTGAGGCCCCGTTTCATCCAAGGTGTGTTGATTAGGCAGATGACATCCCAGGTTAGTGAAGCTGCTATACGGATTCGATTGACATAGTTAATGCGTATGCTTGATCGAAGAATGTCTCTAAGCGAGAGCATATCAGTCTCGTCAATTAGCATCGTTGCATCTCCAATCAAGATAGGCTCAAACTCGGGCACGAGAATCATATCGCTAAATTCTGCCAATGAAACAACTTTTGCTGGCCGGCTCTGCTCACGCCCCTTTGGAATCGCTATGTTTGTTGCACTAAGAGGGTCTTTGAATATGACACGGGGAATGTAGCCTTCGCATTCACGTTTAGATTTAACGCAGTTCTTACAAATCGGATGCTCCTCGCCGCATTTGATTCGCCGTTTGCGACATGCTGCCAAAATTAGTCGTCTTAAAAGCCACTCCTAGCCTTGTGAAAGCTTACTGAGACACCCTGTCTTGAGGCGTTTGCGAGCCTTTAGTGCGGTCGTGCTCGAGGAGTCTGTCGCAGCTGCCTTATGGTCTGACCGCGCTGGTAGGTGGTGAAATTTGACACTTCTCCCCTGCTTATCGGCGGGAAAGCCGATCGAGCTTCTTAGCCTTTTAGTAGAGGGTTCGAAGTAGCTAGTCGTTTGGAGGGTAGGGTGTCTAGAAGGTTTTTTGGGCTCTTTGTCAAAGTCAACACATAATTTGAGCCAAAAATGCTGTCTTGTTTCGAGGTCATTCAGAGGTCGACTAGGCAGATCGTCTAAAACCAGTCGCCCCCGAGGGATCAAGAGCAGTTGCAATTGGTGACGATATTGCGACAAGTTCGGTATTTGAAAGCTCACCAAGAACAATTTCCGGACCGATGGGGGTTCTTTTACTGCCTGATAAAGGCTGTTGACATCCGCTTGAGCCATTTTGGCATTTGATAGTAGCTCTCTGACTCTCATAGACTCGGCATTAGATTTGTCGTCCAGTTTCATCTTGAGAGGTAGTATTATCTTGAGAGGTAGTATTTTGTGAAGACAATCGTTGTAATCAATAAGCTTTCGTACAAGGCGTTCGATATCCTCCCGAGACGATATTAAGCGAAGCTTGGTCCGCAGTGCACTTGTGCGGTCAAGCTAGAGGGTCGTCAGATCTTCATGGGGGTTATTAGGCTACCTGCAGCCTTACCTTTTCAACCCGTCGTACGAGCTCATTCACACAAACAGCAATAGAACTCATTAGTTCGACAAGAACAGGATATGCGTCCGATAGCGTCTTTTCGAGCAATGCATCGACTCTCGAATTTGGCATTTTGGTACGGTCCCGGTTCAAGACAATTCCGTTTCCACCGCCGATTGGCTCGAAGAGCATCTTCAGCAGCGTCAAGAAACGCACATTCTCGGTATGCACTCTTTCCCATAGCACGCCAATGTCCCGGTTGTTTTGCCCGGTGAATTCGAGCACACCAAAACCTGCTCGATAACGATCGAGCGCGGACAGGAGGGTAGGAAATAGAAAAAGTACGACATCGCAATTTTCAATGCCCGACATAGCCGGAAATTCTCATCTAATCTCAATATCTGGCAAGCTTGAAGACGGCAGCGATACAAGGATACCAAATTGAAAGCTTCAGACTTGATTCTACAGCGAGGAAACTGCAAGGTCGCAAGTCAGACAGCGGTCCAGAATAACCCCACTTCATGCGAATTAAGCCTCATAGGGTTAAGGCAAGATTTCTCGGTATCTAAAAGCGGGGTGAAATTAGATAAGAGAATAGGGCAAAAGTCATGCATATAGAGCAAACACCTCCTAGATCATCGTCATTAAGCGCCTAAGAAGCTTCGAATCTAGGGGTTTCTAACCCCTAGTCCTGGCCTTCACTCACTCAATGGATATCTGATAAAAGACATGTGCTGCTTTAGAGGGTCTTGAAAAGAGTTATATCCAACTTTAATGACCTTCTATTTGCATGACTTATGCCTCATTCTCTTACATCTTCTTTGAGGGATCGAGTCTGGCTACATATCAGCTGGCTCAAGGGCTGCGATTGCTGGGAGACCCGTAAAGCGTAGGCAATAGTGTGTAAGAGTAATCTCGTAGTGACCACTATAACCAGGTAGCCGTTTAAATCGATATTATAGCACCCATTTGACCCTTTGTTTTGCTCCATCCGGAAGATAGCTTCTGTGAGATGCGCGGCGTCCCTTTTCGGATATTATACTTGAACATATTTCTTAAGGAGCTTATAGATTTCTTACGTTGTACACGTAGTGGAACGGGGTGTACGCCGGTAAAAAAAAGATGTAGGCCCATATCTACGTTAACGACCAGCTTTATACCCTGAAAGCGTACGCGCTAACAAGCCTAGAATGTAGAGAAAAGGGACTTGGAGGGGCAGACGTGGACCCTAATGCTACCGGATGCTGAATGTAAGTCCTTCCTAGAATTGGATGCAAAAGCGAATCTGTTATTCCGACCTACATAAATGAAATCTTACGAGGACTGTTTATTTTGTGGCTGCGTCTTGCTTCTTCTCGCAGGCGCATATTTCAAGGGTTGCTCACAAGTTAGCCTCGGACGTAATAGGGGAGTTGACTTGGAAACAGTATGCACTTGAGTCTATCAAGGAAAGCGAGCCGGATGAAGGAGTTGGCTGAAGCGATGGAGCTGTCAATCTGCTTAGTAGTATTCTAGTAATGCAAATTAAACCATCAATCGTGTGAACACAAAAGTATTGATAAGATAAAAACCGCAAACCTTGGGTATCTAAAATGCACGTAGTCAATGACTTTTATAATTCCAGATCAAGGAAGGCCAACCTCCTTTACTTCAACTTTTAAAGCCCCATTCCTGGCGTGCTCTAAACCAAGGCGATGAGATGACAGTAACAGAGTCATCCTGATGGCCTCCATGATGCATTTGCTCTCATAACCATGCAGTGTAATAGCAGATTTCCCCATGGACGCCCTTAATCCGTTTTCCACTAATCCTTTGCATGTCAGAATTCTCTGGCCCAGAATATCAGTGTCAAGACCAATCTCCCAGGCAAGTGATATCTCACACAGACCCTGGACTACTATGCATGTTCTGCACAGCTCCTAATATCTGCGCCAGCATGTTCTTCTGGTCCCGCTGCTCCTTCTCCATGCGCTCAATCCTTGACATAAGCACTTGTCCGCTAGGCGCTTTAGGCGTACCAGCATTCATATCAACTGCGGCTTGATTTGTAGACATGGTTGCTGTGGGTACAGGTGGCCTCTGGGATCGCAGGCGTGATGGACTAGCATTGGGCTGAGGGTTTGGATAGGACGGTGGAGGATATTGCGGCGTATCCTCAGGCGTAGGCTGGTAAAAGCCTGCAGGATCACCAGTGCCATTTTCAGGAACATGATGTTGTAAGGTGTCAGGTGGGTCGTATCGATCGTAAGGAAGCTGAGGGTTCCGATTAAATTCGTCAAGAAGCTGTTGACCAGGGGCAGGCATGGGCTGATGTAGTGAGTGAGGATTGGGAGTCTGTAGTTGCGGATCTAGTGTTGATTGGGCTGGTGGTGCTGGGGCTGGCTGTGGAGTAGAATGCGAAATCAGCGCCGACTTCCTCCTTTTCTTCGACTTCTTATTAGTCACTTCCTCCCCATCAGGCACCCAAGCCCATCGCCCGTTTGGATGGGGTCCAGGGAGACCAAGCTCATTCGGGTCCTGCCATTGTTGTTCTGCTTGCATTCCAGCAGTCGCTTCGGCCAATTCCTTCTCGGTCTTGTACTTCTTGCGCGCATTGTAAATGTCTCTTGTCAACACCTTGATGTCAGGCCAGGTAGCTTTCAATTCGTCTAGTGTCTCCGCCGGACTTTTCCCCGCGTCGCACATGTCGTGGACCTTCCTTACTTGCTCATCTGTCATGCGCCTGAGTGTAGGATGGGCACTCAAATCTTCTGAAGGTTCGTGATTGTGCTCTGGGATGTCTGTGTCCACTCTCCAGATCCCATCTTTCTTACAAGTAGCCAGCATCTTGAATGGGCACCCAAGCAGTCGACTTTCACCCCGCTTGCGCTTTCGCTGCTCGGGGGTGAGATTTCGGCGATTCTCATAGTTGCCTCCTCGGTCGCACTTGAGCCATAGGCGGTTGAAACGTGAACGCGCAATCACCACTGCGTACCCTTGGCTGGCGGCCCAATCTTTGCAGCCTGCTAGGAGATCTTCACGGCTTCGAAACTCGCTGGCGGGCATTGGAGCCAGTGACCTTGGCGGAGGAGGTGAGGAATTTGGGGAGATGGGAATTTGATCGCGCTCAGGTGAGCCTGGTCTTAAGACTCCAAACATGTTGGTGGAGGATCCAAATGTGGTCGTTTTATTGGAAGTCGCCCGATCACAGCCTGATGTTGATAACTTTCTTTCTTGAGGATGGGTTGGTGTGCGCAGAGTAAGAGTGGAGGAAGACTGGCCTGTGGTCGGAATAGAGACGGCGCCTCGGCAATACTTGCCTTGAATGACACGATCGACCCAACGCGTGAGGCTTCTATGTAATTATAGCTCCGCATGAACAAATATCCAGGGGCTCTATCTCACTCATACAACAGCATTCTCTTGTGCTGATGGGATAACGTTTCTTCTTGGTGGGCCTTTTCCCAATACAAGAAACCATGCCACCACTCCGCTCTGGAGCTTCAACCTCTCAGACTCGCAAAGAAATCCAATACCATAAGAGACTGGAGGACAAATCCAACCTCGCCACGGACGGGAGATTGCAGTGCTCCTCAACTTTGAAAATGAAATTAGCCATCACGCCGAAGACAGTCTCGCTCCTCCAACGTTGCGGATACAATGACTACCACGACTTACGGCATTCATCTCCAAATCAGATTGTAGCTCAGTTCAAGCAATTGTCTGGTATCACAAGTAGTCAAGCCGAGAGCTATAGACGTGGCTTGAGGCGGATGGTGTGGCTAGCTACTAAAGACGAGCCAGAGGAGCTTGCCGAGATTTATCAAAACTGGTCGCAAAAAGCTCTCACAAGTAGGGGCTGGTGGGTTGATGGATATGATGATATGACAGGCGACCAGGCTCGTCAGCACATTGATAAGGTGGAAAAGGTCAAGGGATGAACATATTAGAGATGCACCGGCTAAATTACAGATAAGCCTCGAAGTGTATCCTATGAATATATGGGACGCCAGCTATGGATCGCTGTACTAGCCAACAATCTCAGACGCCGATGGTAAAATAGCGCGTAGGCATGGGTTACCAACAGACCAAACATTAGAATTATCTCTAGTCCACACGTGGAGGACTCTTTGAACCCTTTGGATAAGGAGAAGTACTCCTCCTGGTCAATATTAGCAAGGTCCAAACAACCAGCAATATTTTTCACTTACGACCTCCTTCTTTCACCCTCTTTCCTGAAACCCTCTATGATCTTCAATATGTCCTTCCTCCCTGTTGCGGCATCCACAGCTTTATCGCCCAGACTCATGCTAATCTTCTCTTTCGCATGCGCCATCAGTAGCTTCTTCAATAGCAAATGCCGCATCAGCATGCACACAAACACCCCACAATCGCTCGAGTTATGCTGCTGCGGGGCATCTAATAGATCAATATACTGCAGACTTCTACCTAGAAGCTGCGAAAGCTGATAAGTAGCGTGGTTTGCCTCTTGCCTATTCGAAGGCTGTAAACTATCGTAGTGGAAAGCTACACCATCCACAACGCTCACCAGGAGGAGGGACCAGTGAGAGCCGCCTTCTGCGACTGAGGGATTGCGGCAGTCATTGATGGGCAGGAAAATATGTGTTGTGCGCGTAAAGTCCGGTAGGGCTTCCTTCAATGTAAGAGGATCGCGTGTTTGCATAAGCATGAATGACATGGAGGGGCGAAGGAGGACAATGTTGGCGTTCTTGTACTGCTTGAGATATTCGCGTTCGAGAAACCTGTGTGTAGAGTAAGCGGCGGAGCAATATTTGCTGGAAGATGTACAGCTACATACTCTTGCCAGAACGAGATAACCTGAAAGAAGACTTAGCTGTGTATGTCTTATGCTTGCGGGGGCGCCACATACGTTATCCGTCAACCAATCATCCTTTAGGGTATCAATATCCTCTTTCATTACTACACGGTCTTAGCCGGAGTCCTCAACCAATGGGTATGGACGCACAAACATCGTATGTCGTAATCTAGACCAATGTTAGTGTGTTCCTTTTACCACTAACATGCTCTGCTCACAGCTCAAGTATGGATCATCAGGGTTCAGCTAGGATAACACCAAGCATCAGCGTCTGTTATGTGACCCTGCCAACCCAGGTGTCCATAATGGCGCGTACTGAGTCTCCAAAATGCTTGCTAACCCTCCCCTTGAAGGGATGGAAACCTGAGTCTCTCATGCTTGCCGAAGATCCGATCTGACTTCTGCTTTGATGGTGTCAAGGCAAGAACTTTAGAGGGGTTTTTGGCGTGAGGAAGATGTTGTAAGACCCTGAGGCTTCAAAACATTTCGAAGGCAAATAGAGCCTCAGTCGCCGCTCACGTGATGGTGTTACTTAAGGGAACTGTAGAAGATGGGTCCCGTACGTCTTTAACACAGCTCCTGCGTAGGAATTAGAGAAGCTGCAAGCTTAGAGCAGACCAGGCTGTAGTCGCGCGAAGGTCAAAGAGTGTTGTGCTTTTGCGCTGTCACCAAATTATTGACGTTGTACTCCGTAGGAGAGGGATGGTTCCTTGGACGAGGCTCGGTGATTGCGTAGTGTCGATCTGCCGGAAGCTTGATTCGGTGCCTAATCATCTACAGTACACGGCTCTACTTCTAGGTACCTTGGGTACTGTACATCATCCGAGTAAGGTATCATCGAACTCGAACTATGAAATCATGCATGCTTGTAGTAGCCTTCACTATGGCTTCGACCTTATTGCCACATCCTAAGCAACTCATCACTGCCTACGTATTCGTCTTCATGACCTGCGCTCGACCTTCGCTACAGGACCTTCGTAATACTTTCTCGCGTGCAAGTAATAAACCAAACACGCAATCCCCATCACACCCACAAAGAGTACTACTGCCCAGTTGAACGTCTGGATAGTAGGCTCGAAACCATTTGGCCAAAAGCTCCAAAAGAAAGCCCACGATATATAAACTAATGCAACTGTATTGACAGGCGTTCCAGCACGACCAAGACTCCAGCGAGCTGGTGGAAAGGGTTCACCTTGCATGCGCCTAAGCAAGATACAGCCAATAGAGATGGCGTAAGTAGCCATGAGGGCAACAACGCTCAGCGACAGTACAGCATTGAAAGCCACAGTCGAGCCGATGTTGATGAGCGACATCAGGATTGTGAACATACAAGTCACGAGAATGGAGTTGCCTGGGACTTGCCAATATGGATGCACCTAGCAACGTTAATCAGGTTTATCTCGTCGAATGCATTACTTACACTGGAAAGCCATCTGGAAAAGGTCATCCCATTGTCTCGTGCGAAAGCAAAGAGTTGTCTGGACGTTGATGCATAGGAGCTGATCGTTATAACAATCAGTAGAATAAGTATTACAAAAGTGAGTCCTGTTGCCCCCGCTACGGAACCGGTAGAGTTTTGGAACACATAAATGAATGGGTAGCCCGTTGGCGAAGCGATGGCGTCCGAGATGTTGCCAATGCAAAACAGGTAGGTGATCAGAAGGCCAAAAGTCATCGGTATGTTGAGGAAGAAACTCCAGACCATGCTCCTTGGAACTACCAGTCCGGCATCCGAGATCTCCTCTGCTAATATGTTCGTCAGCCAAATACTTCTTATATGGTGGCAACTTTCATACACATGTGTGCCGCTGAATCAGAGCCTATCTCAATGTCAGTATTCGCGGGAAAAATCCTCCATTTTCACAGATCACATACCAAGGACAACGAATATACACGATACCTGACCCACCATGACAGTCAAGCCTATAGAGCTCCAACCTGCCCCGTTATCGGTGAATTGCGTAAATACCGCGCTTGCCGTCTGCTTTTCGGGTGTCATAGCTAATAAGGTTACAATAACTGGAAGGAATGCGAGCAAATGCAACGCAACGAAGAGGTTTTCGGCTACAGCTAAATTTTTTCCAGCGAAGAAATTGAAAGCCGCCAGTCCTAGTACCGTCGCAATGATTAGGAGCGTTGCCTGCCAGCGCTGGGGTACAAACGACGAATTATTAATGGTTATCATGCCCAGGATCACCTCCGCAATAAGAAAAGAGTCAACTGCCACAATGCTTTGCCAGGCGAGTGTGGAGAGCCATCCAGAAGTGTAACTTAAGATCCGTTGGTACTGTCGCGGTGCGAATTCGGAGACCCAGTGATATTGGCCACCAGCCGTTGGGGCGATGGACGCCATTTCTGCCAGCGAGAGGATGACGAATGCTTGGCCTGTATACGCCCATACTAGGGACCAGAACAAACCTGCGGACCCGCCTGCTATCAGACCTTGGGTATTTGCGGTCAAAAGAATTTCCCAAGTACCCATGACACAGGTTGTAAAGGCAATCGAGGAGACAGTGCGGAAGTTTCTCATGAGCTCTTGTTTCTTCCCCATACGTTTCATGTCCATCTTATCATTGTAGGTGAAGCCTGCGATATCATCGTCAGACAACGATGCATCGCCTGAGCCATGGATTCGACGGTTGCTCTGGAATCTGACAGCCTCCAGTTCTACATCATCTTTAGTTGTCACTTCCTCATCGCGTTTGCAGACAGTAAAGACCTCCTTAGTTTCGTAATTTGCAGTGCCTGCCATGTTCAACGAGTCAGGTGCAAAAGAGAGAAACTTGACAGGGCTTGAAAATTTGCAGCACAGACAGCATGAAAAGAGTCGTAACGTCTTTATGGCGATTTCCTTTGCTCAGCTGAAATCTAGACTCCTGAACCATTGTTTACCTAGTGTCAGGCGTCCAGCCTAACTACGTACATGAGGGACCGGTAACAAGATCGCTTCAAACTTTCCAGTGACTAAGAAGCATTCTCTTATCCAGCTTCCTGATCTGGCGAACGGCCATGCAGCTAGTAATATTGGTGGGGCTCCGCAATTAGTGAACAACGGATGAACCATTGTCTTTGACAACTGCAATTCACAGTTCCAATCGAAAACATAGATGTATCTCTTGAAGAACCACACTCAAACCAGAAGTGGCACGCCTGAAATAATCGGAGATTGGCTGAGTGCGCCTCAGAGACCCAGCATGAGCCGGAAACAAGACCGAAGCATTAGTATATCAAATCGATATGCTCATCAAGACGATGGCTTGTTGAACAAAGTGACCGGAAATTATGTACTAAAGCACAGGAACACGTGAATGCATGCCATGCCGGTGACCTCGTATCTGATTCGAAACCGCCTTCTAGCGTCTTTGCGGTCTTCTTATCGACGTCTGTCACCGTCAAACACAAATTGAGGACCCCATCTTGTTTAGATAACCTTCATGTCCACGAAGTAGTAGGGTGCGGTTCATGAGACACGAACGGGCGGTTTGCTATGTGTATCTACACAATTGTTTCATCGGATTCTAGGTCAATGATAAGCTGGAGCAGAGCTAAGCAATTAGAATTGTATCTATCCTCTTCAGAATCAGGATATATTCTCGCTTAATGTCCTATAATGCGAAATTGGGTGCATGAGAGTTGTCGCCGAAGTTCGTCCATGAAGCCTCGTCAATTCCGAAATTACAATATTACTATACGAAATCGAGTCGTGCATCAAAAGGAGAGATGCTTAAGACCTGATTCCAAACATAATGCCCCACCGGGGCTGGGAACCAAGCCTTGGGCATCATTTTCCAAGATTATGTTGTTGTTATGGGATAGTCCTCCCTTGGGATCTACCTCACCACACAGCTGAATAGAAAAAGGAGCAGTGCTAGCCAACAAGAGAATTCTGGTGATCTCTTCTAAGGTTAGGACAACGCCTTGCTTAATCTTATCCAGGACAAGAACCGTTAGAGGAGGATTACCGCTAAGGCTGAGCAATCGAGTCTTGCCTTACTGCCGAAGCCTTACTTTGTTTCAGTTATAGCAGACAATCAACAAGCTGGCTATCTCAAGCTGGCTATCTGGCCACTACTGATACATATCTAATAAGCTCACGCTATGTAAGAAAACAAACCTCACGTTATGTCTCAAAGTCAAGCTCTTTGCTTCTTTATGCCAAAAGCTGCGCCTATTACACCACTGCGGACAATATGGAGCAATAACACAGTTTTGTTACGTTAGCGACAGGTCCTATTCTTGTAATTGATTGAGTCCCCCAATATCACTTTCGAGATTAATAGTTGGTTGTTCATATTGCATTGTAGGCTATGATCCTTCTTTAGTTCTTAACTTTCAACAGAATAAGGGTCGTTCCCTTGGGCAATAGAGACGATTTGGACTCGGACGCAGAACTGAGGTGGATACCTCATGTTATGTGGTAGGCGACCTACTGGGGATATCATTGCTCAATGTGATGTTATACAAGTTATCGCTATGTAAAGATATCTAGCCAGACGCCTAACGCTATTATCCCATCTACATGTCATCTGAGTCATCCATGTCCGCGTCCCCATCACCCGACTCGATAAAAACAAGACGTGTGCCTTCAGCAGCTGTCTGCCATACCTAAGAACATGTGAGCTAAGGGTCGATTCAGGGATCCAGAACTCGCGACTTACATCAAGTAAGGCATACTCATCCAACGCCTGGCTGAATTGATCTTCCGTAAAACCCTTTGCAATTATCCTCTCTCTAACCTTCTTGATACTCAACTCTCCTCGACTACCGTCGCCGACAGCGGCAGCACCGCTGTCTTTCATCGCTCTTATGAGATTATAAATCTTGCTGCTCGGACTCTGATCCGAATGCCGTTGTGAATCACTGTACAAGCTTGCTTTGCTGACCTCCATTAACCGTAGTGCCTCATCAACATCGTCTGTGACAACCTGAGCAGCAAACCGTAGCCGAGCGAGGGCCTGCGAGAGACGCAATATTCCCATTAGTGTACGGGGTGATGTATGAGTGAAGTGTTTCTTCCCGCCTTCATCTCGCTTTCCTTGTTGGCGCATACGGACATAGGCCCCAACCATATACTCTGATACCTCTTTGGGTACCACTGGCCGCCAACTACGTGCCTGAGCAATGTATTGTCGAACTTCATGGGGTGTAAAGACAACACCGCCTGTTTTCTCGGGGTGTTTGTTGTGCATATGGACATAGGTGACATGCTGAGCAAGTTCTTCATCGGCATCTCGACTTGGCTGATCTAGCATGAGGAAGAGAACGTCAAAACGGGAGAGTAATGCGGCAGGAAGGTTTATGTTATCGACTGGAGACATGCGTGGATTGTACCGGCCATAAAGAGGATTGGCCGCCGCGAGGATGGATGTACGCGCATTAAGAGACGTAGTGATACCGGCTTTTGAGATTGAGATAGTTTGTTGTTCCATAACTTCGTGAATGGCGGTTCTATCCCCGTCGTCCATTTTGTCAAATTCATCGATGCAACAAATGCCGTTATCCGCAAGTACGAGAGCGCCTCCTTCAAGGACCATCTCATCTGTGACTGGATCTCTCATGACAGCTGCAGTCAGACCAACACCGCTGCTACCTCTGCCTGTGGTGTAAACTCCTCTGGGTGCTACTTTCGTAATATATTTGAGCAGTTGAGATTTAGCAACACCGGGGTCACCCATGAGGCAGATGTTGATGTCTCCACGTATTCGCATTCCATCACCCATCTCTTTCGTGACACCACCGATTAGAAGGAGAAGAAGAGCTTTCTTGACATCCAGATGGCCATAGATCTCAGGCGCGATAGAACGTGACAAGTACTCGTACATATGACCGGAATTTTTATATTGCTCAATCCTTCGGAACGTTCTGGCATCGAAAGCTAGATCATCGTATGCTTTCTTGTGTTGGTTTACATATTGAGCTTCTAGATAGGTGTCTGTTAGGAGACCAGCGCGGATTGCTTTGAAGCCCGTATATGGTGTCGGGAGGAAGATTCCTGCAACGTCGATGACATCGCCTGGATTTATTTGTCTCGTCAAGGTACCGTTGCAGTGTATTGTTAGTGTCCGAGGGATGTGACCAACAGGTACCTGATCAGCCATTTCTTGGATCTTGACTTCTTGGAACGGTAGAAATTTAGATGCACGTGTGGATAAAAACAGTTGGCCTTTGGAATTATTCTGCTTGCATTCATCTGAAGGACATTCGGTCATTGGTGTGAATTGCTTCGCGGTCACGGGCTGGAATATCTCGCAACCACATCGATCGCAGGTGTAAGCATTGACTTGTACCGATGGCTTGACGTCGGAGACCCTTGTTGCAATACCGCGGACTGTAATGAGGTGACCAAGATGCTCTCCGCGCACGTTTCGAACTGCCAGAGCCTTTGTATTTCTTTCACTGTCTGCGCCGGCTGGAGTTATGGGCTTAAAGACTAAGGTATATCGTCGTGTAAGCTCCGCTGGGAACAGGGTTTCAGGCTGCGAAGCATCGTGTTCGTTGTCGGTCGCCAACATTACACTCTCATTTCGCTTTTCCCGCTGCGACATGATTATGTCGAGCACATCGTCCTTGAACGAGATCTCTTTGGTCTCTTTCGGCATTACCTTGTCCACAGCTTGCGAAAGAATGTCAACATAATGTTTTGCATTCCGTTCAATTGAGTCAACCAGTCGTAGACCCATATCCTCGCTGAAGCTCTTCTCGTACTAATCTCCACCCCGTTAGTAATAAACAACCACGAGCTTCGGAGGAGACCGACATTATCCAGATCGTCCAAGTCTATAGTCACCTGGTTGAGCTGCCGATCGGCCACCTTCTGTAGCATGTCCATATACTTCCTTCTTGCTTCTGAAGGTCGTCCGAGCGGGCGCCGTGCCTCCTTACCGCCAGCCACATCGTCCATGAAGTCGTACTCATCGCTGGTGCCGTCCCCATCAATGTTCAATTCTTCGAATGCGTCGGTGGCTGCTGTGTCTAGATCCGTTTGCGTAGACTTGTAGTTCAATAGAAAGTCTTCGAAAGCGGCTGTGGGCCTCATCAGTATCACCAATCGAAGATGTTGAAGGGGAGTGACAGCGCTTACTCTGCTGCGCACCATAATCCACCGGCGCTCTGAACGTGAGTAACGCCGTCATTGCACCTTATGGCTTCTGGTGATAGAGATAATAATTGAGCTTGTCGTTCGATTTCTATGGAACATGAGTTGATTATGTAGAGCAACCTGCATATAAAGTGGTTCGCGAGGAAAAGCGCGTGCGCGACGCGACATCGGTCTTTCGTTTTCCCGGCTCCGCCCTTGCCTCGGCTCTGACTGCCATCAGCAAAAGCTCGAAAGTACGGCGGGCCATGCCATGGTGTGAACCACAACACTTACACTAGGGACTATAGGGAGTCCTCGCATGTCAATGTTCGGGTCTGGAGTCGATGTCGTAATTTTAACAGTCAAAAATGGCTCCAATTCAAGCAGAAATCAAATTGGTACAGCTCAAGAATTGCTTCGTTAACGTACCACAAAGCGTCGTCACAGTGCTAGACAATGCAAGAGCAGTTAGTCGCACAGACCTTCCAGATTCCTACACGTGCTCAGTGGACTAGGTAGTCCAAAATGTCGTCGTCGAACTCCAATATAAGGATTCAGGTTCCAATGCGCAGGCTACGAGAAGAGGCAATGGCCCCTCACAACACTCCGTCTTCGTTGGTTGGACTGGGATGGCAAGTACATCAAAGCCAAGTTCGCTTGTCGATAGGGTAGGGAGAAGAGTTAGGGAAGAAGCCGGCGTGGTAGAGATTGACGCTACATTTGGAAGAATGCTCGGTTTTGCAGATGGTCAAAAAGTAAGAATGTCCTGGCAGAGTGGAGGGAAACAAATAAAAGTCGCTAAGATAGCGTTGCAGGTTGTCATATTGTTACATTTGGATCCGCCCCTGGCGCATACCGTTCATATAGAGCCATTGACCCCAGCGGATTGGGAGAGTGAGCGTGTCTCAGAAATTCTTTAGTCGAGTAGGAGACTAATATCACACTTTCAGTCATCGAGCTACATGCAAGCTTCCTTGAGTCCAACTTGCTCTTCCAAGTCCGAGCTCTCCCAAATCCTTCTTTCGCCGCTCCAGCCTCAGCGCAAGCCCATCAAGCTCACCCTTTAACAATCCATCTGTCTCCAACGTCCACGGCAAACGTCATAGTCAGCTCGCTAACACCACCACAACCCTCAAGCACGCCCTTTGCAAAAATCGCCCCCGATGGTGAAGTAATTGTGGCACCAAAGACCCGCCCACGCATGCCTCAGAATGACCGTACCTCCAGTCGGAGTATCGCTAGTAATGGTCGGCGAAGTGCTGGGACACGAACTGGGGCTACGCGACAGCGCAGTCAGCGTGAAATCGCTGGCCCGAACGCAGTATATCTACGCGGAATTGATCAAAGGCTTTCTGACCAATCATTGGAAAATGGGGAGGAAATGGCAAATGATCAAGAAAGTTTGGCAGTTTGGATAGATCGTGAAATCCTGGCCAGTAAGTTGCTAAGGGACCTTGAATACGCATGTGTGTCGATTGTGAAGCCTGCTGGAATTGAACCTCCACTCGACCCACAACAGCAACAAAAGATCAGAGACTTGGAATCTGGCGATGCTGGGAAGCCTAGTCAAAGAATTATTGCAAAGCTCCATGTCTGGGATGATGCACCCGACACTCACCACGCCGTCCTTTCATATGCCTTATGCTCTGCCCTAGATGCTAAGGGAATGGTTGGAGGGCTTGTGCGGCTAGCAGCGCCTTCACAGCGAGTGACTGGCAACGACCTACAGGCCTTAAAGATTTATCCTTTCATTTCCAGCAAAAGCGATAGCGAAGCCATAAGATTTGGAGGGCAGACGAAAGCAGGCCGCGAGGCTGCCGCGAATAGAATTAAGGATCTCTATAGAAGCAAAGACCGAGAAAGGCCCAGAATCCTTGATGGACCGGTCACCGATGGTCTGATTCTACCAATACTTAGCGATACCAATGCGGCAGATCCCTGGGAGGGAGGACTTGTTCGCTTCGAACCTCGGTCGAAGGACAGTAGAGAATCTTCAAAGGGCCATATCAAATGGTATCTTGGCTTAGAAATGAAGCCCGAGATTGAAGTCCAACAATCGATCCCCGATCCTCTCATAATGGTCACGACTTCAGCCATCAATCCTGATCCTCTTCCATTGGAGCCTCCATCATTGATTGGTATCGACAGCCTCGTTACGGAGCTGATGTCCCATCTATCACATGGCTCGTCAGTAATGTTATCTGGTGGGCTAGGATCAGGCAAGTCATCTTTAACGCATCTGCTCGGTCATCGGTTACGCTCAAGTCTGTACTACCATACAAGTTACTTCCCTTGCCGCAAGTTGATGACGGATGAGGTTCGCCTCTCAACCATCAAAGAAACATTAACAAGATTATTCATGACTGCAATGTGGGGCACCAAGCTGGGAGGCCGAGCACTGGTAATCTTAGACGATCTAGACAGACTTTGTCCTGTCGAAACAGAGCTTCAGACCAGTGACAACAGCCGCAGCCGACAGATTAGCGAATTGGTGTGTTCTCTTGTACGGAAATATTGTGGTGCGGATTCCGGCGTGATAATTCTTGCAACAGCTCAAAATAAAGAGGCACTAAATAATATTATAGTAGGAGGGCATGTGGTGCGGGAAATAGTCGCCTTAAAGGTACCTGATAAGGATGGAAGGCGAAAGTTGCTACAAGCACTCACTGGCCATCATCAAGGTCTAAAATTCTCAACTAATGGCGTCAATGGCCATATGCGGCATTCAAGCCAGGAGAGCCAAGACCACGAAGCGGCTTGGATGGGGGGATCGCCTCACCTAGATGCTTCTGATCTGTCCGAACATTTCAGTGTGGATAAAAATCTAGACTTTCTCGACCTGGCTGGAAAGACTGACGGCTATATGCCAGGCGATTTGGCGCTACTCGTCGCTCGAGCCAAGAATGAAGCACTGATCAGATCTGTGAAGACAGTCTCAGACGAAGGCGACGACTCAGATGTGTTATTGACCAAAGAAGACTTCGACAACGCCTTGCAAGGCTTCACTCCCGCGTCCTTAAGGAATGTCACACTACAATACTCAAAGGTAACCTTCGATTCGATCGGTGGTCTACACGAGACTCGTAAAATACTCCTGGAGACTTTACAATACCCTACGACTTACGCGCCAATATTCGCTCAATGCCCACTGCGCCTACGGTCTGGTTTGCTGTTGTATGGATACCCGGGATGTGGCAAAACCTTACTGGCAAGCGCCGTAGCTGGTGAATGCGGGCTTAACTTCATCAGCGTCAAAGGTCCAGAAATTCTGAATAAATACATTGGTGCAAGCGAGAAGAGTGTTCGAGATCTGTTCGAGCGAGCCGAGTCAGCCAGACCATGTGTTCTCTTTTTCGACGAATTCGACAGCATTGCACCAAAGCGAGGACACGATTCTACTGGAGTTACTGATCGCGTAGTTAACCAGCTTCTAACCCAGATGGACGGCGCTGAAGGTCTATCAGGGGTTTACGTGCTTGCAGCAACATCGAGACCCGATTTGATCGACCCTGCACTTCTGCGTCCAGGTCGTTTAGACAAGTCTCTATTGTGTGACATGCCTGATCTGGATGACCGACTAGACATACTACAGGCCCTGAGTAAGAAGCTCAACATCGCAGCACATATTCTTCGGGGCACAAATAGAAGCATAAGTCTTCTTGAAATTGCGCGTCGAACAGGCGGCTATTCAGGTGCTGATCTGCAAGCCGTAATCTATAACGCTCATCTTGAAGCCATTCATGATCTACTTGGCGATCATAGTGCCAATGGCACCAATGACTTCAAGGGTCGTAAAGACGCGAAGAAGGCTAGCCGCTCGCTGAAGCAGGATATCATACAATTCCGTTTTGGCAAGGATGTAGCTGAGGGCAAAAACCCAAGCCTCAGTCGGGCACAGCAGGCCGCAGAATATGCAGCCATAATTGCAAAGCTTGAAGCCGTCAAAATTGCTAGACGTAGAGAGCGACACCAGCAACGTGGCGCAGCCGAACAGGAGGCGAAGGACGGTCTTAACAGCAACGACATAAAGAATGACCCTAAGCAAGAAGTTGTCATCGAATGGAAGCATGTAGAGGCGTCTCTTGCTACAACTAGAAGCTCTGTGGGCGCTGATGAGAGGGGAAGGTTGGAGCGTATCTACAGAGAATTCATTGTGGGCAGGAATGGGGAGATGCCTAACGGCCAAGGGCCTACTGAGGTTGGGGGCAGGAGCAGCTTGATGTGATGCACCAAATCGAATGCTCTGCACCGCCATTGCATTTCACAAAGACCGGATCCATACGCCAACAGCCAATATTGCAATAAAAGGCATCATCTTGTGGAAATGGTGACAGATTGCCACACGTCTAGCTGGTTCATGTTGTCCACGGACAAGGACCTGTGCTAGGTAATAGTAACTCGTGTGATTCGGAACTTATACGCGCACCCCAGATGTAAATGAAAGGCCCCAAGGTCTGCCAACAAAGATAGTTCTAAAGCCATCTTTCTCAACGACGACAGAATATTGATTCTAGCAGACTTCACGCTCCTCAGGAACCTCTTTGATCTAGCCGTCTATGGACTCCACACAATCCTCAACCGTAGTATGAGCATCTCCAACCCAACTCGGTTACTTACCGAGCTTATTCCTTCGATCAGATACCTCGATGCCACCATTGGCTACGCCCGCCGCAGTTAGTATCTCCTACATTCGTACTATCATCACCTTCAGCTAGTCTAACTTTGACCGCCTTTGCGACCAGGAAAACGTGCTTCCACGCTTCATAGGCGTCGGCAGATATTTGATGCCGATCTATTAAACCATCTGAACAAGAATCTATATCTCTTGGATGCGAAAGCTGCTGGGCAGGCGGAGGAGTTGCGTCGAAAGGCTTACGCTGAGGTATTAGTGGACCATTATCATAAATTCATTGCGTCCTAATTTGATTGAACATGCGCTGGTATACTTCGTTACATGCAAATGCTCGAACCACTAGTAAGTTATACAAGATCTAAATTAAGTACATACCAAATTTAGCTGTCTCGTTGACGAATGGACTACAAGGCTCACTTGTGGAATTTTCCTTGCATGATTTCATTAATTTCTCATACGAACAATCTATGAATTGGTTCACAGATATCTCTGAACGAACCCTTCCATCCTTAGAATAAGAATGCTCGTTGATGCACTCGTCAACACAACACTCGCTACGTAGGGCTCGGGCAGAAGATACAGCAGAGGCCGGAGGATCAAGCAACCCTGCCAAAACCTACGCCAGTAACGCCTCAACGAAGGCCACCATCGAACGTGAATGACTATCCAAACGCGGCGCTCAGTCCTAAAGCTACGCATCAGAATGTCAACTGAAAGTCCTGCTCCGCCTCCTCCCTCAGGTACGCATCCAACCCATCGGGCTGACCTCTGCTGAAAACCTCCTCCAAACTCGGCCCCTCATCCTCGTCAAAGCATCCAGAGTTCTTGCAACGAATCCACATCTCGCTGCCGAATTTTGGAACGCCATAGCGCTGGATGTAATCAGCCGGCGCCATCTCGGTGTCAGGGATCGCATTTTCATTGGTCTTAGTTGCTTTGGCTGGCAGCACGGTCTTGCGAAGGGTAGCAGACGCAGCTCGACCTTTGGAGTAGCCCATTGTTGTCTTTGAGGCTGCTGTTGCTGCTGTATGGCGCATTGGTGAAGGATTCGTCGGTAGACCAGTCTTCTGGGGTCGAAAGACGAGATTGCTGTTGAGACGAGACTTAGCCGATGGTACGCCTGTCTTTGAGGTAGCTTTTGGTGCCAGAGCAGAAAATTTAGGTTGCGACAACGTAGCAGGTGCGGCCTTGGTCTTGAGAGCTGGTGGTCCATTCGACGGAGTTGATTTCTTCGGAGGCGGAGCACTCTCTGCCTCGATTTCCGCCACTGTTCTCTGGTATTGCTCTTCTGCTTCTTTCCTGGCTTGGACTGTGTCCTTGCATAACTCGCCAGGACACTCGGGAAAGTGCGTGCACGGAATTGCTTCGCCATCAATATCCCGTTGAAGAGCCGCGTCTGATAATCTGTCCGCTCTATCCCATAATTTCTGTTGCCGCCGCTCCTCTCTCTCCACATGACTCAGACCATCTTCACCTTTTCTAGTCATATAATAAGCTAAAGCGTCTTTCATCAGCCCACCATTTTCGAACATAGAAAGGTCGAGGTCAACATGGTCGTCTGGTAAATCTGGCATATCTAAAGCAAGTTCAGCCCTGTTCACTGGTCTTCTAATAAGAATACTACCTTTGGCTCTCGGAGGCATGTACTCGATCTCGGGTTCTTCGAGTTCATCTTTGTCACCCAGGACCTCTAGCTTGGTCATCTCAGCATGAGATACTCTGGGTTTCGCTTTTCGAACCGATGTGTTCCTTTGATTCGTCTTGCCTAGGTCATTTTCGATTAGAGCTGCAGCGGGTGTTCGGAAGGCTTTGGCTTTTGCATTGGTTGTCTTTGCACCCAAAGGCGCACGGGACTTTGGACCTGCGTCAACAATCTGTCAGATTGAACTCAGAATCATCTAGTGGTATTAGAACTCCTTACCCATCGGAGTCACAAATTTGTCAGTCAAGCCCGCCTTCTTTCCTCCATTCATCCTATTTTCTGAACCTTTTTCAAATGCTCGACCGCCCATCTTCCCACCTAGGAGCCCTCCAGCATTTTCGTCATTCAGAGGTACTTTGAAGGGTGTCTTTGGCAGGTTGCCTGGAGTCTTCGGTGCTAGCTGCCGGGTCCCTTGATTGAGCGGCTTGGACGCCGCTGCAGCTTGGTGTCCATGTACCAGATTCTCCTGATCGCGTGCGGCAAGCATTTTATAGTCTCATTTGTAGTCACTGCTTTCTCAGTAATCATTACTCTTCATGGCTGCACCGATACACAGACGTGGAAATTGTGCATGGTAGTGTTTACTACTTTAGTCGCCGTAGTTGCCATGGGAGCGCGCTTAAGTAAGCGACTCGCCTGTTTGCGGGCAGCGGTGTCTATCAGTAAGCTACACCCCACTGCTTTACACAAGCTTGCTGACAGCTTTTCAACGTCTGAAACTTTCTAGCTGAAGTCCAAGACTCTATCTATTCCCACTAAAGTGCCTTTCGGCTTTGATCATTAACAAACGCAATCATGTCTCTGGATGGGATTAAGCAGGTATGCAATTCGTCCAAAACTGCCCCCCTCGGGAACGAATGCCAAACTTGACTTACAATGTGTGCTGTGTATGAGCCGCACGGCCATTTCATGCGTTGCTTGGTATGTGCTGATAGGTAATCTCCAGAAAATGAACTCCCTCCGCTTGGAGCAGGAACAAACAGAAGCTCAATGTCAGGAACTCAAAGCAAAGGTCAAGCATTTGGAGCAGGAGAATCTTGCAAAAGAGCAGGAAATTACATCCTTGTCGCACAAGAATCAGCTTCTAGAGTCTGAGGTGGAAAAGCTGGAAGCAGGAGTCAAGCAAGCTAAAGAGGAGGCCGCACTAGGAACTCAGCATGGCACCCAGAATGAGAGTCTTCAGAGAAGACTGCAACTGTTGGAGGAGGAAGCTGAGGAGTCAGACAAGCAGTTGAGGGAGACGAATGAGAAGTATGTACATCAAACCTGACGAGGTTCTATGCATATCCACGTTAAACACGTCGTTAACACGTTTGCCATAGGCTCCGCCAAACAGATGTCAAGGCTGGCCACTACGAGCGCAAGGTCCAAGCATTGGAAGCCACACAGAATCAGTGGGAAGAAAAATACGAGGATATGGCTAAGAAGTACGCTACGGTCAGGAAGGAATTGGAGGACTTCCAACAGGAAATCGGCAATATCTAGATCGTTGTCTGGACTGGGCTCGTTTATGTTGCATTTAGAGCATTGATACGTTGCTAAGCTGGTGTGGCGGCAAAGAGAGCTGGGCTTCCGTGCTGCACATGTCTTTACTTGTTCTCAATCAATCATGCTTTCATCCTTTGTCACGGGATTAGCTTATTGAAGATGTGATAGTGAGATCCTTCAATAATAATGTCTAATTACGTTACGTAATGGGCATTCATTTCCTGTCCAAGTGAGTTTCGGTGCTCCCCATCACTTCTTCCTAGCCTTAGCTTTCGCCTTGTTCCCGGATCTCTCTTTGTATCTATTAACCTTCCTCTCAGCTTTGCTTTCGTATCGGAACTTTTTCTTTCTTTTTTTGGGTCCGCTAGGTGGCTCCTTCGTCCGTAGACGTTTTTCTTGCTTGCCATCTTGCCATTCCCTCGTGCCTGATTTAGTAGTATCCCCTTCAATTAGACCTTCTATGGGGGGTGCTTGATCCTCTTCGTCATCCATATTGGTCTTATGGAGACCATCTCTTGACACATCCACCGCTTCAACCGTGACCGTAGTATATCGATCCTCATCAACGTACTCGTCTTTATGGTCCATACTCGTATCCTCTACAATGCCATCCCACTGCTCCACCTCCAACAAACTTTCCTCGTCACTTGATTCGGAAGAAGCTCTTTTCTGTTTCCTGAGCATTGAGTTCACCGCCTCCACATGCTTCTCGAGATCTGCTTTTCGCCCCTCGCGTAGCTACACAACAACGCAGTCAGTCACATACTCACCATATCAGGTTGCGGCACTGACAATTTTCCGAGCCGTGAGCTGTTCTTCTCGCTCTCGCTTCGCAGCCTCCTCCTTGGCATGTTTTATCCGCTGTAGCTTCCTTTTGTGGAAGCCAGTAAGGTAGTCTTCCCTTGCACTGGGGTCAAAAGCGATCTCTTCAATTGTAGAGATCCATTTTCTCTTTTTAGTCGGTGGAGGTCCCGTAGCTTTCGCCCTAGGCCTACTGAACATCACGGATTCGTATATTGTTTGAAAATCCTAAGAACGCGAGCTGGGCAGCGGAGGAGAAGCAGTCTCCGCGCAAAAACGTTTTGCCGAGCGCCGAAAGCCTCTCCGTCTTCATTGGCATCACCACAACTCACTTGATTAAGAGCACTTGAGAACGCTATGCTATTAACCAATCTTGGGGCTCTCGCCCTTAGTGCTGCTATAGTGGAGGCCTTCAAAGACACATCCCCCTTCTTCTTGTTCTCAACTTCCGAGTTAGTCCATCAACGCAACCTTGAATGGATCTCTACTGATCTAGGCTACCCAACAGACTCCTCACATCATCACCTGATCTCATATCCGCAAACCGGTTGAGCGAAATTGTAATCCCACAACTTACTAAATGTACTTCAGATACCTACATCATAGTATCTCAACCAGGCGTCAGCGCAGCAGATTACGAGAATAAGCGTTCGGCGCCACACCTGAGAAAGAGATTGCTTGGGGATGATAAGAGTATAAGATCTAGTCTTACAGTCAAAGATGTTCTGGGATGGCTCGACGTGGATGATGTCAGCCGAGCAGTACAGGATCGATGTGGAGCAGCCCATCTACGGGTCGATGCGTCGAGTAAGAGCCATGATGATATGAGCCGAAGCGATGCTGATCCGTACTATTCTGCAGCTGGGCAATTCACTATTCTTGATGATTCAAGACCACAAGTAATCACTGTCGATTTTCCGGCCCCTACGACAGGTATTGGCAGATCGCAAAAACTCGTTGAGAATGGTACCAAGACCCTCTAGCTGTTCATCGGTTGCCTCTAATACTCACGCTTCCAGACGCTTTCCTTTCGTCTATGCTTGATCTACTTTCACCAAAAATCAGGTACACCGTCATATACACGACATCACCACCAATGACTGGTCACCCTTCTGAGCCAGCCGAACCCGAGGAGTATGAAATGGATTCGCTGTTCCAAGCGCCAGTACACCTTGAGCTTAAGCGTGACATGTCTCACCAAAAGCGAGCATCAGATATGAATATCACCCTACCGAATGGACCTTTGTTCGAAAGATATCAATATCTTACTCCAGGTGGGTCGTACCAACCTCGACATCGGAACTAGCTAATCTCTTTGGACTTTGTAGGTCTCTTCATGGGTCTCCTCGTATCTTTCATTCTCGTCTCAATTCTCTATGTAGGTATATCGGGTGTTGCAAGCCTGCAGGTTTCGTATGCGGCTTTCGACAAAGAGATGGGTCCAGCTGCGCAGAAGAAACAGTCTCAATGATGAGCATCTGGGTGTAAATCATCGGTTTTCTAGGCTCACAAGTTGGTGCATGGCGTTAGGATGGAATGTAATAGGATTTGCAGGTCCAATGGACCTTCAATGATCGAGATAACGCGATTATATTTGTCCATATTGTTTTTGCATTATTGTCATCCTGATATCGTCGCCCATGAGTACTTTTTAGAGGGCTCGTGCTTATTGAGGAGCATTGGCCATCACTATCGCTTTTTGGTGCGGCAGATACTTACCGTCTTGGCTTTTCGAGGTACACAGCGTACTCCCGAGGTATCTCGTGAGATAGCAGAGTATTTGAAATTTCTTACGTTTGTCTCCGCTGACAGGCTGTCACTATGGGTCTCTGCATGTTAGCCACTGCAGTTAAAGATCGTCGGTAGACGATTCGGTATTCTCGTGCACGAAAAGAAAATAATTTGGAATTGTTCTCTAGAGGCAAAATGATGATAAAAGAATAAAGAGCAAGCATGTTTCAAATTGATCTGCAGCTGGCTTAACGAGGATTCCGAAGTCAATAGCCTCGTACGGGTCATCGAGCGGCGTTTTAGTGGAATGCCGTTATTGACAAAGTTGCGCAAGACAGCTCAATGATCCTTGGTATCACCCATCTCACTGCTGAATGGCTCCGTCATATGTCACTGACGGAGAATTAGCCGTAAAGAGCGGGGGCCGCTGTCGAGCTCGGATGCAGGGTGCAACGGCGGAGTGACTTCGATAGCAATGCTAGCATCTACGTGGCGAGAACAGGTTCAGGGGTGGGAGCCGTCAGCGCCACTTGGACCAAATAGGACCCTTGCATTTTTACGCCATTACAAATATCCCTCATTAGATGTCAGCTTTCCACGACTCGCGAGATTTAGTAGCAACAAAATCTGGTGGACACCGGAAACTGTTCAAATCACTATAGGAATGTTTCCGAGCTCTTATGGACGTCTACGGTCGTCACTGACAACTGCTACAATCTGAAATCTTACTTTCTTTTGATCCCACAAGTCAAACCTGGCCAGCACGTTTTGATGTTTGATTGCTAACAAACATGTACGTAGCCGAACCAACCATGCCCCTCCTTACCTTGTCCAAATGCCTAACCCACCCCCTAAATTCCACCCCTTAAAATCAACCCGCTAACCCCACCTCCCCAATCAGGTGCAAAATCCACAAAAACATCTGGAAATGCGGCTACCTCGACCTCCGCCAATCCCACACCTACGAGCGCTGCCCAGCCTGGGAATCCGAAACCCGTCGCCGCTACAACAAATGGATTCTCTGCCCCACCCCGGCTGGCGAACAAACAATCCAGCACCGCATGGACCGCTCGTGCGGCCACTGCGCCACCTGCGCTGCCAAACAGCGCCGCAGGAACGAGAAAAGGGAACAGGCGTTGAAGGAAAATGATTTGAGATGCTGTGCGGCGACCTTTGTGGAGTGGGAGGGAAGTATGGGATATGCGGCTCCCTGCCATATCAGGGCGGCGGCGGAGGCATTGGTGGGGTGTGTGGAAGGGGGTGCTGGTGGGGTGGAGATGGGGGAGGGGCTCAGAGGGGAAGAGTGGGTTTGGGAGGCGGTGGAGAGGGCGGGGAGATGGTTGGGTGCGGGAGGGGTCGGGGTTCATGGGGCGGGAATGGGGATGCGGCCGGGAGCGGGGGTGCCGGATGATAGAAGGAAGGTGAGGGAGTTGTGGGGACAGGGGATCGTTGGGGAGGGAGGTATGAGTTCGAGTGAGTAATGCGCTATGTGTGTCTAAGGATGATTACTGATGGCTGTGCTACAGGTAATGGAGGTTCACAGTATGGACCTGGCAGGTGATTAAGCCACACTAGGTTTATCGAAGTGGTATATGGATGTAAAGAGAGGTGACTGGTGATTCCGTGTATGAATAGAGGTAGTGCGCACAATGACCTTTGACTGAATTCCATTTTTCTCTTAGCTAGCGATATCCCCAAATGCCCCATTCTACCTCGACGAGTAGCGGCCCCCGAAAACCATGGAACTGGCGAAGCTTGGGAGATGAAGTGGAATATCTTATCTCTCTTGGTATGATGTACACTGTATGCTCTTCTCGTCGACGGCTCATATCTCACGGGTCTTTCCAATCCGTAGGCGGTGACGCAAGAGTTTGTATTACCAGCGTGCAGTTACAATCTAATAATTGCGACGGTTTTGTTCATAGGGTGCTAGATGGGCGTGCATGTTGATCGCACCTGCCATCTAGGTATGGAGGGATGCGACACTTGCAAATTTGAAGCATCACGGCCGAACATTGCGCGGTATGTCTTCCAATCGATTTCAATTCATTTTTTTTTCTTCGCTGACAAGGACCACGTAGTACATTTGAAGTTTAGTACGATTGGACGGCTGAGTCAGTCAAGGTGGGTGTGAATGAACCTTTCGAGTAAGTGCAAGTCAGATAAAGGCTCACAGCCCTTTAGCAGGGCTTAATGTTACTCTACCGGTCTAAGGGTAACCAATCCGCGAGAGTAGGTCTAACGGCCGTTTCTACTGCGGATCAGCGGGTTGAAAAACTGGGTGAATACGACAGCTTACAAGGACTAGTAAGGTCGTTTCATTAAAGGTAAGAAAGGTAGTGCACTATTTGAAATTGGAGGATACTGCCCGTGGTGCATTCACTCTGGGGTGGGCATTCGAAGAACGCTATTGGACGTTTTTACGTGCGTTGTCAATGTTTTCACTCACAGGCATCCATCGTCGCTCAGTCTTCCTTCTGGCACAAGAGGATCTCCAATTTCCTCTCCACAGCATGAAAGGGGTAGGGGGCAGTGCAAGCTTGCGTGCGTAGCAATGCCGCGATCTCGGCAGTATCGACGACAGTTGCGGTAGCCATCGAAATGTCGTCAAGGCATTGTGGACCAGGCTTAAGGTGGTATTATGGTGCAATGACGAGGATCGAAAGTTTTCAGGGATGAGGACTTTGAAAATCTTCTTCGATATCGTCGAAGTTGTCATGCAGCAGAGTCCTGAAACTGTTTTTATAGCAGGTGCACCTATTCGCTACGTTATAAGGAGCGCCACTCTACCAAGCACCAAAAATGGCGCGGGCCGTAGACTCTGTGTCTGAATTAGGAAACGGATTGACATGACTTGTTGGGATGCTTGCTAAGGGGCTGTGCTGATGTTGCACACCTACGCTATCTACATCTAAATTGCTTTTGGAAGGTTGCCTACATCATACACATCGTATGGCCTTCTCCAGAGCCACGAGTACGAGATGTGCATACAATATCTTTGCTTCATATGTGACCGACCACTGACGGGATACCAGTCTTTCCTTAGCTGTCATTCCAACCCAGAGGCAAAACCGCCCTGGTTAGAAGAATGGAAGCCGACTCCGCAATGCTCGCGACCGAATTACTGTTATTCTAGTATCTGTCACCTAGCGTGCAATGAAACGAGACTACACACCCGAGCAGAGATCGAGCGACAGCTCGGTTTAGAAGCTGTGATTGGATGGTCTGACGGATTGTTAGACTGGCATCGCTCCCAGCATGCTGTGCAATCCGCATCGCAATTCACAATTCCCCAAGTGAAAGCCCTGCTTCTCCCTCAATGGCCACCGAATGTTCGAGCTTCCAATCCTGAACCTGCCCACGAGACGACAAGACCAACACAAGTGAGCCAGAAAGCTCGCGACCAAATGCAGCAGGCGTTGCCAAAACTGCACACACAGGGTCTCATAACGTTCCTACGAACGGAAAAAGCCAGTAGCCCCAAGAGTTATGTCACTACGCAAATTCAACAGGGACCCTGGGCTGAGTCCCCGCCGTCTACCTCGAAATACGGTCCTCCGACACCGAAAGGAAATCACCTGTCAGTTCCGTCGCCCAGGACATCTACGCCGAACGGGCTCCACAGTCATGTCCCCAGAAGTGGAGCAATAACCAAAGAAGGCCATTCAAAACCTCGTAAAAGCCAATCAGCAAGAAGAAGAAGAGGAAAAGATCAAATCCAGTTGCACTTCGACCTAATAGCAGATACAGGTCCCCAGGACATCCAACCGATACCTGCGGCTGTCCAAAACAATCCTTTAATGCTCCCAGCACTCCAAGCGGTTCCACTTATGTCTCCAATCACGCCAGACATATTGCCGATGCCTGCAGCAGGACCTCGTGTCCCGGTGATGTCTGTAGCACCCATCTTTCCGAGTCCTCCCAAACGACTCGCTCATAAGGCGTGTGATAGATGCAGGTAAGTCCAAGTTTTCGTTGCCGACTGGCTGTGACACTCAATGACCCGGGCAGAGAAAGGCACATCAAATGCAATCGATCACTACCATTTTGCAGCCGATGTACTGACTGCATGGTTGCATGCACCTATACCATAGACAATACAAAAGTCGCGCCGCCGAACTTGAATAATCCCAGAGGGATGCTAATGGATTTCAGAGATAGCGGAATGGGACTGAATACTCATGAGAGGTTAGCAAGCATTTCTACTATCATTAACGGTGGTAGAACGAGCATGGATTACCTTCCTGATCGCTCAGATCCTATCGATAGCCCGTATGGTCAAAGTCGAACACCAACCACGGGCGGCCACATGGGCAACAGAAACAGCCAGACAAGCCCGATCGTAACAGCCTCAACATCTATACCCCGCAATACTCCCCATGGCCTTCCTATGGGGCCTGCAAATAACGATGCGGATGTGCGGGGGGCTTTCGGTTTTCGCGATCCACCAGCGGCCACTTTCGAAGGTGATTCGGTTGGTATAGCTGCTGAAGGGCGTACAAGCCTGGCATTAGACCCGCGTCTTCAAGATATTGGATGGGAATATGGACAGCAAGAGCACATCGTCCACCCACGCTTTGAGTCGCAATGATCCACATGGTCTTCAATCTCGAGAATAGCCCTGTGAAGCAGCTTCTGGGCGCGTTGAGCCATCGGAATTTTCTGAGGGCCGCCAGCAATCTGGGTAAAGGACCAGCATACGATGTGAGAAGGAAAGGTCCTGTGGTATCAACCACATGAAAATCTAGATCAGGCTTCTTAGTCCTGATTCTTGCCGGCGTTGGTTTTCTCGAGAATGGTACAATAGACTTTGTGTGTAAGTAAGCTACAAAGAGCGGCTAAAATTGGTGTAAGGCTGAAAGTATGTCCGAGCGTAGGTGGAAGGGAATAAATGCTGCTAGGATGTTATGGTCTTGTCATTCTCATTTGTGGTGCAGATGACGCTGGGCGTCTTTTCTCCGATTCTATGGCGTGGACCCCTATGCATGTGATCAGTTTGGTGCGGATCGAGAAAGAAGAACGCTTCATTGTACCACAATTACTGTTCCCAACAAAATCAGTGAGTTATGCAACCCGGATGTGCTCGATTCAGCTTTCCCTGCGGCTCTTCAATATGGCAATGCACGTAAGTTGGTATGTAAGATGAAGTCTGCACATATCGTTGTGGCGAGGCTGACTCGATCCAGATCGAGCAAGTCTTTGCCACTATCATCCCACCATGTCTGATATATTTAGTAGGACCAGAGCCCGAGCCGCTGGTCCAACCGCCGCCGATATGTGCAAAGCTCATGTATGATTCCCGGGTGACACATGAGCTTTCATCACATTTTCGGGAGAATCACATCCACATCCAGAGCAAAACGCATTTTCATTTGCTATCTTGTCATTGCTACCATGGTGGGAACCCCACAATAACAGCACAGATAGAGCTAGCTCCCCTAACCCTATTTTCATTCGTCAATATACTTAGAAATGATGTCCACCTTCCAGCGAGTCGATGCATGCAATACGAACATTGGCGTCCGCTGCAGCAGACATGAACCATGACCTGCAACGTCGGAAAATAGTCGTAGCGCCAAATAATGTCTTCCTTCGGACGGGCAATACCTGGTGCACCACATCTGTTTCATTGGTCAAAAGGGAAACCCCCCCTTTATTGCCAACAAAAGCGTCTACCTTTACTTCCAGCCGCTGAAAACGAATACTTAAGCACCAAATTCAGCCTCTGGAAAGATTTCTTATTGTCTCAATCTCAAAGCAGCCAAATTTTTTGAACCCATCAAGCAACTCTCTACCAAAAGCAACGACCACTTCAAGGGCCTCGAAGGCTTACCTCTCCTACATCCCCTCATAATGTGCAAAGTATGGTTTCGACCCTGTGAACCATGTAAATGGAAAATACCGCTATCCGGGTCTAGCACGACAGAGACTCATCCAGGCCATCGCGAACCCTGTGAAACATTTCGTCGCCGTCAAGCAGAATCGGGTAACCGCCTGGAAAAGTGCGACCAGGAAGTTAAAGAACGCTGGCCACACAGTGATGGACCTAGGAAATGTGAAACCTGTAAATCGGTGACACGCGAAGAAGCCAAAATAAGAAGAACCGCTAAACGCAAAGCTAAGAAACAAGAAATACAGAAAAAGAGACGCTGCCAGGAGCATCGTATCATGGCGTCTGCTACAAGCATCGAAGCGGCAGAAGAGACGGACCAATACGTCAACACGCTTCCCCCAATGCAGGCACAAGAATATATGATCCACCAATTTCATACGTTTCCCCCGATGCAGGCACAAGAACCGATGATGTACCAACACACCATTGTCAAAACGGAACCACCACCTCCTCGTCGATATAACGAAAGACAAACCTTTGAAGACATCGCCTGGAATTCAATCCTAGATACAATTGCGTGGGAAGCTTCGCTGCGACATGAAGCTGCACAATTCCAGCCAAAACAAACAGAACAAGAGGCCGTCGCTTGGAATTCGATCCCACATACAATTGCACGGGAAACCCCACTGCAATATGAAGCTGCACAATTCCAGCCAAAAGAAACAGAACAAGAGGCCGTCACTTGGGATTCAATCCCAGAGACAATTGCCCGGGAAGCTTCACTTCAACATGAAGCTGCACAAACCCATTCAGCCCAGCCTCTAAGAGAACAAGAACAAGGAGAAGCAATGAAACAAGAGCGCAACAGCACCACCTCCCCACCCTCCTCAATCCACCACCACTACCCCCCTCCCCCTCCTTCTTACCCTCTCTGCACCTGCGCCCCTCATCGCCACCAGATTGACACTATCCATGAATGCGCCCGCAAGGCTGATGAGCTCTACGACGCACTCTTCCTCGATCAGTTCATTACGAATGCGTTCGAGTATGATCCGACATGGAGGGCGGAGTGTGGTGCTGTGATGTCGATGAAGGAACAGGGGGATGTTTGGAGGTGGTTTTTGGGGGTTGTGGAGGGGGCGGTTGGGGGAGGTGGGGTGGGAGGGGGGGGGATGGATGAGTAGGTGAGGGGGGTGGGTGAGGTCTGTATGTATGTGTAGAAGAAGGATGCAGTAATGGGTTTGGTAGGCGTTTTTGGGCATGTTGTTCAGAAGGGGAGCTGAGGCCTGTGAAAGATGTCAGTCAGACCATTCTACACAGTAATAACACATTTCTTATACGAGATACGGTCTGGAAGCTGGCATGTCGCCGTAAGTCCTGCTTAAAGCCACTTTTGTCTTTTCTTATAGTACGGATGCTAGAAATGTACAATTACCGCCTTTTCCGCTAGAGAAAGCCAGCTGCCCTTTCCATTCAAACCGGTCAAATGCTATTCCCCAACACCATCGGCACATCAGGCTAATCTTCTACAGCATTTTTCAAGCTAGATCTCCGCCAGGCTGGCCATATGATCGCCAGTGTCATGTGACTTCGTCGAAGCAATCTGCTGAGCAGCTTCCTCACTCTGCACGGCCTCTTCTTGATGCTTGTCTCCGAAGCCAGCAGCTGGAGTTTGAACTTCACCCTGAACCTTAACCTTTTCTTTTTCTTCCTCCTCCTCTTCCCTCCTCAACTCTTCTTCCCAATCATCCGCAGCGACCTCCGCATCTTTCGCCTTCTTGGCCTCATCCTTCTTCTTCTTCGCATCTCGAAGCTTGCTTCCAAGGACTGTGTAGACGCTCTTCTCGCCCACGGCTGTTTGTCTAGGCGCAGATCGAGGCGCGGCTGCTTTGGCTGCTACTTGGCTCCAGCCGCCGTTGTTGGCTGGATCGTCGAGTTCGCGGCGGAGGATATTGAGGGAGGAGTCTAGGGCGCATAGTTGGATGGATGATGCAAGGCGCTTTGAAGCTATGGGTGCTGAAAGATCGGTTTTTAGAGATTTTAGGGTTGCTTCAATAGCGGAATTGGTGATAATGCTGGAAGAGGAAGCTGGTCGAGCTTTGATAACAATCTCCTCACTTGGTAGGAAGGATATGTCGTACGCTAGTCCAGGCGTATGGTCGAATACAGGCGCAAGATCTGCCCGCAATTCTTCTAATGTGAGGCCAAACCGCGGTAGAGTCAGGAGGAAGCCATTGTAGATTTCATTGTTGGCTTGTAATTTCTTTTGTGTGTCAGCTACACTCACGGTCGTTGCTTCCGCCGCCGTGCGAATGCGAACGCATTCAGCAAGCGTCTTCATCGGTGCCATAACAAAACGTGGCGTCTTGAAGACGGCAACATGGCGGTATGGCTCTGGGTCCATGCTTTCACTATCAAGTCCAAAGTCATCCGAAAGAGCGTGTATGAAAGCCCGTTGATGTCCTGGCATGGGTTTGAACCGTAGTCTTTTCTCTGCATCATCGGCTGCAAAGACTCGAAATTCCCTTTCCTGGGTCTGAGCCCATTTCACGTTCTCTCGGAACATCTTTAGCGTGTCATTGGAGTACGGAATGTGGTCATCTTTGTGAGCTTCTGGATCGATGTTGAGAGCCAGAGCCAGTCTCTGATTCCTTGCTAGTCTGGCACATTCATCGTCACAAGGTAGAGTTTTCTTAGTGTTGCCTTCACTAGCCTTTGATGCATTGCACTTCATCTCTTGTTTTAGATGTTGGCAGTCGCAAGTGATGAAAATTTTGTTTTGGCAGGGTTTGTCTTCACGGCAGACCGAAGGAGCATGGCACTGCACTTCGCAAGGATGCCCACAAGATTTCTTCGCTTTACCACAAGCTTGCTGACAAGCCCTTCCGACATCTTCACATTCACCTGGACGATGACATTGCTTGCGGCAGAAATGGGAACCGCATCTCAGCTTGTTCTCACACACCTCGCCGCACCGGACTTCTGTCAGCCAACAAGGCTGGTTCTTGAGCGTCTTCTTTCCGCACATGCAAGGCTTCTGTGCTAAGAAAGGGCACTTAGGACAGCTTTCATTGTCACTATGGCAGTTATGAGGGATGCGTGGATGCCCACAATCCTTTGGTCGCTCGCAATCGAATCGACATGGAGGAGGTGTAGTGCCACAAGGCAATGGCGGCTGTAAAATCGTTTTCCCACAGTGACAACTGATCTCGTCGAAGATGGCCTCTCGACAACTTCCACAGGGTCCCTTATGACATAGCTCAGGACATGCATGGCTTCCACACTTTAACAAGCGTCCACATGAGCGAGTGCAGATGTGCTCGGCTTCGAAGCTTTCGTCAATAACCCGAGAGGCACCCAACGGCCGAAGTTTACGCTTTGTCGCTTGACGTTCCGCCGCTTTCTTCTCACCAGGGCAGCACCTCTCACCACATTCATGACGGCCACAATTGAGTGTAGCTTTACAGGTTCTCATACATTGCGGTGGCACCTCGATCCCTTGATGGCATATTGTAGACGACTGTGTACGGCCGCAACGACAATTGATATCAACGGTGAGAAGACAAGGCCTACACTCACCAGAGTGGCAGACCTGTTGACACGGATGGCCACACGGTAACCTTTTCGAGCATAGTTTCTCGCAATTGGGGATAGGGTCTTCGCAAACCCTTCTCGGAGATATCGATATCTCGTCGAGTGGAGTCTTGCCGCATGGACAATGAGTCACAATGTCTGGAGATCGAGGGCAGTGTGGCTCCTCCAGCTCTTGTGGATGGCAGCTCTTTTCACAGAAATGCTTTCCACAGTCAAACTGCCTCTCACACGGGTTCCTACACTCAAAACTTCCGTTCCATGTTTCGACAGTCACCGAGCCATCATCGAGCTTCGATGCTCGAAGACTTTTCTTCTCGTCTCCCCGCTCACAACAGATAAGCGATTGTTCCATTTTGCCACAGTAGCAGCGACAATCGAGCTGTACTTCGCAGGCACCGCATAAACCTTCATGGCACAGCCTCTGGCAAGTATGTTCGCCACAAGGCATGAGATCCCCGCATACCTGGCCGCAGCTCCATCCAGTGTCATAGTTTGTATCAGTGCACCTTCGAGATGATCGATTTTTTCCGCAGAAGCAGCTCTGTACTGGCCCCATGTGTGTACACGGAGGACATGGACCGGCATGACATAGCAATTCGCAAGGATGGGGGCACTTTTTTGGTAGAACTCGCGGCTTTCCACATGTTTGGCCACATGAGTGAGGTGGTAGACCAGATATTGAACGAGGATCGACTTCCTTCTCGCACCAACATGTATATGTAGATGGTAGAACATCCTTAGGCAAATTGCAACCCGGACACCTCCACTGTCTGGGTGGAGGTAGATCCCCATTCTCGTGGCGCTGCTGTGCTTGTGTAGAGCCTTCATTCATTGACCACTTCTTGATGCAGCTCAAATGAAACACTGTCCAACAAGTCTTACATGACCAGACCTTCGAATTTCCAGCAACCTCATTTGTGCATATGGGACACTCATAGATAGCGTTGGAAATGTCCTCATGTGTACGAGTAGCAATGTCCGGGGCCATGGATTTGAGAAGGGACTGCCGCCTTGGACGTGGGGTTCTAGGATTGTTCTGATGGGTACTTGCTTGGGCTGCTCTTCCGCCTCTCGAGTGGCCTGCACGTGGATGATGAACTTGCCCTGGATGAAACTCCTGTGCGTCTGGATGTAGAACAGATTGGCTCAGGGTAGATGACCCCCCGTCCTGAGTCAACCGTCCTCCGAACCGACGATTAGAACCGGCTATTGTCGCCGGGTTGTGCGAAACAGCTTCCAAGTTGCCGCTCTCCAACTGAGGAGGTGGTCTAGCATTTTGTCCACGTCCTGACGTCTCTATTCTAGCTCTTCGGCCTTCGCCACCTCTTCCAGTACCCCGTATCCTCCCTCTATCCACTCCGCGCGGCATGCCACCTCTTGTCCTGCTAGGCGGGCCATTCTCTGTGGCTGAGGCTTCCGCACTTGAGGCTTCGGCGGAGGATGAGTTTGGAGGGGGTGCTACTGAGGCTGGTCTGAATACTAATGAGGAATTGACGCCTGTCGACGTCTGCTCATTGGCGCCCAAGTCTGCGCGTGGTCGTGACCTGTGTTGCCCACCCCGACGATGTCGCCTCCGTTGCGATGTTTGAGACTGGTCTTGTTCTATCTGCTGAAGTGCTGTGTCAATTGTGGCCATGCTCATTGAAGCGTGGCTCTCAAAATCGACCGTTATTTCCGAAACCCGAATAAACAGATAAAACTCTATAGTGATACCGCAAAGAACGATAAGGAAAGCAGAGAATTTAGGAAACTAGCGCCTCTCTCACAGTCAGGAAGACGTTTGGATTCAGTAGGAGATCCAAGCCAATAGTACGTACGTAGATCTTTTGTTTTGTTGTGTTATTGTGGCAACGGACGTTAAATTTATGTTTTCCAACGGTTTCTATAAGCGGATGATGACACACCACACATGAGTCATGAACAAGAATCTAGTCATTCACTATACCTGTAGTATCTCATTCAATGATTTAATGCACGAGACATGTGACGAGGCTTAGCAGCACTAGAAGCTGAGCTGGTGCACCTTTGAGGAGACTACTAGTATTTGAAAGTTACAGGTATTTGATAGGCTTGATCTGAATTGCATAGGTGTTGCGACAGTACAATGCTATCCTTGGATTGTCCTCGTTCGAAGGATATGTGTTTAATACGCCACCTCAAAACTCCATTTCCAGGCCTGCCCCTTCCGAATTTGCTAGTCGCGATGAATCTTGTTTGAAAACATATAACAGCTAAGAGCCCGCACCAGGGTATCATAAATAGTATCACTGATTGCCCAAAACCTCGTCCTCCATGAAGTCATAAATATATCTGAAGTAATCTTGCTCTGCTACCGTGTCATTGTGGGACCCATTGGGTATGGTCCGCCAAATCTTTCTCTTCGCTTGGCATACGGCGAAAAGATCTTTCATGTGCTGCGGCCTGTCACTCAGAAAGTTAGATCATCTTGGGCGCTTCACGTCAGTGTAGGGCGATGATGGATAGGAAAATATAAAAGGACCATTCTGCTAGGTCTGCGCCTTTGGGAAGACGAAGTAGAGACAAGAAGGTTACAGGTATTCAACTTACGGAACGATTTCGTCCTTGAGGCCGCTGATGAAAAGAATAGGAACCTTTGTGATTTGGGGAAGAATGTCTTCGCTGGGCCAGTACTGGTGGCATAGCCAAGCTATGTACTTCGCGGGTGGGAAGGCACTAAGAAATTTAGCTCTCGAAACCACAAAGGGAGTACAGAATAACCTAGGAATCATCTTTCTGATCGACGTAAATGTATTCTCCAAGATTAGACCGATCACGTCACCAGCATCTTGGTTTTTGGCTACAAGCTGTATAGCAACAGCTCCGCCTATGCTCTGGCCGTAAACGACAATCTTATTGTCTTTGGTTTCCTTGGAGGTGCGAATCCAATCAAGGCCCGTTTGAGCATCGATCATTAGCCCTTTCTCATCAGGTGTCCCGGTAGACGCGCCATAACCTCTATACTCCAGCATAAGGCAATTACAACCCAAGCTTTCCCCAAGATACTTAGCGATTGGCACTCGGTGGCCGATATTGCCCGCATTACCATGGAACATGAGCATCGTGACGTTTCTTGCAATTCCTCGGTTAGGGGCTCGGATGAAGAAAGCTCCCAACGTTTCCTTATCTGGTGTGGGAATACGGAGGTCTTCATAGTCCGAGATCCCAAATTGCGTGGGAAGGGGAACCCCTTCTTCAGTGTTTGATCCCGCTGGCAGGTAACGTGGATATATGAGATCGCTGGAGAATATCAGCTATACCGCGATGCTCACATTTCTACAACGTACTTTTGCTTGAAGTATAACAGTCCACTTGCAAGAGCGGCGATGCTAGAAGACGCCATTACTGGGAGTCGAAGGTATGGCCAGTAACCCGCCATTTTGATAAGGGTAAGGACGTGTAGGTAGTTTTTACAGGGATGGAACCAAACGAGGCTAATCAAACACTGGACCGGAAACTAAACAGTTCGTCAAACGGAGTTCAGTCGCTACGAAGTGAAAACGAAAGAAGATTTGAACGCATTGCAAGTTGAAGCACGAGCTATGACCTAGCTCCCGTAAAATATAATCGTAGCAATTTGGTGGGTTGGTGCTTCCCTTGCGAGTGAATGGAATGGGTACGAATATGCGAGCCAAGGTCAGCGGCCGTTGCCTGATTGGGTAAATGACCAGATATACGCGCGCTAGACGCCAAGCGCAGAAGCTTTGGTAACGCGTCCAAGCTGCCTGGTGGAGATCTACATAATCTATCTCTCAAGCGTTGCTTCAGGAGCATAAATCTTCATAGTTGAGGATTGAGAATACGTGTGCTCTTCTCCGTTTAACTTACCAACCATGCCGTCGGTAACGGGAATGCTGAACGAAGGTCTAGTTCCCCAATAATCGACCAAATCTACGAGGTACAGGACTAATTCTGTTTCATAGATGGCATACACATCGATATGAACCATCTAAAGACCGGAGAAGTCAAGTAAAAGTCTACCCAGAGCTTCCCCTCAGCCAATGACTGACATTCCCCCTCCACAGCCTCGGAACCTCGATGTAAGCTCCTCGCCCTTCTCAAAAGGTATCAACCACAGCTAACCCGTTGTTCTCAGCATGGCCATAACCTTCTCCCAAGGCGTCATCCTCGGCGCCGATTCCCGCACCACAACAGGCGCTTATATCGCAAATCGAGTAACCGACAAACTGACCCAAGTGCACGATACAATCTGGTGCTGCCGGTCAGGGTCTGCGGCCGACACACAAGCCGTTGCCGATATAGTACACTACCACTTAGGCATGTATGGTATAACGAATGATGAGCCACCGACGACACAGACGGCTGCGGCGCTGTTTCAGGAACTGTGTTACGCAAACAAGGATCAGCTTAGGTGGGTGATATGCAAAATTCTATACTATGCTATTGTGCAGTGAGACTGACGAGTGATGCTGCTACAGCGCTGGCATGATCATCGCTGGGTACGATCCAAGGCATGGCGGCTCAGTCTACAGCATTCCGCTTGGTGGCAGCTTACACAAGCAATCGTACGCCATCGGAGGTTCAGGGAGCACTTATATCTACGGATACTGCGACTCATATTGGAAGGAGGGAATGAGCGAGCAAGAGGGTATAGATTTCGTTAAGGGTGCATTGAGAGAGGCCATAAAATGGGATGGAAGCTCGGGAGGTGTGATACGGTTGGTTGTATTAACAAACGAGGGTGCTATCAGGCATCTATACCTGCCAGATCAGGATTACAAGGGACCGGGGACCGGATGATGTATTATAAGCAATGTTAAATGCTTGAGGAGTGGGCTCATTGCTGCCATGAGGGTGGATACCCCAGTCCAGCAATATGACCATGGCAATCTCCTGCAGTGCCTTTCGCTATAATGAGGTCTTTTGAAATGCGTGATTGTGGCGCTGCGCTACCATAACCTGCTTCGAATACTAGAGGATGGAGTGTAGGAAAGTATAGTCTCCTCTTGAGATCTGAGCGGGCAGACTTCGTGATTCATTTTCATGGGTGACCGTGAGGAATAGGCTCCATTGATAACAGTTTTGTTGATGTTTTATATTAGCGATTAAGTCTAGACAAGAATACCCATGCATTGGCAATGCAAGCCGCGAGCTTCGGCAGACAGCGACAAGAGATGGCCGGTTCGATGGGGGTTGGGCTGGACAGGTCAAGTTGATCATGGTGGGATACTCTGTAGATTGATTCATTAATTCTTCAGGAAAGATAGGGCCATCTTAGAATAAGGGTGATTTCAAATTATTTATCCTCAGCCTAGCAAATACATCCTCGTGTTGCATGCTATCTCGAGTTATTGTTTCGCGCTTACTGCGACTTGTCTAGGGTTTGCACGTATATTTAGAGACCCTTGAATGGCTATAACTTTAGCTCACGATGTATGTGCCCAGTCCTTCATGGTGATGCTATGATAGAATCTCGCCTAAATAAACTCCGCATATGGGGTATAAGCTCTATAACATGCTAGATGAAGTGGACATGATATGAAAATTAGACTAGGGGTATGAGCCGAAGTTTAAAATGATCCGAGGCTGAAGAACAAGTAATGAGATACTAAAGGCCGGATTTCAATTGAGGTCGTAAGAGTAGATTCACCATCTAATCATCAGGTGTCGAGGCTAGCGTCTCTGGGCTTTGGTACTCGGCTTTCTGGTGATGGCGTGCTCTACAACCCTCTATCCACATACTCAACGGAGTAGGCATCTTGAGTGCAAAATCACCAAAGCCAAAACCACTGCTGACAGAGTTGCGAGTAGTAACGTCGAAGACATACTTGGCTTGCGGCAAATTCTTGTCCATGAAAAGGTAGGTAACAGTAGCGGAAAAGGTCCAGAGGATGTATCCAAGAGAGCCGTGCTTGTCCAGCAAGAGGTAATCCGCGCTACGGCATATCAAATTCGCAATTATCTGTATCGAACAGTTCGCGATAGTAGGACACATATCTTGCAGGAATTTACTGACGAGTTGCGACTCCCCCGACTCTTCAAGAAGTAATAATACAAGTAGAAGGGTGGCGTTGAACAAACAGAAGTCATAGGCCCGTTGCAGGTCTGTGAAGTGTAAGACCGTCTCGAAAGGAGGTGGCGGATACTTTATCTCCTCGTTCCCAGTGGGAGGTGACCTGGGACTGGGAGTAACTGGCCAATAAGAATTGGTGTACTGAGCTTCCCACGCGTGGTGCAAGTCCTGCAGCTTCTTGAGAAGTCGGGGTAGCTGCGCCTTTGCTATTTTGCTACCATGTTGATTCTCAGAAATAATGCCTGGGAAAGAACGGCGTCTAGGCGTCAGAATTTGAAGAAAATATGGTATGTCGGCTAGTACATCAACGAGGTAATCCATGGTTGTCTTTGCCTCCGTGTCACCCTCCCACGGAACGGTCTTCCACATTGGGTCGTCAAGAAAGGTCCTTTGACAGGAAAATATACTCTCTGCGATCTGGAGGCAGAGCGGTCAGATTGTTTTTTGGTACTAAGGGGTAAAGGCTTTCAGTGGGACAAACAATCAACATGCGCGATTCTAAGAATATAGTTTTCTCTGGATACTTCTGGTGATCCCTAGGTCCGCGAAGTTGTATGAGCCGGCCAACGCCTCCGGCGTGAGTGATCCAACCAGGCATCATGGGCGATATGTTAATCAACTGTGTGACAGTAAGTGCCTCTTTGTCACCATTCTTTCCGGGTGAGGAGGCTAACCTCGTACATATTGAGCGCCATAGTCGCACCCAACGTTTCTATTGTCCGACTCTTCACAGCGTGTCCCACATCCTGACGTAGATTGTGAAGAGCCTCGATATACATAGATTGACCTTGAGCGACAATCCTTGGCTGTTGATGGATGCGTCCAAAGAACGACGCGGCCATTGCTTTGCTCGCCGAGACAAGTGTGTAAGCCTGTACTTCAACTCGAGGTCTAGGGCTCAGCCACCAGGCCGTTCCCTTTGTGACCGTCGGCCCCGATGTAAGCTTGTGAAGGACGAAAGATCGACAAATGTCATCCTGAAACGCAGAAAGGCTGAGTGATTGTCCCACACTCTCGAACGGGAGAAAACCGTGCGCTAATGCAGCTTCGTAGGGTATCCGCGCATTCCAACGCTGTTGCTCTTCTGCTTGCCTCTCAGCTTTTCGTTGGTGCGCTACTGCGGCATAACGAGCGTCGTCGAGCCAAGGCTGATTATAACCAGCACAAGTATATGTTGCCTTTCTGCATCGTTCACAAGTAGGCTTAGCCTCATCTAATCACGTCAGTATAACCAGTTGTTTCCAGTGCATTGGTCTTACGAGACGTACCGCATTTCACCTTGCGCCTCCTACATGTAACGCACCCGTTGCTACGTTTCCCCATGGTCAAGTAAAATCATGGCTGTAAGAAGCTCAATAACGCGCAGAAGTGCAAGCAGCAAGGAAACGACGCGTGACGATCTTAAAAGTCCTGCTGACAGACATGACGTAGGAGGGGGTTCCACAGCAAGGAGGAGAGCGCCACAACTTGTGAATAGGATGTTGATCTCTGAGCCATGTACAAGTCAGATACCCGCGCGCCTCTAGCCACATCTAGCCGCAGAAAGTCCCCTTTGAGGAAATTTCAGCCTAGTTTTCCTGAGTATAATTGGTCTTGTAGCAACATTTGCCTGCTGTTACAATGCCCCAATCAGGGTCAGAGGTCTCTGATGACTTTGAGTTTATCGAAACTCCAGCTGCCCCTAGTCCCATACCTCCCCCGGAAGACTATGGAGTGAGGACCACTACTGTAGGTTTCCCTCCCCAGGAGCTCGGTCTGGCTATGAATTGAGCCATTGATCCTTCAGAATGGGATGTAGACTAACTATATGGTTTTAGTATCCCTCAATCAAGAATGCACCTCTACCTGCCGACGCTGCAGGCAGCGAGAGTTTCTCCAACATTCTTCTTGGCCTCCTTCTTGTGATCATTCCTGCCTATCTCTCACGTAGTGTGAATGGAGGACTATTTACATGGCTATTCTTTGCTCTTTTCACCAGTATTCCGATTCTCGCTACATTCTGGTACCTAGCCTCCACCGTCTCGCCGCGAAAGAATGAGAAAGCTCGATTTCCTGGCCGTCCAGTCGAGCATTATCTTCAATTTCACAACGAGAAAGACCGAATGAAGTACCATGGCAAGAGCAAGATACCGATTGAAACTTTCCATGAGATGTACTTCGACGGAGCGGTCGAGTTCAAGGGCGACGCTTTAGAAACGCTGGAGTACCGTCATGATTGGGCCAACTTCAGGTTCACCATCAGTCTCTTTCGCTTCTTCCTCACTGGTATGATGCCAGAAGTGATCATGCACACTCGCTCTCAAGGTATGCCTCAAGCCGTTCGAAATCTAGCAAGCCGATGCTGACTATGTCAGACGAGGAGCAAGTCCGAGACCACTACGACCGAGGCGACGATTTCTACGGCTGGTTCCTAGGCCCACGCATGATCTACACATCCGGCATAATTTCCGACATCCACAAAGAGGAATCCCTCGAACAACTCCAAGACAATAAACTCGGCGTCGTCTGCGAAAAAATCGATCTCCAACCCGGCGACTCCCTCCTCGACATCGGCTGCGGCTGGGGCACCCTCGCAAAATACGCCAGCACCAACTACGGCGCCCACGTCACAGGAGTTACCCTCGGCCGAAACCAAACAGCATGGGGCAACAACGCCCTCCGCCGCGCCAACATCCCAGAATCCCAAAGCCGCATCCTCTGCATGGACTACCGCGACATCCCCCTCCCCCCCTCCGGCTCCTACACCAAAATCACCTGCCTCGAAATGGCCGAACACGTCGGCGTGAAATACTTCTCCACCTTCCTCCAACAAGTCCACACCATGCTCTCCGACGACGGCACCTTCTTCCTCCAAATCGCGGGCATCCGCAAATCCTGGCAATACGAAGACCTCATCTGGGGCCTTTTCATGAACAAATACATCTTCCCCGGCGCCGACGCGTCCACGCCGCTAGGCTGGTTCGTGGATAAACTCGAAGGCGCGGGGTTTGAAGTCAAAGGTATTGATACGATAGGCGTGCATTATTCTGCTACGCTGTGGCGCTGGTATAGGAATTGGATGGCGAATAAGGATAAAGTGGAAGCGAAGTATGGGAGGCGATGGTTCCGGATTTGGGAATTCTTTCTTGCGTGGTCGACTATTATTTCGAGGCAGGGGAGTGCGACGTGTTATCAGATTACGTTGGTGAAGAATATTAATTCTACGCATAGGATTGAGGGGGTGGCTAGTCAATTCGGGTTGTCGGGAGCGTTGGCTGCTTCGAAGGTGAAGCTGGGGGTGAATAAGGTGAAGGGGTTGGGGGAGCAGGTTAAGAGTGCGTTGGGAGGGGGTGATGAGTGAGTGTAGTTGCTGAGGATCATCTAGCGGAGGAGAGAGAGGAGGAAGCTGGGAAAGAGGAGGGAGCTGGGATAAAGAGGAGGGATTGTAGTATTGCATGTCCACTATCTAGAGGAGACTCGTTGATCTCAAAGGATACACACGATAGGTGCATCTAATACCTGCCAGCCCACACTGGTCTTGATAGAGGATATCCGAAATATAGACCATAGGTTCGACCAACACATGTCTCCATGATATTCCGCAGGAAGACAATATCCAAGAACTATTACCTTCTCAACGAACACCACTCCCATCTTCTCCTGCGCATCCTCCCCTCACCTCATCCCGCGATCTGCACCCAGATCAGCACTCCATCCGCCAAGGCAGCCTATTTTCAAATCAAGTTCCACCCAGCACCGAAGCAGGATCTCTAGCAAGTGGGCTTCCCAGATTCTACCTTCTACAGCGCAAGACCTCATCATAATCATCGTAACAATCGCACATCAAAGCATTGATCAACTGGAGATCAAAAGACCAACACCAAGACCAAGAATCTCTCCCCTACTCACCGCTCAATGCATCAATGCGCCCCCAAAAGAAAAGAAAAAAGAAAGAAAAGAAAAGAGGTATCTTATTTCCGAAAATCCCCGTTTCCACACAAGCCATGTCTCCTATCCCCAAATCCGCATTTTAGAGAAGATCGAATGAGGTCTTCAACAATGCGAAGAATGAGAAAGGGCCGAGGGAGTCCCATCTCCACACAAGCCCTGTTGTCATTCATTCCCTTTCAAGGGGGAATTGCGGTTTTGCAGAGAGCTTGAATAGAGATTGAAAAGCCGAGCGAGTCCATACAGCCGCCTTTGTGTGAAAGCCGGAATTGGCGCTCAAAAGAGGAATTGAAACGAAACAGAAGCGAAATAAGGGGATTTTGGGTATACTCTGATACGTTGAGGCTTGTGGCTTGAGTCTCGTGGCTTGAGGTACGTACATGTAGTCCTTCTGGGGTGTACGAGTACAGAGGTGCAAAGCCCTGCATGAGTGGGTGTGACTGCCGGAATTGACGTGACTGCAATGAGCGCACGGTGTTATTGAGTGGAGATCACGATCGTAGTCATCGTGAAGCGTCTCCTATTTATTGCTTTTTCCCATGCGCTGGCAAAGAGCAGAGTGGAAGGTACCGCTGCCAACTTGGAGTGAGTATTGACACTCACAAGTACCAGTACGAGTACAGCAACCAATTGAATAGGAGAGGTAACCATGCTGTCAGAGATAACTCAATTGAATCACCGAAAGCTAGCGCCCGGCACTGGCCTAAGTGTACTTTAGTCAGGCACCTACCGATCTGTGCGGAAAAGGGGTACCGCTCACCCGTATTGGAGGATTACGTGGCCCTAATTTCCACATCAATCTTTCTTGGCGTAGCCTTATGCAATTTTCAAGCCACCATGCCGGTAATGGCCAGTAGGATTTATTTTGTTTCATGTTTAATTTTTGAGGCTGAGAAGGGAAACGGTGTCGGTGCGTTCCGACTCTTATTGGAAGATTTATTGTCACCACTTCGGTATGTGCCTTGTGATTATTGTAGTACGGGGTACTCGAGGTCAGCCCATTCTGAGGCCATATCGGGTTCTTTTCTGTGATCTGAATGTCTCTGCGTACCGTATGCCCGAACGTATCTGATTTGGCTGCTGGTTCGGAACTGAGCTGGCAAAGCGGTGTAGATAGAGGAACCGGGAAAGCTCGGGTCGCCGGTAAGAGATCCTTCAAGTGCGCAAATTGTACATTCTTCAGGAGGCGCTTCTTTGTTCGCATTATCTCTTTTTACGACGCAACGGTTGTGTATGCATGATGCAGCTATGTTAAGATAACTTACTTATAAGCATATACGCCATCGATTCTGCAATTTTGCCTGTGGATTTTTGGACGACATGTTCTAGGCTGAAAGCACAGATTCATGAACTTGCGCATTGATCACGGAACTTTTTTCTCGACCTTACTCAGTATAACCTTCCAGTCCTAGAAGTCCAATATTAGTCTAGTAATGCGACAGGATCTGTTGATCTCGCTTCACTCAAAGACAATGAGTCCATGGACAATACAAGCGTGTTCTCGTCTGTTTATTGGTGCCATTGGAGCGTATGAGGTGTATTCATTCTCCTGCCACGTGGTTTTGTGGATGCGGATGATGACAGGCCTGCAGTGGCAATAATGTTCATGGATGAGGGCACAAGTTCCCTGTCGAATGTCTCAGGAATCAGCCAACTTCGAGAGGCTGGTCAATAGAGAACTACTGGGCTTTAGAGTTCTTGTCTAGTATGCAGTCATAGTTTTCCAGCTCCCTCGTTGATCACTTGAGTGGAAATTTAAGCATTTTGCCGCGCATATGGTCGGCGGACCTTGCTGAAATCTCCAAGCGCAAGTAGCACAGGGGGCTGGTATTGAGCGCGATGAAAACCGAGCATCAAGTCTCGAAGGCCATACGGAAAAGAGTTTAAGTTACCTAATCGATTTAGGATGAAAGTATGCATCTTGTGGCAATGAGATGAACAGCAGGGGAATCCAGACTACGTTTACCACTGGATCCAGTACCCACGGCAGGGCTGCATATGTTGAATGAGATGGCACTGTGCGCACTGTGCATAGAGATGCTTTGACTCTGTTGACCATGCGCTGCTCATGTTGGCAGCCGGATCGACGTAAAGATACATCCTTTCTGAATAGGTCGACCTGCAAGCAGCCTTGTTGGAGGCTGGGCTGGAAACATACATCTGAAGTATGATCGACAGAACATGGCATCCTAAAGTGCAATGACTGCATCCCCAAGGGTCACCGAATATCGAGAATGCGTGGGGTGGTGCCTTTGACAGTCGAAAGCTGCCACAATCCGAGATCCACGATCCCGATGAATGTACCAAATGTCATTCATTACCGTACAGGTTGTAGGCTGTCAGATGACATTGGCACCAAGTAGCTTTCCAAGCTCCGAGGAGGAATATAAGCGTGAACAGATGATTGTGAGCGGTACATGTCGCAGGAAGTAAGTTTTGAGATATGGGTACCGAGCCATACAGGAGCAGCTTGTAAAGCGAGATGACTTCACGGAAGGAGCGACACCTTACCGAACGCCATAGTGCGAGATCCAATAGCTAGGTACTTCGTAGATATGATGTACCTCTATAATCACCGGCATATTGCGTACGAGTCACTAAATTTAGCACTTTGTCTTGACTTGTCGTCTCGCTAAGGTGGTGTCAAACTTCAAGACAGCAGCAGGCAGGCAAGGGATGCCCCGCATTCCAGGCCACGAGGACTAGAATATGGATGCCACGCGAGAAGTCAGATTGAACAACAAGTGTTGTCACCGGACTCTCTCTCTACGGAGACCAAAGCAAGCGTGAGTAGGATCAGGATCATTGTTCCTTAAAAGTGCTGGTGCATACACAGTAGTAAAGTTTTGTATAAGTTTGCGATGCTTATGCATCGCACGAGCGCTGGACTCCCCCCCCCCCCGGCTGGGTGGGACTGGACAGGGCCAAACCGCGAAACCGCAATTGGGGTCGCTTCTGGGCGCGGCACGGGCTTTCGGTACCCTTCGCAACTCCCTGCCAATTACAGCTGAGAACCCCCAGCTGAAGTTATTCCTGACCCTTCGCTACCGCTAAATAAACCCCCCTGAAGCTAGAAGTAGGCGTTTTTGTGGAGCAGATAAGTTAGCCCCAAAGGTCTACCCGGTCCGATTGATTGTTCACGGGATTTTAGCAGCATCGCTGTGGGATCATTTGGGGGCAACAGCTCAACTCTCAACTGTGACCAACCACTACCATCGGCTTTCATATAGAGCCAAGAGGCCAGACGGGAGAGGGTGGTAACGAATTCGCAAATTCTGAGGCTTGGTCAACGAGTTCATGTGTGTGGATCATGTGGTTGATTTCTCGTGTTTGTTGGCTTGGTGCTGCAGTCAGCTACGCACGAGTAGAGTGCCTAGAAGTAGGCTTTCGCATGACTCCCGTCCTTCACGGCTTGCTCCAATCGCAGATCTCGATATATTCTACACCCTGTACTCCCGTACTTGGCAGATCTGACTTCCCCCTTGGCAACTGCTCCACGGTACGTCACTCGTGGCAAATTGCATTGTGATAATCCTGCGCGGGCCTTGTAATGGTGATAGGCATGATCAGGTCCCTTTCTGGTGAAGAAACGAGCGAAAGCGTCGATACTGTGCCTTGAAAGAGCGGTAAGCTATGCCCAAGATGTTCAGGGGTCAGCCAAATTTAGGGTTGGACAAGGCCGTACTGTGGTAAACTTCAAGGGACCCTGCGGAATCCCCCAGGCGCGCGATGCCCCGAAGAGGAATGGAGGGATCCCCCCAGCGCCGGGCATGGGTAGCGAGAGACCTGCACCAACCATGTTGCATCCCCCAGCCATGCTAAAGATATCACTTGCCCGCATAGCGGCTAGCAAACACCCATCCTTACCCATCTCTCACCTCCAACCCCCCCCCCAAATCCTTACGTACGAACAAGGCACCCCCCATTTCTTCGCAAGCCGCCATGTAAACCCAGTCAGTGGCAACTAGATGTAACTAATTACTTTACAGTCCTACTCCAGTCCAACAATGGCAAAAGGCAAACACGACTTGGGCGCTAAGGCCCCTTAGGCTCGCCGGTCTGCCGGGCTGTGCTTGGTCCCTCTCCTCTCTCCCCTGACCGAACCTAGCCTTCGTGATCTTGTGCTAATTTCCTGCCATCTTATGTACGACCTCCATCCCACACCCCTGCCACTCTTTCCTCGTTTTTTATACCACGCCAGGCCTTTTGCCAAGTTGTTGTTATATTTTATAGGTGCTACTTCGCCTACCCCACTCTCTTTAATCCTGTTAAGCCCTTCTTCTAATACTTAATCGTCTTCCAACTACTCTCGTTACAAGACCAACTCGTCGGCATTTCCTTGTTTGAAGAAACTACACTCGTTACACATAATTAATACACTTACACGTGCTTCCTGCCTCCGGGCGGCGTATACCTAATATTTTTCTCCCAGTACTACTTACTACTACTATCACGAACATGCAGCCGACCATGTTGCGCCTCTTGGCGCTCCTGGCAGCTTCAGCGACCTATGTCAACGCTTTATCACCAGCCCAGATCGTTCCCCCAAGCGTGCCAAACGGACAATCCGTCCAAGGTGCGTCAGTGAGCAATGGAGGGTTGAACACAGAGGGTGTGGAAACCCTCGACGGTATGGCACTGGATTCTATTCCAGAAGGAAGGTCTGCCGAGGCAGTCATGTCTTCGGCCATCACACCAGCTGGGTGGACTGCTACCGCTGACAGCTACCAACCTGGCTACCCTCCCTCAAACGTGCTCGATGGCAACACCAATACCTTCTGGCACACCCCATTCGGTGCAAACGGCAATCCTCTCCCGCACACGCTCATTATTGATATGAAGCAAAACTATCTCATCAACAGTGTTGCATATATCCCCCGTCAAGATGGGTCAAGCAACGGCAACGTGGGCCAGCACATGATCCAGCTGAGCACGGATGGAGTCACTTATGGTACGCCAGTTGCTTTTGGTACCTACGCAGACAACAATATGACCAAGACCACCATTTTCGAGTCTACCACTGCTCGCTACGTGAAATTCACCGCCCAGACTGAAGCTGGAAACCGTGGCCCCTGGACAAGCTGTGCAAGCTTCAATATTTTCCAAACATCTACCCCTGCACCTGCGCACGGTTTCGGAGAGTGGAGTCCGACCATTGACTTCCCCCTCGTGCCAGTTTCCATGGGTCTCGACCACAGCAGTGGTAACGTTCTGGTCTGGTCTTCCTATGCCGCCAGCACTTTCGGTGGCAGCTCCCGTGGTAACACGATCACAGCTACCTATAACCCTGCCACGGGCACTGTTTCTCAACGGAATATTACCAACACGGACCACGACATGTTCTGCGAAGGTCTTTCCACTGATACTACCGGCCGTTTCGTTGCAACAGGTGGCGACACTGACTATAAAACCTCGATCTATAGCCCTGCCAATGATGCCTGGACAGCTTATGCAGAGATGCACACTCCTCGTGGGTATGCGTCGCAGGCCACTCTTTCCAACGGCAACATTTTCATGATTGGTGGTTCGTGGGCTGGTGGGCTTGGAGGAAAGAATGGAGAACTTTTCAGCCCTACTGCAAATACCTGGACTGCGCTCAGCGGCGCCCCAGTCGCTCCCATGCTTACCAACGATGCTCAAGGTGTATACCGCTCTGACAACCACGCTATGCTCTTCGGCTGGAAGAATGGGTATGTCTTCCAAGCTGGTCCTAGCCGAACTATGAACTGGTACGGCACTGCTGGTGCCGGAAGCCAAGCAACCGCCGGTGTCCGAGGCAATGACAACGATGCCATGTGCGGTGACGCGGTTATGTATGACGCTACCCAAGGCAAAATCCTTGTGGTTGGTGGTGCTACCAGCTATCAAGGTGTCAACGCGACTGCCAATGCCCATATCATCACTCTCAACGGACCTAACAGCATCGTCGCCGTCCAGAACATCAACCCCATGTGGTATCAGCGCATCTTCGCCAACGCTGTGGTTTTGCCAACTGGCAAGGTTTTCATCACTGGAGGCCAAGTCTACGGAATGCCCTTCTCTGACGCCACCTCCCAGCTTCAACCCGAACTCTGGGACCCAGTCTCCACCACTTTCACCAAAGTTGCCGCTAACGCCATTCCCCGCAACTACCACTCTACCGCCATTCTCATGGCTGACGGTACAGTCCTGAGTGGCGGAGGTGGTCTTTGCGGTGCCTGCGCAACCAATCATTATGATGCCCAGGTCTGGAGCCCACCGTACCTCTTCAACGCCGACGGCAGCCGTGCCACACGCCCAGTCATCACCAACTCTCCAGGCCAAGTTGCCATCAGCGGAACCCTGACAGCCACCACCAACGTTCCCGTCACTGCATGGTCCCTGATCAGAATCGCTGCAACCACCCATACTGTCAACACGGACCAGCGCCGCATTCCTCTCTACCCCAACAAGACAACCGGAACCACCTACACCATGCCCCTCCCCACCGACCCCGGAATCATGCTTCCAGGTTATTACCTTCTCTTCGCGATGAACTCTGCCGGCGTTCCTAGCGTTGGGAAATTCGTCTGGGTGCCTGTGCCGTAGATGACATTCCAAAAAAAAATGAGGCGAAGCATTTTACATTTCATTGGACATAATTGGCTGAATCGAGATGGTTTGTGGAAGTGACGGAGGATTTGGCTAGCATGAAAGGGGTTATCGGGGAACCCAGCACTTGACATAATCTTTTCTTATCTTTGCTACCTTATTAAGGGAAACTACATCTGAATGGGAAAGGATGGCTTTACGATTTGTGAGACAAATAGCTTAAGGGTACCTTTTTTCAACCTGGCAGTCAAAAACAAGAGGCATGGCAGGCACAATGTGTATAATCATAATCATATAATCAAAAATGGATGGGCTGGCTATTACTTGCATACAACCAATCTGTGCCACACGTTACTTCTTGTTATTAACTAATGGATGGTCCGAAATCTAGCGTTGCGTCCAACATACAACGTAATAACATGATATATCTTACGATGTTGTATCTTATCTGCCTGACTGATCAAACAACCTGTTTCACTTCCCAGCACAGCACAGCCTCATCTCGGAGGCTGATTCAGAAACAAACCGCTGGGGTCCCGCTTACCTACCTCACAGCTCACACCTATTTTGCGAGCTTCATGCAATCCCCTTACTTACTACCATGATAACTTTATCCAGGATCAATACCCCAGCTCCATCTCGCTACCACGCAATCGCTTATGTACATTAGATGAGACTCCTTAAGGATTAGTCAGTTAGTAGCTACCTACCTAGCTAATTAATGTACGAGAGATTTGCGAGCGAAGCATGGATTTGCTTACGTTAGATTCCTTAAGGATCAATCAGTATCTCCAACATACTTGCGAGCTTTCCATGCTTGTGCTTACGGTACATGATTTTACTCTAAAATTTGTTTCGCCTCTGTACTTACGAGAGCTGTGCGAGCATCGTTCATCATCATCGTTACCCAAATGCACCAGATATTGTAAACAGACCCAACATAATCCGTCAGCAATAAGTAGGGGATATGCGATGTTTGATGTTGTGATCCTACTGAGCTGCCTGCTGAGTTGTATTATATAAGGAATGAATGCGATTTCCATACCCTCGATATAACAAATGACACAGTTTAGGTTAGGAGGTTTTGTTGCGTAAGGTGGACTGTGGGGTGAGGGTTGTTGTGTTGTGCGAGATGGATACATTGGGTTGGTATTCCTAGGGTGGGTATCTGTGGGGCTGGAGGGGGAAAGGGGGGACTGATGGGGATAGGGCTTGTGGTGTGTATGGGGGAGGGGTTTTGTACGTTGTAGATGGATGGAGGAATGGAGTGGAGTGAGATTTTGAAAGAGTCGAGAGGAGGGTTTGGGGGGGTAGATGTGCGGTGGGCGAAGATACTCATCAGAGACACCGCTGAAGCTCGAATAACGCGCATGGTATCGCTTTCTAAATGCGCAAATAGATTCACCAGATGTCCCTAATCTACAAGCTGATTCACAAGAATATCAATCAATCAAGGTGCTCCCCAAAAAAAAGCGCGTAATCACTGATATGAATAAGCGGTCTCTCAAAATAACTATATATTTTCCTTTAGCGCCTCCCCTCTCGCCTTCGGGCATTTGGTCAATTTGAAACGATACAGAGAAGATTAGCATGGCCCCTGCACTAAGGATGACACGCTCAATCAAAGAGAAGCTACCAATTTTTTTGCCGCTTTTTTGCCCTCTTCCGAGTTCTTATGTTTCTTTTTGGGGTCCTGGATGGGGAGATAGAGGTGGTGGGAGGAAAGGGTGGAGGGTGGATTTGGAGGGTTTTTTTGGAAGGGGGGGCGTAGGGCTGATGGGGGGCTTGGCATACCTCCGTTTTGAGGAAAGTCAGACCGAAGGGCATGAAAGCTTTTAATGGCGCAGACATTGCTGTTCTGCTCACCTGCAACCGTACTTGTACTCCTTCGAGACTGCGAGTACGGTCACACTTGCTGCGATGGGAACTCTCTCCCACTGAGCATCATGATCATGCTTTTTCCTGCGCATTGAGGCTATTCGCCCTTGCAGACTTTCGAGACAGCGTTGAGAAGCGAATACTAGACCGCCCATCCATCAGAAATTTGACCCATTCGCATCTACTTTCCACAATTTCGTCCTCGTCATGCATCCTTTGAGCACGAATACGTTCCGCAAAAACCATTACTTATCGGTACCTGATTAAAATACACCACCCCATTCGCCTGCATCACCTTCTCAGATACCATATAAGGGAACTGAACTCATAGGTACGCTCTCCCCCCTAGCCCCATCTATACACCCCAGGGTTTCCCCTACGCCTCCACGCCGTGTACAATTTGGAGCTCTCTGGTCTCACCCTTCCGCATGGGGGAAGATTCCAATGAATATCCGAAATGATGAAAAATAAAAATAAACATTATCATGCAACGCTGCACAGAGAAAGCAAAGGTCTTTCTTCCCCTAGATCATGATGGCATCACATAGTGAATAAAAGTAGTAGCAGACATTATTCTACCTAAACCTCCTCGGCAACCCTCTTCTCGTTCACTCTGACGACGGATTTTCCGAGCTGCAGATCCACTATTAGCATCTAGAATGACGATAACAACTATACATCCCCAGAGCCGATCAAACGCACCTTTTCTCTACCTTTCCCAGCTTCGTTGTCTTCAATATAACACACATTGATAGCGTCCAAATTCTCTCCGTTCTTTCCTCTCCTATGCCTGTCTGTCTCCCGCGTCGTAAACAGAATCCTGCTACTTTCGACGTCTTCGCCAATCCCAGAGCCAACTCTCACATTGACATCAAAGGTCGTCTCCTTCGAAGTCCGGTCATGATCTCTGCGGCTGGGCATAAGAGCGAAGGCGGGACCAAGAAATGACATGCCCAGCGAATTACGAAGGTTGCTCGTGGAGAGGATCTCGCAGAAGCTGACGTGCGAGTTTGGAACGGTGCCCCTGGAGAAAGAGAGGACTGCGTCAGATGACTGCCGCTTCTTATAGTAATCGACAGCTTGCCCGTTGATGTTTATCTCCTTGAGCGATAAGATTGTTTCGTAGGATGAACAGAGTGTGGTGAGGTGCATTGCTGAGGCGAACATCGTCGAGACACCAAGGGAGAGCGAGGCGAGAAGGGCCAGGCTGCCGATTTGCGCAATGGCGAAGTTGTTGGGGGTGTTATCGGTCAACTGGCGCGCTGTCCAGGATGAAAAGCCAGAGGTTAAGGTTACTCCCATCATCACCATCGCGTTTGCAATGACCCGATCTAAGGCTGTAAAGGCAGACTCAGTAGCTGTCTCACACTCGGTCGTTTGCGCCTTTTCAAGGCTTGCGAGGGCGGCACTGGTTTCCTTTGGGTCGTCTGCTCCCGGGTAACCGACCCCATTAGGGTCAGGACTGTTGAAGAGGTGACGTGTATAAGTATTATTATCAATCCCGTGCTTGAAGAAAGCGTTAAAGCATAGAGGAACATATTCGCTGCTTGCTTTGTCAATGCCTCGGAGGTTCAAGGGAAACCCCTTCCTATGAAGTCGTAGCCTTTTACTATCATTACTATCAAATACGGCGAACTTCGCGCGCTCGAGAATGGTCCAAGCCTCACCTGCGGCTACATTCGTGAAATATCGCGCGCAAATGGTCCAGACGTACCAGAAGTGGCAGAAGTAGGATAAAGCATAGATCAAGGTAACGACGAGGCGTGGATAACTATCAGAAGAGAGTTCGTTTGTCAGAAAGCCGTTGTAGAGCAACGTAACGAACACCATTATCACTATTAACCATAGAGACACCCATTCCCACACCAGAAGTTGCACAACATTCTTGGTGAGGTGTGAGCCACTAGTCACCCAGACCCGAGGGCGGTAGGATGTATTCTCCTTGCGCCTGGGGTTGGCCGCGCAATCAAGCCAGCCCTTAGCAACAAGACCAAACCAATTATCAGTATCCATCCTTCCTAGATAGAAGAGCTGGATCGACGAGCGCGAGGAACCCTTAGAGTCACTCCCTAGATCCCCTTCTCTCCCTGGCGCCTCATTACTTCTCCTAGGCCACGCCAGGGATAATAAACTGCTAAGATTCCGCTCAATCGACTGCTGGGGATACATAGCTGTCGTGGACATGAAAGAACCTCTCTGTATCAGTACGCTGTACGTTATTATGACCAGCGTGACGGAGAAGATTGCCAAAGCTGTCTCAGCCATCTTGATGCTGAAGGCTAGATCTACGACTTCGATGCCGCTCTCATCATCATTGCGGGCTATGTGGATGGCGTGGGAGATCGGCTTGGCGGAAGTTTGATATATGTGTGTTAGGATGGAGGTGAGGAGTGTCAATTTGGATAGAGAATTCATGGTGGGAAAGAGGCTGGAGAGAGGCAGGGGAGGATAGGGTGTGATAGGAAGAGGACGAGGGGGGGATTGCTTAGCTCTTTTGATGTGTCTATATAAATGCTTCTGTTTCCCACACAATACCGTACTGCGTGCAGGGAAATGCAGCGTAAGAGGTCTTGATACCGTCGCGTAGCCTTGTGGCCTTTGTATTAGAGTTGAGCTGAAGCGCCTAGAGGACCTAGGGTAGGGCGATGTGGCTATAGGACTAATACGGAGATGGGCTAGTCTAGATCTAGTTTCCATTTAGCATTATCGCGACCCACGGCCTGTAGGGCTCGTGCTGGTCGTACGCGTGATAAGTCATGTTGAGATATTCTTCCTTTCTTTAACAGAAGCCTCACTTCTCCCACGATAAAATCATATAACGGAGTCCAACTCTCTACTATACTCAAATAAAGATTCATCCAAATTGAAGCGTGCTAGGCTAGATACGGTACGATATCGCAATCCTCCTTGAGATCAAACCGCTCGAACTTACTCTGCAATCTTCCCGCAGCATTGTTCTGCCGCTGCTCGACATTAACAGCATCTGCCTTACACACCCAGCCTCCAAGATCCTTCTCCTCTGACACAAGCACGGTAATGGGCGGTTTGACAGCATTTGGCGGGACGAGGTTTCTCTGCGCCGGAATGGACGAGTGTGAGCCGATGATGATCGTTCCTATTCCTTCTTTCCCCTTTTTCGTATGCTCCTGTGGAGGATAGTAGTACACGTCACGCAATTCAGCCGTTCGGGGCAGATAGATGTCATTACGAGGGTAGCAAACCGTGGTCTTTTCTCCGGCTTTCGTAGGACGGAAGAGGGGGATGCGTATGACGTTAAGCTTTGTATCTCTTGTAACAAAGTAGAGATACTGGTCAGTCCAGGTCAGCGTGTAAGGGAGAGTTGAAACGGAGACTGAATGGGTTCGGCCGAGCAGAACATTGGTGCGGTAAACGAGGTGGGGAGGGCTCCGCACAGTCTTTCTGGCGGATAGTCGGTGCGTCGAAACCTGCAGAGTGAGTAAGACTTGCTGCTTCGGAGTCTCCGAGGCTGGGGTTTTGCTTTGCTCTTCCGCATACGAGGCTTCTAGGACAGCGAAATGGAGGAAACCTCCATTGCTCGAGAAGTGCGATTTGACAAAGACTTGACAGCTGCCGAATCCGGAGGGACATAGTAATCTCGTAAAATAAGTATTGTCCTGGTAATTTGCGAATAGGACCTCGCCAGCCCCTAGTGGCCATATCATGAGTGGTTTGAATGGATGAAAGCTAGGTGGTGAGCTGAATAGACTACGATCAATGAATTGAGAGAAGTGGAAAATAGGTTTCTGCTGGTGATTCACTGTGTCGAATATGGAGACTGAGATTCGATTTGCTCCATCTGTTTTGCACCCTTTTAGTCGGCCAAATAGAAGATTGTCCAGCTTTTTACCCTCGTGTTCATAGTCACTATCCTCTTCGTCTCCGGAAGTACTGCATAAGCTCTGGGAGTAGTGGCTCAAAATTGACTTTGTAGATTCGGAGTCGTCTTCATTTTCACCTGATCTGGTGACGGTCACACGAAGACCAGTGCCGGGAACGAAAAGTTGGGAATCACCGGAGTCATTTGAAGGGCAATATTCGGAGTCAGTCTCGTGAGTCATGGCAGATCCTTCGTTGCCGCTATCCTCATCTGAATAGTCATACCCGTCACCTAACTGCTCCTTGATATCTTCGAATACTGCACGCTCGTTGCCCCAGTCGTTCCATTGATCATCATCGTCGACGTTGGTGGAAGAAACGTCTGTTGACCCATCGCTCCAGGAGGTTTCCGCAGAATTAGTAGCTGAATCAGTGTTAGACTCTTGTTCCCAAGGTTCAAGAGTCTCCTCAATTTCTGCAGCAGGGGCTGTCTCTTGGCCTTCCAACTTCGGAGCTTGAGGGTCTTCAACCCCCTCCATATCCATGGAATCCAGAGAAGTCGTACTCGAATATCCGCTGACTGTCGACTCTTCCACATTTGAGCCGTGGTTGGTAGTAGGGTTGGTAGAGCTGGATGCTTTAGATTCGGCATCTATGACAAGTTTCAAGAATCGAGCCAACTCCTCTTCGTATCTCATGGAGCCTAGGTCTGAGGTCGTAATGAGATCTTCTTTTGATAAATGCCGCCGAGATGAGACTGCCACGAAACCGTCACAGAAAGCTATGTCCTCAAAATAGTCATCTTGGTCATCGAAGATCTTCACTGGGTGATACGTAGAGTCGTCAGACTTCGTCAAAGTTGAGCCGCCGATCCTAAGGAATCGTAGATCTGGCGTCAAGGAAACAGGGACTGGCCGTCCGACGCATTTCTTCGACGTTGGACAGTCATACAACAGCCATTGGGACCTTGGTACAGAGATATCTTGCGAATGCTGGAGCCTGGGTCGTCGCCTCGTCAGATCCCAGAGATCACATCTAAACACTAGATGCGTCCCGGCTTCGTCTCTACACAGTGAATTGGCTTAGATGGCGTGTAGATAGCTCTAGGTCAGACTTACGAATCGTATAGTCTCACGACAACAAGACTCTCCCCTGAACCATTGACGGTCTCATAGCAGCGACTTAGTACCTTTCTAGTTTGACACCCAGCATCATCACTAAGCACGAAAGCTTTATAGCGAGCCTGCGGCGCCTTATGCAGGAAGTTTTTTTCTCCGAGAGCACTCCAGAAGCATCGATCAATTTCTCCAGGGTGGCTCCCATTGTAAGATGTAACATTGCTTAGAACATGGCCCCATTCTCCAATGAATTCATAGTAGTCTTGGCTCGATTTCGCACCGCAACCGTCAGAATACCATGAGGGAAACGTCCGCTTCAAATGCCGTCCTTGCCAGAACTTGCCAGCGGAGGTCCAGAATGTAAATTGACCTAGAAGAAGTCTTAGGAGGTCTTTAAGGATTAAGGGGCTTCGCGTACCTTCTATGACTAAGCTTTGCACTTGCAAGCAGGTCTGGAATTGTGGCGAGGTCACAAAAGTTTCGACCCTGTCACACATCTGCTGAGAGAATGGGACATCATCCAAGTGTTTATCCCAATACTTTGCAGCGTACGGAAGGAGATGCTGGTCCATGAAGTCTTCGTCATTCATATCTATGAATGTGTCCTCCCGTTTGCGAAGGAGCTTTCCATAGCGTGGCTGCGAAAGATATTTTAGACAGATGCTAGCCAAGATCTTGCTTTCAATTCGACAGGCGTCTAGGCCTGGAGTAGCACTCAAAACTCCAGGTTTGCTCTTGAGAAATTCATGGACCGAGGAATGGGTAAGGGTACAGGTTGTGTATGCTCTGTGCTCAGATTGTATCTCTTGTACTTGAACGAGAGGCTCACACAGTTTTGAAAGCCTGTTTTTGAATAGCTTATGCGATCTGTCGATGTTTTCTCCACTACCCATCGACATCACCGCCGTGGCTTCGCACAGTTCGTCCAAATGTAGTGGTCGCTTTGCATGAACAACACAGGCGAGAATGATGCTGGATCCGAGTTAATATTGATCTTTAAAGAGGGGCAAGACGGAAACTCACGACAGCAGCCTCTTTTGGGATTGATCAACGCTTTGAATCTTCCTTTCGTAATAGATTCCATAGTCTTCGGGCAATCCTTGCTGTACTAGCTGTTGCACACCGTTCAAAGTCGACGCATCGACGATGAGATCCAACATCAGAGTTGCCCAGAGGAAGCGGCCATCCGCCTTGTCAAGTAGATCTTTGAGAATGAGAGCTCGATAGCCTGGATCAAGTTCTTGAGATTCAAGGCTGGATATTCGCTTCGCTAGACAGACCTCGATATCACCTTCATTCAAGCTTTTGTTGACCTCGATGACATTGAACGTCTCCAATTTCTTCCTTAAGTTTGTTCGATCTTGAGCACTGCACCAAAGGCGCAGTCTCGAACTATCCGCGACACTAATCTCGGTGAAAAAGTCCACAACTTCTTCAAGCTCCCTCCATCTCTTCTCGGTATCGCACTCTTCGTCCAATCCATCAAGGAAAACATAGGTCAAGGGCGTTCTACTAAGAAGAAGACAAATAACCATCTTTACGTCTTCTTTTTTCGAGCTAGTTGCACTACGCTGCGTGTACTCATGGATTTCTTCAGGCATGTCATCCAACTGGGTCCAGATATGATCTGCTAATTGCTCTGCCAACGAACGATATGCTTGTAGAGCTGAAAACTCCTCATCAAAGGTGTAGTATTGGCGTATTGAGCAACAGGACGGAAGTTGGACTATGTGCTGAATGGCATAGGCACAGATCACAGACTTACCTACTCCACGGGCTGCTTGAAGCCACAACCTCGACGCGCTGGACGACGGTTGGAGCCAGTCTTGGAAAAGCGCATGAGAAGGGAGCCATGAGCAGGTATTGGGATCTCGCCGACGGACGTACTGGTCATGATGCCGGTCGTTACTCTCATTCAATGCGCTTGAGCTCCCTTTGAGCCAATTCCGCACATCTCTTTGTCGGGTCCCTGGAGAAATAGTCAGTCTGTAATTTAGATGACCACAAGTAAAACCATACGCTTCATTTCTAGCTTTCGCTCTTCTTGCTGCTGCCTGAAGAAGGCTCTCTGCTCTGCTCTGGCAATTCCTGCCAAGTGACGTTCTTTGGCGGCGTCTTCACGCTCACCTCGCTGCACTCGCTCCTGAACAATAGGAATTAGTCTGCTGATGTCTGATGAATTCTGCTCAATACACTTGACGATACCGTCAAGCTTCGTTGTACTGAACGACGCCAGCGCTCGACCCATCCTATTTGCAACTGCATGGCTCAGTATGCTGTTTTCACCTCTAGCCGCAATGAACTTACCACACCGCGTGCATTCTTTCTCGACTCGACACCAAAATCGGATTACGGCTTTATACGAATCTACGAGAAGCTCCTGCATTGCTCCTGATTCTCCATAGAGCTCTTCGTATTCTATGAGGCATTCAAGGTGGCGCTTGAGGCGATCGAGTTGATCTTTTATTGTTTCATAAAGAGCCAGAAATCGTTTCGAACTCTGCCATCCAATGTTAGGCGGGTCACAGGATCTGGCTGCAGGCACTTGCATCCACGACAGCTTTTAGACAACCCCAAATGACAGCGGTCGGCATTGGATCGGCTTGCGCTGTTTCGAGTTCCATTTAGCCACTTTGAGCACGCGCGCTTCCGCAGACATGCTACCATACCTAAAGTATCGATCACACCGGAGTAGTCCGATAGCAGTCTAATGACAGGTTTCATCGTGCTGCGTACGACTTTTGCTGATGTTTTATCCGTTGATGATTTTTCCAGGTCGACCATGGCTCTCTGGACATCCTCCTTCGTCTTAAGAGACCCTGGCCTCTGCAATTCTTTCAAGAAAGCAGGTGTTTTGCTTTTCTTCCGTCTTGACTGGACGTATTCGTCCAGCGCCCGACGAAAGGGCGACGGCTCTTCCTTCTCATGGAGATCTTCTGGAGCGGTTGAACTATCATCAATCAGCATAATCGTCTTCTATATATTTGTGCAAATCTCAGGTGGGTCGTCGCTGCACGTACTCCGTCCTCTCAATGGCGGGCGGCATTTCCACGGATCTGCTGCCACAAGCAGAGTCCTATTGCGGCTTTCGCTACGAGCAGCAGAAATGGATTGTATGGCGGCAAGAGCAGAAGAACATGACACTGTCGAAACAGGGTATCGCTCAGCTCGGCTGCACCGGACTACTTGAGACCTACGAACAATTTGCATCCTTCGGAGGGGCAAATCGGTCGAGGAGGATTGATTGGTGGATAAGATATTAGTCACAGCAGGGATCAGCGTCAGCCTGTAACCAACAGTAATCAAAACGATAGGCGCAGATTAGGCCGGAAGGGTTGGCCCCGCAATTAGAGAGGACGGGTCAACCTGCCCCTGTAATTGCTGGCAACTGTTGATTCATGGGACGGGCTTCAACGCGTTCTCAGGCCTCCTATGGTGTACAAGAGCAGCCCGAAGCCCAAGCCCATGCCGCATTGTGAGGGGCTGTACACCCTGGTAGGCGACTAGCTTGCGCCCTGTAGCGACCCTGGTTACTGTCGCCGTGCCGTTGATCATGTCTATGATTCAAGCTCTCAGCCTCAACTCTTCAGTACACTTCGAATGACTGAGGTCTATTTTCGAAAATGGCACCAGCAGAAGAGCGCAATGATCAGGATGGTCCTGCGCAACCGTCGGTGAGGCGAGTTATGACAAACCAGGGTAACAAAGACCAGCGCCTTTTACGCGTCGATCAGATCTACAGCAGGAAAGATCGCCAGGTCCATTTTGTGAAGACTGCAAAACCGAACCCCAAGCCAGACCGCCATGGCAAGACAGCTCTGGTCGTTCGTCGCATTATCAGCAAGCAGGGAATGCTGGCGGGCACAGAAATTGACATCAAGTCGGAACTGCTTGGAGAGCTATTTTTGGACATCTTTGCTGATGTTGAAGACCTCCAGTTGAACAAGACGCCCCCAGTGGTTGGTTAAGCTTGTTGAATGTGAGAAGGTAGGATATCTCGATAACCAATTGCAGGCATCCCCAGAGCTTCTATTCTACGCTACGCCTCATCTGATCAAACGTAAAGCCGAGGAAAAGGAAAGAACGACACCAAATCAGGCCCTTATTGACGACATTGGGACAGCCCTCCGCTTCGTACAGGAAGACCACGAAAGCACGATCCAAAGTCTCGACTCATTGCTTGCAAATAGGGAAATTACCTGGGACCTAATTTGGGCCATCTGTCCCCCTAAAGCCACTTTTATCGCCCCAAGGTATGGACTCATGCACCAGATGCAAGCTTTCTATGTCATTAGCTCTGGTTATTGCGAGCGGCAGAATAGAACAAAATACTGTGGAGTCAACGGCAGGATTATCACTCATGACGGCACGGACTTTGGATGGGGCAACATTGCGATCGAGATCGACGAGTTTGAAGGAGCAAGACCACTCACTAGCCTCGACGCCTTTCCTCTGGAATTTTTGGCAGAATTTGAGGCCTTGCGTGATAAACTGGTTGCTCGTGGGCGTAGGTTCATATCCCTTGTAGACCAGCCAAAGTGTTTAGAGTACGCTGGAGACCGTGCCACAAACGCGGCTGGCATCAAAGAAATAGTGCTGGCTGACGGTAAAATAAAGGCAGAAAAGTTCAACGTGAGTGGGAATCGAATACTGTTGTTAAGTGACAGGCTAAGAGAAGAATAGGCTGCAGGACGAGTCATCGCAGACCCAGAAGCTTTCGCTGTTCACAACCCATCTTCCAATCTAATCCAGCCGTGGGTTTTCGCAAGAAACCTCATCCTGACTCGAGACCTCAAGGAAACTCAATTGCTTGTCTGTGCTCATTGGATCAACGGCTTTAGCCTTCCAAGTAAGACCTGGGGCCAGCTCATGATTGAATATCTTGTAGACGTCAAGTGGAACGATGAGGCCTTTCAGAAGCTCGTCATGAAGGAGGACCGGCGCAGACTGATTCATGGATTAGTGAAAGCACATAAGCAAGACGGAGAAACGTTCGATGATTTCGTGCAGGGTAAAGGCCGAGGCTTAGTCTGCTTGCTCGCCGGACCGCCAGGAGTTGGAAAAACTCTAACTGCAGAGGTCGTCGCGGAAACGACACGTCGTCCTCTCTATGTGGTGAGCACCGGCGAACTCGGTATTGACGCGGCCGTCGTCGACCAACGATTGGTCATGATACTGGAGATCACTCGGAGGTGGGGCTGTGTACTGCTTATTGACGAGGCAGATGTCTTTCTTTCCGTACGTGGCCAGAATCTTGAGAAGGATACACTCGTCAGCATTTTCCTCCGTCAGATAGAATATTTCCGAGGTATCTTGATCTTAACGACCAATCGGCAGTCCATCATCGATCCAGCGTTTACTAGTGAGTCCCCATTATTCACGTATCACCCTTGACTGCCTTACAATATGTTTCAGGCCGTATACATTTTACCATTAAGTATCCTGATCTCGACGAGGATAGTCGAGCCGCCATATGGAGGAACTTTATCGGAAATGCCGCACAAGACCATGGATCTGTCAGCGAGCAAGGCATTGCTAGACTGGCAAAGAGGGACTTGAATGGGCGCCAGATCAAGAACACCATTTCTTGCGCTATCTCTCTTGCGCGTGATCAAAAGAAGCCCCTCACGGTCAAGGATATCGAATATCTCCTGGACATACTCTAGGATGCGTCGATTCGTCTTCTCATGGATCCATCAACAAAGTAGGCAAATTTCTGGACGCCAGCCTCCCTCTCTTCCAACGTTTGTGGTACACGTTCTAATCTTTGTCGGGCCATATTGAGATCTTGTCTTAGAAAGAACAGCGATGTTGGGTAAGCAAAGCACTTATGCGTCGAGATTTAGAGATAGTGGATGGACTAAGATTCTCTGGTTTGTAGCATCTCTTGTGGGCTAGTCCTGCTTGTTGAAGATCCTTGATCGAAGCCTGTTCAAGGCGTTTAGACAGTACCGTTATCTTTGGCAATCAGATTGGAATGTTACATCTTTGACGAAGCACCAGTAATGCTCCTCTTTGTCGCCTGCTCCCTATCATTCTGTCCTCTGGATTTCTTTGCAGCTTGGTGAATGGAAGCGTATTCTTACTCTCAACACCATTTCTGTAGTGGTCTAAAACCAGCATGGGCCTTTCTTGGACTAGTCATGCCCAATCTGAAGAGGCATTAGTGCAAAAGGGGTTGAATCTAGGATCTCCTACAACTTGCGCAGCAAATGGACAGCATACTACAAAGAAACTGTACTCCTCGAGCTTGGTCTCCCTGGCTGTCTCGTTGCTGTCTTGGGAAGCGAAGTTGGCCTTTCGTTACGGCGTCGTTAGTTTCGCTTCTTGTACGGTCGACGAAAGACCAGGCTGAGGGGCTCCCACTGCTCAATATCTTACAGTGCTGTGGAATTGCTACAAAGCAGAAAATTATTACTATAGAGGTAGTATTGAATACCTTAGTGGTCCGAGAGCCCGCGAGTCTTGGCGTAGAGATTTGCGGGCTCCCGGACCACTATTTAATACTACACCTATCGTAAGATGATGTTGGTAATTATACATGATATGAGATGGCTGCAAGCTGCCAAAGTAATATTCTAACAACAACCTGGCAACATTTCCCAGATTCCCAGTCTTGCTGTTCAGGACACGGTTGAAGAACAGCTTTCAATAGTGTCGCGACTGTCTGATATAATATCTCATGTCTGATTCCCATTAGGAGCTTTTGCCCCTGTATGTGCAATTGCACGCGTCTCAGACACGGGTAGTCAGCGAATCAGACCCACAAAACTTCAAGGTGGCGACCTATCAGCTGGCTCTTGCGGAATATGTGTCTCGATAAGCTTATTTCATAACACGGTCGTTGAAAGAGCTAGTGATAAGAACCCACTATATATTTTTATCCATTTCTATTGATTGTAAGCAAATCATTCAGTGTTCAATCGGGTCCATCTAACACATATCTCAGACAGACTATCAACGAACTCTGAATTACTTGCCCAGCATCTGCCTATTATCTGCTCGTATTTACTGAGGCTGTCCAACCACCTCAACTTTTCGCAGTGTTGCAACTTAGTCACTCCACTCGTTATCATGGCACGAAGATCAGCTAGAATATTAGAAAATAAATTGGCAAAGGCGCGCAAACATCAGGTTAGTGGTCCGAATTCATCACACTTGTTTTCAATTTATGGGAACTTATCGCTTGAGCAGTTTCCATTGATGGAGCTTCCACGAGAAGTTAGAGACATGATTTTCGAAGCGTGCCTTGTATTTGATCGCGCCATCTTCGTCAGAAATAAAAGGATGGTAGATAGCAGATTTTGAAAAACCGAAAGGGTAGCGCGACATCGTAATACTCCGAAACAATGCCGCGCGTTCATGTTCAAAAAAATGGACTTACTGGGAGCAGGCTCCAAGTATCGTAGAGCTCGAATTGAGGGGCAGTCCTGATGCACCAAGATGGATACTCCAACCACCAACCCGTGCATAACCTCCATTCCCTATGCTCACCCCTTCCCCGTTTCGCCCCTACCCCCTCTCTTCCTCTTTAATCCTCTGGACAATCATCATCTTATAACCTCCCCTGAACGACCTATGCACTTCGTTCACCAAGCCCCAAACCTTCTTTCTATGAAATGGTAGCTTTTCTAATTTCACAGCCCCCAAGACATATCCCGCTACGGTACTGATAGCCAGAGGTGGATCTCGTAGTCGGCTTGCGATTTCTTGGATGTCGAGGTTTTGGTAGTACCAGAGGTGGTAGGCGCGGAGATCGCAGGGTCGGGCGACAACGGGGCGGGAGGGGGAGAGAGTGTTAGTATAGTGTGTGAGCCAGGTGTTTGCGAGGATGACGGAGGGGTGGAGGGGTTTAGAGGTGGAAGAGGGAGGCGAAGGCTTTGAGGAGGATGTATCCTTGGTTGTACCTTTAGCGGCTTTCTGAACGGCTGGGTCTCCTGGAAGCTCCTTTGCGTATGGTTCTTCGATTTGTAGGTTCAGGAAGTCGTGGGCTAGTTCTTCAATGGAAATGGGGGTATCAGGGCCAGTGTCCAGGCTGGAATCTTCCACGCTTTCCGCTACCCCGTCATTATATGTGGCCACCGTTCGCCCGTTTGCAAGACGAATGGGAAGATCCAGTTCTGCGTGCGCAGGGCGAGGAGGCGTCGGATCTAGAGCTTTCCTCTTCGCTTCGAGGATGTGGAAGAGTTGGAAGCCAGCGTATGAATCGGATGCAGCGTCTGTGGTTATTTAGGACCATGTTCCTCGATGGCAGGAATAAAGCAAGAATACTCACATTGAATTTGCTGATAATTGAGATCCTGGCTCCAATCACTCGAGCGCACCTCACCCTTCCAGAGAGGCAGTTGCAGATGCTCCTTGACTTGCTGGGCTAGGTTTACTAGCACCTTGTTGATCTTCTTGATGTCTCCGCAAGAAAACTTAACTAACTTATACAAATGACTGAGCTCAAAAATCCCACGGGCCTCGATATTCATGAATTTGCGAAGCCTAGTACAATCACCTTTAACTGAGACACCGACTTTAGTTATTTTAGGAGACTCCATGATTTTCTTAAATGTAGGAGCCACAAAATCGTCTACATCAGTGGCATTGGGATATCGCGCGATATGAAACAACGCTATGCGCTCTTCACTAGCGATTTGTATGAGTGCGACATTCTTCTTAACTCCATCAGTGGTCGTTGCGTTCATCGTCCATTCGATATCAAACCCTATGACCTCTTCATGGAGAAACAGCTGTGAGATCCGCTCCGTAGAATCCTTGCTTTTACAATAATGTACTTTGACTTTATCTTTTTCTCCACCCGGTCCCTGGTACAGTGTGTACTGCCAGTAGGCAGTCATAGCGGACGGTGCAGCATCGATGGCCCGTTGTAACGTGGCTTTCGGGATATGGTAACCTAGAGGAGTACTGAATGGCATATCCTCTGTTGGAGTTGAGCTATCTGCACTATCTCCCGTAGCTGATGCATCGTCCACATTGTGCCCATTTGTCCCATAGTCTGCAGGTCTACTTGCGAATTGCAAACCTTCAACGACAGGATATAAAGGCTCACTCTCGGTGAGATACTTCGAGGTGGACAAATCCGAATGCGCAAGTGGCATTGAACATTGGAATCCTAGGCTACCTGAGGAGAGCAGAGGATTCCTGCCACGGGAACAAGTCTCATCGTCTCTGTCTGCCCATGGGGTAATCAGGCGCCGCGCAGAATCAGTCCCAGCAGTTGTCACTGTTGATTTTGTTTCCGCTGGACTATGCTCGTCGAGCATGGGCAGCATGTCGTGCCTGAGATCAAGTTGTGGTCGCTGGGTGCCAATGTCTTCGAGATACACATAATGTGCAAGTCCTCTGTCCCCTTTCAATTCTTGGTATAGTTTCGACACCATTGCGTTCAATGGTTCACTTAAAGTCTGCCCGGCAGATTGGTGTCCGAAGTCTTGGAATGGCCCTGCTACAGCTCGGCGCAAGTCCAAATTTCCCCAATGTGGCTCCTCTGAGTGTGCCTCCTCGCTGCTAGCTACCTCCACCAGTGGTGAATCTTGTCGAGGTCTAGCCTCATACTGACGAGTAGTATCTGTAATATCTTCAGAGGCTTCATCAGCAGCCATTGTTCGCGCAGAGCTAGATAGCTTCCTGGCTTCAGCTCGGTTAGGCAATGGAGAGGATGGTCCAATAGAGAGTCGGATGCAATCAGATGGGGTCAGAGCCTTGACTTTTGCCTCTGCGAAGGAGATACCCTGCGTTCGCTTCCATGTACGATCCTGGCGCGCTGTCCGACTATTCACTAACGTCAACGCTCTTTCGTCTCCCCTGAGCATATGATTGAGCTTACCATGGTATATCCGTTTGCAGATCATCCTCTTCCTCTGTCTTAGCAGACTCTTCTTTCAGCACATAGCTAGTCATCCTACGAAAAGAAGCAACAGCACCACGGGAACGCCCCCCAAGGTTCACCAACTGCGTGTGCCGCGAGAGCATAGTGAACGAGCATGGTGCTTCATTGCCACGGTGCCCGTGGTAGTCTGTGACTCATAAGTCACCTCTGTCCTCCTGAAACCAGCGAACGCGTTTCAATAGCCTCAATGGCGAACAAAGGATGGGGCAATTGGCGGAGAATGGCTCATCGGACATCGGTGCCTGGAATGCTAGCGCTAGCTCTCCGCTGCCATAGCTGAGTTTGGCGGTTGTCAGAGTCAATGTTTCTTGTTAAGAAATTCTAGCACTCTGGAAGGAATACCCCCGACAGCGTTTAGGCATTTTGAATGCCTGGCTTTGAAAGTGGCTGAAATAAAAGTGGTTGTGAATAAATATGCTAGGGACTGATGTAGTACACAGTAAATCATCCATGAAAGTAAACGAATCTTCGGGGCTCCAAAAGCGGCGTCAAGATCTTAGGCTTTAAGATTTTGCACTTATGTTAGCTACTAATTAGCTATTGCACGTAGATGGATCTATTGCGTCTACTTCAGTTGGAACCTCATAAAAATCACTACGCCTCCTAAACGCTGCCACCTGTTCCCAATATCCAATCCTCGAACTCCCAAAATCCCTTTCAATGCACTCGACCTATCTCACCACTCCCACCTCTTCACCGGATCCTGCGCTGTCCTAACCCCCTCACTCCTCATCTTCTCTCCCAACGCCTCCACCTCTCCCCAAACCCGCAGCACATTGCCCCCCACAACCCTGCCTGCATCTTCGTCTCCGGCCCCCATTTTCAACAACTCCGCCACCAAGTCAGGAAATTTGCTCACATCTTCCAATCCGACCGGCGTATTCAATATGCCGTCGAAATCACTTCCCACACCAACATGATCGTAGCCAATCAAGCTGCCAATGTGGATGATATGCCGCGCAACTTGATGGAGTGTGTTGTTTTGAGGGTAGAAAGGCGGGATACCTGTATCTGAATCGGAAGGGCAGGGGTTGCATGATATGAAATCTGGGGAGAAATTCACCATCACAATACCGTCGTTCTTCTTGACAAGATGGAGCACGTCGTCGGGGACGTTGCGGGGATGTGGGCAGAGCGCATAAGCGGAGCTGTGGCTGAACATGACGGGAGCTTTGCTGGCGGAAAGGGTATCGAGCATCGTTTCTTTTGAGACGTGCGAGAGGTCGACGACCATGCCGATGCGGTTCATTTCTTGAATCATCAGCTGGCCGAGAGGGCTTAAACCATGCCAGTGAGGTGGGCCGGCGATCGATTTGCCGGTGGAGCTGGTGGTGAGAGCAGCGTCGGCGTAGGCATTGTTACAGTTGTGGGTTAGGGTCGCGTATTTAACGCCGAAAGAATGGTAAAGGCGGAGGTTGGAAAAAGAGTTGCCAATTTGGTGGAGGCCTTCTATGCCGATTGGGGAGATGAGTTGGCGGTTAGATTTGAATTTGGCTAGAGCATTACTGCTGTTGAGCTTGGGAGAAGAGAAGACTTTTGGGTAGGATTCTGTGAGACGGCGGATTACATCAAGTTGGGAGAGCGTCATGGATACAGCTGTCGATTGTTAGCGCGAGTTTTATTCGAACAGAGCCTTATAAAGTCGCTCTTTGAGACCGAGATAAACAGCAATCATGCGAATCTAAGAAACAATATGACTCACACTCAGCATAATTGCTGTCAGAGAAGTCTGTGCCATTAAGAGGGCACGGAGTGAAAGCAGACCAGAAAGCTCCTCCAGCCTTCCCATCTTTTAGTCGTGGAATGTCGACCTGGCCGAACATGCCGCCGTTCTCGAATTTCTCGATGAAGCTCTCGTTGTATAAATTATTTTGGTAAACGAAACGTATCAAGATGGCCAGATCATTGTGCCCATCTAGCATAATTCTTAGATCTTTGTTAAAATGCAATACAACAGGAGGAATAAGGACCTATCAAAGGGTTCTCTGAAAGAATCTTGTGCACCCTCGCCCTTATAGTCACGGCATCATCTACAGGCTGGTCGGAAGGACTGTGAAAAGCACCAGGGAAGAGCAAAGTTATGAATACAGCACAGCCAACTACAACCGTAAATAGCACAAGTAGAGTACGGAGAGGAGAGAATCCTTCATAGCCTGGGATTGATTGCTCTTCATCATCTTCAACGTTCTTATCTGGATCAAGGACTTCATTCTGGGGTTGATATTGGGCCTTCGAGAAACCATAGCCTGAGATTTCAGGGGCTGAGCTGCCCTTAGGGAGTAAAGGATCTGTCTCTGACATCTTTAGTATGGACGCCGATTGATCCTAAGTAACGGTCATATATCTGCTTTAGGTTATGCGAAATGCCAAGACATTTTCCCTTAATGTAAAAGATACAACGTCATCGGATAAGACGACGAATTCGTTCCGATCAAGGACAGCGACAAATACTTGGCGCTCTCCGTAGTAATGCCGAGGGCTACCACAAGTTGATATGGAACGACATTTTATCTCAACAGGGTCACACTCGTTGCTGTATCATCATAAATTATCCTTAGACAGATATTCCAGAATGCATTTGCAATGTCTCCATCACTGCCGCCAACGCGAGAGAAGACATCGCGTGCCCAGCCTAGACAGAAGTTCTCCGGAGCAAGAGCGTTCTATCTTATCGTTCTTGTGATATCAATCTTCACAGCATTCAGCTTAATTACAGGCAGGAGTAGTACTCAGTCTCCTGCTGGCCCTCATGGCCAGCTTTTGCATCGAGCAGAAATCAGTCTTGGGGATGGTGCAGCTCAAGCCAACCGTGGGGGCCTAGCACGCAGGGACGAGGCGGTGCGTACCTTGCCTAAATCCATGTCGTTGCTGGCTATATAGTAGCTAATTGAATATGCAGTGTCGCCTTGTTCGAAACGCTGAAGACCAATGCGCCTTTGTTCGCGCCAACTGCGAAGACGAAGAAGCAGGGCTCTTCTCTTACCTACAGCTCTATTATTGCAAGCTACACAAGGCTCAGCCGGTCGCCTTCATCATTCTAGTATTATGGCTCGGACTCCTCTTCAGCACGATTGGTATCGCAGCCAGCGACTTCTTCTGCATCAACCTCAGCACCATTGCCAGCATACTAGGGATGAGCGAGAGCATGGCTGGCGTTACTTTCTTGGCTTTTGGAAACGGCAGCCCGGACGTCTTCTCTACATTCGCCGCAATGAAGACACATAGTGGTAGTCTGGCTGTTGGCGAGCTTATTGGTGCCGCTGGTTTCATCACGGCAGTCGTGGCTGGCTCAATGGCTTTGGCCAGACCTTTCAAGGTTGCGAGAAAAAGTTTCATCCGAGATGTCAGCTTCTTCATTATTGCGGCAGCTTTCAGCATGGTTTTTCTAGCGGATGGTCATCTACATCTATGGGAATGTGCCACAATGGTCGGCTTTTACGTCTTCTACGTGATATTCGTTGTCCTGTGGCATTGGTATCTGCGCCGTCGCTCACGTCGGTTGGCTCTGGTGGACGCCGCTCGAAGCCACTTCCATATTCCTAGCACGGATGAAGCTGAACACGAGCCTTATCGTGACGACGAAGAAGAGGAAGGTGTAGCGAGCACTAGAAGGGGTCCTTCAAGGACGGTCTCGCAGAATGACTTCAACAGTTTGGAGCGAGGAGGGAGTCTGGTTAAACCTTTACCCGAGGAAGAGGATGTGGACGATGAGACTCGCGATCGTTATCTAGCTGAGATCAGCAGCAACATGCGGGTTAGCCGACCAAAGCATGGAGAACGCAGAAACACGATCAACCCAATTCGACCTAGTCTTGTGGGTGCTCTCGAATTCAGAGCCGTCTTATCTTCTCTACAGAAATCGAGGAACATTCAGGCCATACCCATCAACCTGCGCCGATATTCTGATGACCCAACGTTTACTACAGCACAGCAGCAAGAGAATTTGTCCACTTCGTCGAATCCAGAGATCAGTCTCGATGATGTTGATGCCCATGATGTTGCCTCAAATGCATCATTACGGCCAAGCTCAGATACAGACCGTACTGGTCCGAACCGTATCCGCGCTGTATCTGCGAATGATGCGGTTGGACTGCGATTGGACCCAGGTGCACTTCAGAGGCCACAGATAGACTTTTTGGGCGCAACACCTCCAGGAAGTGCTGGACTGCAACCCGTGGATGGTACACCAGATGCTATAGCGAGGACAAGGTCACCGAGTCCTCCAGGCTCGAACATGACTCTATCGCCTGCGGGGGACGACTTTGGCTACCTTTCCACAAGTCCGGCCCCTATGTCGCCAGTGCAGCACGAGCGGTCTGGCGACCATTTGGCTCCACCTGAGGGAAGCCTCGCCGGATCTCGTACCCATCTCCAACCACAAGCAGACTTTCAAAATTACGGCACAAATTATACACCTAAAGACTCACCGAACATGAATGGAAGACCAAGCGTACCAAGAATCAAGATCCCGCGTGCTCCGGGATCCAAGTCCTCTCGCGGATCGAGCCCTCTGTCTCCTTTCCCAGAATATTTCGATGACCCAAACTTTGTGCCTACGGCGCGTGCACCAAGCATACGACTACCACCTTCTAGCATTGATTCTGAATCTACCTTTCACAGGAACCTTTATCAGACCCCCGAGAAGAAGCCGCTGCGGTGGTGGCCTTACAAGTTACTTCCTTGCCCCGAAGTCTTGTTCGCCACCCTTTTCCCCACTCTTTACTCCTGGAAGGACAAGAATATCTGGGAGAAGCTCTTGGGTATTGTTGCCGCACCCAGCGTCTTTGTACTGGCAACGACATTGCCCATTGTTGAGGTCGCGAAGGAAGAGGACGATACTGCAGATACACTTGATCCAGATCCAGGCTTACTTTCTCCGCAACACACTCAGGCTCGGAGGGGATCCACACTAGCAACTCTCGTTCCTGACAGCCCCACCATCCGTGCTAGCAACGGTGGTGACCTGCCAGAGGCCCCAAACTTCGGACAACATGGGAACCGGGGGATAAATTCTCCAGCTATAAATATATCTGGCCCTGAAGATGGAGATCCCGTTTCGACTCCTTCTGAACACCCTAAACCTCTGCCCGAAAACCGGTACAATTCAAGCCACATGCCGGAGCATACACCGCCATTTGAACCACCATCATCTCCTAAAGATTGGAATCGGTGGCTTGTGGCGACGCAAATGTTTACTGCACCTTTCTTCATCGTGCTTCTCTACTGGGCGAACACCGATCCAACACTCTCTATCCGCAATCTTCTTCTTCCTTGTCTATGTTCTCTAATTGCCTCTCTTATCGCTTTTGCCATTCTTGTATTAACGACTACACCCTCTCGCCCACCCAAATATCGCTACCTCCTCTGCTTCCTCGGCTTCATCGTTTCCATCGCCTGGATCTCTACCATCGCCAACGAAGTTGTCGGCGTGCTAAAAGCATTCGGTGTGATCCTCGGCATTAGCGACGCGATCCTTGGACTCACCATCTTCGCTGTCGGCAATTCATTGGGGGATCTTGTCGCTGATATCACCGTCGCTAAGCTAGGCTATCCAGTAATGGCACTTAGTGCCTGCTTTGGAGGACCTATGCTGAACATACTTCTCGGCATTGGCATTAGCGGGCTGTACATGACGATTCAAAGTGGGGAGAAAAGACATGAAAAACATCCTGGAAAGCCGATGAAGTATAAGCCGTATGAGATTGAGGTCGGTGGGACATTGTTGATCAGTGGTATCACACTTATGGTTGCCTTAGTTGGTCTACTTATAGTGGTTCCATTGAGGGGTTGGTGGATGGATCGCAAAGTAGGTTTGGCCCTGGTGATTTTATGGGTTGTCAGTACAATTGGGAACGTCGTTGTGGAGGTTGTGGGCTGGGGAACTGAATTCTAGGGAATTGTATATATCAATGTTGTACAAACTTTGTTCGGAGGTACTTTACAAAGCAATGGTTGCATCGTCCGGCGTATGATATCATGGCGGCTTTGTCAATTGGATACAGCTTTTAGTCGGAGAATTCGCAAGAAGTAGGAAACCAACACAATCACTACACCATTGTACCAGCGCCATTAGAATCGAACGTAGTCCGACTGAGTATGGAGACGAGTTACGCAATTGTGTAGAGAATTGCAACACGACCGCTACCAAGTTTCCTTAGAACATGTATTATGGCTCGTTCCACTTCATACAGTGTTTGCCTAGAGAACTTAGAGCAGAAGCGAAAACATACCAATCGAAATGCGTTGAATCTTGGATTCGTTGGGCTGGTTGAACAGCGCAATATGAGGTCCGTCTCCATGCTGATGGTTCAATCAGACGCTCTTCAATCGTTGAGTCTCAGGTAATATCAGCGCCTCGACTATGGACTTTTCTGCAGGGCTACACAATCTGAAATTTGGAGTTTGGAAAGCGTAAATGTGGTCATCAACCTGCTCAATAAGCTGGCGTAGTGAGCCTGCTAAATAGAAGGACTCACCTATCAACTGAACAGTCCTGTAGGGCTGGACCTAAAGCTGGCGAAACTACCCCGGAAGATACCCTAAAGCTATGACGCTCGGGGACTATTTCGAGGGAATCTTCGGGGTTTGTATTGGGGCCAGTTTCAGTAGCTTCAGGTCCAGCCCTACAGGGCTGTTCAGTTGATAGGTGAATCCTTCGGCTAAAAGCTCGAACTGCCAGGAATTACAGGACTGCCAACTTACCACGCCGGGACATCATCCGCCACTGAGGCGTTCGCATGCCAAATGCTTTATGTTATCCAAACCTGGCTAAAGAGTTCCAGATATCAGAAGTGACCTTCCCCTATCATTAAATTCACTGAACTGCGCTTAATTCGGCCATCATCCTGACATCATCAAACATGGCTGACAATTCCCGACGTCCGAATGTCTACCGTATAGGTTCGCTGCAGAGCTTCCTCCCCCTCTCCGACACATTCTCTACCCGTGGCCAGAAGCTTCCATCACTAATCCAAAGCAATTCCTCTGCCAATATTAAAGATCTGCGCGTCCAGATAGCGGCGCAACGAAGATCTGCCACACCCGAGCCGGAGGGAGATCAGGAGAGCGATATCGAAAGGGATGCCGACGATAGGAGTGTGAATCACCTTGAATTAAGGCCTTCGAAGGGTAGACCGGGAAAGGAAGCAAGGAGAATGAGTATGATGAGTGGTAGTGACGGGGCCGAAGTTTTGAATACGCCCCAAATGAGGAGCATGCGATTGATAGGAAACAGCAACCCAAGATATAGATGGGAGCAATACTACAAGAGCCCAGAGGATTTGAAGTCAATGAAGAAACCTATACGAGAGTACTATGAGCGAAACAATCACTTGGTACTTTCATATATGTACATCGACCGACTCCTCGATTCATCACTTCCCCACAGTCTAATCCAGGAATACAATCATGATCACGATGCAGACGTAAATATTCCACCAACCATATCAGAGAGCTCCTCATTCCCTACCCCCCAGCGTCATCCCTCCGTGGTGGAAGCAAACATGGAAGCGAACGGCCACACCAGTCAAGTCAAAGTCAAACGAACACCAAAAGCCCTCTACAAGCTTCCTGATGAGACCACACGGCTGCTTAGCGACGAGCAGGGAGATGATTCAAAAGCATTGGGGCTCCAAATCAGTGAGGATGATGAAGACCACTCCAGCGGCAGCAGAGTAGTAACAGTCGCCATCTACATCAACCTCGCTGCAAACGCCATTCTCCTTGCCGGAAAAATCGCAGTCATAGTGCTCACTTCCTCCCTCTCGGTCCTCGCTTCTCTCGTTGATGCAGCCCTTGATTTTCTCTCCACCGCCATAGTCTGGACTACAACCAAATTAATAGCCCACCAAGACCAATACGCCTACCCAGTCGGCCGGCGCCGCCTTGAACCCATCGGCGTCCTTGTCTTTAGCGTAATAATGATAACATCTTTTTTCCAAGTCTTCCTTGAATGTTTCAACCGGCTCACGGGCCCCGACCACTCAATTGTGCAACTAGGCCTTCCCGCCATAATCATAATGGCCATGACTGTCTTCATAAAACTAGCCTGCTGGTTCTGGTGCCGTCTCATAAAGAATAGCTCTGTTCAAGCGCTCGCCCAAGACGCCATGACCGACGTCGTCTTCAACATTTTTTCCATCATCTTCCCACTGGTCGGCTATTATGCCTCTCTCTGGTGGCTCGACGCAACAGGTGGTGTCCTCCTCTCCCTCTACGTCATTGTAAATTGGTCCCGCACTTCCTCAACCCACATTCGGAATCTCACTGGCGCGGCGGCCTCTCCTGCAGACAGGAATATCCTCCTCTACCTCACCATGCGGTTTGCCAAAACTATCAAGTCAATACAGGGATTGCAGGCGTATCATGCGGGAGACAAGTTGAATGTGGAGGTTGATATTGTGCTGGATGAGGGCATGACATTGAGGGATAGCCATGATTTGGGCGAAAGTTTGCAGTATGTGCTGGAGAGTGTGCCTAGCGTGGATCGGGCGTTTGTGCATTTGGATTATGCGGGTTGGAATCTGCCGAGTCATATGCAACAGCAGGCTGATTGATGAGGTAATTTCTATAATTATTTTTGTTGAAAATACACGTCGGCGTCGCTAAGACAATCAGGGCCGGATTCGGCGTTTTGGTTGGATAGATCTGGCAGGAAGCCAAGAGATACCCATTACTGTTTGATAGCGCTACGATAGGTAGCTATTTGTACTATTTGTCTCTAATAAGGTCGATATTCCATACTTCTACCACAAGGAAAGGGAACACAGGTCATGTGTAAGGTATAGAGCAAGTATTACGGGGTCAATCTTCAAGAATTATATGATAATCATATGCTAAGGATTTTATCATCCCTAAACACGATGTTGGCCGTCTGAAAGAGTGTACCCACCGCTCAAAGATTTCTTTCCTATGTCAAAATCCCTCCATATTCATTCAAAAATCTATTTCTCTATATCCGATTATCACGGTAGTTACTCTCTATACATTACTCCCGTATTCACCAAAAATATCACATCCAAATGCATCCATCCCAATTCCCAAATCAATCTCCAACCCCCCCCCTCATCCCATTCACAATCACACGAATCCCACCCCACCCCCTTCAACAACCCTGAAGCCCCATCCCCAAAAGAAAAGCCGGCTCCTCAACATTATGATGCTGATAACTCAACACCCCCACCGCCCCCGGCTCCATCATCATCGCCAACGGCATCTCCAGCGGATATCCCAACCAGCGTTTCGCAAAAGCCCTCAGCAGATGCCCATGGCTAACCTATACTCCATATACAAAATCAACACCTGGCCTCATCACAAAAAAAGAAGAAAAAGGATGCATCCATTCCCCACATCTACCCAGTAAATCGATGATGTGAATCGATGGAATTTCTCGATTGAAAAAGAAAACAAAGATACATACAAGCAAAACATCCGCCCCCCTCCCCCCCTGCATCCACGGCCCTTGCATCTCCCTTATCCTCCTCACAAGCCCATCCAACCTCTCCGTCACCTCCCCCGCCCCTTCACCCCCCTCACACCCATCCCGCCAAATATCCCATTCCCGTTCCTTATCAAGCCCGCGTGCCTTTCTCCCCTTGCGGATCTCGCTCGTTACCAGGCCTTCATAGGCGCCATAATCCCATTCGGCGAGCGCGTCGGTGGTGGTTACTTTTTCTGAATCGAGGAGCATGAGGAGGTTCTTACTATATTCTTCTTCCACTTCTTCTTCTTCTCCTTCTATTTTTTCTGGTCCTGGTGAGCTAGATGATGATGATGAGAATAGGAGATCAAAGGTCTGCTGGGCGCGTAAGCGCGGGCTGATGAAGACGTGGGCGAGGCGCGAGGGGGAGATGAGTTTGCCGGGGCCGACGAGAATTTTGCTGGTTGCGAGGACTTGTTGGATGCCATTTTCGGTGAGGGAGAACTCGGTGGTGCCGGTGTAGCGACCATTTTTCGTCCATTCGGTTTCCCCTGGGGTTGGGGATGTTAGTAGGTTCTTTTTCCTTTATCTTCTTCTTTTCTTGGCGCTGGAGGACGGTTGAGATGGCGTACCGTGACGGGCTAGGAATACTCGCGGGGTACTGGCATCTTTGTCGGGCATTGTTGGCGTCTACGAATGAAGCAGATTACGAGTTTTTGCTCTTGGTTCCTGGTGTTAGGTTGTTGCCGTCCAGCTTGGATGGCTCGTTTGGTAAAGGCATGTCGTACAGTGGGATAGAGTCCATAACGGCTCGGTTAAAAGCGGCCCCGCCGGTCCAGCCTTTTAATTCATCCATTTTGCCTCTATACACAAATGTAGTAGTATGGTGTTCTACCTTTAGCAGAAAACCTCCCTTCGACTAGTACCGACTCGACAAACAATTAAGGACTCTACCCCTACTTTCTCGGGTGGCAATTTTTGGACCATGAGTTCAAGATGTTGGATACATTCGAAACATATGGACATTATTCTCGGACAAAAGTCACGTTGATGAAGTAAGATTCAACCCTTACTCAAACCGGGCCAAAATAGAAATCCAATATCCTTACCCCCTTTTCAGTCACCAACGCTAGATGCCATTGTTCAATGCATGCTAATGGTATGAAGCACCTCCAACATGGCTTTTTGAGAAGGCACAGACGATGAATGCCATTGAGACTTGGACGCTGCCACGCTACCCTAAATAATCTTACCTCACCCATTTGAATGAATAAATGACCAGCTTTGACCTTCGTTTCTATGCAATCACATTCGAGACGATCACTCCTGCAGCTGATGTTCTGCCCCTTTCCAGCACTATTACATCCAATTCTTCCTCTACTAGCATAACATTGGTCGTATAGTCCAACCACGGAATGCTATCGGATATCATGCCCAAACATCGACAGATTGCACCCGTTATTCGGGTCTTGCGCCAAGTATCGGTCAATAAAAGCTTGACTCATATGGCTGGATAGCCAGAGATGATAACTATAACATGGTGAGAGTTTTCGCTGGGCCTGCCATTGTCGGAACCCATCACCTTGGAACCTCATCAGGCTCATATCGACTTCCTTTGTCGTTTTCAAACAGCACCTGGTCACCCTTTCCTCCCAGCCCCATAAACACCGCCGGTTGCTGATGTGCAGCGGGCACTTCTTCCGGCCTCGGCGCTGGCAGATGATGGCCATTAGCAGCAGGCTGCGAAGAATGCATCATTTTGCCGGTAGGGTTTTTATCAAAGATCTTAACCGTGGGTTGCTTTTTTCCCCCTTCGATGACTCTAGAGACTTTGACCTCGTTGATATCACAGAGGAGCGTCCGTTCTCGCTCGACTTTGCGTTTGGAGAAGTCGAGTTGGTCCATAGCTCCTGTAAGGCCATCGGTGCTGTCACCGGGATTGGAAAGATGTTTTTGCGTTATCCAGGGATGGGTCAAGCACTCGTCTATGGTAATGCGCTGGTCCACGTCCACTGTGAGCATGCGATCTATGAGATCCAGGGCTGGGTCGCCAACCGAATCCCAATATGGGGATGGGTAGTCGAAGTGGCCCATCTTGATTTGCTGCGAAAGTGTGTATGGATTTTCCTCGGACCAGAGCTCATCCGAGAATGGTGGAAAACCGCATAGGCAAATATATAGTACCACGCCTAAGGACCAGACGTCGACTGCTCGGGTGTACTTGCGATGCCGGGAGTTCTCCAATATTTCGGGTGCCACGTAGCTCGGCGTTCCACATCTGGAAGACTTATAAGTCTTTCATCTAGACGCATGAAAAGGCGACTCACAATGTTGTTGTGAATGATTCTTCACCAATGATCTTAGCCAGACCAAAGTCTGCCAGCTTCACTGTTAACTCCTTATCTGCTAACAGTATGTTCTCTGGCTTGATGTCCCGGTGTACAATATTGCGCTCATGCTAAAACTTGTCAGTATCAGTAGCAAGGGCAGGTCGAAGTCCGCATACAAGATATTTCAGTCCTTGAAAGAGCTGAATGAAAACTTTCCGCGATTCTTCCTCTGTTAACTTTTGTTTCGAAACAATGCAATTGAACAATTCTCCTTCTGGGGCAAGCTCAAGTACAATATACACACCATCCTCCTCCTCAAAAGTGTCCTTCAAACAAAGCACGTTTGGGTGGCTGACAGCCTTTAAGACACCAATCTCCTGCTGTAGCCCATCTACTTGCGACTTTCCGCTCTCTCCTTGGCGGCGCTCGAATCTCTTCACGGCATAATGGATGCCTGAGGACCTCTCAATACAGAGATATACCGTAGCAAAATGACCTTTGCCAAGCTGCTGCAGAATCCGGAATTGCTGTCGAAAAGGACTGCTATCTGTGTTGCGCGGGTAATAGAACATGAACCTCGCTTCGTCAAGGACGGATATTTCATCGGCATCTTCGAGTTCACGACGCTTGTTTCTCCCAATGATGGCCTCATTGACGAAAGTGCCATTGCTTGAGAGGTCTTCCACGATTGCCACGGTCCTTCCATTCTTGTTCTCACTAAAGATGAGGCAATGTCGGTTCGATATTGTGGGCAGTTCGAGCTGGCGATCTGCTTTCTATCAGCATACAGATGTAGTATTATTGCTGTTCTATCTTGCATACCACACTCAGGATGCCTCCCAATAAGGTAGCCGCCGGAAGGAAAGCCTTCTTTCGCCTTTGTGGCTTCATACTTGTCCTCTTCATGACCGTAGTGCAGGACCCCTGTCCGAGCCTTTGCGCGCTTCTCGGTACCTTTCCCAAAGTCGGTATTAGGGAATGGTGCTGGACACGCGGATCTCGACTTCAAAACCAGTGTGTCGCCAAAAACATTGTCTATGGGTACTAGATAGCCCCAGACCCCTTCAGCATCCTCATCCTCCACCTCATGGGACAAAGATTTCGGGGGATTCAATTGCGAGAAAGCTTGCGTATCCGCAGGAGGCGAGGAGAATTGCGTGAGATGGGGTGGAGTTGAACTTGGAGGAGTGCGATGCCGAATCTGGCTTGGACGACCTTCTGGAGGCGAGGCAGTGGGCTCTTTGTAAATTTCTGATGACGTAGATTTCTCGTGTGTCAAGGGCGAAGGCAGGTAGGATTTATTCTTGTCTTTAAGCGGTGTGGTTTGGGACGATATGCGCTCGGATCGGCGAGGTTTCTTAATGTCTTGTCCTTCGGCAGTAGAATGCTTCATGTACACAGTTGTAAGCTTGCAAGTCTCGCGTTGCGTGTGAGTGTCAGCTACTTACCCTTCCACGCTTTAACGAACTCTTCTCGGAGGCCTTTGGAACCATGTTGGCTCCCGAGGTAATTTGGCTTGCAATGTGATGCAGAAAGCGGAATCGACGGACACGTCGCTATGGTTCTGGACCTTCAAGGGATGTTATGGACAGTCAACGAGTTGGTAGAAATCAAGTCATAATGAAAATTGCCGTTTACTTTTCAATTTTTCAATTATGATCCAAGCATAAGGCTCTTAGGACGAATTGAGAAATTGTTGGTAGAGAGAAGGACGGTGCTGACGAAGCATGCGGTTGAACGGTAGCTGGACAAGCGATACTAAAGTAGAACGCTAAAGGTGCAACGGCCTACCCTGTTGGGAGAATGATCAGGCAATGTCAGTCTATTGGGCGGGGAATAAACGGCAAGTCCTCCGTATGAAAAAGCCCAAGGGATCCCGCTGGGCGTGGGATTGTCCAGACGCGCCAAGACCTCTCAGGAACTACCTAACTCCTACCTACCTTAAGGTTACGTCGGGGATCGACAAAAGGACCCGAGGTCGAGAGTCGGTCTTAGTACCTAAAGCCCGAAAGGCTATTACATACAGTCCTACCCATTGTTTGAAATATCATTCATCAATTGTCTGTTCTTCCCCTTACGAGAACTGAACTGCTCCATATCTTGTTTTACATATCCCTCCTTTGTAGAGGGTTAGTGGAAGCTCAGAACATCGTTTGGATTTGCATATCTTCAGATACTCCTAAAGAGAATCCTCCCCACCCCCCATGGTTAAAGCTATGAATCTAGAATATCCTTGGATACGTAATCCAGTCATTGTCAGTGCTCCCATGCGATTGATAGCCCTAGCGCCACTCGCAGTCGCAGTGGCCAAAGCTGGGGGTTTCGGCTTCCTTGCTGCTGGCACTGACACCAGCGATCTCAAAGCCGAGTTAGAAAGAGCAAAGGAGTTGCTGCACGATAGTCCGATCAAAGGGGCGGACTCCACCATTCTCCCAATCGGCGTAGGTTTCATCAATTGGGGTGCGAATTTGAATACTGCTCTGGGAGCTATTAAAATGTACACACCCGCCGCGGTCTGGTTCTTTGCACCTAAGCGGAACGAAGACCTCATTGACTGGACTGAGAAGGTCAGGAAGGTGACTGGAGGGAGGACGAAAGTGTGGGTCCAGATTGGTACTGTCACGGATGCCTTACACGTGGCTCAGGCGTGTGCTCCTGATGTCCTTGTTGTTCAAGGTGCTGACGCTGGAGGACATGGCCTTGCACAAGGTGCTGGCATAATAAGTCTTCTACCGGAAGTCGCGGATGCCTTGGCAGGCATAGGAATGAGTCATATCCCTCTCATAGCTGCAGGAGGTATTGTCGAAGGGAGAGGCACAGCTGCTTGCCTTGCACTTGGAGCCAGTGGGGTGGTAATGGGCACGAGATTCTTGGCGGGTAAGGAAGCAAATATCACCAAAGGGTACCAAGACAATGTCATAAGGACCAGGGATGGTGGTTTGACTACTGCCAGAACGGGTGTGTACGATATCTTGAGGGGGATCACCGGTTGGCCTGATAGATATAATGGAAGAGGTATAATCAATCAAAGTTTGCTGGACTCGCAGAATGGTGTGAGCATTGAGGCCAATAAAAACCTTCACAATGAGGCTTTGCAAAAGGGCGATCAAGGTTGGGGAGAGAACGGCAGGCTGACGGCATACGCTGGCTCAGGAGTCGGTTTGGTGAAGGAAGTCGTGTCAGCCCAAAGCATAATCGACGAAGTAAGGCGGGACGCTATGGAGACTATATCAAAGCTCTTACGAGCACAGTCCAAGCTATGAGATGAGCTAGCGCAGACAGCTCCGGCAACACAAGCGACTCTCATTTGTCAACCGTAGCCTCAAGCCATACGCGCAATACTGACTAGGGAACCGATTGGTTACCAAATGATGCCGTTCGAGACCACCAACGCATCCATCTAATGCAACTTCGCTTCCGAACTGAGGTCTGCGGTGGCCCACAGAGTGTGTACTAAAGTACTCCTCGATCACGATCTATATGTCACGTCGAAGCGCCTTCAGGGCCCTCGCCACCAGGGATCAGCTGGTAACAGTCAGCCAGGATGACGCGGCCAAAGGCATACAAACTTATCGTTACCATGCAAATATTATTGCCGTTCAGCAAAATTTTTGACAATTTAGTATGGGTTCCGCTATAGTCACTAGGAACAAATTCAGATCAGCTAGCACTTCCAATCTCGATCTTTGGCTGAGTAAATAAACGAACAATTCTGTGACGTCTTCAAGGACCATATCTGAATGTAAACGTTTAGTTTATGACATAAAGCGGGGAAGAGAAGTGAACACATACTGACATAGTCATCGAAGCCCAATAGAGTACCCGCAAACTCTACCATTTGAGAGACCGAGTAAGTACAGTTATTGCACACGGTTGGCTGAACCAGCGGGTTACCTTTGTCTCCCTTCATGACAACCCATATCCGGGAACCAACACATTTGTCGATCAGTTCTATGAATGGTCGTTAGCGGAAAGAAAACCGTTACGCATTCGGGTAATCGACCTAACGGCAACAACTGCGAAGCCATTATCAATCACAACGAAGAAATGATTTCCGGAATGAGCGAGACCAGTGGATGTATGTCAGTCCTAATAGGGCTGGAATTCTTGGCATTAACCTGGGGGGAGCACGCTATTACACCGTACTTCTATGAAGCGATGTGCGGCGCCATTCCGCCTTTACAATCTAAGGTCGCTCCCGCACGAAAATTATTGCTCGTCCCTTTGCTTGCTCTTTAGGTCTGTGTTGTGTGGTCGGGAACAATGATGGAAACAAATAACATGGCGAACGATGGGCCTTTCGAGTCACGCTTTGAGGTTCCAACAACAGTCCCTGGTTCTGTTCCCACTAGCTACAATTCATGAACATCTACTAACAACCATGTAGTCGACAAGGACTGGGAGAGGAAACAAAGGAATCGGGAATACCGAGTAGCTGCTCGAAGAGAGAAGAGGAACCGTAAAGCAGACGAGAAGAAGCAGCGAAAGCTCAATGCGACCATCCTTCGGCGAATGACTAGGAACCCTGACAAATACAACAAAAATGCTGAACGCAATCGTCTACGAGATATAGAGGGTGAGAGGAGACGGATTTGGCAAGAAGCTGTCCGTCAGGTACAGCGCTTAGCAGCAATACATGACCCTTCCGGTGCAATTTTCAACGTGGGGCCAGTCGTTACGCTGGAAGACGGCAGTGTGATCTCAGAGGAAACTTTACGCCGGCGAGAACAGAGGGCCCAAGAAAAGGCAGCCGCTGAGCGAGCCAAGACAGAAAAGACTGTTGATGAAGCATCTACCATTCAGAGCGCCGGCAATGATACGGTTCTGCCGCCTGCTACGGCTACAACAAGCTCACCCCCGATAACGTCTAGTGAGATCAACCCAGGTCATCTTGCACATATCAACGCTTCAAACCCCAAACCTGTGAGGGACTTGAGCAAGTCCCAGCAGAAGAAGCGGGGAGCTTTCGAGATACGACCTCCACCACCAAAACCCACCATCCCGGAAAACATACCAATTCCGGATGGTGAGGACAATTGGCTTGCATTATGGGATTTACCTGACGAGCAACTCGAACGGAGAGTCCTACGTGAGAAAAAACGCAAAGCTGCGGAGCGAAAAGCTCTGCGGGTCAAGCAGAAGTCGGGCAAAGCAGAACGTCGTGAGGCTAGAGACGAAAAGAGGAGGGTGTACCGAGAAATCAAACTGACGTGGAAGGCAATTAAAGGTAAGGTCATCTGCACGGAGACTGATTGACGTTGAGTAAGGAAAGAATTTAGACTGACGAATTGACAGAGGAAACGACCAGAGAGAAAACCAAGATAAAAAGTATAGAGGATGAGGAGTCAAAAAAGATTGCCGTGGATGTCAACGTGATGGAACGGCAGGCAGCTCTTGATCACTGTGCAAGCTTAGGGTTCACTATTGCCAACACCTCAGGGGTAGACGAGATCAAGCCCCGAGCGCTTGGAATGAAAGGCGTGGAGGTCGATTTTAACGCCATAGAGGTTGGCGAGAGACGAAGCGACGTTAAACCCAAACAAGGGAGCAAAAAAGTGGACCTTAGTAACGTGCCAAAAGATGCCAAAGCAGCTTACATTCCCAGCGGTCAGCGTGGCGAAGGTGGCGACTCGGAAGAATTCATTAAGTTTGATGCTGGCGAGGAGAAAGATTTTGAGGCGCTCAGCTATAACCACAAGCTACGACGCAAGCTCCGAAGAGCGATCGATAACGCCGAAATAAGTAAAGAATTGTTAGTCCGTCAACGAGCCATCGACTACTATAAAGAGAAGGGTCTAGAAGTTCCCGCATTACTGCAAACACCTCCCAAGCCCTTGAATGTTAAGGGTCAGAGGATTTTAGACAATGGAATGTTTGAAACTTCCAAGCAAGAACGGGTGCGAGCAAGGATGGAGCTCGCCGAGTTCAATACGCAGATGCGAGTTCTGAGGAGGCAAGCCAAAGATGCTGCCATATATGCAGGTCTACGGAAGCACGCCGAGCTAACCGGCAAAATACCATCTAGTAAATCTTCAGTAAAACAAGACCAGGAACAAATCTTAGCGCAAGCTAACGCTGCTCCTCTTACTCTTCAGGAACCCGACAGCAAGTTGAAAAGAAGCAGGACCGAGAGCGATGATTCGTCCGATAGCGACAGTGACGTTAAGTCAGAGGAGCCATCAGATGTATCTTCTATGTCAGAAGATAGCTCAGAAAGCGAGCCGTTAAGTTCAGAAGATGAGGCCCCTGTCAGGAAGCGGCCGAAGCTTCAAGATGGTGATAGCAACCTGAGCAAGAAGCAAAGCGAGTCCACCAACAGCGACCGCCAGGCAATGATTGACGCCGAATCAAAACTACAAACAAACCTCCAAAACCGTAAGGACAAGAGACTAGCCAACGGGACTAGTTCATTGAAAGAGGTTGACGCCAATGCGCAGGATAGAAACCGCGGGTGGAAAGGCAAAGGTGCGAACGCGGCCGCGAATTGGAATGTAAACGGTCTGTCTGGTGATAAAGCTCGGAAGAACAAATTCTTGCGGCTACTTGGAGGAGGTGAAAAGTCATTGTCGGGTGCAAACACGGCGGCCGTAGTTGACAGCTCAGATCCGACAGCTGATCCCAGCGCCCGAATCAATGCAAATTTGGAAAGACAGTATGAATATGGCATGGCCTATAAGAAGGACTCAAAGCGGAAGGGCCTTGGTTCATGAGGCTCGCGCTCATTCAGAAAGCGGTATTAGGATCTTGAATAGGCTAAAATAGAAGGGTCTGCAAGTCGACTGCATGGGATGCGTGCGCGGTTACGGCATAGCATACACGAAGTGCGAACTGGAAGTCCCTAGGTGCTTGGACCGGTGCTCACAGATATCGAGGATGCAGTCTATGAGACTGGTTGATTAGAGACTGGCTGAGCTACGAGGGCATGCCATTCATCCAACGCATTTCGTGCCGTATGTCTAGCTATTGCTAGCTATAATTAACTGGCCAGCATCCACACCACTCATCTCGTGATGACATCCAGCTCGCGGACCAGATAATATGTGCCTTGCTTTTGCTCTATTCCTTGACATCCCATAAATTTTCCAAATAATTATTCCCCTCAAAAAAACAGCCGTAACAATTCAAATATAACCCCCCCACAAAGCACAAATATCAGCACACCTATTTCCCAAACGTCAGCATACCATCCTCAGCCCACTATCCTGCCCTTTTCTCTTCCCGAAAAGATATGCTTACCTATCCAAACCTTTGATATAGGCGGATCCCATTTCTGCTTGTGCTTCACCGCACTCTCTGGTTTCCCTCTTTTTGCAGCCTCTTGTCTGGCGTAGCGCTCGTTGGCTTTGCGTTGTTGAGGAGTTTGAGCCTGTTGGGGAAGGAAGATTAGCAATTTGGAGCTGGGAGAAAGCGATAGAGGAGATGGGTACCATTCTGGCGAGGTAGGGGGTTTGGGGAGGGTATGTAGAAGGGTTGGAGAAATAACTGTTGAGGTATGCTGATGCGAGTAATGGGGGGCTATATAGTATCCCTAAGTGATAGCTATGCGAGAGTAATGTTGTGGTAGGGTTCGAAGGGGAATACGGTGGCTGCAGAGGGGGTGGTATGAGCTTCCAGCTGATGACTGCGGCGGGAGCTTGTCTTTTCTCCGCAACCTCCCACGCTTGCTCTACAACATCCTTTATAGAAATTAGAGGCCACGTTGCAATGAACAATTGCTGCCTATGCTATCAATTGAACAGATTAGCAGAGAAGGCAATAGATACCTGAAGTCCACGCCTTAACACACCCTGCAGCCTAAAGCGCTGTCCTGCAAGAGACCACCAGCTAATGCGCCTACCCTCCATCTCCCCTACACAATTGCAATAATGGAGAAACCCTCAAAATCCATGTCACCCCACGTAATTGGCCCACAAAATTACCCATCAAGTACCAGCTAACAATCCTAGGTGGGCTTCTACAAATCCTACGGTCGACCCATAGCGAAGGTATTCCTTGGTGCCGTGTTCACATATCAAGCCGTTTACTGGCTGTGGGTCAAGCTTGAAACCGACGAGATTGTGGCGAGGAAGAAAGGTGAGGCTTTCTGTATCCTTGGGTGGATGTTATCTGGCTGATATATGGCTTTACAGGAGAGATTTCGCGATTGGAAGCACAGCTTCGAGAAGCACAGGGGAAGTCGACACCGTGAGCTGATTCGGGTTGGAACCGTTTGCATTCGGTAGCTGGAAAGCTGCCGTTGCTGTTTTGAGGAGGTTCTCACTGCACAACGGTTCCCATCCACTCCGCGAGTGCATACAATGACCGGATTACATGTCATCAGGAAGGGAGCACGTCCGAGTCTCCAGCCGTGTGTAACAGCCTGCAGACGGACCTTATGAGGATAATAGACTGGCTTAGAGGCTTGTTTGTCATCCGACTCTAGGAGGGAGGACTGCAGGGACACGCCGGCGGGGAGAAGGTGCATCTTAGGTGCTTGCAAAGGGAACAAGGCCGTCTTCTTCACCAGCCACATGGGGTAAACGGGGTTCGGAGGTGTCAAATGCAAAATAACGGATTTCGACCGCCGAAGTAGATGCTTGCTACAAGGCTGAAGGCTGAAGGAAGGAGATGAAGCGTTGAAGATATATAGGCTGCATGCTAGCGAGAACCAGACCCTGATGAGTGGTGCCAACACTGAAAACCCAGTCAATAACGAAAGTAGTTATGGCTCGCAAGACCATATATGTCTTATTATGAATGATATAATTCTAGCATCTTATCTCATCTTATTAACATTACCTAAATACACTTCATCCTAATCCCAACCTTAGTATACCTGCCCTATCAACATGACTATCAACTACCGCTATATCCATATTCATATCCCGTGTTCGTGGTGGTAGAAAAGGGGGAAGACGGTTGAAATGAGGTAGGTACGTATGAAAAGCGATAGAAAGAGGGGGAGTCTCCCACCAGACAGACAACCTCATATTACATTATCATCTTTCTCATTCAATCCAATTAAAAAAAGAACACAAAATCTCAGCCTCCGTATTAACCAAACCCCCCTACTACTCCCCAACTCCAACCCCCCAAAAACGCCACCCATCCATTCATTCCCCATATATCCACACTCACACTCATCACCCCCTCCCCCCACCCAACCTTCCCCCCAACCCACTCCCCATATTACCACTCCTCTTCTGCAACTTCGCCCCTCCACCCTGCGCCTGCCCCATTCCCATTCCACCATCCTTACTCCCCTCACCACCAAAAACACTCAAACTCGGTCCCACACGATTGATATTCGGCAACGCAGTCAACGTATCCGCGCCCTTGCCCGCTTTCTGATCGATATACAACTGTGCGTTGGGTGAGAGCGGGAAAGCGGGGAGAGAAGGGGGGATGATGGCGCCGTTCTGGACTAGCAGTTCGGCGATGGGGAAGGCGTGGATGTGTTTGTTGTTGTTCGTGGTATTATTGTTGTTGTTGTTTTGGCTGTTGGTGGGGGCGGGGGAGGGAGGGGTGGAGGAGGAAGGGGTGGCGGGGTCGGAGGCGGCGAGGGCGAGGAAGACGGAGTGAGTGTTTCTGGAGCGGTCATGGGCGTTGGGGTTGGCGCGGAGGGCGAGGGCGTAGAGGACGCCTTGGATGTCGTTTTTCTTGACGGAGGCGAGGAGGGTCTCGTCGGGGGTGGAGTAGTGGGATTGCGGGTTGGAGCTGATGGGGGTGATGTATGCTCTGTCGACGTATTTGTTTGTGATGAAGCGGAGGCGTTGGTCGCGGGCTGCGTTCGCTGAGGGTTTGATGCCTTCTTCCATGTTGGCTTCCCAGACCATGTTGCTGATTCGGTTGCCGATTTGGAGGAGAATTTCGACGATGTCGGTGCTGAAGGAGGTTGTGTCGAGGGTTAGGGACCGGACTTTGGAGATGTGGGTGCCTAGGGAGCGGTGGATGCCGCTACATTCGATACAGAGGACTATACCCAGGTTGATGGATACCCATTCGGTTTTCGATTCGGACCCGCAATCGGCACACCACCGGTTTCCTTGGTCATGATCGCGCACAATTTGGAGGAGCTTGGATGGATTATCTTCGAAGCTGTTGCTGTCTGTGCGCATATATATTGGCCGTGAGCCTACAGTCCGGTGCCTGGTGAAGTTATTGGCTGCATTTGCGACTGATGGTGAGTGGTGACTATGATGTCCGGAGTATGACGAGCTTTTACCGGTCAGGACAGACCCAATGTCCCGATGAGTGGTTTTGTCACTCCTAGTTGATGGCGTGAACGACTGAGACTGGCTTCTGCCCTCAACCGCATTCTGCAGGGCGTTGTTCAGAGCGTTGATCCAACTATTCATATCTTCCTCTGATGTTGCTTGATAGACTCGTTTATATTGTGGTGTGATAACTTCGAAACAGAATCTTCGTTCAGCGTTACGTGCTTCTCGAACTGATGCCATCCGTAAATCGATTGGCTCCATATGGAGATCAAGTTTTTGTTTCCAATTGCTGTACTCGGATAATTTGCCGCCATCAAGCACAATCCAGAACCTAAGAAGTTAGTTTCTGACTATTCATTTGACGGCAGCTTTGCTTACTTATGCCATGCTTGCTTGTTCAAGCCCTTGGGATCCACATGGGAGCCTGGTCTACTTAGAGCCCAGAGTAGCCCTTCCTTCTTATGCTGAATCTGGTCTGAAGCGGTAGACATGCTATGATCTCTCTCCTCAAGATCGCGAAATCCTTTGAATTTGTCTGGGCTTACCACAGGGACACCACTATTTGGTCTGCTATTGGGTGTAGAAGGAATGCCGCTGCTTGAATTGCGTGTTGACAATGTCGAGCCATGTTGTGATGCCGTCGAAGAAGAATAATGAAGACCATTCTTGTTAGTACTATCGGCACGAGATAGTTCAGACTCTTGGGTGGGGTTTCCAGAAGTATTGGATTGTATAGGCAGTATACTCGATGCGTCGGTTTCAGGTTCGACATACGGTTTGGTGTTAAGCTCAAGATTCCTTCTCTTTTCCTCTCTTTCAGTTCGCTGTATCTTAAACTCTTTATCGGCCTCTCTGACTTCACGGATCAAGACATCGAGTTGAGGGGTCATCTCCCCAATCTTCTTAGCAGTCGCCATGTAACTTTGCGATTGTGTTTCCGCATACTTTGTCAACTGAGAGAGTACCTCTTGTTCTTTCCTGCCCCCGTGGAGGTCCTGCATAAATGAAGAATAATCAAAACGCTTGAGTTCAAAATTACGCCGCTTCGATTGATATTTAGAGTCGCTTTCCACTCGTTTCTTCTCCTTCAAGGAATCCTGACGCTGACCAAGATATCGACTAACGTACGCATAGTAGTCCTTGCTCTCGTCCTCGAACTCCTTTTTCTTCGACTCCGCCTGCTTTATGTCTATATTGTATATTTTGGACATAGGATCAATAATAAGCTTCTGTAAGTGATAAGTGTTCTGCTTCTCGTACTGCAGGATCTCGTTTGCAATCTTTTCAAAGTAATGCTCTAACGCTGGCTGGATAGCATTGGCGTTCGACGCCGATGCCTCTCGGAGTGCTTCCATAAAAGCAGACACAGCGCTATTACATTCGACTTGCGCTGCTTGCGCTGCCTCTGCCTTGCGCAGTACTTTCTTCATTCTCATGCGCATATTTCCGGTCTTTTGTTCGAGTGCTTTCATGGTCGCTCGGAAGAGTGGTCCATCTTCGCCAGCGGTTAGGTCCTCTCCTGGTCTTGGACAAGACACCCCCACCGTTACAGGATCTTTTACGGGGATCTGTGGAACGCCAATGCTGATCTCGCCCGGTTCTATGGGAGACGGAGGTCCCATATCTGTATAATCAGATTCGCTAGGAGCTGACATGGCCGAGTTAGATGAAGGCAGCCGAAATCGCGGTGGTACGTTTAATTCAAAGTATGGCGAGGGTATCTGAGGGCTGGCGAGCGGCCTTTGAGGTACGTTCTGAACCCAGAAACTGAAGGATGCAAGCATCTGGAGTTTATGCGCTCTCTGATCATATTCCGAGAAACAGCAGGTATTGCGCCAACCTCCTCCTCTATCCTCCGTTGCCTTCGGAGGCCGCCATTTCCAAGACCAGTCAAACTTGACAGAGGAGCTGCCTCCTGTCGAATAGTCCCCGACTAATTCAACATTGGCATTCTTGTGAAGATTTGGATCCGCGTGAAACTCTCTAGTGATCAAATTGTCTAGATCTTTGGCATTTGATGCGAAGGCAAAGGTAAGACCATTTATGAATGTGTCCGCTGCTTCTGTAGACGCAGCTCCTGTTATATTGCTTTGACTTTGGCGAATGATGAAGGTGAAGTTGAACATAAGGTCGTCATCGTTATTGAGCCGGAACAAAAACGAGGGCAAAGGTGACGTTGGGGACGACTCTGGGTCCTGCGAATGTAGAAATTCCTGTTAGGGCAACCAATCAAGTTGATAGGCAAAGCCTTACTTGGACATATTCCACCAGACTCTCATCTCCATAATCCTTTCTCGCAATGATTCTCGTAGCAGGGTAGACGTTGGGCACAACGTTCAACAGAACTTTCCCACGAGAGTTGACGACTGTGAGGGATGCGATGGATACTGTAAGGTAATAAGGTTAGTCTGCATATGCACTTGAGGGCCAGCGTTTTTACATACAGCGACTCTGGTCTCGAAGGACCAACGCCCCTCCGTCTTCGGGTCGACTGGTAACGTTCCCCATGTCTTATGTCATTTATGGATGGGTTCTGCTGCGACTACCCGAATTCTTGTATCAGGACAGGTTCAGATAATCAGGGCGATTCTGCGCTAGTCATGCCCGGGGCTTGCGAGGGGAATCTGTCGGATGATGTTGTGGTGATTGAGTGCTGCCTATATAAGGGCGTGGAACCTAACGGGTCCGGCGCATTTATCTGGGCTTGAGCGTGCAGTCGGTTTTAGTGCTACTCGATAGTGTGTATAAGTTGGATGTGATGGGCGTGATAAGAACTGCATGGTAAGTGTAGCCGTCTACGTTTTCGTAGGAGTGCATGTACCTGGTACCTCTGCTATGTCCTCATGGTGAGACAAGCTACTGGCCTATCGATGCTGCCATGCCAAGCCCGAAACGTGGGGAACTAGAGCGTTATCGCGTTCGAGTTTCAGGGGTCCCAGCCAACCACGTCAAGCTTACCTTTTGGTAGACTACAAGGCTGTACAGTGATTGTCAGGTACTGGAGAGACCTAGACTCCGAATTCAATTGCTCAGTCCATAGTCAGATACTTCTAGTAGAAGGCCAGCAGATTGTGCTATTGAAAAAGATCGCCCTTTACCTGTGGCATGATCCTTCCGTTATGCAGCTCTAATACATTACGCCATGAGGTGCATATACTCGCTAAGCTCTCAATCGCTATCAATGAACTCCACCATAACGGTTCCGTTCTTCAGTCCTGCTTGCTCAATGGTATCATCTAGTATCCCAATCAAATTCTTTTGCATGAATATCAATTCAAACTCCGCACCTTCCTTCCCTTCAAGTGGGCTTGACTTAAGCCACTCATAAATCCTTCTGACAGGGTCTGCTAGAGCAAATCTCCTTACCACGCGGCCAGTGGGGTGACGGAATTGGATTCGTGTCGTGTTAGGTGCGTTCGGAGGCGGTTCAGCATGCGAATTCGTGGATGGTATCGAAGCAAAAGGGGAGGGAGACAATGTTGTGGATCCATTTGTGTCTGGTGGCTCTGAATCATCCATCGGGTCCTCTGGTCCCGCAATCTGCTTTCCCTTCCCGTTTTCAAGTCCTCCCACGCTCCTTGTCAAATCATCGGGATCGGAGTCCCGACTTGCTTGGTCACCTGCCAGGCTAGCCTGTAAAGCCATTTCCATCATTTGCTCTTCTGTCATTCTTTCCACTTGTGTATCTTTCTTTGGCTCCGGTTTTCTCTTCGCAACGGGATTCTTAGCTGAAGCCTTGAGGCTATATCGGTCCAAGAATTCGTGCAGTTGCATGAGAAAGTCCATTGCTTTGGGGGCTGGTTGGCCTGACCACACTTTGACCTGCTCTCCAGTTCTGGGATCGACAATCGCAATATGTGGATATGCATCTGAGCTGTCCTTGTTCTGAAAATAGTATTGGATATATTGATTGCCTTTAGGATCGTCCTTCGAGTATTGCATGAAAAGGAAGTTCACCTTAACTGTCTCCATGATGCCGGCGTTCTTCCAAATATCTCGATTTAAAACTTGGCAATCAAATACCGAAGGATCTTGGATATTGACCAAGATCCACTTCTCCTCATTTCTCCCTTGCTGCCTTGCTTCGTCCCAAGGTAAGCGGGACATGAGCTCAAATGGCGGCCGATACATTTCAGCAAGGAGATTCGACTTTGAGGATGCTTCTGACGCTCCCGCTGTAGCCTGAGAAAGTCTATCCCGATGGGATTCGGGACGTCCATCTCCGTCATTCCAGATCGAAGATGCGGTTGCCTGGTTGAAGATACCATGTCGGTCTATAGTTGTTAATGATCTGTTCATGCTATGAAACGTACCGAAGACTCACCTCGATGTCTGGCCTGCTGCTGCCTTCTCATTGCCACCTGTTCCATAACCGCAGCCCTCATCTCCTCTGCATTGGAAGGGTCGAACGATTCGGGACCAACAAGGGTTTCTCTTGTCGGGGCTATGGGAGCTCGATATCCATGCTCATCAAGCGCTTCGACGTTCTGACCACCACCACCCATACCTGCTGCTCCATAGAATTCTTCTTGCAGTCTCCTCGCCAGGGCTTCATCGTCATCCACGGTCGCAGCAGTTCCCACCGGAGGTGTTGCACTAGAGGGAGTGTGTATCGCCGAGATTGATCTCGCAGCTTCTGGACCTTGCCTTGGAGGTTGTTCTCTCGAGCCAACATCCCCTTGATCATCATCGAGGTAATCCTGATCTTCATCGTCCGAGTCCAAGTGTACGATACCTCGGTCATCTTCGTAGCCCTCTCTATGGCGAGGCGGTCGACTGGATGTAGCGGGAACTGGTGGAGGATGTGATGATTGAGGTGGTGCTGATGACGGCTCTAACTCAGCGCCCTCATTGGCAAAGTAGAGTCCTATTGCTTGCTCTGTTTGGTTGTCTGCGAGTCGGAGATACTGGGCCGCTAAAGAAGGCGCAGCCCCAGTGATCGAGGAGAACTGAGCTATGGGGTCTTCGTCCATCTTACGATCTGTGAAAATCTTTCCGGGCGTCGAACTATATGGTACCTCGTGAAGTTTGGCGAGATTATGTGGGGGCGGTCAAGGTGGACAAACAAGCTTACGGCTCATGGTTGAACACTTGTCTTCTTTTCTGGAAGATGGATGACAGCTTTCGAGAAAAGTGTGCTGTCAAGTGATATTTAATGTCACTAGGGTAGGTTGACAGTTGGAGGATTGTAGCTCGATAAAGATGCTCGTGAGGCAACGGCCTATGACGCTCGGATACGCTACGGGATAAACCTCGGCTAGACTAGCTGCATGGCTATCGATGGCTAGAACTCTTTGTACTGCGGTAAAAGCTTTTGAACGCGAAGCCAAATTTTTCACTGGCTAATATACCACTGTTCCGAGCATCATGTCACTCAGCGCGCCTCTGAGACAGTCTAATTCTGAAGCACTAAGTCTTGCTCAACAAACTACGCAGTACCTGCAGAAACATGCATCCACTGGCACTTCCACTATTCCAATCCCCTTCATATCATATCCGGAGTCCACAGAAATATGGATGATGTACGAGAAGCTACTGCTAGCTTGTCTACGAACTGGGGACGATAAGGCTGCCCACCTCTGCCTCGAGAAGCTCATCGATCGCTTCGGAGCTACTAATGAGCGCGTCATGGGCTTGCGTGGACTCTATCAAGAGGCTGTTGCCAAGGACGATGCTGCCTTGGGAAGGATACTGAAGGAGTACAATGAAGTTCTTGCGGAAGATCCGGTGAACACGGTATGCTATGAATATTGATCTCCAGCAATATCTAGACTGACGGACACTTCTGCAAAGCCAGTAGCAAAGCGCCGGATCGCTCTTCTACAGAGCCTTTCGCGGACTACGGAAGCTATCAATGCTCTGACAGAATTACTGGAATCCTCTCCTACCGATATTGAAGCATGGACCGAGCTTTCAGATCTATATCTGTCCCAAAGCCTTTTCCCGCAAGCCATCTTCTGCCTAGAAGAAGTCTTACTGGTTGCGCCAAGCGCGTGGAATGTATGACGGATATTCTCCTCTCGCCAGCAGAATTTGTGAAACTAATCAATGATATCGAGCAGATCCACGCGCGCCTTGGCGAGATCCTCTATATCTCTGCGACGAGCAGCAACGAGACTGCCGATACCAAGACATTTGCGGAAGCAATGCGCCGTTTCTGTAGAAGCGTCGAGCTCTGCGACGACTACCTTCGAGGCTACTATGGACTAAAATTAGTACTTTCATGTCTCCCTCCACACGTAATAAATAGGACTAAAGATGTGACACAGACAACAGATCGGTTACTATCTGCACTTCCCGACGATAGTACAAGTACCAGGCAGATAGTTTCCACCGATAATGGCGAGCTTCCAATGCCTTCCACAACGACCGTGCGTAAACTGAATGAGAGGGCGACTATCAAGCTTGCCGAAATCACCCGGGATACGACTGGGAAAGGCCTCAATCATGCGGAGGTGGTTGCTGCCAAGGCATTGCTGGACAAGAGTACCCAAGTTAGGCAGCGGTGATCTCTCACTGGTGGAAGCTCTCCCACAATCAAGACGCTCAGACGCTCATATTATGCATTGAGAAGAGTGATGATTTTGCGGGTGGCTGAGCATAGAGCCTCATATGCTCGGAGCCAGGGGTTGACTGGTAACACAGGAGAAGAGCCCAGCTCAGGGAGGCTATCAGGTCCATTCGTGTAGCCTTATAGGCAACAACGTTGGGCATCACCGTTGAGGCTCGTGCGGCGACGCGGAAACTCTATCGTCAGTAAAAGACCCATCTCCCAGGGTCACGAAGACCGTGTCCGACAGTAACTTGTTGAAAATATCGAGCAACTAGCTGTTGAACCTCAATTGCTCTTCCAAGTTTTACCTAAATATCTCAGGCGTGCTGATTGATAAGACTATGATTATCTTCAATTTCCTGACGGGGGTTTTCGTAGTAAGCTCCTGTTGGTGGCCAGGCTGCGCCCCACCCCTTTCACTGAGACATGTTGCATCGGACAGCCGATACAAGATGGATATGAGGTGTGAGTGTATGTAATTATGTGAGAGGACAAAAGTTGATTGTAATCTCGGAATATTCACGCAGGAGACAATAAATGCTCCACCATTATAAGCAAGTGTAACCAAGTGTGGCCAATGAGAATTGTATACGGGGTCATGATTAGGTAGGAAGTGAGTAAGCCGGCTAGTGTTGGGCATCGTTTCCACACGCTTGACCCCGATCGACGCGCCCGGAGGAAGGCGCCAGTGGCCTTTGCTGGGTCAACCCCCCCCCGTCGACCCCCCCATGACTACTAATGTACTATTGGGCCTGCACGGCCTCGGGACTGAGGCAGCGTCTGCATCGCCTTTCTCAATTCGTTGTCACTGCAGTTACTCCCACATAATACTCTCAATTTGCCTTCGTCATCGATCCGCCTATATTTGCGCATTACCGACGTCGCTGCTTACACGTCTCCAATCGCCAGTTGTTTGTTGACCTTCTGTCTTCATTCTTGTCTCTTCGACTACTCACTGCAAGGAGAATTCCATCTCGGACACAAACAACTTCCTCTCTCTCATTAGCTTCATGCTTTCCTGCTCAAAGTCGCACACCGAAAAGATCCACCCAACGAATGAAAAGTAGCACAGTATCAAAAGGTCAATTGGCCCCCGGTATAAATACCCAGCTTTGCTCCTACGCTCGTCCTCTTCGCGGAAGAGGAGACTGAGCTAGACAATCCCTTGCGCACATGCCGTAAGTAAAGACACGGTGTGCGCAGAACCGTTGCTAACATGCTCCGTCGACTTAGGTTTAACATCACAATTGATCACGCTACGACCGCCAATAGCTCGAGTCATTCTGACTTATCCACCGACGAAGAAGAGGACGGCGTCCAAGTATCCCCCAGATCTCAGGGATCGGCTGCCGACAGCCAAGAATTCTCAGACACTGAGCAACACGACGGCAGTGGCAGCTGGACGAACGTAATATATCCTTCAGACGAGATCCATCCTTCCGATTCGGCGTCGCGACCTCGAACCTCAAACCACCAACGTCCACCTGCGCCCGAAGTGCCTCGACAGCCAGAAGTCCGGCGTAGGCCATCTCGCCGGCATATACCACACGAACGTCCGCACGCGGTGCCTCACAGATCATATCGACCACCGCCTCCATCGGAGCCCGCTGAAAGTGTGGACTCTCACGATGAGTGGCCGGGCTATGCCGCCCGAGGCCCGCCCCAGCATTATAGTCGCCAGTACTATGCTGCTCCTCAATACCCTGCTCCTCACGCCTACCAGACATATGCGCCGCCGAGTGTAATACCTCCAAGCCAGCAGGCAATGGTTCCTTATGGATTTCCATCATATCCACCGAACATGGGTACACCCTCACACTCATATTTCGGTCAGGTTCCTCATCACCCAGGCCCAAGCCACGAGTTGATACCTCATGCTCCATCACCGTTCTACCCTTATCCTCATCCACATCCTCCGCAGGGATACCCAATGCCAATATCTCCACCACCGGCAATGTACCAGACTTTTCCTGCTGTGTACTCACCTCCGCTTGCGCCTGCCCCTGCTCCTGCCCCTGCGCCTGCTCCTGCTCCTGCACCTGCCCCTGCCCCTGCACCCGCGCCTGCTCCGGCACCCGCGCCTACGCCTGCACCTGCTACCCCAGCTCCGGCTCCAGCTAAACCTGCGCCACCAAGTACGCCGCCACCACCGCCGATAGACATCGCGAAAGAAACCGAGGAGAAGTTCGCGCGAATTGAGAAACTTTTCTTGGATGAGAAAGCAGATCGGGAAGCGAAAGAAGCTGCGGCTCAACAGGCGCTTAAGGATGCAGCTGCTAAAGCCGAAGCCGATAGGATTAGGGCCGAAGAAATTGCAGCTGCCTCAGCCGCAGCCGCAGCAGCAGCGAGAGGAGAGGTAGAGGCGGAATATAAACTGGCAGCAGAAAAAGCAGCAGCAGATAAGGCAGCAGCAGAGAAAGCAGCCGCGGAAGCTGAAAAGGCTGCCGCAGAGGCCGCGGCCGCGGCGGCGGCAGCAGCACCCCCTCCACCACCGAAGGAGAAAGATAAGCCTCTCAAGTTCCAGGATGCTATCGGAAGAAAGTTTAGCTTTCCGTTCCATCTGTGCAATACCTGGTCGGTAAGTGGTTTTCTAACCGCGACATTTGCCGTCAGACCTAACCTTTTGCACGTACCTAGGGGATGGAGTACCTGATCAAGGAAGCCTTCCTTCACGTAGAGGATTATGGCCCGCATGTGGATAAGGGAATGTATGACTTGATTGGCCCGCACGGTGAAATTGTAATGAAGTCTGTCTGGGAAACGGTGGTTGAGCCCGGCTGGTCGATCTCCATGCACATGTGGCCATTACCCCCTCCGCCCGAGCCAGAGGAGGCTCCCGCGGATGAGGGGGCTGATATTGTCATCGTGGACGAAGAAGGTGGGCCTCCCCCACCTCCTGATCACTCAGGTGGCTCCGATGGTGCGGGTTTGTCCTTGTCCCTATTGTGATGCAAATGGTGATCCAGGCTAACTCCAAGCAGAGAAGGAACCCAAGAAGAAAAAGAAGCAAAAGGCTCCTGGCGCGTTCGTCTTGTGGAGTTCCGGAAAGAGGAAGGGCGGAAAGGGCAAGAAGAAATAAGTGGATGATGTTATGGGGACTCTGCGTCTGTCACTGCTTCCAGCAACCGAGAATGTGCGATCATATCCCCAACTGGCGCTCTCGACAACTCAGCACTCATTATAAACTCCTAGCGGACCCAGCCCTCGCAACACCCACAATCGCTGCTTAAACCCAATAGAGGCAATACTCGGCTGGTCACGCACGGAACGACTGGAAAGATTTACGACCTAACACTTACTCGCAACTCTGGATCAACGGATTTCATTCTCTTTATCGAATACCCCAGTTTTGTGTTGTTTTTATTGTTTTGCGCTTGCTGTTTTATTTGTCTGAGCGTTCAGAAGCTGCATCAGCGAAGGCGCAGCTGGAGGCATTTAGAGATAGGCTATATACCAGGTCGTTTGTTGCATTCCTGGCCCCTTATCCAGGCTTTCCTTCTAATACCTTTCGAAGCTGGTGAGGAGTCACATTTAAGTCATTCAGAGGAGCGTTTGCTGCACCAAGTTTATACCCCCAAGTCTGTTGTTTTTGTTTTTTGCACATTTGAGTCAGCAATACTTTTTACATCTAGAAACAATCTTGTCAGCAGCTACAATACCATCGTCCAAGCAATTCAATCGGAACAATCTTAGGCCATTTGGCTGCAAACTACTTATGCTCGCCAATTGCAGTATACCGATTTGCTGCAACCATGACCACATATGCTTGACTCATTCATTGCCAGTAGATGCCTATAATACGAGTGACTCACCCTCCCTCACACATGCGGACCTGCCACATCATCCGACTCCTTCCATTTTATCTCTAGGTCTTCGTCAGATCTTCTTCTCTATATGCGAACCACCTTATTCCTATAACAGTCTCTTTTCTTTTTCCCCCCCAGGAATCCTTCCGGCTGTAAAACAATTCCCCACCACATCATAAGAATAAAATGTCCAAACTATAACCATAACCATCAAACCCAATCAATTGTCCCTTAATCATATATATATACACCTAATCCAACCCCCATAATATAATCACACCAAAACAATGTGTTTCACCCCCCGCCCCGACCCCGACATCAACGTTCCCCCCCGCCCCATCTCCCACCCCACCTCCCGCATCGCCACCATCGCAGTCATAACACCTCCCACCCACAGCACCACCAATGGCCTCCCCCTAACCACAAACACCCTCCCCCACCCCCGCTCCCGTCCCCGCTCCAGAAGCGAAACCCGCCGCCTCTCCTCCGGCCAACTCGTCACCGTTGAAACCATCTCCCCGCGCGCTTCTGGCGCGAAAATTGTAAGATCCCCAAGGGGTTCGGGGAGGGAGTTGGTAAATGTAAAGGTAACGGGGGGTGGGAGTCCGAGGGTATCGGGTGGGAGTTTGGTGCTGAGTGCTAGTCCGAGGGCGTCGGGTGGGAATTTAGTGATGAGGGAAGGGGGGAGGAAGAGGGAGCTGTCTACTATATCGCCAAGGGAGAGTAATGCTGTGGTTATCACGCCTACGAAAAATGAGGAGCGTGCTATTATTACGACGCCGAGGCAGAGTGGGAATATAGTGCATTTTGAAGACGAGGAGGTGCTGGTTGTGAGGCCGGTGAGGAGTCGGGGGTATAGTTCTAATGGTGGGGGAGGAGGAGGGGGGGGAGGGTGGCAGGGGAAGAGTCCGAGACAGAGTGTGGGGAGTGTGAGGAGTGTGAGTTACAGGAGTACGAGGGAGAAGATTGTGGAGGTTGATGTTGGGGGGGATAGGAGGGGGTATGAGAGGAGGGAGGGGGGGAGGAGTTCTAGGGGGTGAGTGTATAGAGAGGGATTTTTGGGAGGGATATTTTTGGGAATGGGAGATGGGTAAGGGAGGGAAGAGGATGGATTGGTTGGGGGATTTGCGAGGTTGATGGGTTTTATGGAAATTGGTACATCAGGTATGATATCCCGTATGCGTGCAGGCTTGATTTCTGTTGCTAATAGACAGCTTATATAGCTAGGCAGGCTATGGCCGCCGCGTTGGCTGTAGGGATGGTATCGAACTCGCCCCGCCGTCATCATCATCATCCATCAAGTCATCGGGGCTCTGCGCGCCGGCATTCGTTCTCCTTGGTGGCAGAGGCGGTCCATCAGCAGCGGTGGGGAGTTGCTGGCTTTGTGGAGAAGGCCTTAATGGAATCTGCGTTGTGCGTTGTGAAGGTGGAGAGGATCCTGGCCCGGGTCCCTTGGATGGTGCTCGTCGTAACACTGTTGGTCGTGTTGCTGATGCCGTCCTGTCCGTAGCGGGATTGCTACTATCATGGCTCCGCTCACTGGACCCGCTGAGCAAAGCGGGCTTCTTCGGCACTGGGGGTACAGGTTTGCGGGAGGATGCGGGAACAGCTGATGCCCGGCTCGAGGCTCTGGACATAGGATCGTTCGTTGGTGCTTGCCCTCCTGTCAAATCGCGAGAGTACTTCGACGGGATTGGCTGACTGGACTCGAAAGGCGCTGGAGATTTGTGGACGCTTTCATTTGCAGAATCCGTTCTGTAACTGGTTGGTCTCGCCTTGGGCGGTTCTCTTGGTGGAGTCTTATCGATGACCACCCAGTCGGGCTCGTCAGTAGGGGTGAAAGGGTTCGAGGGCCTGTTCACGTTGAGAACAGCTTTTTCGTTTGGACGTTTAACATCGGATCGAGCTGGAAGACCTGTAGCCAGTGGTCAGATCTCTATCAAATGCTTGATGTATAATAGAAGCGTCTCACTGTTGTCCAACCACCACTTACGCCGGTCCGAGCTTGCAGGAGGCAGTTCCGGAGCTATTGACTCATACCCTATCAGATCTTCATCGTCTATGTCCTCATCCGCAGCATTGGCCGTTGTGTCACCAACGTCCGCTTTTCGTTTAGCATATAGCTTCCGACTCAAAGCCTCCTTCCTAGATTCGTCGACATCACTGACAGCGCATTGGAAAGTTGCATAAACAGGTCTATGATCGGAGAAACGCAACGGAGCAGTTGAATAGTTGATCTGCTTTAGAATGTCACCCTTCCGAAGTACGCGGTCACACCATGCAGGTATCCTCGCTTTCTCTCTGGTCTATGGTGAGCAAATTGCCTGTCCACTGGGGAACGTATCTTACGAAGAGTCGTAGTTATCTGTGCCATTATCGTACTTATACGTTGGCATGAATGTGATTCGCGACTCCGAGTAGTAGGGGAACGTATGCCCGGCTACCATTTGCAGGTTTAACTTTGCGAAAGTGAATAAGTAGTGCTTGCTTTGGTAGCTAACCATCTTACCTGGTCATTCTGGTACATGGTGTCCAAGTCACCAGCCTTGATCAATTGGCGCACTTTATGATCACTCAGGCCAATCCTATAATTGAAGTCTCCTAACCATATGATTGCATCATGGTCCTCAATTGACCGATTGCGTTGGAAACGAAGGCCGTGGCTGATAGTATGGTAGTCTCGATTCCTCTCGTCGTAATTCGCAAAGCCGGCAGCGAAATGAGCTGTGACGAAGCAGATGCGTGTATTAGCGTAATCCATTCGTATGGCCACGGCTCCTTTATTGCCAGCCATGCCTGACATGCCGGTCTTGCCGAAGTCAGCTTCCCTCAAGAACCATCAAGGCGTCTGAGGATCCATACCTTCTTCACGCTACCTTCCACGTTCTTGATTTTGTCAAGTATACTTGCTTTGACAAAGATCATGAGCGCTGCACCCACGAGCTGTCCACTGCGTAAGAGGATATATTCTTCTGAAGAGCGTTTACGAGCACTGTCGTTCAACGTCTGCCTCACTGCAGATTCCCATGTTTTACGTCTTACTGGATCTGTCGACATGATCTGCTGCGGGCTAAGCTCCACAATCTCTTGGAATCCGACGGCGACGATCCCAGGTTCTTGCTGTGCGCTATTGACTTCAGGCCATAGCCAGGCCGACAGATCTTCCCTGACTCCACCTCCACGGCCATTTAGATTGAATGTCCCCGCCCATATGTGTACCACATCTGAGGTTGAATATTCTGTTGCCCTTCTTTTGAGCTCGGAATTGACATAGTCAGCAATAGGATCATATAGATGGACGGGTGACTGGTCAACCAGACGCCCCAGCAATATGTCAATGGTATTTTGACGGCCTTTGTCAGCAAAGTTGTTGATATACATCCTAGTGGCACTCTTGCGTGCATCAGCTATGGCGCCAGCTAAGGACATTTTGCCGTGCCTGGTGAAAGAAGACTTCAAAGCTCCAGTGCCGGCGTATATCTTAGAAAGTGCGTCACCATTATCCGCCCAAAGACTTGAATGGCGCACCCAAAAATCGGCGGTAGGATGCTCGTTCCGGTGCCGCAAGAAGAGCTCCAATGCCATTTGACTGATGATCGTCTGAATTAGATTGGTTCGATCTAAACAGTCCAAGCAGTTCGTGCGGAATACTCCTTCTTGTTGCAATATCACTACGGTTCCCACACGCGTCTCCTTTTCATTTGGGTATCCATTCCTGGCTCTGTCTCCATCATCGCACAAAAAATACGCGAACCCGTCTGCACGGTGCTGAATTAATCGTCTCACCATGCTAGCAGCTTCATATCCTCCAGGTCCTTTGGTCTCTGCGTGGAAATCAAATTGTGATTCAAGAAGGCGATTTTCCGATGTTCCGCTTAGATCACCGACCTGATTCAGAGGACTATGCTGAACATGATAATTGTACCTCGCAGTCAATTCAGCTTCGCCTGGCTTGGATACACTCAAGAGGTTGAGAATGTGAATAGTGCCGTAGTCCATCTCTAGAGACTCAAAATGCTTATCGAAAGCCGGCTGCGTTGCTTCAGGCGATCTGGTGATTTGAATCTTTTGTTGTCCTGGAAGTAGGCCGGCAGCTTGTTCCCAAAAGAGGGGCACGGAGCCTCGAACTTGCGCGTAAGAGAAACATAAGCTCGAAGGATGGTAGAAGACTGTTTCGGTCTCAACAAAGTTTGCTACGTTGCCATCATCGTCTATGCCTCTTGAATTGAATCTTGTCCCTGCACGCCGACAAGAGAGACGGGATATCAATGTCAGCGTGGAAGGCATATTACTCTTCAAAGCTCTAAGCGGAGAAGCAGAGGCTGGAATTGTAATTGATGAGACAAAACCCCGGATGGCTGAAGTCAAGATACGAGATGAATCAAGTATCTCCTTCTCCTGTTTCGCTAGGCGTGAGCGAAACTTAATGAGAGGATTTATCATGTAAGAGTTCCAGAGGAAGCCTTCGTCTAGATTGTCGACATCGAACGCCGACTGCTCTGATGATCTATGTAGTTCTGATTAGAGTGCACGCTTGAATTAAGTCAACGTTCCGTACCTGCTTTGCAAGCGGTTGGTAAGATCAAAGTCCACACTGTAATAGAATGTCCCACTGCCCAGGATCTTCTTCAGCTCATGGCATGGATGCTCAAAAGCTGGATCCTGAGGATTGTGGCCGTGGTCAGGGAAATCTGGTGAGTAGGGGTCAATCTCTCCATGGAGCTCGTGGTCATATACTTCCTTGTTTAGGCAATCTTGAAAATTTCTGGATCAGCAAACCAATTATATAGAGTATGAGCTTCGTAAGGAATACTGACGGAACTCAACGGCAAGTATACGCTGCACGGTCTCGTTTGGCCTGACCGTAGCCACATTTTGAGCACTAGTTATAACACAAAGGAAGACATCAGCGTTAATGTTGATAAGACCAAGTGTTCCGTGTACACCAGACGCTCGAAGGACGCGGTAGTCTGAAAGGTCCACATTCTCAAGCGTTGCAAATTCCACCATACACTTGGAGGCTAGACCCTTGGTGTTAGATCCATAGTTGATATTATCAGCATTATTACTCGATAAGCCGTGGCGTAATACGAGGGCATGAGTTTTTGTCACGAGTGCAAACGATCGTCGCGGATGCTCTCGTAGTAGAACTTGTAGAGACATGTGTGCTCTGGTACCGCATTGAGCATATCACTTAGCAAGTATGCGGAGCAAGCCTAGTCTTGCAACACGTCCAATCTCTATTTGAGAATTCATTTGGGTTCTCGCACAAACTAAATCGACCATACGGTGATGGTGTTGATTGGTATTCGTTGTACGGAAAGTTCACCCAGAAATAAGATGTCACGCCACTGGTGCGAGTTACGTGAACCAATAGCTCTATGTAGGCCATTGAGAGTGGCCCGATCTGCAAAAATATGTACTAGCTGAACGGAATTGAGCTCATCTACAAGTTATGCGGGCACAGCTATTCTACCACCTGGGAGGTCTTTTTGGGACGTCAGATTGTAAGGCCATTTACTTCTTAACAAGCGTAAAGCTATCTGAATTTGAAGCTCAAACTAGACAATACAGCTCAAACATCAATTCCAGTTCCACTCAAGCAGCTTTCTAGAGCAACGCCAATAATGAAAGCAATACGCCAGAGGGTATCATGCTCTACCATGCCAAACGCGACAAGCGATCTTAAACAACCTCCTAATAGCAAAAGTGGAGCCTTCGCAGATGCGTTCGTGGCGTCAACGCCGCGCTGTTTCCGTGTGGGTATAGATCATCCTGCGACCTTCTGTTCATGGGGTCAACTGAAGCACAAACAGACATGATTCTGCAGGTTCTTACACTCTGATGCCTTGTCAGACCTTGCCGCCGCCGCTTGAGCGCGTACGACAGGGCCTTCTCCGCGATTGTGAATGCATCGTCAGTGCTTTTGAGGTTGGCTAGCATGCTGGCTTCGATAGCAGTTCTTTTTTGAAGTATGTCATATAGTCTCTCCATCCGAAGCTTGTACTTTTGGGTCCTATCTTGGATAAGTCAGCGTTCAGTGGTGTTGTTCGTAAACGTACAAACGCCTCGATATTTCATCAAACTTCAAGTTCATAGCCTCCTCGATGCTCCTCATGGATTCCTCGTGCGAGTGCTTAATTCTGGCTCTTCGCTCTTGCAGGCGCTTTTTGGCCTGAAAGATGGTCAACTACTAGCAACTCCTGGCTCAGAGCTAGCAGAGAGTTTGACATCTTTCCTCATATTCTGCGCCATCTGCAAGGCTCTATTGTCTTCCCCTGAACTCTCCGGATCGTGCTGCGAAGCTTCGTCTTCCCTACGCTCATGTTGGACAGACACGTTGGCTTGACCACCCCGTGGTTTCGAAAGTCGCGTCCGTCCCATTTTGAAGCGGTGATACTCGATGCACTCGAACCCTCTCTTGGACCGTTATTCCTCCCAACACCAACGAATTCTCCAAACTTTGAGCTTCGAGCCCTTGGCAAGAAGATCCTCAAGCGGCATCGGCCCGTAACGTTGACGCTAGCCATTAGCTGCACTACTTTAGTAGGTCGCGAGCGAAGTTCAGCCGAGATAAATTTCTCCACCACTTCAAATTTTGTCCCTGTCTTGAAGGCGCATCAGACAAGACATGGGACTTAGTGCCCAAAGAAAGTACGTCCCATACACATGATATGATGCTACTGAGATTATCGCTGACTTCTGCAGGCGGACTAAATTTTCTCTTGATCCTAACAACACACAATGGAGTCGATCGACTACAAAGTTCGGCCAGAAGATACTTGAATCCCAAGGATGGATACCTGGAGACTTCCTTGGACCGAAAAATGCAGTTCATTCCGCACATCATACTGCAGCAAATGCGTCTCACATCCGCATTACCCTCAAAGACGATAATCTTGGTCTGGGTGCCAGACCTGGGCGCTCTCAACAAGATGGCCAAGCAACTGGATTGGACATGTTTCAAGATGTGCTTGGACGCTTGAACGGCAAGAGTGAAAATCAATTGGTGACAGATCGAAAGTTAAGGACTCAATTGAGGGGTTCGAATTTTGTCGAGCAAAGGTGGGGGAGGCTACGTTTTGTCAGTGGGGGTTTCCTGGTGGGCGATGAACCACAGGCATTTCCGAAGGATACCAGTTCCAACGTCTCTCACGATGAGCCTTCCGAGGTTGAGGATCACGCAATCTCGATAACCTCAATAGAGGATAAGCAAGCACGTTCAAGTACTCTAAAGTCTAAAAAGCATAAGAGACCAAAGTGTGACACTGCAGTAAAGAAGTTTGATTTTGGCGAGCCCGGGTTTACGCAGCGACAAGAAACGAAGAGCCCGCCACGGACCAGGGATTGTAGCGAATCAAAGCAAGATAAAACGCAGAGGAAAGCAGACAAGGCAGCCCGCAAGCTAAAACGCCAGGTCAAAAGAGAGAAGAAACATGCATTACAAGCACATGACCCAACAGTGCATAACAATCCCGAGTCAGTCGGCAAGGTGGGGGCCACAAAAGGAACCACTGCAATAGAATGCAAAGTCCTATCGACGGAAGCCAAGAATCTTCCAGTATTTGGAGGTAGCAGACAGGCTGTTCGACAACGTTACATCCAACAGAAGAAGTTGTCTATGATGAATAGCAAAGCATTGAACGAGGTGAGCGTGTGGCCCCGCTGTTAAACTTTCGATGTCCGATCACTGACGGTGTCGCTAGATATTGATGATAAAGGGCTAATTGGTGCAGAATGCAAGCCATTTGCTCATCCGAAAAGTCAATTGGCAGGCCTTCTCTATCGGTTCTGTGGGATAAAGATGTGCCGTACTATGCGAGCCTCACCACTTTCGCCATATCTAAGGAATGTGCAGATCAAATCTATTGACGGGTCCCTGCGTCACAAGGGAGATGATTGGATCGTTTTTCGGCGCGAGTTACAAGTGTGCCTGGGTCATCGTCGATGCTCAGTGAGCACCAATACCATCGAGATATTCGACAAACTTTCGCAATTGGTTGGGGAAACCTTCGAGCCGTCATTACAGACGCAGTAGAGGCATGACCAGCAATTGACTGGATGGTGGTGGCCAGCTCGCGTTTGAGACTTCTCCGGGCTCTCATGCTGCATGGTATGGTAGGACAGACTGGTGGACGCTGGGCCCGCTATGAGGTCTTGCATCGAAACGCGCTAACCAACGCCAAGCTTTCGATTACCCCACACCTAGCGCCGATCACGAAGCCTGCTCATGCCCTTACTGCGCCTTGAATGTGCAGACCGAGTCTTTGTCAACACACCACGCAATCTTCACTCAACACACCACACTCTTGCATACACTCAGAATGTAATACCCACCACTCAATCTTCATACCGTCCACAGGACTGGCCAATGAAGCCATACTTCCTATCTACCCTCATCTTTTGATACCCGACCGACTCCGCCCGGCACGTGAGATAGGAGTAAGCTACGGAGTTCAACAAAGAAATCACCAATAACCATCAACCATCGGTCTGCCTATCGACAGTTGCCAGTCAAGCTTACCTACCACCCAACCTAAGGTCACAACGTCTATACTTAACTCCCGGGATTCTTTTCTCCCCGAGCCCTCACGGAGTGTTTAATCATGTCTAACAACGAGAACTCGCCTCCACCTACGCCCACCTCCGCTCGCCGAGCTTCTTTCTCCCCGGGCCAAAAGCTTTCGGAGATTTTTGGTCGTTCCCAGTCCAACAACAATGGCACTCCTGCATACCCCGGTCCTATTTCTACTTCAGTTGCCAACGCTCAAGCTCAGCAACGTCGTCGCACATCGATTGCGTCCTTGACCATGGCAGGCTCCCCTACCTCAACCTCACCTTTTGCAAATATGAAGAATCGTCAAGGCAGCTTCGCCAGTAGCACCTCACCAACCACGTCCGCCAATGAGAATGCAATTGAAGAAGGCGATGCAGAGCCAAATCCTTCTCCCACTTCACCATCGGCTTTCGCTCGGCGATTGAGCTTCGGAGCTAGAGCTATGCGGGATGTTCATGCTGGAAATGGTACTGCCACCGCTAAAGCCTCCACCAACACGGCTTCGGCCCCGTCTGTCAAAGGGCGAGGTCCGTTCTCAAGCCATTCAATGCCCGATGTTTTTGTAATATCAAATTGCTGACTATCGTCTCCGATATCTAGGTGAAGGCTTTAACTGGTCTGAACAAATCAAGAACCGAGCTGAGAGGTCGGCTTCAATCACTGGCCAAGCGGCCGTGCCTTCTACAGGTTCCGTGGGCCATCAAAAGTCCGCCAGCATCGCAGCTGCCGAGCAGCCGATCAAGGAGATGCCCAAAACTCCTAGGAAGCCAGATCACTTCCAGGAGAGGATCCTGAAGGGTGACTTCTACATGGACTAGATCGGATCCCGACCACCATGCAAGGGCCATCTCAACATGTCGAATGCCCACTATCAAACCATGTCGAAAATATTCAGCCAACCTCTCCAACACATTATGAGGATTACTGTTCAGGAAACGCTCCAGTCTATGTTGTATGGCGTCTCTCTTCAAATTGGCCTGCCAGAACAGGCGAATGGCATGAAACGACCCCGAGCAATTGCTTTGCGAATGTTATGATCGAAGAAAACAAGCCATCATCCCGCCCGAGTTCACTCAATTTGCCCAATACGCTCATTATGCACGACATTGCTGTTGTGCCCAGATATGGGCATCCACTCGTTAGCAAACATCTGATGCTTCAAGCATTCACATTTCGATTTTCGCTTCTGCTTTGAGGGGTACGAAAGGGAGGGATGTGACCAAGAAGCCTCAGCTAGGTTACCATCTTCCTGAAATGCTTTATCAAGTTGAGCAAGCAGAATACATTCAGCTGATGTGCAGTTCGATGCGGGCGTCAGAATCATAGTTAGCTGCGTCATGAATCAACTTTACCAATTGGGTCGTGCGCTCCTGTTGACAGTTTTGTTTGATAAGATTTCATGGTGTTACTACTTTCAATTGCCACCTTGCTAGGCAAAAGTTGCCATGGGTACCCCGCATACACTCACGAAGCTCTCCCCGCAAATTGTTTTCTACAGTGCCGCGAAGAGAGCCAATCACATTGAGTCGGTGCTTGGCATGTACCTACCGTGACGTGCAGACTCATTTACGTGATGCACGGAAGGATGGATCTGTTGCATGTACCTCGGAATTACCTTATTCTCTCCCCACACAATGTACTCGCCCATACACCATACCTTATCTCCCCGCTTCCCATCCACCTCCATCATCATTCCTCCTCTCCCTCAAGCCAATTCCTTTCAAACACATTCACCTCTCACAGTACAGCAGCTTCATACATCGATAAGCCAATTCAAAACCAAGCAGATCATAAACACCCACTACACTAGCCACAATGGTCGACATCCCAAAGCAATACAAAGCCTGCGTCTACAATGACCCCGGCAAGATCTCTACGAAAATTGAGACCCTCGACATGCCCGAACCCGGCCCTGGCGAATGCTTGATCCATCTGTGACTCTCCTGAAGCCTGAAACCACACAATATAAACTGACACTATCCCAGAACCCACTCCGGCGTCTGCCACTCCGACTTAGGCATCATGGAGAACTCCGTACGCTCGCCCTCCTCTCATCCCTCTTCCTACGAACCCCCCCCTTTCCCCCCAATACACCCTCGCTGAAAAAAAGCAACCTACAAAATAGTGGGCCTCCCTCCCCTACCCCACCCAACCCGGCCAAGTAGGCGGCCACGAAGGCGTAGGCGAAGTCGTAAAACTCGGTCCCGGCAGCGAAAACAAAGGCATCAAAGTCGGAGATCGTGTCGGCATCAAATGGGTCTCTGGGACGTGCGGGAACTGCCCTCAATGCATGGCTGGCGCCGATGCGTTGTGTCCACAGGCGAAAGTTAGTGGATACTATACCCCGGGAACGTTTCAGCAGTATTGCATTGGGCCTGTGAAGTAAGTTATCTCTACCCTCAATACCAACCATATACATACTCACACACCCTTCCCCCCTCTACAGCTACGTAACCCCCATCCCCGACGCCCTCTCCTCCGCCGACGCAGCGGTAAGCCCCCCACCCTCTTCTTCCCCCCCAAAACCAAACAAAACTAACCCCCCACCTCCCCCCCCCCCACAGCCCATGCTCTGCGCCGGCGTAACCACCTACGCCGCCCTCAAAAAATCCCGCGCCCCCCCCGGCTCCTTCGTCGTAATCTCCGGCGCCGGCGGCGGTCTCGGCCACATCGCCGTCCAACTCGCCTCCCGGGGCATGGCCCTCCGCGTAATCGGGATCGACGCCCCCTCCAAAAAATCCCTCATCCTCTCCTCCGGCGCCGAACACTTCATTTCCATCGCCGACCACGACGATAAATCCATAGGCGAAGAAGTTGTCAAATTAACCGGCGGATTAGGGGCGCATGCGGTGATTGTGTGTACGGCGAGTAATCGGGCGTATGCGCAGGCGATGGATATGTTGCGGTTTGATGGGACGATTGTGTGTGTGGGGATGCCGGAGGGGGAGCCGGTGGCTATTCAGAAGGCGTTTCCGCAGGTGATGGTTTTTAAGCAGGCGAATATTACGGCGGTGGCGGTGGGGACGAGGAGGGATGCGATTGAGTGTTTGGATTTTGCGGCGAGGGGGGTGGTTAAGGTGCATCATCGGGAGGAGAAGATGGAGAAGTTGGGGGAGGTGAGTGATTCTTTCTCCTTTTGGGAGAGGTTTTCTTATGTGCATATGCTGATGGTGGTGGTGTTTTTGTGTAGGTCTTTCAGGAGATGAAAGATGGGAAGTTGATGGGACGCGTGGTTATTGATTTACAGTAGGTGAGTTGAAGGAGTAGGGACACACAGCCAGGAGACAAGGCTTTTGTATGATATATATATGAATATTATATACATATATACGATCCACTCAACTTGGTCTTTAAACCGGAATACAGCCGCTTGAGAAAGAGCACCAAGGGAGAACTTTGAGGCAACAGGTGGGAGCTTGAAATGGCACCATCGGCATCAGCTGGGGCTGCCACAATTATCTTCCAGTACCCCCAACCCCAACCTGCTGCCTAGTTCGCCCCTTCCCAGGTAACCCCAGCGCGGAGGCTTCTATGACGGCCCTCTTCCGACCCTGTCAAGAAAAGCGTTGTGAGAACCACAGTCCAGTTGCACTAATCACCTGAACCCCCATGCAGAATCTCAGAAACTGCAGTCGAACCACTCAACAAATCCAGCAACAAGGGCTGTTCCATTACTGAAAAGATCAGCCCAGTCATTAGACTCTAGAAGGAACTAAGGCGTTAAGTGCCTTTTGGTAGGTTTTCTTTGATACATACTTCGATGGGGTCGACTCCTGATGACATCTCGCTTCATCCGCCATGCAAGACCCCCTCACACGTATCTGCTTTATGGTTGCTGTCCGCCTGGAAAACTTGTCTTGCCAATCTCTGCAAAGACTTATATATTCCCTATCCTCTGCTCAAGTCTTCGTCTCTGCTTCAAGACACTGCGTTCTCCGAGTCCAGACTCGGTTGTCTTTCCTCATGGCTCAGACGATGTGGCAATGTGCTCACTCCGCCAATGTCCTGCAACAGGATATCGGTCGCTGAACCCTTCGGCCTGTCTAGCACAGGCCTCCGCTGTCGCGAAGGCGTTCCTACATTTGCGTACGAGACGACGACACCGGGCGCGCCTGGGGTGCTTTTCTCCAATTGAGCGTGAATCTGGCCGGCAAATCGATCTTTCCTCTCCGCGCGCCAGGTTGAACCATTTTGTTCATGTAGAGTGTTAACTTTATCTGCAATGCCGGTTCCACCCATAGATGCGCCAACGATGACTGTCTTGACGTCCGTGTAATTGAATGTGGTAAGGTCGCGCCATCCTCTGGTACGAAGCGCTTCGGCGATATAGATCAGGAAGATGATAAGATTTGTGATGAAAATCAGGTAGATGTATACTGGTGTACCGAATACTATGGCAGCTTCTTCAGATGTGACGTTGGATGGAGCGTAATCTTTGGTGATCATGAGGTCTGCCGAAGCAAAAGACACGAAGATGTTGTCGATGAATGAGTCTACAGCATCCCGGACGCCGGTAAGATTCGAGGCATTAATGTTGCCGGGTACAACCGGCACATTGGCGATGTTGTACATGAGCGCCTGGCCGAGCATGGAAATATAGGCCGTTGTCAATACCATGGACATGGTAGACATAGCATCAAGAGTCCTATTTATGAGAACTTGGCCGTAAGGAGGCATATCTGCGTCGTCAATTGGAAAAACGGATATAGTTCGATGCGTTCTGTCCACGGACAGTGAGAAGGTCATTGGAGAGAATATGATATCGCACTGGACGTTGTTTAATGGACCGTAGTATTGATTTGCACCACTGCCATCTCCAGCAATTATTCCCAGGGTGTTATTGACACCATTGGTTGCAGTGAAGAGCGATACGATCTGTCCGGCATCGAAACCAAAAGTAGTAGCCCCTACACCAACACTTTCGCCACCCACAGGCAGATAGCCCGAGATATCATAAAGTTGATACAACCAACCGTCACCTTGCGGAAGGAGATCGGTTCCCATCGATATGTCTGCTGTGTCATTATAGATGCACGACGTATGTGACTGCAAACCTAACTCGGTGTAGTTGTAACTCTTAGTGGTGTTTGGAAAAGCCTGATCCATAAGACCAACAGAAGCTCCAGCGCCAAAGCTCCGAGCGGCGTACACATAGCCTGTCTTGTCCAACCTAGCATGGGAGCTGATGCCGCCCGATTGGTTCGATGCTTGAGCGGCCGTCCCAAGTATGGAGCCTTGGAGGTCAAAATCAGGCTTGTAGGTGAACAATCCTTCGTCCGTAAATGATTGATATAAAGTGCGCTGGTTCGAATGATAGTTGTTCTGAATCGCCGTCGTATTCTTCCATCCAGGCAGCTGTATTGGTCTCGTGGAGGGTCTCAATGAATCGACCGGTGTGATAGCGCCGGCCCACAAAGCACCTGGAAGAAGAGTAATAGCCACGAAAATGATTACAGTGAGGCAGTAGAGCCATGGTAGAGAACTGTCAACGTTATGTGCGGTGAGAGCGGAAAAGAATTTGACGAGATCCAGAGAGAAAGCGCTCTGCGACATATATGCACGACTAGATAGATTGATGATCATTGCTACACAAGACAAGTTAGATCACTATTATAGAATAGATACGCAGCCGCTAGGGCAGGCAGACTGACTTAAAGCGTAGACCTGTGACATGCCTAGGAACTGTGAGATTACTTGGACAATCAAACCCAACGTGGATCGATTGTTGTCCACAAAGACTGCAAATCCACGGGAACTTGCCCAGTGATCGAATTTAGAGGCGAAAAGTCCAGTTGCAAGGAATGTTGTTAGCAACAGTCCTGGAACAGGGAGAATTTTTTCTAGCCAAGATACGTTGCGACCTTTGATTGTCTCCATAGGTTGAGTGCAGCAAATTGTTACTTGCCCTTAGCAAAGAATAGAAAGAGAGGGAAAACGAACAGAGCTCCGAGAAAGTGACTGCTCATAGCAGGTAGAGATGCACAAGGCAAGAAGACACGGTACACGGGTCAAGATTCAGCTGAACTATCGAGTTCAGCTCTTACTTCCTTCCACAGCAACAAGGCCACTCAATGCGCAATAGATAGTGTCGCAAGAATGTAAGTCCATCTAGCGCAGCCATGATTGGCGCCGTCGCATTTTTAGTGCAACAGATAGCTATCCGTCCTGAGGTGATGCAGTGCTTACCGATCTTAGCCATCCTAACATCATGCTTAGGCACTCACAGCTGAAATATTGGGCAGGCTGTCAAGATAGGTAGGGAGGTGACCACTCGTGGAGCATTGATTACTCAATCTTCCCCGTCGGCTTATGCAAAAGATGGCTGGACAGACTAGATTGAATGGTTGGTTGGAGCCGAGGATCGCTACACTAGCCACTATCGAGTTAGCAGCAAAGTCGTTTCTTCACTGCTGTGCGTAAAGGAGCTAGTAAGACCCACGTAAATCTGCAGATGCCGCGGAACACTGCTCAAATGCTAGCATAGCTATGGGTGCGGGACTCGAGTGAAAGCGAGTATCTTAATTTAACAGTAGCTTGGGAGACCAGCCCCAGCTCTAAAGAAGAATGGACTATCAAAAAAAAGTCTACAAATGAAAGGAGGTGAGTAGAGAAAAAGAATGTTGCCTTCTCCATCTTTGGCGACGCCTTGCGAACAGAAAAATCCGTCAAAATCCCAGCCTTCTCGTACCATCATAACGTTCCAGCAACAGAAAACCCAAAGCAAGGAAAATTGATATGGCCCCCCGTTTATATCATCCTCTAGTATAGCCAAGAAATATAAGTGCGACAAAACTCCAGCGTTCGTTCGAAATTTGCGGAAAACGTCGGTGGCTCAAATCATTGGGTATTATTCGAGGCCGGACATTTGGGAAGGAGGAGTGCTCGACTCGAATCTAGGAGCAGTGGGTTCGCGAAGCATAGCGTCGATTTGGGAAGTAGCAGTAGAGTTGCCAAGCATCTCATGGATTTGATCAGCATACTGAGAAGCCATTGGGAAGGAGGCTGTATCCAGTCTCTCGATGTGCCATCTGATGGTATCGAGACGCTCTGTAAGATGTTCCCACTCGTTCACAGGGAAGCTTCGAAGTCGATCGATGACGAAGTAATCCGTCTTCCAGTCAGGGACCCAAGGAGTTGGAGGGTCCCCAATTAGATAAGCAAACAAGTTGCGGTCTCTTGGATTCTCATTCGCGGGTTGGGTCCTGTTCCATCTTGCATTTGCGTAAATATCTCGATTGAAGTCTATCACACGGTCGATGAGGCGCACAAGGATCACGGCCAGCCGTGATGCTACTACAGCACCGAGTGGGGCTACTGCATTTCTCGCATCCTTGTTTTCGCACATCTGATTAACAAGAGATCGAAGTACCCTTGCGCACTCAGGTACTGTCAAATCCCTGGGACTCCGTGGGCCGTTCGTAGCGTATGTAGTCAACCGCTCCATGGCTTCTTGAGCCCTAGTGTACAATGTCTCGTAGTATTGTTTGGCGCGTGCATCATGGGGCACAGCCTCTTGCAGACGTTTGTAGAAGCCGTCGTCTCGCATGGCCAGACGATATATTGTAGCATGGAGGTTGCCTTCAACGAGAATCTCACTTGATGGTAAGATTAATACGTCTTCCACGAATTCATCTTTAAGCTCTTCAGGGGTCTTTGTAGGACGATTGTAAAATCCCGCAAGAATATCACACACCGTATCCTTCCGTTCGTCCAGATCTGCATCCAAATTTTCTGGATCTTCAACGCCAACCCGATTGAGCTCTCGTGGTAGAGTATCCAACCTTTCTTCTGGAATAAGCGGGTACATTTGACGAAATAAAGTTGTCAATACGGGCTGGGTGGGCCTTCGCGCAGCTGTTCCTTGCCCAACTATCAGGATCTTGTGCAGACCAGCGAATAACCACTATGTTCGTAAGTAAATCCTGAGTTATGGTCAAATCTTTGCAGCGAACCTACCCAGATATGCTTGCATGGAGTTTCTGTATCTTTGTACTTATCACAGGTACATTCAATGATTCTATCAGAGCTCCCAGCCGGATCGTGTATGCGTACAGTGACTGGTTTGCTTATCTGGAAGGCGTAGTATCTGTCAGATCCGGACCCCTGTCTTTGTACCTGATCGACCACCATCTCGGACTGGAGGCCTTTACGTGCACCTTCAGCGAACGTAGGTGAAAAAATGTTGGTGTCATATTCAATTCCACTGTAGGCTGTTGTTGGATCAATCGGGGGAACAGGGGTTTGAGAACGGGCTCGACCGCGCCCTCGAGCCCTTGGGCTCATTGTTCCTCTTTGTGGTTCTTGCGATGTCCGAAGCCCGGAACGAGTGACCGGCATGTCGTCCAGATTAAGACTTTGGAAAATGCGTGATGGTTCAGACATGGGTAGTATAAGAACGACCAATGCTGGCAAATAGCATAACGTTAGCAGAACATGAGTGTAGCCTTGGACGAATATGGTCTCCTTTATATCTGATCTCTTGACTTAAGTCTCAGGCAACAGAGTTTCAATGACAGGCCACCGAAAGCCAAACAAGGAGCAGCCTACGACAGTCCAAAGCATCGCGCTTAGGGGGTATATTCGCCAGTCACAGTCGTTGAAAAGCGACGTCGCCGCACGGCTATAGCTTCTAAGTCTACTAGGAGAGCTTCCGGACAGTCGGCTGAGTAGCTTAATAGTAGCGCGGCAGGCTGAATCGACACTGATAGGAGCAGAGAGCATAATTGAAGATCAGATGTCAATCAACGGGAGGCTCTATCCGGCCGCGCCCATGTTACGCCATGCTGTTGCAGGCCTAAGAGGACATTTTCGATGGTTCAGACCCAACTAAAGCTCAAGGCGCCCATCTCCTGGAGAGATTGAACGAGATCACAGCCGTGTTATTGGCCGCTCGAGCCATGAGTTTATGAGTAGTGGCGCGGTCAAGACCGGCCAATCCGACTGATAAAGTCTTGATCCTTCATCGATGACCTACTTCCCGAGGCTGAAGTATCTAAAGGGATGTCTTTAGAGCTTGGCCGCAATGTATGGAAGTTGATCGACAGGTTGTTGAAGGTTGAGGCACTCCCGCATGAAGTCGAAGTCATTGGACGAGGACGCTAGTTCCCAAAGTAGTTAGTAGAGCTTTCAGCCTCCCTGTGCCGCGAAATGTTCACAGCATCTTAGTCGACGAGGCGCAAGAATTTTTTCTTCCGTCTATTCTGCCCAAAGAGATGGCGTGAATGACATGACGCAGATAAGCCAGGATTAGCACAGCAAGGCATACTCACAATGATTGGCAGACTTGTATACGAACTATCGCTGCCAGTCGGTTCTGGGTCAGCGTCTGGCATTGATCGCGTCTGTATGCCGCGCACATGGCTACCTTATCAAATGCATATCATCTGCAACACCATTCTCGGTGGCTTAAGGCATTCCACATGCTGAGAATGGGGAAAGGGGTAGAATCCTTTGCACGTAAATCACTTCTCGTACTGAAGGAGCGTCGTCTCGAAACGCTTGCTCGTGGCTTAAGGGATTCCACATGCAGGAAATAGGGAAAGGGGTAGAATCCTTTGCACGTAAATCACTTCTCGTACTGAAGGAACGTCGTCTCGAAACGCTTGCTCGTGGCTTAAAGGATTCCACATGCAGGAAATAGGGAAAGGGGCAGAATCCTTTGCACGTAAACCCCTTCTCATACTGAAGGAGCGTCGTCTCGAAACGCTTGCTCTTTTAAAATTGATCAATTATGCAACCATATTGATGTCTCTTTTCAAAAAGCTTAGTGGAAGAAACCCTTCCACAGCGCTCTGCTGAGCAAGTATAATGTCTGTGGAACTCTCTCTTGAACGGGCTTTGGTGTTGGAAAAGCTTGTAAAAGGATGCAACAGAAGGGAGGGTGGTACTCTTTCTTTTAGTGGAAGGAGGCTATGCTGATGGAAATAATTAGATATTAACCTATCGATCTGGTGTATTGCCTCTAATGAAATAATGATGCTCTTCTGAATCCTCGCTCAGGTAGGTCCGTACTATGCTGCGCACCAGTGGCAATAAGACGAAGGATCCCAGTGATGGATAATTTGCATTGACTCTAGCCAAAATTTTCATGCTCCTACTTGATCAGAAGCTATGTTACAGAGGTTCAAATCGTACCATTGACTCTAATGCTTCGCTGAACAATGCCAACGAAACAACGAAAAGCAGCCGCTAAAGACTGGGCCACTGACCCTTCTTTTTGCCCCAGCTCCGGACAACAGATGGAAATATGTAAAGAAACTTCACTACCCGGTAGGACAATGCGCATAACAACCGTATGTCATCACCCTAATATCCATCCTATCATCACATTCCTATATTTCATCTGCGCCATCCAATGCTTGACAGAATCAGGGCCATGGCCCAGTGATCTTTATAAGCCGCTATCGTGTACTGGGCATGTTCAGGTGACGCCTTTTCCTTCGCCAATGCTCCGCCGCCGGCCCGCTATAATGACAAGAAGGTATACCGTATGATCGATGTTGGGTGCCATCAGCGTCGGCCAAGCTAAAATACTGCTACGTTTGCTGATTTGATGTTGTCAGCGATGTTGCTGTGGTTGTATTTGTTGCTGTTGTTGCTGTTGTAGCTGCTGCTGATGAGATATTTGATTTTTTAACGACGTTAACTCGTCTTGGAGGTGGTCCACCTTAGCCTCTAGACCCCGCACATAATTCCATAACTGTTCGTTTGGCTGTGAATAGGCGTTCTGGGTCCTGTCAAAGCTCGTGTGAGGACCCGTGCTGTGACTTGAAAGACTATTGTTTGCTGAAGACATATTACCTGGAGGATAGCTGGGCGAGCCAGGTCCGTGAGCAGGTCCGTGAAGACTACTGGAAGCGGTGGAGTGCAGGGGGGTGGGACCAGGAGTTTGACTTTGTAGTGTATACCTTGGTTCGGGCGGGTTCAGACCAGCCAAAGAAGGCAGTTGAGGGGCGTTCGAGTGAGTAGTGCTAGGGTGTGGTGGTGGTAGACTCATTGACGGTGATGTATTGTGTCCAGTAGGACGTCGACCAAATTGCTGTTGCTGAAGTTGCTGGGTCAAGCTAGGAGATCGATTGCGATGGATACCAGACTCTGAATGGCCTAGCTGATGGGAATTCATGCCAGCGGGAGATAGAGGTTTTGGACTTTCGGTCATGTGGCCTTGGGCAAAGACGTTTGGTCCAGGAGCTTGAAAGCTAGTTGTAGAACTCGAGCTGGGAGGAAATGATGTTTGATTAAGCGGACTCTGATGAGCAGATAGAGAAATCGAGCCGCCTCTCGGACTTGCCGTTGGCGGATATAAACCGCCTGTAGACGGTCGAGCAGCTACTGGGGGATAAGTACTTGGCTGTCGAGATTGGTAAATGCTAGGATGGTCATGCCCTTGTCGGTGGTTATCATCAGGCGCCTCATGCTTCCGTATGCTTGGAAGGCTCCTCCCACTGGGGCTCTCAGTATCTTCGTCCATATGTTCAGGTTCATGTGACGCCTCTCCAGTATACATAATCCCCGTCATGCCGTCACCGTCACCAGCGCGCATCCTATCTTCATGCTTATCATCCCCACCAAAACTACCCATACTCGACCTGCGTCCGGCACATCCTCCCTGACCTTTGTTGTGTCTTGCTAGAGCATCCCCGCGAGCAAAGCTGCGATCACATTTAGGACATACGTGAGGTCGTTCGCCAGTGTGAAGCTTAGTATGCCGTTTTAAATCATGTAAGCGTCGGAAGCTGGCTTCGCATGTATCACATCTGTACGGCTTTTCCTGGCTATGAGTAAGGAGGTGGCTTTTCAGGTTATGATGCCTGGTAAAATCAGTACTACAGTACGGGCACTTGTGTCTCTTGGTGGATGGAGACCTCGTGCTGTCTCTACCACCTCCGTACCCAGATTGCGGCAAGCTTTGTGTACGATGTGCTTGAGCACCCAGCATCGGTCCGGGGTATGTGAATGCCTTCGTAGATCGACCCTCATCTGGATCTATACCACCGGTGTCATCACGGGTCTGGTGATGTACGTCCTGCCCCGAACCTTCCTCATCGTCCCCAACGATATCATCCATTTGAGCAGGGCTTGCTACCGATGCTCCATTAGCGGTAATAGTTGCGGCAGGCGTGCCGTCCAGCGTGCGGAAACTGGCCGTGCTTTGAGGGCTTGTATGGGCAGTGCTCGCGTTTTGTGAGGGTGCTTGGCCTTCGGCTGGAGGCACTTGTATTGAAGAAGCTACCTCAGCAAGTGGCTTACTTAGGGGCTGTGCCTCTTTCGGGGCATCCTGTGGCGTGCTCATGCCAGCCGATTGCGATGCTAGAAGATGCCCAAGAGCTTTGCGAGCCGGGTTTGGGCTCTGCTGTCTGTAGTCAATACTCGCTTGTTCCTCCCTGGCCCGTTTTTCATCAAGTAGGCCTGCTGCCCCTGTAAGTAGAGGCGGCGTAAAGCTGGGGGAGAGGTTCGCTTTGGCCGATTTCGGTTCTGGGGCAATAGCGGATATTTGTTTTGAAGAACGTCGGCGTTTGCGAGGGCTTTGAGCTGCGAACGGACTGGCAGACTGTTCAGTTTGCGCAGCTGCCGCATCAGATGTGTAGTTAGTGGCAACGGAATCTGCCATCTAAGGAAATCTCGCTTGTATTTCACTGGATGTGGGGGTGCCGTTGCCAGACAAGGTGGGAGTTTTATCTGCCACGATCGTTGATGTCAGCCTCTCCACTAGCGCATTTCCCGGAGTGCGCACTCGTGCAATGGCAGAAGGCCGGGGTAAATGTGTAGAGTACATGCTTCGAAGGACGTATGCACGGAGCGGGAGACTTATACGAGGTGGTCAAGGCGAACATACCTAGAATAAGGTGTGTAGAACCCAAAAAACCCCGTTCCATTCGACCAGGCTCGAGCTCAAAGGCCTTTGATATTGTTCACCGTCGTCAAGATCCCCTTTTAGACGATTGAGATACTGTCTTTGGCTGAATGCTGAAGAACGCATCGCCCAGCGAGGTGGTGTCTGCACGGGATCAAGGACACAGATCTATCGTGTACTGATCTGGTCGCGCGCCCTTGTAAACGCGTATTAACAGTATGAATGGCTGTATAGCAAGTCTTCAAGATCCCAAGGTTCTTGCCTGTTGTTTGTGGCGCCGTAGATCGAGTCTCAGTCAGCCTGGTGCGCCATGTGCGAGCAGAGTGGTTGTGGTTGCACAATAGCGACAGTACCAAAAGTTCTAGACAAAGGACCCTGTAGAGCCGTGTTGTGTTGTCGCTGCCAATTGCGATGGTGACCAATGGTCAGATAGTTGGGGATTTGGTATGGAGGTGAGGTGAACTTGATTTGGGTCGCAGCGAACCTGCGTCACAGCAAGGCTAACAGCCACCGCCCTGCTAAAGTGGTGGCTGGGCAGGTAAAATCTTCCCGTAGTTCCAAGGGCAAGAAAAGAAGCTACAACCATGGGACCAATTCGGTCACACTGGCGGATAACCTAAGGAGTAAGTTAAAGTACGAGTATTTGCATCATTTGCATCATCAAGCTGCCTTGAAATCCGAGATAATTCTAGATCTGGCAGGTTGGATACGAAAGATGCAGTGGTGCAGTGGTGCCATGGTGGAGTGGTGGAATGAGCTTTGGGGCGCATGTAGCTTCCTAGGTGAAAAATGGCTGAAGGAATGCGAAAATTCATGCAGACGCCATGCGCTTTCCCCTTCTTGAACCTTTGTTTTGCCTCTTTTGCCTCCTCCCTTTTGCTTTATCCTTACCGAGCTGAGCTTACGCTGCAAGTTGATCACTACTTGGCACTCTCTTTTCCATGGCCAACAAGGGTGAACTCCCCCTATTCCCTATTACCTATTACCTATTATTGCCGGAGTCTGAAAGCGTATAGGGACTACATGTAACAGCATTATTGTGTATTTCCATGGCCTATTTCCTCCTTACGAAAGCCACTATACGTGGAACAATTGAACGTGGCGCAACGGATTTGACATCCGCCTCCATAAGGCGCAAGATCTGGCCCAACCATAACAGTCGCCGCGGTTTCATTGGTCGGGAGTTGCAGGCGATAATTCATTAGTAAAGGCTAATGCCATCTCAGCCACGCTGATCGCCCGCCAACTCATTTATTTGGCAACCACGCGAGTCATCTGTCATTAGAAGGCTGCCACTCACCACCTCACACTGCTCCCTTCCTCTACCATACTTCTAGTACCGCGAGCTGGCTGGGCCATAAGTACTAAAACGGACATTATACTAAAGTATTTTCGACTCCGCATATTCTTGCGCTACTCGGTCAGGTTAGTGGGAATACCACGTCGGGAACATGACGGTTTCCGACTTAGCGATCACCCATTCATGCTAGGACTATGTTTATTTAAGGCGAAGCTACTCTTCACCTTCGTCGATCACATCCCCACCAAGATCGAAAATCAACATTATCTTCATCGACAGTATCAATTATGATTAATTTATATATACCTTCATGTACAATCACACCCTGCGCACCACCTAGTCGTTGTACACACATATCCAAGAGCCTCATGTCATGACAACGAATCGTAAGCCCGTTTCGTTACGCTTAAACAACCCCAGTCCCAACCAATCCCTATATCTGCAGATCATCAAACATGATAGCAACGCCTTTTTCCCGCCCCAACAATGCATGCTATCTCGCCTGCTATGCGCTGCGAGGGGTATCAAAACTTCGCGTTCACCGGAAAATGGCGACGGACAATCATCCACCAGACTCCTTCAATGCGTTCCTCTTCTTAGCTTCTTCCAACGCTTTTTCTATTCTTATTTTGTGTCCTGCATCGGCAGGTTCTGCATGCACCGGTGAATTATCCGCCCTTCCGTTCTGCACACCCAAGAATAGCATTAATTTGACGATCTCGTCATTTGTCCTGCGAGAGTCTTCCCGGATAAGCGCCAACCGATGCTCCAGATCTCTCATCAACTTTTGATCCTCCTTCATCCTTTCCTCTTTCAGTTTCGCAAGCGTGGTCTGATCCGCCCTTGCGACTTTGGCCTTTGCGACGGAGACTTCGTAATCCGCGGAATTCAGAAGCATGTCAGCGACGTGGAACGTCTGCACAATTTGTTCTGATGACGTAGCCAGGAACGTAGTAACAGCTTTGGCCTTCTTCACCTCTTCAAGACCAGCTACCGGCTCATTCGAGCCAGGCACAGAAGCAAAAGCTCTGCCAGACGCAATTCTGCGTACTGCTTTCATAATAGCTTCCATATAATCTTGGTTGGCACCCACCCCTCGAAGGGTATTTTGGTCGAGTACATCCATCAGCCTATTGGCTCTTGTATCCCGCTGCTGGCAATATTCAATAATGGCTTTCTTCTCCGCGTCCTCGAACTGCTTTTCTAGCTGTTTAACCTTCGGAATATTACTTAGAGTATACCAGGGCGAAATCTCAGTCTTCTTTAGCCGCCGATCTCTCTCTAGGACTGCTTCGAATGCCTTTTGATGCCGAATTTCGAGTTTTTGATGCAAACCGAGGAAGGCACTCATTGTTGGTGCAAGCGGAAGTCCGTCTTTCGATCCCTCAAACATGTCTTTGCCAGCTAGCGTATCGTTCATCAACATTGAGTACTGCTCGTAATGAGGTATAAGCTGGTCAAGCTCAAAGTGCAACCGCGTCCACACCACGTTGAAAACATCAGTCACAAATGTCTGATATTCCGATCGATCCTCATCAGCTCTTCTGGCCGCTTCCGACTGCTTGAATTCTGCCTCAAGCTCCGATATGTCACCATACCCGATCTCATGGTCGTCGAAAAGCGAGTCAATCCTCTGCTCGGATTCTACCTGTCGTGCATGCCGTTGTCGGTCGTTTTCTTCACGTTGTTTCTTGGCTTTAGCGTCCCAAGCAACAACGCTTTGGTGTATGAAGCTAAAATCGTCTGGAACGGCCTCTAGGACGTTCCTGAGGTCTGCAAGTCGAGCGGATTCGGGAACAATCATCTCTGTCTCTGGCAGAACTGACAATAGTGGATCGAAATCAGCCTTGACGAAACGGCGCAGATCAGTCGGCAGCTCGACCCCTGTGGGCTTCGGCTTAATCGTCGTGTCGGAAGCATCATCCCCTTTGACCTCCAGGTTTGGATTGTACTGACTAGTTGGCGCCGTGATTGGAGCATTCAGATTCCTGGGAAGGTTGACATCCCTTTCCCTCCCAAAGGTGGACCCGCTTTCAAACGTCCCTTGTGTTAAGCTAGCATACGGTCGACAAATCGATTTTCGATTGGTCAAATAATTTTTCACTTCGGATCGACCCTCGTTGTGTCTGACGGGAGTAAATGTTGGTTGCTTAGACACCCCTGTAGGCCCTGTTCCCAAAGCAATCGGCGCATCCGAACCTGGCGAGTGCACTGCATTCATAGCTCCAGCTATTTCAGAAGAATGTACGGTTGATTGCATAGAAGATGAACGCGTATGCTGCATTGACTCTGCGCCGCTCTCCTTCCCAATCCTCGAAAGTCGTGAAGAAATTATGGGCCTGCCGCCAGGGCTGTATTGAGCTCCATCTTCGGCTGTATCCTCACTGGATGCCTGAGACACCTCGCCCATTTCCTTTAGATTCAGGCCATCTTGAATCACGAGAGGGGCCAATGCATCTCCTGGGAGACCCATAACGCTGTCTCTGTTTGACGGTAGTGCTGGAAGTGCCTTCAATGAACGCTGAAGGTTCATTGTATTAGCTCGTTGGACAGCTTGCTTCACGAACCCGACCGTCTCCGGCTTCGGCTGGGCCTCTGGTTTTGGCTCTGCCGGTTTCAGCGGCGCTAAGAGTTCCTCTTCGGTACCATACAGGACAACACGCAAGCGAGACTCGCGGCTTGTAAAGACATTGAAAATATTCAATTTGTCCTTGTTATTCTCCGCTCGGGCTTCTTCCCGCAGCATGGCGGCGAATCGGTTCAGCGATGCTTTGCCCCATGGATCCAGGTCTGCATATGGGTCGCCGCCTTGATCTATCTTTGGGATTGGTACCTGAGCAGCGACAACAGGAAGCACGGGCTGAGCGAACACCTGTTCTTGTGCGGGCTCGCTACTGGTAGTTAGACTTGGCGCTGGGTGGTCAACGGCTTCAACGGCATCCGACGCCTTCGAGTCTCCGCGCGAGTGTTGCTGAAAAGATGAGTTCAGACTCCCGCTCTGCAATCCTTCCTTTGGTGCTAGGGAGGGCATAGCCGTCGAGGCCTTTGGTAACGCCTTACGCGTTATCTCTTGACTACCTCGGGTTGTCTCCCGAGTACTCTGTCCTTGGGTTAACTGTGACATCTCTTCGGGATGCGTCCTGGGGACCTCCAAGGAGGTTTTGGCAAAAGACTCATCTTGGACTAATTGCTGCTGAGGCTCTGGTAGGTTCCCCTGTAAACTAGGCTTGTCGGCTATCTTCACCGAAGAATCTACATTTGGTGGCAGAACTTCGCTTAAAGCTCGGTCAGCTGCACTTTGCGAAGGGGTTGCAGCTGGCTCTTCCGTTAAACCTGGCATGAGCATCTGAGCAGCTTTCTGGACAGTCATATCGGTCTTTTCGAAGGCAGATTCTGTATCTTCGCTTGAAAGAGTCCCGTCGCATGCGTTACTTCTGATGTCCGAGATCGTGGGGACGGTTTGATAGGTATCTGTTAATATGATTCCGTGACTAGGCAGGGTTTGGTTGATATCTGGTACTTGATCGCCATCAGGCCTGACTTGATCCAGGCCTTCACCATCTCCCCCCAAGACGGTGTCTGGGCCCTTGAATAGGTCATTGCGCTCTGTAGGTCGCTTTGGGGGAAAGTGAGCCTGCTCTTCGTTGATTCTGGGGTCCATCGGGGCGGCCGCATCTATAATCACAAAACCACTACTAGGCCGACTGTGCTCCTCAGGAGAGTTCACTTGCTCAAGTGAAGCAGGCAGCTTTGGTAGTGAAGGGGCGTCTCTTAAAATAATATCCATACCCAGCATTCTTTCCTGGGGTGTAGAAGCTAGGGATGCCTCAGCAACGCCCGGCGGTTCGGGTCCAGCGTCGGTTCCTTGACCATTGTCTTCAAGCTTTCCCACGTATGGAGCGTCTGACCATGCCCGTATTACATCATCTAGATCTGGTCGCTGATCAGGAGACATGTCTGGCGCCATTTCTGCCTCGTTTCCTACAGCGTGAGATTGGTCCCGACTGTGCGCCATGCTGTGACCACTCGGAACGGGCAATGGCTTGTTCTGTGCAACTTCCTCTCGTGGTGCACTATCTCTGAGCTGCTCTGCATGAGATGTATCAGGTAATGGCGGCGTCTTCCTTGACTCTGATCCCGAGTCTTGCGATTTCGGCTCTTGGCTTGGTTGCCCAGCTTCGGCAGATATGGTGTCTCCTGGTAACTCAGCTGAGGCATCCTTCACGTTTGCGCTGTCCTGGGGCCTGGGACGGCTATAGAGCTCCTCGTCATCAATTTCTTCGGCCTCATAATCTCCGAAGTATTCCCAATCTGACGGTCCACCAAATCCTAATGCAGAGGACCCATATGGTACGGCTGGCGCAGGCGAAAGACTTGTAGACCGGGTGGGGAGCGCTTCATGCTCAAGTGGAACTGCCGTCGAGGTCGTCCCCGAGCTTCTGGAATCCAAAATGGATTCTCCAGGTGTCGCTGTGGGAGACCCAAGTTGACTACGGTCTCCGTCGGCTTCTGAGGACGAAGGGCCAGAATTCCAGTAGAACGAGTCATCTCCCTGTTGCGCCTGTTTACTTTCATCCACATGATTCTCACTCTCCCGATAAGACGTATTCGAAGTCTGCTGTGACTCTGGAGTAGACTTGCCTGCGGTGGTAGAAGAAAAGTCTGTGGTCGATATTGACTGTCCATCGTGTGATAGAACAGCATGCTGCTGTTCCGGAGATGGAACGTAGGCCGCGTTAGATTCCCATGGCTTTGAACCTGGCTGCCAGCGGTCTGAGTCGCTGCGACCTATGGGCGAAACCGACGATTTATGTAAACACTGAACCTGATGAAAGCGACCGCTATCGTTGTCGTGATTTACAGCCGTTAGAGGAGACTGACCCTGCCGCGAGGGTATTGATGCTTGGTGCAGGTCCTGCACGGGTGGTAAAGCTGATTCAACATTGAAGCTAGAGAAATGCGGCGTAGGAATTTTAGGTCCCTGTTCTTGATCTTTCCATTGAGATGAGCCAGATCCAACTCCGGTATCGTGCGATTTCTGGGGATCGAAGTGAGGACGGCGTGGCTTTTGCGGACTTTGGGGCCGTTCGCCGTAACTACGCTCCGGATCGTATTGGGGGCGTCGAATTGCAACTTTTGATTTTTGCGGCTCATCTTCTTGATCTAAGGGTATTTTCAGAGGGGGTGGTGGTGGTAGCCTCTGTGGATGAGGAGGAGAGGTTGAGCTCTGTATGTCTTGGCCAGGAGATGGTGGTCGGTTTGGTAAAGATGGCGCAGACTCTGGGTCATAAGCGATAGGTTGGAGAAAGAGAGGCACATCTATCGTTGTAGCTGAGAGGCGGGTAGAAGAAGTCTTCGATGCGAATGAAGCGTGCTGTTCTGAGTGAGGTGTTGGTCTGGGCTAAAGACATGGGATGTTAGTTTAGCATCATTGGTATAATACCGCTTATGAGATACTCACTGGTAATGGTGGTTTCGATATTGGCTCTGGAGTGGGTGGGTGGGTGTACTTGTTTTTGTAATTTACACCCCATGTTGAAGTATCTGGAGGTCCGCTGTCCCACGTAGTATTGACTGGCTCCTGGCTGGCGCCAGGCATGAAGGCGTAGCTGTTAGAACTAAAGGCCATGTTTCCGAATTGACTTGGAGAGGGAGCTGAAGGTAAAGGAGATGGGGAGTGCCATCCTTGCGCTGATTCCTCTGCTTGCGGGAAATTGTTTGACCATTGAGGCGACGTATAGGCGGGTATGCCCGGCGATAATCGAGGGGGTCCTGTTGGTTGTATTTCAGGATTGTGATTCAGACTCCAAGTGGAACCTGTTGATGCTTCATCAGTAATGGTCCTTCAAGTCTTGGCATGTTGTACTTATCGCATACCGTTATGACTGGGAGACGACTCTGTTGAAGCCCAACCTGCGGCGGGTCCGTAATAGAATTTGGACAAAGGAGGGAGTACAGAAGGTGCTGTTTTAGGCGATGGAGAGCGTTGCGCCCGATATTTGCTCTCTGGCATCATGAGGAGACGAGCAGGGGACAGCGATCAGTCTGCCTACTACTCGAGCGCTGGAAGCAAAGTGCATCGCTCTACCTCCGTCGCGTGGGCATTCTTTTCATTATACTGGGACCTCGTGCTTCGAGCCACCACAGACAGGCATCAATCGACCCCTTGCACCGCGATGTTACCTGAGAAAGATGGAAGAGAGGTATTGGTCTCACACGAACGGCACATTGGTGCTAAACCACTTTGGTGCCGTGCTTATTGGGTTACATACGGGTACCTGTATCCTTCACTACCGAATGCACAGTGACACGAGCATCTGAATATCTTCCGATACAGTTTTGTGAATGCTGCCTCGTGGAGTCGAATCTCTACAAGATATTCTGTAATACTAACTACTTTGGAAGGTTAGTACACTGTACGACTGGCTTGACATTCGCCAGCGAAGGCAGAACGCAGATCTCGGATCTGGCCTCGGACACGGCTCGGAATGGCTCCATGTATAAGGACTGCTTGTGCAAGGCCTTGGCAAAGCTAAATTAGGCGTCCTACTTCAAGTATCTGTAAAACTAGGACGTACTAAGGCTGGACCCTGATCAGATCATTAAATCGCGTCGCGCTGAACTTGGCGCTCCGCAACTTCCTTGTACCACGTTAAGACAGCGACACTTTCCTCCAGCAATGGCGTCGGTACTAGGGAAGAGAGCAAGAGCTACCGAGTCCAGCAATGGTATGACTACAGAACGTCCACATTGCCACTGCCTTTTCTAACACCTGCCAGACTGCCCTTCCGTTTCCTCACGCGTGAAACGCAGAGCCTGCGCGATCATTGCCAACGACGAGAATGTGGCTCCAGATGGTCCAGATGAGAATGTTGTGCAGCTTCCAACGCCCCAAACACCTCGACACCGTGATGCAGTTTCGAAGCGCGTACCGATCACCCCCCGCCACAGAGTGGGGTTGATTGGGAAGCCATTAACACCTCGAACACCGCGAACGCCTTGGACTCCGAGCAATACACAAACTATCTATAATTGCGCACGTCAACTATTTACAAGAAGCGCCGTTCCTGGTCCATTGATCGGCAGGGAAGATGAGAGAAAAGAATTGGAGAATTTCATTGAAGCAGGCATTGCCTCTAAATCTGGCCGGTGTATGTACGTTAGCGGACCTCCAGGAACTGGCAAAAGCGCACTGGTTAGTGAGGTCTGCCAAATTTTTAAAGGTTCTGAGGGAATCAGGACTGCACACGTGAATTGCATGAGTGCAAAGTGCTCGAACGACGTTTACGGCAGACTTATGGAAGAGCTGGTTGGCAGTGACTACGAGATGCAGGAAGATCCCATCGTCCAACTAAAAGCTATGCTCTTACCGAAATCGAAACTTGCCGATTGTACATACCTGGTTACCTTGGACGAGATTGACCATCTTTTGACATTAGATTTGGAGATTCTGTACACACTATTTGAATGGTCTCTCCATCGATCGTCACGTCTTGTGGTTATTGGGATAGCGAATGCGCTCGATTTGACAGATCGATTTCTACCACGGCTCAAGGCCAGGAACCTAAAACCACATTTGTTGCCATTCCTCCCCTATACGGCGCCTCAGATCGCTACTATCGTTACCACCAAGCTCAAATCTCTCTCTACACCAGGCGACGTCGCTCAAAGCGATTACATTCCGTTTCTGCATCCCACAGCGATACAACTGTGCTCCAAAAAGGTAGCTTCCCAAAGCGGTGATCTTCGAAAAGCATTCGACATAGCCCGTCGAGCCGTTGATCTGGTGGAGACCGAAACAAAGCAAAACCACCAGCTTAATCTATCTGTCCAAAGTTCTCCTTCCAAGAGACCACTCGGCGAAAATCCCAATCTTTCCTCTCCGACATGTTCCACTCCAAGCCTGGCAATTTTCCTCTCAACACTCACACCCCAGACGGCCCCTCGCGCCACTATTGCTCACGTCTCACGCGTTTCCGCCGCAGCACTCAGCAATGGTACAACCCAACGCCTACAAACACTCAACCTACAGCAAAAAGCTGTACTCTGCGCTCTGATCTTTCATCAAGAAACATCTAAGAAAGGCGCATCTTCAATTTTCAACACACCTTCTAAAAGCGCCCCTGCACCTACTGTTAGAAGCCTGTACGAGACCTACTGTGGACTTTGTAAGCGAGATAAAGCTCTGCATCCGCTTACCAGCACGGAGTTTGCGGATGTTGTTTCGGGCTTGGAGACGCTAAGTTTGATTGGGGAAGAGAAGAGTGGAAGGGGATTTGGCATGGTCCCGAGCACGCCGAGCAAGAGGTGTAAAGGGGTTTTAGGGAAGGAGAAGAGGGTTGTGAGCTTTGTTAACGAGGCGGAGGTGAAGAGTTGTTTGGACGGAGTCGGTGGTGGGATTTTGAGGAATTTGTTGGCCTCTGATTGAACAGTGGGTGGATGAGTGATTGAATGGAGTCAATGACCTGGGGAAGGGCATGTTGAGCCTAGAGCCTTGCATTTGCATAGAGCATAGCGTGTTTTGTATGAGACTGGATCCTTGATTTGCAATTGTTCGGCATTCATACATATTCTAGCAAGCATGAAACGAACTGCATTTGTATTTTCTAGACGTGGATGATGTTCCATTTCCTCATCATGCTTTTGATATACATACAGGCAGACCCGCCCCAACCATCAATATGTTACAAAGAAGAAATGACGCTGGAATCTTCCTCGCCTACACGCATGCATACTCAATCATCCATCGGCTTATCAATCAACTGTACCCCCTGCCTCTCCCCACCACCACCACCCTCAGAACCCAAACTCGCCATACTATCTCTGTTAACGCCGTCCCGGTGCCCAATCCCCGACTCCACACTCGTTCTATTCCCAATCGCGTTCCGACCCATACTACCCGCAGCCCCGGCTTTCCGTGGTGGGAAACGGCTACTCCGGTTCATTGACTCGCGCTTTTCGGCGAAGGTGGTGGTGCCGTTGGTGTCTTCGTGTGCAGTGTAGTGCGTGTAATTGGATTCAGGTTCGGCTTGTGAAGATGGAGCCGGTGAGTCCTCGGGGATGGGTCTTGTGGTGGTGGTATTGTTGTTATTGTTGATGCTGTTGATTAGGCTGCTGACGTTGCTTTGTTTGGTTTGTCGTTCTGTGACTGGAGATGTGCCTTCTTCGGGTACTTCTAGACTCGCCCGCACAGCTGTTCTTCGTGGCTGGCTTTCGTTTACGGCGGGTGAGCTTGGATGAATTGGGAATCGCGTCGCTGGTGGATCGCTTGATCGATCTCTTCGATGGCTTCGTCCGTTTGAGTGGGGTGCAGGGCTGCTATTTCGTGATTTGGATGCTATTGCCCGATTCCGTGCTTCCATATTCGCCCGCCGGTTGCTTTCATCTGTACTGATAGCCCTCATGCGAGCGGAGTTAGAAGCATTACCTCCACTAGGCGTATGTGAGAGTGTGGACGCGCGCTTAAGTTCGCCAAAGATCTCTTCTTTGTGCGCAAAGAGATCACGTATGAGACGGTAGGCATGTTTCTCGTGCATTGTTACGGCGGTGTCGGTACGCGGCCGAAGGATACAGGGAGCTAAGGTGTTCGCGAGGGCAGAGACGTAAGGTTCGTCTGCGGAAGTGAGTTCGATAAGGCGAGTAAAATGAGTAGTTAGAGCGTCGAGGGTGGCAATGTTTGCAAGGCGCAATTGTCCTAATGTGTTTTGAAGTACAGAAATGCGAGTTTGTGCGGAGGTCGCCGAATCGGGAGTCGAGTAAATTGTTTTTATAATTTCGTAGACTTGAGAAGAGACAAGAGAATCTAATTCATTCATAAGCTAGGCTCTCCAAGGGGCTAAGAGACAACATGACGTACCGGGGAGTTCGAGAAGATATAGCTTCAATGCACTTGCAACAATGGGTATCTCATAGCGCTCAAGTACTTCGCGAGGTATCGCTTTGCCAGTATTAATGGCTTTACGAAGGTGATGTGTAGCTGCCAGAGGTACGTCAACAAGCCAGATACCACGACGAGCCTCGTCGCCTTCCAAATCAGGATAATCTAGCAGTCTCCTATCAGCTTGAGGTTGCAAGGTTCTGCTAAAGAGTACTGACGATTATCTAAGAAAGTAAGAATCGTTGTGACTATTATGGGTACTCGCTTCCTATCAGCTCGAGCTCTTGCCTCCAAATCTACACCATAAGTTTGCTCTGTAATTCAAATTAGTGATCGTTGGCAAGCATTGACTTCTGCTACGTTACCATCAACCGTGTTATAATAGTTATCATAGACCTGCACCTTTGGGACAAAAGCCCCCGTTCGATAATTTTCTAGCAGATACCTGAGATCACCTGCGGGTTGAACAGTTTCTTGATATAGCATCATATTGTCCACAGTACTTTGCAGGCTGGGTATGGCGTTACTGATCGCACCAGAGAAGTCCAGGATGACAGCCTTGATAGCCTTTAGGCGGTCCAATTCACATCGTTCCATGAATTTAAGATGATCAATCATCTTTTCTTCCAGTTGACAACGTAGCTCATCGAGCCGGCGGACACTGGCTTTATAGCGCTCGTCTGCTTCATGCGACTCTCTGCGCAATCGTTCCGTAGGAGTTTCATTGGGATGTGCGTTGTTAAGAGGGTTCCAAGTTGATAGCATTTCACCCATAGAACCAACAATGGGCGAGTCAATGCTGTCTGTCGTCGAGCTTATCGATGTGACCCGATCCAAAGCCTTCTTTTTTTCCGGAATGCCTGTTATTTGAAATGCCTTCGTCCGCCATTGATAATTCATCTTCGAGCTGTTGGCGAATGTATTGCCCACAGAGCCGATCAACCTCAGAAACCCGTGTGTAACAAGATCCTGACCAACCCGTTCTGCATAGCTGACGCTTGTTGCGCCCATGTGCCTTTGTATGTAGTCTGTGATGTCGGCGCCCGTAGATACATTTTGATAGGTACCCAAAATAGGCACTTTAGTTTCTCCCAACTTGATCGTATTCAGCATGTGTGTTAAAATCTTCTTGACCTGTTCTGGATCGTATGTTTCATCTCCAATTTCGAGCGGTTCATCTTCTTCTGTGTCCTTAGGATCAGGTAATTTAATGGTCGGAGGTGCCAGCTTTGGACTAGCTATCTCTTTCTCAGGGCTCTGAAAGGCCAATTTGTTCTCCTCCTCCAAATCCTCTAGCTGGCGGCACTTGTTGAAATATGCGCTGCGCAACTTCCTGACGTACTCGGCTTGCTTGTCGTGTGCTTTCATACGAGATTGCAAATCATCTTGAGAATTTTGGACACGGCCTTCGTGAGCTTCACACCATCGACTAAAAGGTAATACTACCAATTCACTGATATTCGAAGCAATTTTTCTGTGGTTTTTGGCGGCCTCCTCCATCTCTCCTCGTACCCCCTCGTAGGCTTTCCGTAAGCTTGCCCCATCATCTCTGGCGAAGCCTCCAGTCATCTTGTCCGTCGTTGGTGCGATGTCTGCTAATTTTCGGCCGTACATCTCTTCGGCATCAGCTCGCATTCTCGCTATAGTCAAAATCTGTTGATTTTCTATCACACCCTGCTGAAGCTTCCCGAACAGAACCCCTAAACCGCCAGCATAGTCCCCTGACCAGAAAGAGTCCGCAAAGCCAGGCATCCTTGCCAACTCCAGAACTCCAGCTTATTAGCGAATAGTGTCTATGTACGTTTTAGAGATCGGAATGATCCTCTGAGTATTAAGGCCGTGTCGATTCGTTGCTGTTGTCGAGCGATCCGTCCGAGGCAGACTGGTGGTCATATGTCTTGCAATGCGTGTTAAAGAGGTTATAATGGCCAGGGAAATTCTTCAGAGTCGTTACTGAGCTTAGGGGATAGCGCTCAACCTCGCACGCGAGCAGAATACGCAAGTATGTCAACTGATCGTACTCAACCCGATCTTGTCCAAGCCGGCTAAAGCTCACGAAAATCGAAAATTACCGGCCACCGTAGAACTAGAACTAGCGACTAAGGTATTTTACCTTGTCCTGGCACACCAATTTCTTGGTAAATCCACCCCGCTTTCCACTTCTGGCTTCTTGTAAACACACGCTAAATTCAAACAAAGCCAGCGTTTTGTCGCGACATCAGACAACTCGGGTCAGCAGTGAAGCTCTATTACCTTTCAGGGCGTTTTGAAGGAGGAAAAGGCTGTGTTATATCAAGATGCCTCGAGTCGCGAACCCTCCGCGAGCAAACAATGTTTCTGCTACTACACCGCGCAAACAAGCCCATCAATCACCGCTCAAGTAAGGTTGCTCTGCGTATAATGAATAATCTCTAATCTTGACGCACAGGATTCCGCTCAATGATGACCGGCAAGAGAAGGCAGTGCGCCTTCAATCTCGGCAGGCACTACATGATTTACAAATGAACTCACTGAGGGCCGCGGCCTCACCTGTACGGAAGCTGAACAATTACAATCGCGCAGCAAGCGATAGCCCCAAGACCCCACGCAATCATGCGGCTAAGGGCAAAGAGAATGCGGAAGATGGTGGTCTATCTGTGGTTGCTAACAGCTCAATGACGCCAATGAAGCGCGTTCCTCTCCTGGCTAATTTTGAAGAGTGGATGAAGATGGCTACGGACAATAAAATCAATGCCGCGAACTCATGGAATTTCGCGCTTATTGATTACTTTCACGACATGTCACTGCTCAAAGAAGGGGATGGGGTGAATTTCCAAAAAGCAAGCTGCACCCTGGATGGTTGTGTCAAAATTTACACCAGTCGGGTAGACAGTGTTGCAACAGAAACAGGAAAACTCCTAAGTGGATTGGCAGATAGTGGGAACAAGAAAGGTAAAAGGGGCGAAGAGGAAGGAGAAGGAGAAGCTTCCGAAGGTGAAGAAGAGGGAGAGGACGAGGACGGTGCTAAGAAGAAGAGGAAGAGAGTAGGTTTGAAACGACTGTTGAGATTGCGGGACCTGGGACTAACCTTTAGAAGACGCAAAGATCCTCAGAAGCTACCTTAGCACCTTCCTTTGCCTCGTTACAGCTCAAAAAGTTCGAGTTGGAGTTCTCTGTGGATCCTCTCTTCAAGAAAGTGGCAGCGGACTTTGATGAAGGGGGCGCGAAAGGGCTCCTGCTTAACCATCTAGCGATCGATCCGGACGGCCGAATAGTTTTCGACAGCAGCGACGACGCTGGAGATGCAAATGGAGAGGCGGATAGTATAAGGAGAAACAGTGGGGCTATAAGGGGTGACAGCGGTAAAGATGAGAAAGTAGATCCAGAAGAGCAGGATCAAGGCACTGTTGTACAACCTCAGAGCAAGGAGATTGATATTACTTCACTAGGAGCGAAATTCTTTCCCGATCTGGCCAAATTAGACGAGCAAGACATATGTCCTTCGTTAAAGAACTTCGATCTGGGCGATCCTGCGGGATCATTGGACATACCTTTCCTCAAAGCGCCCGAAGACTGGCGACAGCAAACTAATAGTCCAGTCAAAGGGGGTCTCGGTGATCAGACAGGCATATTCTTAGACGGCGACAATGTCGCTGGGTTTGAAGATGACGACGGAGTCTTGGGTGGCTTTGATATTGGTGGAGATGCTGGTTTTGGAGAGGGTGGTGATGTCTGGGCCAAAAATGCTGCTATCGAGCCTCAAATGCATTTTCGAGATGTCGGCTTTGAAGAGGGTGGTGTTGGTGAAAGCGAAGGGGAAGGTATGGGCGTTGGAGAGTTTGACCCTGCCAGCAATCAATATGCGGTTTCGTTACATCACAAGACCGAAGGAGGACATGAGGACATTCTCAGCTACTTCGACAATGCGCTACAGAAAAACTGGGCCGGACCTGAGCACTGGAGGATCCGGAGGATAAAGGATATTAATAAGGCTTCAGCGCCCGCGCCATCAAGACGAAAAGAAAAGGAGCCTTTCGAAATTGACTTTGCGTCTCCTCTCGATCCTGCCCTTGCCGAGATGATATACACACCAGCAACGTCTAATGCAGCAATCTCACTACCGAAGGCCCAATGGAAATCAAAAACTCGGAATCTGCTCCCTGATGATAAGCATTTCAATTCCAGACAGCTTCTTAGACTATTCCTTAAACCGGAAGCACGACTGGGTTCAAGAAAGCTTGGCTTTGGTAGCCGACGGCAGGTGATGAGACAGGAAGAGGTACCCGAGAATGAATTGGACGAAGCATTCTGGGCACGGAAAGAGAATGATGCAACTCAAGCCATGCCGGACGGAGAAGCACCACAAGGCGACTACGATGCGAATTTTTTCCAGGACGATGGTCTTGGCTTCCCTAATGGCCCACCAGACGATGAAGAGGAATTTGCGGATGCCAGAGAAGTGTTATCACCAGGCTTAGAAGCGGAGGCTGGAGGTGAAAGCCAGGGCGCAGCAGGTGGAACTCAGGAAGGTGCCTTTGGAACGCAACTCGTAACGCAAAGTCGAAGATTACGGCCGGAGTATGTACAGTACGCTCGGGTAGCGAAGAAAGTCGATGTGCGAAGGCTGAAGGAGGAGATGTGGAGAGGTTTTGGATTCGAAGACGTACGCTCACCCCTAACTTTTCGCTATTGACTCAAGCTCTGACACTTATACAGAACATCCCTCCCCAAGTAACTGCCACCACAGATGCTTCAATTAAAAATGAAGGTGCTCCGCTGAAATTCACCTCGGTAATGAACAACCTGCAACACATCTATCCCAAGCAAGCCATGGATGACATATCAACATCCTACTGCTTCATATGCCTTCTTCATCTGGCGAACGAAAAGGGCCTTACGATTAACAACGAGCCAGGTCTAGAAGAGCTGACTATAAAAAGAGATCCCACGGCTGTAATTGTCGAGGGTGGTTAACGAAGATGATTGTATTGTATCAATAACAGACGGCGTTAAGGAAGGTGGTCTTGGCATAATGGCGTTCCTTGTCATCTATCCCCAGTAAATCTGAAGCAGATAGGTCGATGGCTGGATGGCACGCACTGAACAGCCTTTGCAATATCGGTCCCGTAATAGCTACTCAGTATTATCATCAAGCTTTCGAGTAAAGATTATCTGTAGATTCTTTGGCTCCACTAGTCAGAGAACGGAGTGCCAAGAAGACAGAAATCTGCCCCGGAGTTTATCTACGTGGCCGTCGACCCGGCGTAGAACCTTCCATTTCAGTATCATATTCCGCCTACCATCATCTCATAAAGCAATATTTTGCTCGCTTTCGATCCACCTCTAACCCACAGCCACCAAAGAAGACAACGGACAAACATACTGGCAACGAAAAGGGGGGCCATTGGACAACTACATGTTGTGGGCTTCCTACCCCACAAATGGAACTCCGACCAGCTTTGATGTAGCGGCAAGGACACGTCCTGACGGGCCATTGAAATTCTTTGATCGAACCCCCAATCTCGTGCATAGGTCCTTAATTATGTTAGGGTTTGTTCCAAAGGGTTGATGTTGCAATGGGGGGTTCGAGCGCCAAGACGTCAATCTCAGCTCGAACAAAGCTAGTTCGTCTCCCTCAATCTCAGAGAATGGACTGAAGAGAATGTGAAGTAGTGGCTTGTAAAGGGTTAGCAGATGTACTTTACATCTTGGTTATATGAACGGAGTTATTTCCTAATCAGTGGTTGATCGCTTCGGACTTTCACCGTACTTCGAGGTACACACCCAAGCTCAGAAACAGCTGGTTTGATTTCTTCGGCCTACACTAAAAATAAAGACGGCAAAGAGGTATCTGATTGTGGCTGTGATATTGTTGTGGCATTTTTATGCTGCAATGGATCCGCTCAGTCATTTCCAAAGCGGCCAAAATTTCTGGGACTCAGCCTTGTATCTACTATCGCCTACCTGTCAGGACGATCAACTACCCATATATCTTCGTGCCGCTTTTGATAGCGGCACAGGAAGCTGAAGCTTAGTCTATTGGTAACCTTGCATGTTGGACGTTGCATCCAAGGTCTCCCTATCGTTGTTATGGATGGAAGCCTCCCACTTTTAATAGGAGCATTCCGATTTCTAGCTGAGCACTTAGGGGTTACATCATGGTAGTATGCCGAGGTCGTTAAATCAATAACGCTCCCACACAGACTCATCCCTTTTTCAGCATAAAAACATACTTCCTCGTCTTCTTCGGCGCCCTAGTGTACAATATATATTATTTGGACGATATCATGCCTTTGCTGGGAGAACAGAGCACGATCTCTAAGTATGCTTGTGTTCCAGGGTTACTCGTCACTACTGTTCTTTCAGCACTTCTTGCATGGACTTGACTGGAATTACGAGCTACAGCGGGTACATCTTCGACCTGGTGAGCAATCACCGAGCGGATATTCAGACATCTGTCCAGATTGTGTCACACCTCCTAGGGCTTGTGCACACCCTTGTCCTTACTACTTGTTTCAGCAACAGAACAAGGCTACGATTCGAGAGCCGCTCGGTGTCATTAGATCGCTTGCAATGGTGGAGCACCATATCTAGTCAACGCATAGACTGGAGCCTACCTCCCCAATTTCTGTGTTTTTCCATTCTTTTCGTCGCCGCCTCATTTATCCCTGCAGCCCTATGGGCCGGCGCAATTACACCAATTTCAATCATGCAGAGGGTACCGTCCACGATTAGTACATCATTCTATCAGCCGGATCCATCCAGTAGATATTGGAACAACTCCTGGGCCCCGTTTCGTGCCAATGTCAATTACACAGATGTTGGATCGTTCTCTTATTCGCCAGGCGTTGCAAGTTCAGGTCTGATTCTCAAGAACGCCGCAGCAGCAAGATCTATGTTTGATACAACTGTCGGGCATTTCAAGAACGATCTGACACAATACTTCTATGAAACTCGTTCTTATGGCGTTGGTGCATCACCTGGTCTCGTAGCCGCGCCAGGGAACAATTTCAGCCTGAAATCCTCCACTTATTCAGGAATTGGCTATCAGGCTTCTGTCGCGTGCATCAAAAATACATCTTCGCTATGGGGCTGGAAAATAGCCCAAGATAATACAGGGCACTCAAATCCAAGTATCCTCTATGCCAACGGAATTTTCCCCGATGGTGCGAACGACAATTATGCCCAGATGGGGTATGGGTTATCAGATACTATTATGTCTCTCAGTGGACATACCAATACTGAGAGGGGTTTCCCAGCCATCCCTGGCGGGTCACAGTACGTCGAACTCAACTACACTCAATGCGCTATCGAATTCGTTCCAACCAATCTTACAATAGGTGTTGATGTGCTGGGAAGTGTTATAAACGTTATCCCCAACGTAGCTGGGGCGGACATCATCAATATGGATCCTACAACATCTAACGGGAGTTTCTCAGAATACGGGTGTATCGGCAGCGTATGCCGCCCCCGCATTTGCAACAGGTGAGAGGAGGGGTCGGGAGGACAGGGACTTATAAGAGGCTTGAGGATGAAGAATAAGATCCCTTGGCAGACACTTTTATCTATATGGATGAACCCTCAGCTTACGAGATAGCGAGAGACAATCCACAGAGATCGCATACAGACTGTGTAGTCGATCACCGCTGCCTAAGAATACAATGAATGAGCATACTCCAACCATCGGCGCACCTTCATGTCCAACAATAGTAATGGCCACCTCGCGCTCTCAATACGCTTTTGCAGACAGCATGCCTGACAAGGCTACCCTTGGATTTCAATCATCTCATTGAAAGGCTCTCATCCAAGCCAAGCCATCTTCTGCGGTTGATGTGCGATATCTAGAGATACGTTCAATACGGGTCAAGTGAAGATTCTACGAGCCGTTCGAGCCACTTCCGATAAATCATACTTAGAAGACATAGATCTCTATTCCCAAATGCGCGAAAAGCCTGACGGGGCTGTTCCTTATTGCGAGAGGTGAGGGAGGCGGGTTATTGAGGCTAAGCCACCCTGTGCTCAGGATAAGGCTATCTGCCAGGCATGTAGGAAGCACTTTCAACCCCTGTACCACTCTTTTTCTTTTTCGCATTCAGCCGGACATCCCCCAAAAGTAATTTTGCCGTCCTGCATTATACCCTTTAGGGCCTTTTGGGGCCTAGATCTCTTCGGATGTTGTATAGCTGATCAATTCTCTCTTTACTGCGCCTTATTCTACGTCAGAGTCCTGCCGCTCTCAATGCAGGCTGCCGGCCCCCAAATTTAATTCGCTGCTATATAGCTGCGACGAAGCCTCGTGCACTGGCTTCCAAGGTCCTCAACCTTTCTCATCAGGAACATCTGTGTGCAAGGAACTATCACATAACATCAATATGTGCCTCTGCTTCTCACGACGCAAAAAGCCCCGCGCTCCTCCAAGCATCACTCCCCCCCTTGACTCTACCCTTCATCCACCTTACGCTCCTCGTCCAATCTGTATTTCACCCTCACCAGCCGCTGCCCTCCCCAAAACCTTCACCCCTACAGTTACACCAGCCGCTGCTCTCCCCAAAACCTTCACCACTACAGTCATACCAGCCGCTGCCCTCCCCAAAACCGTCACCACTACAGTCACACCAGCCGCTGCCCTCCCCAAAACCGTCACCACTACAGTCACACCAGCCGCTGCCCTCCCCAAAACCGTCACCACTACAGTCACACCAGTCGCTGCCCTCCCCAAAACCTTCACAACTACAGTCACCCGCCACTACTATCAACCCACCTTCCCCCTCAGCCCCAAACCCTCCTGCCGCCACTGTCACTGCACCCCCCAATACCGTTCCACCGTTGGCTTCACAAACGGGAATGGCAACGGCGGCCGCCACTACTACGTCTGCACCGAGTGTAAGACAAACCCCAAACTAACCTCTAGCCGAAATAGCAAGGGTTGGATCACTTGGGATGATGATAAGGGTGTGGAGCCGGGTAACCCGCTGTGTGACTGTGGCTTCATCTCTAGGCAAGATCGCACGGGTGTGAACTCGTCCGCCCCTGGTAGAGACTTCTGGACTTGCAGCACGGGCGCTTGTGGGTATTTTTCTTGGCGGGAGGATTGACAGGTTTGTGCCGTGGTTATTTTTGGGGGGGGGAAGAGATGGGAAAGGTGTTGGGGGAAAGGGACTACTGCGGGATATACGGCGTTAAGCGATTTTGATGTGTCTATATAATATTGTACAAGTTTAAGGTTTGATTAGCTCTTAGGTGTCGCCAAGAATATTACATCATATAACTCAACTATTAAATTTTTTTTATTTACTTGTACGCGTCTTTGCAGCTCTATATAGTTCTTATATAATTACTATACTTTTTACTATCTATATATATATATAACTATATAGCACTATACTATATAGTATAATATCTTAATAAATCTATTTAAGATATACGCGTACTAAGTTTATTAATAATTTTCTTACTTCTAATTAATAATCTGTACTATAATTCTACTTATATTATTATATATAATCTTAGAGCTATACTTTCCTATTATCTTCTTTACTAATTAATATAATATAGATCTTTATAAGTACTAATTAATACTATCCTCTTATAGATATTAATTCTAATATAGTTTTATAACCTCCTTACTAATCTAAATATTAATATATAACTACCTCTTAAACCCTTTCTATTTTATAATTAGTTTATATAATAATAATATATTCTCCTATTTATTATCCTATTTTTATATATCCTCCTATCTATTATCCTATTCCTATACGCCCTCCTCCTACTCCCTTAAAAGGCTTAATATTAAATTATAAGATAAAAATATATTTATTAAGCTTTATAATAAAATAGTATAAGACCTATTCTATTTTATATTAGAAGATAGAGGCTAAGTAAGGGCCTATACTATATACTACCTACTATTCTAAGGGTGATAGTATACTACCTCCTCTATCTAAACCACTATAGCTATTATATAAATTATTATAAGATAATACCTAATAATCTAGATATTTTCTTAAGTTTATTTATAGTTATAATAATATACTAATCTTTATATCCTATAAATACTAATAGAATATATATTTATAAGGTTATATAGAAATCTAATTATTTATTATTTATAGTAAACTTTACTATTTATAAGGATTACTATATACTAGTATATAGGTAATACCTTCTTTTACTTAATTATATTTTTATAACCCTACTACTATAGTAACATCTTAACTCTACTATTATCTTAATCTTTAATAGTAGCTTCTCTAAAATCTAGATAATATAATATATTCTTATAAAAATCCTTTTATTTATATGTATACTATTATATAGAAATAAATTAAATAAGCCTAGGCTATTATAGGTTCTATATTAATTATTCTAAATCCTTATCTTTAGTTAGTTATAGAGGCTAGATTTAATAAGAGATATATTAATCTACCTACTATTTTAGAGATTATAGCTTTTATTCTAAATAAGTATAAGGACTATAGCTTTCAGGATATTATTATTATAGAATAGTATAAAGATAGTAAAGAATCTTACTTTTATACTATTATCAGGGACCTAGCGCGGTCCGGTTATGCACTAGTCCCAATTGGGCCTAGTACCTATATAGCCCCCATCTAGGAGCTATAGACAGCTTAGCTAGTTCTCTATAGTACGAATACTTTTCTACACTAAATATATTACTATTCAGCAATGTTTGACTTATAACACTATTCATACTATCTTTATTTAAGTAGGAGGGTCCTACTTTATAAACTAGCAAAAAAATCCCTAAATTATAATAAAAAAATTTTTTTTTCAATATATTAAACATATTTAATACTATTAACAATATCTTAAAAAGTAGTACCTAGATACTAGACTAAGTTTCTAAATAATATCTAAGAACACATAATAAAGAATATACTTATATTAGAAGGAGGTAGAAACCTAGCTAGCTTAAAAGTATAGCTTAAACGTAATTTAATACTTATAGGGGATAATATATATAGTACGCCTATAAGTAGAGCGGGGTAGAAAATTTAGGAAATATAATCTTAAACTATTAAAGATAATTACTAAATAGCGGATAATAATACTTATAACTTAAATAATAATAATAATATAGAGATTAGCCCTTAAGTAAATCTAAACTAAGGAACTTAGAGAAAATATAAATCGCGATATATAGACCTAGAACTAAGTATAGAGAAAACCTCTACTATAAAGGGGAAGTCTAAATAGAGGCCTTAATATTTATTAAAATCTAGAAACGGCGATAAGATTAATATCTAGGATATTTTAAATTATAATAAGGATATTAAACTTATCTATAATAATACTATATTCTAGTAAACCGTTAATAATTATCTAGAGATATAGATAAAGAGTATTTAAGTAAACTTAGATAAGATCTTATACCTACGCGAGGAAATAAGGATAGTATAAGGAATATTAAGAATAGTTTAGGACTAGTAAATAACTAGTAGTATTAAGCTAAGAAAGTTTAGAGCTAAAATTATTATATTAATAAAGGATCTTTAGAGAGCTAATATAGCGGTTAACCACCTAAGATAAAGAAGGAATGTATATTAAGTAGAGAGTATTATGCTTATAGGCGAATTAGAGGAACTTAGGAGGCAGGGTATTATCTAAGGTTGCTTAATAGATAAAAATTATAACTCTAATAATAAGCGTCCTATATAGTAGCGCTAGGACCTAGTAAAATGCTTAGGGGCTAATATACTAGTTATAGAGTATATAATAAAGATATAAGATATCTCTATTTTTAGTAGAGATAAAGATAGAGATAGCTATAACTAATAGAGAATATTAATTATATTAAAGATTTAGAATAATCTAATATACTTTACTAATAAATAGCGGATTATTAATTATATTAGGGAGTTAGTCTTAAGCATAGCCTTTAATATTATTAAGAGTTAATATAACTCCTATAAGGCCTACCCTTATAAATACTACTATAAAATAATTATAGACCTAGATAATATATTTATAGTATACAACCTTACTAGCTAATCCTTTATAAAAGTTACTAGCTTTAAAATAAAGATGGGTTATAATAATTTAGGAAAGATCTTTAAAAAATATTATAGATACTTTTTAAGCTATATTAACCCCCTCTAAATAGAGGACCGTTATAAAATTAAGTTACTTAAGCTTAACTTAATAAGGAGACTAAACTTATATATATTAAGACTAGCTTTATCCTTAAAGAGCTTTAGTAACTTCTATACTAACTTAAAGATAATCAACCTTAACTTATATATAAGTGATAAGAGAGAAGTTAAGACTAAGCCCTAACCGCGTATAAGTAAAGCTAATTATATAATAGGTATACCATCCTAGTTAAGCTTAAAGAATTAGAGGAGGGACAGTGTATTATTAATAATAAAGGAGATAACTAGGGTGACTGTAAAAAAACTAGAAAAACCTTTTATACTACTATATATTAATTTATAATTATATAAAGAAGGCCGTTATTTTAAGTGTCTATCTACTATTTATAGGGCGAACAACTTAGACGCTCTATATAAGAATTCTTTATAGCCTATAGCTAAAGATATAGCAGCTTAGCTATCTATAGTGGATATTAAGTAGGATAGTAATAAGATAATAACTAGAATAGAGGAGTTTAATAATACTAGATCTAAGTTAGAAAACTAGTTATCTCTAATAAAGTTGTAACTAGAGATAACCTTATATATAATAGAATTAAAGAATTAGAAAGTCCCTGCTTTATAATAATTATATACTCCCTTATTAGAATAAATATCAATTTGTTATACCTAGCGTTAAGATAAGAAAGATAGCTAGACTTTAAAGTATATGTTATAATAATAAGAGGTAAGATAATAGTATATATAATAATAGACTCAGAAGCCTTGATAATAGTATTTATTAATTTAAAGTTTATTAGATAGTATAAGTTAGAAGTACTTATATTATTAAGTAAAATCTATTTAGTCTTAATAGATAAGGGTCTAGTACCGGACATTATATATATAGTCTATATATACTTTAGACTAGGCAATTATAATAAAGACCTTTAAGGACTTATAATATTACTAGATAAGTTTAATATTATCCTTAGGATATTATAGTTAGAATAATATAACCTATATATAGACTAGGCCAAAAGGATAATGTTTCTAAGATTAAATTACTATAAAGTAGAATACCTAACCTATAGATAGCTAATTACTATAATAAGCTATTCTAAGACAAGAAAAAAAGATAATTATCTTAAATTTTAGGAGGTAGATATTATAAAAGTTAGTATATATATCTTTATTAGAATAGTAAAGAGAGATAGGAATTAGGTTCTATCTATATAGTTAGAAGATTTTAAGACGCTTAATATTATAGACCCTATATACGCTAGTATAAACTATAGCAGCGTAAAAATAACTATAGATATAGTAATAATCTCACCTAATAATTATAATAAGTTTTTTAGTAAGCTATATAAGAAACCTATAAATTTAGATAACCTTAAAAGTTAGATCCTAAGCTACTATTACAACTTTATAGATATCTAAAATCTAGTAAAAGCGAATAAGCTTCCTCCCTACTAAAAGATAGATTATACTATTAATATTAAGAAAAACGCAATGCTACCTATAAAGTATATATATAGAATATCACGCGATTAAGCGAAGATTATTAAGAAGTATATTAATAATATATTTAATAAGGGGTATATTAGACTTAGTAACTCCCTATATATAGCACTAGTCTTGATAGTAAAGAAACTAAATAGTAGGCTACAGGTATACGTAAATTATAAAGTACTTAATATATTAATAGTCCAGAACCGTAACGCACCGCTATTAATTAGGGAGATATTAGCTAGGCTATATAAGGTAAGGTAGTATAGTAAATTTAATATTATTACTATATTTAACGAAATTAGAATAAAGGAGGGCTATAAAGAAAAAATAGCTTTTCTTACCTAATATAGCTTATTCAAGTACTTAGTTATACCTTTTAGGCTATATAACACCCCTAGTATATTCTAGGTATTTATAAATAAGATATTATATAACTTTTTAGATATTTTTTATACCGCGTACTTAGACGACATCCTTATATATAGCGATATAGAAGAGGAATACATAAGATATATCTAATAGATACTTAGTAAGCTTAGAGAGATAAGCTTATTCCTTAATATTAATAAGTATAATTTCTATATAAAGTTAGTAAAGTATCTTAGTATTATTATTATAATAAATAGACTATAGATAGATCCCTTTAAGTTAAAGATAATATAATAGTAGGAAGCCCTACGCTGCTTAAGAGATATCTAGTTATTTCTAGATTTTACAAACTTTTACTAATAGTTTATTAAGGGATACTCTAAGATCACAGGGCCCTTATTAAATCTAATAAAGTTAGATTAGAAAGCCTTTACTTATCCTTAGCTAGAGAACAGGCCTAAGAACTAGGTATTTATATAACTTAAAAAGATATTTATAAAGGTACTAATTCTAGTATACTTTAACCCAGATCTAGAGATATAGGTTAAGATAGATATATTAGATTATATTATAGCAACAATCCTATCTTAAAAGAATACTAAAGGGGTACTATACTTAATAGTATATCTCTCTAAGACAATATCACCCTAGGAGTATAACTATAAAATTTATAATAAAGAATTACTAGTAATAGTTTAAGTATTTAAGGAGTAGCATCTAGAACTCACTAGTACCTTTATAAAAAACCTAATTAGGATCCTTAGTAACTATAAGAACCTTAAGTATTTTATAACTATAAAATAGCTAAATAGATGATAAGCATACTAAACTAAGTTTCTCTCTAAATTTAACTTCTATATTATATATAGACTAGGAGCCTAAGGTACTAAACTAGATAGCTTAACTAAGAGAATATAAGATTTACTAATAGGCGTTAAAAATATTAGGAATAAATTTTAATACTAAATATTACTAAAACAATACTACTTAGATAAGGGGGTGGCTAATATAGCAGGCCTTATAATCTTACTATTAGATAAATTATAGTATATAGTTACTAACCTAATAATAATAATTTACGCTATAAGTAAGCAGGAACCCTCTAGCGAGGAGTTAAATAAAGAATTACTAGAAAGCTTAAGAAGACGATTAGATAGTAAAATAAATAAGGATCCACCTAATATAAACTTAGTACCTAAGACTAGGGAGTTAAATAAAGAACTAGTTAAAAGTATACTTATAAGTAATAAGGATCTATTACTCCAGATTAGGGATAGGTATATTATAGATAAACTAGCATAAATAGTAATAGCTATAAAAGAAGGAGGACACCACAAGCTACTACTAATATATAGGTACGCTAAGATCGAGCTAGAAGACTATAAGATTATAAATAGATATTTATATATTATAAAACGACTTTATATTCCTAACATCCCGGAATTAAGAATAAAGGTTGTTAAGAAACTCTATACTATAAAGCTAGTAAAGTACATAGGGTGTATAGTAACCTATAATAAGCTAAGCTTATATTACTACTAGCTAAGTATAACAGATATAGTACAGCATTATATTAGAAATTACTACACATATAAAAGGACGAAAGTATACTATAAGGTAAAGGCTAGCCTACTAAAACTACTTCCTATTTCCAACCACTATTAGAAGGATATTATAATTAACTTCATTACACCACTACCTAAGTATAGGAGATATAGCTGGGTGTATAAGTATATTATAATTATTATAAATAGACTATCTAAAAAGCGTAAGTTTACAGGTCTTAACTTATTAGAGATTAAAGCTATAGTTTAAGCATTTCTAGATTAAATCTAGAGGGAAGAAAGATACCCAGAATTAATTATATTTAATAAAGAGACTTAGTTTATTAGCTATTTCTAATAACGCCTATATTAAAGGATTAGTATAAAATTAAAGCTATCTATAGCCTTCCACCCTAAGATAGATGAGTAGATAGAAGCGATAAATATAGTGCTTAAGTAATACCTATACGTATATATTAATTATTAATAAGACAATTAGATAGACTTCCTTCTACTTACTAAATTTAAGGCTAATTTAAGTATTAATACTTTAACAAGTGTCGCCCTATTCTTAGTAATAAAGGGCTATATTTTATGTTTAGAACTAGAGCCGCCTACGCCATAGCTAGAGCAGACGCCTCCAGCAGTATTATAGGAAATAAAGGCAGCAGATAGCTTTATTAAGAAGATAAAAAATCTATAATAATATCTATATAAGGAGCTAGTATAGACTTAAGTAATATAGAAGTATTACGCGGATAAGTATAGAGAGTCTATAAAAAAATTAAAAATAGATAATAAGGTAATGTTAAATATAAAAAACATTTATACTAAAAAAAATAATAAGGGCCTGGATTATAAGAACCTAGGATTATTTATAATAAAATATATTATAAATAATACCGCTTATAAGTTAGACTTAGGCCATATATTTACTTCTATATTTCTAGTTTTCTATCCTTAGTTTTTATACTTAGTAGTTAATAATCTACTCCTAGGCTAAAATATACTACCACCGCTACCAGTAGAAGTAGATAAGAAAGAGGAGATATAGATTATAAATAAAGTCCTAGATTCTAAGATAAATAAGAGGATAAATAATCTAGTAATAGGAAAATAAGGGTATTTATTATATAAGTTTAAATATTATAGGTTTAAGGAAGAACTTGATTAGCAGGTCTATATAAATATAGTAGGCGTGCCTTTACTTATTACTAACTTCTACTATAAGAATCTAGGAAAGCCGGGCCCACATCTAATATTCTAAAAGCTATAAGAGTGGGAAGCACTATTAGCCTATATAATATATAACTTATATAATAGTAAATTATTAGAGGCAATATTATAAAGCTGAATTAAGATATAATATATATATAAAATACTAAAGTTACTAACTAACTAAGGAAGCTATACTAATACGCCTAAGATATAGAACCTAAAGTATAACTTATATAATAGTTAATAACCTAGCTACTATAAATAGGACTATTATTACTATATAATTTTAGAGCAATACTTATATAATATATAATTATTTATTTATTTAAGCGTCTTATATATAGTAAGGCAATAAGGATATAGCCGTTATAGAGGAGGGGGTAGTATTAGGGACCTAGTATAATCCAGCCATATACTAGTCCTAATTAGGCCTAGTACCTACATAGCTTTTATCTAGGAGCTGTAGGTAGCTTAGCTAGTTCTCTATAGTATAAATACTTTTCTATACTAAACACATTGCTATTTAGCAATGTTCGACTTATAATAACTATTAATTATACTAATATAGCATACTTTTCTTTATATTATATTCTCCTTTTCTTATAGGGGAATCCTAATTAATATTAAATTTTATATCTCTATAATAATAATAATACCTATATTATTATTTATTACTTAGAGTATATATAATTATACTATTATCTTTTTTCCTATCTTAATTAGTACTCTATAATATTATAGGCTAGTAGTTTATTTTAATAATATATAATTAATTACTATACTATTATTAATTAGTAAACTCTAAATTTCTATTATAGATATTAAGATATAATTTATAGTAATTTATACTAAGGCGTCTAAGATACTCTACTAGCTACGCCGCATAACGGGTCGGGTTCAACCCAACGGGTTCTAAGTTAGGTTAGGTTTAGGTCAGATTTTAAGTCAGGTTTAAAGATTTTATTAAGAACCTAATCTAAACCTAACCTAATAGCAGATTTTTAGGTTTAATCTAATTAACCTAGTTACCTATTTTAGTACGCTAATTATTATAATAAAATATATAGCATCAACATATCTATTTTATTTATTAAATTAATTATTAGCTTATACTTTCTTTATATCCCTATTTAACTAAGTCTCTAATATACTACTCCTCTTAATAGATATTATAGACTTATTCCTTTTATTTACTAGTTATTACTTATTAGTTATAGATATAGATGCTTATACTAAATAAACTCTTTTAATTTAAGATAGTTTCTTAGTTAAGCTTCTCTTACTATTCTATAGCTCTAATACCTTAATAAAGTTTAATACAGTACACATCTATAATTATTAGAAGAGAATTACTTATTTTAATTAAATTATCCTTATCTTCCTTAGCCTTACTAATATACTAATATAAAAATATATTATTTAAAGCTATCTTATGCTATTCTAACTCTAATTTAAGTTCCTCCTTAGTAATCATCTTATCTTAATATAGATTAATATAATAATATATATTAATATTCTCTATATAATTATATTAATTAATAACTATAATTACTAAGAAGGTCTTTAGCTTAAAATACTGATTCAACTTATATATATTACTAGTAATATTAAAGATCTACTTATAACTAACTCCTACTATTAATAAAGTAAGGATAAAACGCGTAATAAATACTATTCATAGTAGTTTATTCATAAGATCTCTCTATACCTCTAATATATTACCTATAGCTTCATACTCTAGAGAGGATTAAATAATAATTATTAAATTAATTATTAGAATATAATAATACTTACTAATTTTCTAATAATATTTAAACTTATCCTTAATTTACTTTATAGTTTTATAGAAAAGAGTATCTAAGTCATCTAAAATACTATATATAGTTTTTAGTATATCTATAAGTTATAAAGATAATATATTAGAATTAGTTATTAAGTAAGTATTAAAGTCTTCTTATAATATCTCCTAATATATATTAGTCTATAAGTACTTATCAGGCTTAACTACTTATAATAACTTTTAAAATATTAAATCCTTACTCTTAAGATTAAGTAATATAGCTTTACTATAAATATATTTAATAAACAATTAAGTCTATACATAGTATTTTTTTAATTTAGTAATAGTTACTTAAAGCGTCTTAAATATCTATACCTTTTAAGATATCCTTTTATATTTAAGGCATAATAAAGAGTTATTTAGATAGTTAAAGAGCTTATTATAGATTTTAAATACTTAATAAAGGGTAGATTATTAAATAGTATTAATAACTTAGATATATCTATAAAAGGGTTTTATAATATTAATTAGATATTTAACCTAGGACTACTCTTTCTAATTTAGTTTTAAAAAGTCTACCCTATACTCCTCCTAATAAACCTTAAGATCTAATTTTAACTTATAGGTATAGATAAGTATATATAATATAAAATCCTACTAGGTTTTAATATCTTAAATAAACTTTAAAATCATTAGCACATTAGGGCGGGTTTTTATAAAGAAACTATATATTAGGGTAATAGGTTTAGCCTTTTCTCTATTTACCCTTTTTATCTATAAAGTAGTAAATTATTCCTTATATAGAAAACTAGCATTAATATAGATTATAGTTTTATAAACTTATAATCAAAAAATATTAGCTTAATATAGTTATTAGATTAATTATTAGATTCTTAACCTTTATAAGTATTAATAGTACGCCGCTTATAATAACTATTAGATTAATATCTATCTACTTATCCTATATTACTTAAAGTTCTTTATTACTTAGCTTAATATAGATCTTATTAAGTAACTTACTAATAATAAGCTAAATAATATACGCAAGATATAAAAGATATTTAAAAGGCTTAGGGCTATTATTATTATCTAAGCTATACTCTTATTAAAGAGTCTTCTATATAGTCTATACTATAGTTTAATTATTTACTATATTATCTATAGTAAGAGCATTGATAATATAAATAATTCTATAAAAATTAATCTTATCCTAAAAGATAGTTATAATCTTCTTACTAATATAATAGCCCGTAATATATTAAAATATAAGGAGAACTTTATAGTACTCCTAATCTACCCTAATAAAATATATATTGATAGCTAGATAGCTCTATTTATTTTTTAATAACCAGGTATTATATAATAGGGAGATTTTAGTACTATCTCTTAAAAATTTTACTAGGAGTAATAGACGAATTTTATTATACTAGTTTAGAATATTATATTTAATAGTATTTATATTTAGTAGCTTAGCTATACTATCTAGATATTTAAAGGCTTTTTAAAGCTTAATATTTTAAATATTTTAAAGTGGTAGTTATAGGGAGATAACTATCTAAAGTATCTAATTCTCTTAGTTATTATAGGATAGGGTTTAACTATAGAGCTTTTATTTCTAAGTTTTATCCTTTATCATCTTATTACTTAAGTATTAGCTAGATATAATATAATTAGAGAAATAATCTAATAATTAATCTAATAACTAAATAAGATTTAGTGACTTATAGACTTATAATATAATAGCTAGCATTTACTATTATTAGGGTTATAATATCCTTCTATTTATATATAATTCCTACTATCTAGGTATATAGTTATTTTTAAGAGGTTAATATTTTTATATACTAGATATTTTATACTAAAGTTATATCTTTTATATATTACTATTAGGTTACCCTTAGAGATATAAGCACCTTTAAAGAAGTATAGCTATAAGATAGCTTTTTTTTCCCCCCCCTAAATAATCTTAATCTTAGTTTTACCTTTCTAGATATTATTTATCTTAAACTATTCTATACCTCGCTACTATTATAGGAAAAGGTCTTTTTTTTCATCCTTATATAAAAAGCAATCCTTCTTTAACTCTATTTTTTTCAGACCTTCTTCTAAGATAGTAGCTAAGATAGTATTTATTACTAACTAACTTAGATTTATATTAAAACTATTTTCTAATATAATAGAAGTCATAATATTTATTTAGATTTAGGTAGAAGTATTAATATATTATTAGAATTTCTATATACAGGTTAAGTATAAATATATTTATTTTATACTCTAATTAATCTAGTAATTATAATCCATCGCTATAATAGCGGGGTATTATATAGCTAATTTATTAGCTCTAAACTTAATTAAGGGTTAGACTTAGTATTTCCTATCTCTAAAATTTTCTTTTAATTTAGATTCTAACTCTTTATTACTATATCTCCTATAATTATAGATACTTAAGAGGTTATAGATACTAATATAAATAATTAATAAAATATAGATATAAATATATATATAGAAGATTAATAAAAAGGGGATATAAATATTAATAATATTATTAACTTTATAACTAGTATCTTAAAGCTAGGGGTAACTATAAGTACGCCTTCTAAATCATTAGGATGAAAGAAGGCTACTATTAAAAAGAGTCTCCCTATATTAGAAAGAAGACCTTAGAAAGCTTTTAACTTATTAATATAACTATCACCTAGAGCTTATTATAAATAGAAGAAAGAAAATAAGTTAACCTAATTTATTTTAATACCTCTTATATAGTAGTATTCTAATTAGATAGAATTAATTATATACTAGCTATAGCCCTTTAAGAGATTAAATAATATTAGAAATTTACTAATCTACTTATATTAAAGAGACTATTCTCTTATATTATCTGTAAGATTATATATATATAGATATTAAATTATAATATTTAAATATAAGTATCTGCTTTAAAAGCTCTATAAGAGGTAGTAGAGACATATCTTATTAGAGAACTAAGTAGTAAGCTTCTATAATATTTAAATTATAATTAACTATTAAAGGATCTAGTAAGCAACCTCTATATAATCTATTATAAGAGAGTAACTCTTATATAAAAGGATATGGTACTTATATAAATAATATAAAGGATAATTATTAGAGTAGGTAGAAATAAAGACTAAAATAAGTATTATTTAGTTATGCTAATTATCTAATAATTAATCTAATAACACCATAATAATTATAGCCTTATATAACTATATTTACTAAGTAACCTTTTATTCTATAGTTAACTTAGTAAAAATAAGCTTAAATTTCTTAAAATCCTATAAATACTCCTTATACTTAAATTTATTAATTATAAGAGTATATGCGCGCTTTACTTTCTAAAAGTTCTAATTAAAAACCTAGCTATATTAATAGTAGTTATAATTATTAAGCTACTAATTACTAGGCCCTAGATATTTAATCTAGCTACTATTACTAAGTAATCTCTAAGCCACTAGATTTTACTATATAGCACACTCTTTCTCTATAAAGTATTTATATAGAAGGAGCCTCTTTATATAGATAGATTTAGTCTAGTAATATTATCTATATATTAGTAAAAAGCCTTAATTATTAGATTAATTATTAGAATAGGTTTACTATCTTATTAAATATAATCTCCTTATAATTAATAAAGCGGCTAGTCTAAAAGAATATTAGTATATAAACTAAAGATATAGCTTTAGTATAAGAGTAATATATCTACTTATTAAATTTTAGAACTATATATATTATTAAGAACTCTTAATACTAATAGGTATTAATATTACACTATAGAATTCCTTTTACTTAATAGTAGCTAAAATATCTTATTTTATATAGTAATAAGATAATTACTAAGTACTAATAGGCCTAGACTTTAAGAAAACTAGTTTATCTTAAGTTATCTTATTACTCCTTAAATATGCTAATACCTAATTCTTCTATATACTTTAGAGTATTATTAATACCCCTAAACTCATCCTTATCTATATAGGTTAAGTATGCTTAGTATATAGGATTATTATCTAATTCTTATTTAATAAAGTTAATCTATAGATTATCTAGGTCTAGTAGTAACTTAGCGTTATATAACCTAAGCTTAATTATTAAATTACTATTATAGGTTATTAAATAATTTTATATAATTATATTAATATACTACCTATTAAGTATTTTACTTATTAGATTAATTATTAGATTACTAGTTAAATTTAATTATTAAATAAGTGATACTTATCTTTAATATATTATTAGTCTTTTACTATCTATAATTATCTTAGCCTTCTCTTTATTAGAGGTATTTTAATAAGCTATAGAGTCTAATATCTTTTTTTTTATAGCCAAGATTATACTAGCATTAGTAGCTTTAGCTTTAAAAAGTATTAACTTATCCCCTTATAGGCCCCTAGCTTAGTCTCTAGCCCTCTTTATATAATAATTATTTAAGAGCTTAGAAGAATTCTTTCTATATTTTCTACTTATTCCTAAATAAACTCCTAGAATATATAATTAATTTAATAGAGTAGCTATATTTACTATTATCTTATTAAATTCCCTCTACTTATTATTATTTTTGCTAGTAGCTATAATAAATAAATAATCTAATAATTAATCTAATACTTAACGTAAAAGAGTACTTACCTAAATATATATTAATTCCTACTATAGTAATATTATTTTTAATCTTTATCTTACTCTTATCTATATATATATTTTCTAATATAATATTCTAGGTATAAGTAATAAAAATAACCTAGTAATAACTAGATAATTAGTAAAATCAACTTTAAATATATTAAAAAAAGACTTTATTAATAGTCTATATAGGTACTAAAATCGTCCTAAGACTAGAATATAAAAGATAAAAAATCAGAAGTAAAAAAATTTAAATAATAGTAGACTAGTCTACTAGTATAGCACTAGTACTATTTAAGTCTATATAATTTACTTCTTACTCTATATCCTTATTTTAAATTTTAGATCTTTTTTCCTTTTATAATATATATATAAAACTTTAATCTTTACTAATATATATATTTCCTTCTATTTCTATTAGTATTTTCTAAGTTCTATGCTAATATTACTAATATATATATATTATAGCCTGTTAAGATAAGAAATAAGTAAGTTTAAAGTAAAAGTTTCTAAAAGAGCCTATATTAATCTATTTTCTTAAAGCTTATCTAGTAAAATATTAATATATACTCCTATAAGTAATTATTATATTAAGTATTAGATTATTATTATTATATTAAAAAATTAAATATCTATCTTTTTCTTATTTTATAGGTATAGTATAAATTAAGTCTATTAATTAATACTAATATAGTAGTATATCAATATGACTTTAAACACAACTTTATAGAATAATTTAGAGTTTATAGTTAAACTTATAATTAGACTTATAGATAGTCTACAATCTATTCTTATTTAATATAGTCTTTTATTTATTAAACTAATATCTCTAAGACTATATAAAAGATATAAGTAAAGAGTTATAATTTAGCAAATAACTATAAACCTAATTCTTCTATTATAACACTATATATTCTTTATAAATATAGAGTTATATAATTAGACTAAATAAAATTAGGGATCTTTAAGAGTAGTATAATCTATCTTTTAGAAACTCTAATTACTTAATTAATAATAGAGTAGACCCTAACAATTATTTATATTACTTAATAGATAAGTAAGCTAATTAACCTTAAGTAATAATCTAATAATTAATTTAATAATTAAACCTTTTTAGAGTGAAATAATAAATCCTTATATTACTCTATAATACTATAGATTTTGCTAGCGATAGGTATATAATAATATATAAATAATACTCTCTTAAATAATACTTAAAAATTAGACTATTGAACTAATTTGTCTTTATTTTAGAGTTAAGAATTAAAGGAATAGCTAATAGTATCTTAAAGATATTAATAAAAATAGGTATATTATTATTTATACTAGTTCTCTATATATAAACACTCTTTAATCTATATAATTATAGATGTAAATATAGATACATCATAAGCATAAAGACTTATATTAATAAGATTAATACTAATAATAAAGATAATATCTTTATTAACTAGCTACTTAAAAAAAAAGGTTACTATATCTATAAGGGAAGAAATTTTAGCCTTAGATTATCAATAATATTTAAGAATATACTTTAAGCTAAAAAGATTATAGATTATAAGGCTAAAAAAGTAAAGCCTAAATAACTAAAATCTAAAGTACTAAAGGCTAGCGCTTATATTAGAGTTCTTAATAAGACTAAAAGTATACCTTCTATAATAAAGGCACCCCTAAATACTAGTAAAGTACTAGTTAAAATCTTTAAAAAAACTATTAGAAAGTATTATAAAGGTAAAGAAACTATATAAAGGGTAGTAATATTTAAATCTACTCTTACTAGACCTAGCTCCGTTAAAATAAAATAGAAATTTAGAAGAAAGCTAATAATAGTCTATAGTAAGTTAATAGAATCTATAAATCTAATAATTAATCTAATAATTACTTTAGATCTTGCTCTACGCTAAATTAAGTACTACTAAAAGAAAGTTAGTCTTTTAATCCTAAAATTACCTTTTTAAAGACTAGTTAGGGAGATCACTAAAAATAAAAGTAACTTTAAAGGATATTACTAATAATTAAGTACCTTAGATACTTTTTAAGAAGCTGTTAAAAGTTTCTTAATTATAGAATTTAAAAGTATAATCTTCCCTAACCTTAATCTATAAGTAGGGTTACTAATTAGTTATTAGTAATATAGTTACTAGTAATCTATACTAAGCAGATTATTATTTAATCTAAGGATATATAGATAGCTAAAACCCTTTATAAAATAATAACTAGATAGTATAAATAAATATAAAATACCTTAAACTTTTAAAGTTAATACCTTATATAGTATATATTACAGCTATCCTTAATATAATCACTTAGACCTCTAAGAGAAAGTATAAATAATCTTAAGTATTTACTCTATCTTTAGAATTTTAATTATAACTTAATCACTATTATATATAGGCTGTACTTCTAGATTTAAATATAATAGTTAACTAAACTCTTAATAAGAGAAAGAGTTATTAGAGACATATACCTTTATTAATTTATAAGGCGAATTAGATAAGATATATTAAGTATTACTCTAATAAGCCTAAGCGTAAGATATAGAAAGCTAGATAACTTAAGAATACTAAAAATAATCTTAAGTATCTTAAAAACGTTAGTATACTAATTAAATAGTATACTAAAGTACCCTTACTATAGGTAAGAAATAGTTGCTAGATATTAATAATATATCTAGTATAATAAAATTTAATTAAGTTTCTCTTCTCTTTAATTATTAGATTAATTATTAGATTAATTATTACCCTAACTATATAAAAATAATAGACGCTAACTCTATTAAAATCCTTAATAGCTTAATTAGCGTAAACCTAAATACTACTAAGAATAACCTAACCTAATAACTTAGTAAATAACCTTTATATATTTTATTATAAGAGGGTAACTCTTATATAAAAGATTATAGAATATATAGAAATAATATAAAGGATTATTACTCTAGTAGTTAATAGTAAAGATTAAAATATATAGTACTTAATTATACTATTCTAACTATTAATCACCCTAACTATTAATATAATAATTAATATAATAATTATATTTATAGATTATAGGGCATACGCTCCTATTCTATAGTTAGCTTTATATAGGTAAGCTTAAATAACTTAAACTCCTTTAAGACCTCCTTAAATTTATCTATTATAAATAAATAAATAAGTTATGCTTTTACTAAGTCCTAATTAGTAACCTAGCTATATTAATAGTAATTATAATTATTAGGCTATTAATTACTAGACTCTAAATATTTAATCTACTTACTACTATTATCTAATTTCTAGGCTATAAGATTCCTCTATATAGCATATTCTATTATAGTAAAGTATATATATAGTAGAACTATTTTTATATAATAGATTCCTATCTAATTACATATTAGCAGAGAACTTTGATTATTAGGTTAATTATTAAATTAGATTATTATCTTATTATAGATAATATTACTATAATTAATTAACTAGCCTATCTAAAAAGTTATAAGTATAGAAGGTATATCTAGGTATAATAATAATTTATCTTATAATTAATTTTTAGAGCTATCTATATTATTAAGAATTTAGGGTGCTTATAGGTTTTTAAGTTATACTATAATAGCCCCTATATGTGGTGTTAATTAAAGTAGCTTATTTTATATAGTAGTAAGATAATTATTAATTATTAATATTTTCTAATCTATAAGAATGCTACTAGCTTAAAATTAGCCTTTTACTTTTTAAAGATCTTTACTAGGTTATTCTTTATAGATAAAGTAATTAGTCTAATAAATTAAAATTCCTCCTTATCTAAAAGAGCTTGATAGGCCTAGTAGATTAAGTCTTTTTTAAGCTCTTTCTTACTAAGGTCTATCTAGTATATAAAGAGATTAGGTAGGTTATCCTAATCTAGGCCTATCTTAACAACTAGAGAACTATTACTAGTTAAGGATAAATTAAGTACTACTATATTTATATAACGCCCTATAAGTATTTTACTTACTTATTAGATTAATTATTATATTGATTATTATATTAATTATTATATAAGTAATACTTACCTATAATATACTACTATTATTTAACTATCCCTCTCTATCTTTATCTTTTTATAATTAGATGCTTTCTAATAGACTTCTAATTCTAGTAGCTTTTTCTTTACTTAGCTTATAATAGTTGTATTAGCTACTTTAATAAGATAAAGCCTTTTCTTATTATCTTATAAAGCCTTAACCCAAGTTCTAGCTCTCTTTATATATTTATTATTAAATAGTTTAGATAGACTCTTTCTTTATTTTTTTACTATCCTTAGAATAACTCCTAGGATCCTTAAGCGTAAGCGCGCTAGTAGAGTAATTATTAGAGTTATATTATCTATAATTATATTATATATAATTTTATTAAACTTCTTCTATTTATTATGCTTATTACTAGTAGCTATAATAAATTAGTAAACTAATAATTAATCTAATAATCCAGCGTATTAGAGGATTTATTAGAAAATAAATTAATTTCTTCTATAATAATATCTTCTTCTATCTTTACCTTACTCTTACTTATATATATATTTTCTAATATAATAAAAAAGACGTAATCCTTAAAAACAAGTTAGTAATAATAAAATTATTAGTATAATAATCACTAAATATAGTAATAAAAATACCTTTTAGTAAGCTAGTTAAGACATTTTAAATATTAATAGCGAGAGAATACTTATTATAGAAGTTATAGTAAAATAAAAAAAAAATCTTAACTATAGTATTAATATATACTAGTTCAATACTAATACAACGCTAGTCTAATTTTAGTAGATATTCACCTATTTCTTATCTTATTTTTTTATATCTACTCTTTATCCTATTTTACTATTATAATAACTCTAGGAAAGACCTATATATTATTAGTATATACTACTATTCCTATTTCTACTAATAACCCTGATTTATTACCTTTATAATACTAATATATATAGGCGCTATCTTAATAACAAACTCTTAAGGTAAGGTTAATATAATTATAATTTTATAATTTCTTAAATTATCTCTTTTATTCCTTAGAACATAAATTATAATTATTATATTAATTATTATATTCCTATTTCCCATACTCTAACTAGTTTTTTTAGCTCTAATTAGAGTTTTATTTTTAAATACTAATTAATTATATAGGAAAATAAAGCTTCTTATTAAAGATAAAGTTATTAATCTAGATAATTTCATTAATCCAGACGATTCAGCTATTAATCTAGATAATTCAGCTATTAATCTAGATAATTTAGCTATTAATCTAGATAATTCAGCTATTAATCTAGATAATTCAGCTATCAATCCAGATAATTCAGCTATTAATCTAGATAATTCAGTCATTAATCTAAATAATTCAGCTATTAATCTAGATAATTCAGCTATTAATAATCCTGCTTTTAAGTTTGCTTTCTAATAAGTTATAGATAAGACTATAGAGAATAATAACATAGTAGCTAGGCATTAGTACGTTTCTTATATAATATAGTATTTAAAGTATATTAATAGTATATTTATAATTAAGTAAGAAAGGACTATAACTATTTATATAATTTAGATAATAACTATTTACTAGGATTAGATATCTTAATATAGTATATTTACTCTTAACCCCTAATAATTCTATTATAACTAACTCTATACTATTAGATATAGACGAAGGCGATATAATCTAATTTATTTAAAGGAGGACTATATTAACTCTAGTAATATTCTATACCCTAGATAAGCTAATCTAATAATTAATCTAATAATTAATTTAATAATCACTTTACTCTAGTATTTGAGTTTTGATTTAGAAAGAAGTCTATAACCCTACTAATTTTAAAGAGGATAGCTTTACTCTAATATATAGATAAGAGCTCTTCTAATATTATTTATAGATTAGTAGATAATAGTTATAATAGCATATATAATATTAGAAATATATTAAAGTCTCTAAGGACTACTCCTAACCCTTATAAGAAAACCTTTTAAACTATTTATAAAACTTTAACTACTCCTAAATCTTTAACTACTTCTAAATCTTTAACTACTCCTAAAACTTTAAATACTCCTATAACTTTAACTCTTAATATAGCTTAAGAGCTTTCTTTAAAGAGTAGCTTTTCTAATTCTAAGGAGAATAGTAATAATAATAATAAGTTAAATAACTTTAATTTTTATATTTATTTATTCTACTAACTATTTATAAGGCTCCTGAATAGTAATCTAGTTTTATAAATAGGATTAAATAACTAGTTAATAAAATTAACTCTAATAATAATAATACCTTATTTAATAATTAAGAACCTAAAATAAGGGGTAATTATATTTATAAAGGTAGAAACTAGGGTCTAAAGACTAATTCTAAATTCTTATATATACTTTAAGTAGGGAGGATTAAAGATTATATATAAATAAAGAAAGCTCTAACTATAGCTAAATTACTTTATAAGGCGCCTAAGTTATAATTATATAAGACGTCTATAAAGATTAAGGCAATATAATCTAGGTAAGGAATTAGAGGAGTAGATAAGAGAAAATATAGATATAAACCTAGTAGTAAGTATCTAATAATTAATCTAATAATTAATATAATAATTAAACTAATTATTACTATAGCGCGCGTATTAATAGAGATTAGATATTATTAGAAGAGTTTTAATTTCTTAATTCTAAAGATACCTTTCTAGTATTTAGTCTATAAAGTTTAAGAGTAAATAAATAATAGGCTTATATATTGCTAGTAAAAGTTAGTAATATTAGTATTTTAAGAAGCCTCTAAGGCTCTTCTAGTTAGAGAATTTAAGTATATTAACCCTCTCTATCTATATAAAGCTTTTAAATAACTAATAGATTAATAGTAACTAATATATTAGCTATTTATACTAAATATATAACTATTTAAAAAAAGGATATAAAATTAGTAGAATATCTATATAAAGTATTTATAGGTTAAAGTAAGAAAGACTTAAACTCTATTAAATAATAAAACTAATATATATAGGCTTTTTTAAAAGGCTTTAACCCTAAGATTATAGATAATAAGTAGTAGCTTAATATTAATATCTTAAATAGGAATCTAATTAAAAGCTCTCTTCTCTTAATTATTATATTAATTATTATATTATTTAATAACCCTATCATAAAGCTTAGCATATTAGTTAGGTTAATTAGGTTTAACTTAAAAACCTACTAAGAAAAACCCAACTTGACTTGAACCCAACGTGTTGGATTAAGTTTAGGTTAGGTTTTAAGTTAGATTAGAAAAACCCTAACTTGACTTAACCCGTTATACGGCGTACTACTAGCTAGTAATAGCTATATAAAGATACTTAGATATTATATAATTCTACTATCTAGCTTTAATAGAGAGGATAGATCTATAGTCTAAAATTACTAGAATTTACTAGCTATATAATAATATTTTAGAAAGGCTATAGCTTTTATAATAATAACTATAAATTTAAACTAGCCTAAACTTAAAGCTATAGCCTTTAATAATTAATTAGTAGCTAATTAAGTAGACCTAATAGCACGCGTCTTCTATACTAAAAAGAATATTTTAATATAAGACCTTAAAGATTAGTTTAGATAGTATCTTAGAATTATATAAACTATTAAATATTAGAAATAAGGTCTACCTTATATATATATCCTCCTCTTTCTATATTAGGATAATAACTTTCTATATTAAAGTTATATTAATAATCTAGTCTATATAGAGCTACCTAATCCTATTATAAACCTTAACAGATCTTTATAGTAAATTATCTAAGATTAAATAATATATAGCCCTTATAAGTAATAAAATCTAAAATTATTTTATATAGTATAATATCTAGATAGATCTAGATAGATCTATTCTAAAAAGTTTTTAAAAAGCTTTTAGCCTAAAATATTTATTATAGAAGATAATTACCCTTAATATTATTACTATAATAATAGTTATATCTAAATAAAAAAAGTAAAGAATTAGGATATAGTACTAGATAATTATTAAGTAGTTTTATATAATTCCTAGCTAACTTATAAATACTTGATATATATTAATATAGAGGTGTGTATATTAGTTAGGGCTATTAAGTATATATATAAGTATATATATAAAGGTGTAGACTGTATAACTTTAAAGCTTATTAATAAATATAATAAGATTATATAATATTTAAATAATTATTATATTAGTCCTTACTAAGCTATATAGAACCTATTTAAGTTCTATAATTATAATAAAGATCTACTAGTAATTTAACTAGTACTATACTTACCTAATAAGTAGTAGATATATTTTTATAAGGGTATTATTAACCTTATATAAGTTCTTAAAAAAATTAAAATAATCCTTACCTACTTTTTATATTATAATACTAAAAATACTAATAGCTGCTATCTTTTATACTATAATTTCCTAGAGTATTATGTCTACTATTATAAGAAGGGTGAATAATATTAGACACCCTAGTAAAGGGGCTATATAATTAGCTAGATATATAATTACGAACTAGTATAGGGCAAGTATTTTTACTTATATATACTACTTATAATTATATATAGGCCTACTAGTTTTAAAGCTATTTATACTATAGATATTATTTTATACCTAACCTTCTAAGTTACTTATATTGCCTTAGGGTTGCTTAATAATAATAGTAAATAGTTTTAATATTTTAATAAGTCTAAATACTTTTTTACTAGTTATGCTTTATATTCTCTATTTATTACTACCCTAATTAATAGTAATTTAAGTAAATCTTTAAAGCTTTAAGAATATTTTTATTTAGATATATATAATAATCTACTATATTATATTACTTAGGATTACCTATTAGTACTAGTTAATTTCCTAAATTTATACCTTAATTATAGGTTATTTCTAATTATTAAATAATTATAAGATTAAGGAAGAAAGCTTATAGATTATAGCTTACTTATACTAGTTTTATCTTAATTTATATATACTTACCCCCTTCTAATTATATCTAAACTATGCTATGATATAATGGAGTAAGAGTTATTATATAACTATATAGTTCTATAATTAAATATTAAGCAATATTATGCTTTTAATATAATTATTATAATTATTATAATAACTCCTTAATCTATATACTTTTTTATTTATAGTACTATAGGTACTAGTAAAACCTTTCTTTATAAGGCGTTATATTACTATTTCTAGGCTTAAGGTTATATTATTTTATATATTACTTTTATAAATATTATAGTAATATTACTATCTAGTAGTTATATATTATATTCCTATTTTAAGATCTTAATTAATTATAATAATATATCTATCTATTATATTCCTATATAGTCTAATACGGCCTAGCTAATTTACTATATGACTTTAATTATCTAAGATAAGGTATTAATATAGAATAAGAGTAACTTTACTATAATTAATACAACTCTATATAATATCTATAAGAATAATAATCTATTTAGTGGTATACTAGTAATTATAAGTAGGGACTTTATATAAATAATACTAGTAATTCCTAAGGGTAATTAAGCTATATAGGTTAATACTAGCCTTTATAGTTCTTAAATCTAGCTAAAACTTACTATACTAAAACTTAACTAGAATATATAGCTTTATACTAGATCTAATAATTAGGCGTTTATAAATTAAATTACCTATATATTCTATAATCTATCTTTATATAGGTTAATATAACTACCTTTAGAAATTACTAATCTATACTAGGATAAATGTTTTTTTATAGAATATATCTTTCTAACTATTAACCTTATACGCTCTTTATAGGTACCAGATTTCTTTAAAAGTTAAGTAATCTTATCTTTATAGAATAATATAGCAGCGCTCTTAAATATAGAGATCCTTTTACGTCTATTAGGGGATATATAGTATTTACTATCTATTAATAGTTCTTTATTAGATAGTATAATTAATAGATTAAGTATTAAGTTTTTATAATCTTTTAAGCTATCTAAATTTCCTTTTATATAGCTGTACCTAAAGGTTAGGGCCCTAATTATATTATTATAGAATCTACACCTTAATAAAGGTATATATAATAGAACTTAACTAGTTATTATATATTTATTTTAATAGTATATTAAAGGACGTATTCTTAGAGGAAAGCATAATAGTAGTTTATATTTAATTTTAAGAATTAATTTAACTAGTAAAGATAGTAACTATCCTTAGATTCTTATATATAAATAGTTTCTAGTTCAATTCTATTTTATAATAACTATTAATAAGTTATAAGGATAGTTACTATCTATTATTAGAATTAATCTACTTTTATCCTATTTTAGTTATAGTCAGCTTTATATTACACTATCCCATACTAAAGATATATAAAGACTTTCAGTTCTTTTACTAACTAGTATAAATTAGAAAATAGATAATATTATTTATCCTGAGATACTTTTAGAAAATTAAATATATATATATATAAAATATTCTTTTTATTAGAAGTTTTATTAGAAATTTTATTAGAAATTTTAGTAAGAACTTTAATAGAAATTTTAATAAAAATCTTAATAGGAATCTTAGTAATTATTTTAATAAAAATTTTAATAATAATCTTAATAGTTATTTTAGTAGATATTATAAATATATTAATAAGAATTTTAGTAAATATTTTAATAAAAATCTTAGTAGAAACTTTAATAGAAATTTTAATAGAAATTTAGGATTAAATTTTAATAATAATTTTAATAGATATTTTAATAAATATATTAATAAGAATTTTAGTAGATATTTTAATAAATATATTAATAAGAATTTTAGTAGATATTTTAATAAGTATATTAATAAGAATTTTAGTAGATATTTTAATAAGTATATTTGTTAGAACATGCCTGTAGAAGGCTTCAGCAGGCCTCTGAGGCCTACCTTCCTTTCTTTAAAAGGCACTGCTTAGCAGCAGTACTATCATACCTACTTCTTCCTAGTAGTAGAATAGATTAATTAATTAATATTCTATCTTCTAGAACGTATACCATAGTAATATTAATAAGAATTTTAGTAGATATCTTAATAAATATATTAATAAGTATTTTAGTAGATATTTTAATAAAGATCTTAATAAATATCTTAATAGAAACTTTAATAGAAATTTTAATAAAAATTTTAATAGGAATTTTAATAAAAATATTAATAAGACTTTTAATAAGATTTTTAATAAAAAAGTTATAAAGAAAATAATAATCTTTATTAAAAATTTTACTAAAAGTCTTATTAAAAGTTTTATTAAAAGATATATTAATAATTTTATCTAATAATTTATAAATATTAAAATATTTATTAGAATATTTATTAAAATATTTATATATATTTATATATATTTATATATATTTATATATATTTATTAAAGTACTTATATATAATAATAATATAATTTATATTACTTTTTTATTAATATTTCTATATAAAAATCCTAAGATTCTTATATATAAGTTTTATAAATTCTTACAGCTTATGTATTACTTTAAATTAGGTAATTAATTTTTAGTAAAGATCTTTTTATTCACTACTCTTCTTCTTATAATTATATTATAGATTTATACTATATCTTACTAATCTATACTATATTTTACTGACCTATACCTATACTTACTAGCCCGTACTAATTATTACCTTTTTATATAGACTTTATTTAACTTTCCTATTATTATTAAAATCCTCTTCAATTTTATATAGTATATATAAGTGTTTATATATCTTTACTAAGTCTATATATATTTCCTCTAGTATTGAGTATACTATAGTTTTATTAATTTAAGTAAGTATAGTATTAATCTTACACTTCTTATAGGGGGCTATATAAGTTAGTACTATTCTAAATAGAATTATAAGGAGCTATATAATTAGTACTCTTTTTAATTAGCTTATTAAGAATTTTTATAAAATTATATTAGTTAGTAAGTCTACTATAATAATCTATAAAGAATTTTTACTAACCTAGTAGGAGTATATAATATTTTATACCTTTATTTAAAGCTAGATAGTTTATATATATACTATTTCTAAAGTATAAATCTAAGTAATATATTATAAAATAGCTAAGCCCCTTCTTATAAGGCCTGCATATATTTTAGTATTTATTATAATCTTTTATATAGCTTTATAATAAGATGTCCTCTATATTATTAGGATAAGCTAGATTCTTACTAGTTAGTAAAAATTATTATAGGAGGATTAGGAATTATATAGACTATATCTATATCTTATATATCTAGATAAAGAGTTACTTTATTAACTATTTTATATATAGCTATATCTATTATCTTATATAAAACTCTATTAGCTTTTTTCACCTATATTTCTACTTTATATAGGATTATTAACTTAGGTAGTAGATTTATATAATATTCTTTATTAAAGTTTTTAGGGAGCGTGTAGTTATAGTCTTTATTAAATTTATTATTAAGCAATATTATATAGATTAGTATAGATATTTATAGAATTTTATAGGAATAAAAAGACTAGTACTATTTTATAAGATATTAATAAGTAGGAAAAAAAAGGGACTAAAGAGTATATCTATATAGAAAATAAATAGTTAGTACTAAGCTAGAATAGAGATATACTTAGTTATAATAATCTATATAATCTATATATAGTCTATACTATATTATATAATTAAATATAAAGATTTATAGAACTATATAGTCCTTATATAAATTTATAGACTTTCTATATAATTTTTATATAAATTAATTTATACGGGGTCTGTATAATTTACTAGTAGTTAGTTATAAAAAAAAGAAGATTAATTAGTTAGAAATAATTAAAAATACTAGATTCCTAGACTAGACTCTTTTTAGAAATAGTATATAAATTTATATAAGTATAGTTATATAGATTTATATAGGTTTGCATAACTTAATATGAATACTTTATTACTATATTTAGTATAAAAATTTCGCTTTGAAATGGCGACCCTCTAGTATTAATAGAGCCACTTAATAGAGAGTTATAAGGTTCTGCATGGTTTGAAAAGGTTTGATAGAGCTGAGTTTTAGTGTCTTGGTCAGATTGATTTAATTAAATGTATATGATTGGGAGCTATTTCATACCGCAGCTAAGTATGAATAATAGGATACTCAGTTGAGAACCATCACGTTATGGGTGGGTAGATATGAAGCGCTTGGCACCCTGCATCCCGAGGAGCTCCCCTTTGTTAGGCTGCCAAGCATTCCTTATGTTTTCCGCCTACCCAGTCTCTTTCACTTTTCTCAACGGCCTACCGCCACATACAAAACAGCATGGCTTCCTCTTCGGCAATCCCGCGCTTCCTACTGCCACAGCTATCATGGAAAGCGACAACCTTACGATCCGCTCCCGTAACCAATGCAACACGATGTCTCCAGCAAAGCCCCGCATCCAAAACCCCCCATCGATCCATAACATCATCCGCGACGGCATGGCAGAACCCCACGACAAAATCCTCGCTCCTCCCACCCCGCTGTCCATCCTCACTAACCGCTCGATCCCCCACTCCTTCAATTAATTTCATCAGAGGCTTCTCCGCAGCCCCAACCCTCTACCGCGACCACCACTTCGACACCCTAAAATTCGTCCAACGCCTCAAAGCCGAAGGCTTCTCCGAAGAACAATCAAAAGCCATGATGCTCGTCCTCTCAGACGTAATCGAAGAATCAATCCAAAACCTCACCCGCACCATGGTTCTAAAAGAAGGTAATCCAACCCCCCCCCCCTCCCTCTCCATCCCTCACCCCCCCAAAACATCCAAAACTAACCTCCTCCCCGCATCACAGACGCCGACCGCTCCACCTACACGCAAAAAGTCGACTTCACCAAACTCCGCTCCGAGCTCCTCGCCCTCGACTCCTCCGACACATCCATGACCCTCGCCTCCCACGAGCGCCTCTCCAACGATCTCGCAAAACTAAACTCCCGCCTGCGCGACGAGGTTAACCGCGCACAAGCGAGCGTGAGGCTGGATTTGAATTTGGAAAAGGGCAGGATTAGGGAGGAGGCGAAGGGACAGGAGATGAAGATTAAGGAGACGGAGACGCGGATTGAGCAGGAGGTGGCGGCGTTGAAGGAGAGGGTGGAGGGGGTGAAGTTTTCGACGTTGCAGTGGTTGATGTGAGTGTGATTTCCGATTTTTTGAGGGGGGGGAAGGGGGGGGAGGTGACTTTTGGCTAATGAGTTGGGGGTTTTAGGGGTGTTTGTACGGGTACGGCGGCGTTGATATTGGGTGCGTGGCGGTTGTTGATGTGAGGTATTAGCGTTGGGGGTTATCGAGTCCTAAAAGTGGCGTTGGTGGTATGGAAAGGGTTGCAACATTCGGATACACAGCGTTTCCAAGTATGGTTCTCAATTTTGGGGTGGTGGCTACCTTACAGGGTGGGTTAGATGGTGGATGAGGACGAAAGGTTTCCGCTTGATGTCAGGATTCAACAGAGAGAACGAGGACAACGCCCAAGGGACTGAAATAGCCCTTGCATTCATTGTCTGATTAGTGCATCCTCTATCTTAAGAAATGCCAAGTCTATAAGCACGCTTGCGTTCTACGCTTCATAACTTTTCATCAATCGACTTCGTAGAAAAGATAATCCCTCCCTTCTTCACCCCCCTCCACCAACCCTTCGCCTCCCCCCCGCCGTCGCCCCCACAAATCAGAGATCAAAAAGCTTCCTCAACTCGCTCATCGTCTCCTCCGGATTCTTCACACTATGTCCTATTGTCCTACTATCCTCATAAATCTCATAATCATTGCCCCCCTTATACGTCTTATCGCCAAAGAAATGAATAGTCGTATAATCAATCCCCGAAATCTCTTTTTCGTTTTTGAGATGTTGGAGGCAGTAGGTTTTGTCCCAGCCGGTGGGGAAGACGTCGAAGGAGATTTGGCCGCCTATGGAGAATCTGTTTTGGGGGAAAGGGGGAGAAGGTTAGTTGAGCTAGGTCTTGGGGGGGGAAGTGGGTAGGGGAGGGGAGGGAGATGGGGGGGGGGCATACGTGAGACCGAAGTGGGCGAATTTTTCTCGTAGTGCTTCGACGAATTTGGTGCGGATTTGGTGCTCTTTGTCGTATTGTTCGAAGGCGAGACGTTCGGGGATGCTGGCGTTACGACCGACGGGGGAGACGTTGATCATACCGTTTCTTTGGAAGTGTAGCGGGTTAGCATGGGGACGCGTGGCGGCACTGAGCGTATCCCTCCTCCTCCCCCTCGTAGGATGCTAGCTCAACAATTCTCGACATCACAGTACCAATTGAACGCAACTGCTGTGATAGAAGCGTACCTGAATTCCACAAACGTCCCTGTCTTCACAGGACACTTGATATCCGCAATATATCTCAAACAAAAATTCACCAATTCCTGATACTTCTCCTGCCCCAGCCAGCCAATGAAGCTATTGCTCGCCAACGTCTGCCCCAATCTTATAGCCGTCAAGCCATTTTCCGCGAAGCAGAAATCGAAAAGCCCCGTGACGGGGATTGAGGGTGTGCCGAGCTGTTCTTGCTGTTTGACGAGATCGGAGCCGCCTACGAAACCTATGGCGCATTTATGGCGGAGGGCGGAGAGAAGCTGTAGCATTTCGGGGGAGACGGACTGGGGATGGTTAGTTGGTATATCTTGGAAGATGGATATGGGGGTTTTGGGACATATTTACACGACGTGCGGGGGTTAGGGTGCCGTCGACGTCGAAGAGACATATTGTGTTTTTGATGGGTCGAGCTTCCAAGGGTGGGTATACGCTGGCTGCCTCTGTGTGGGCCATGGCTGTATAGCGGAAAGCAGAGTGCTGTTCAATTGTGTTTGTTGGCAAAGTTGAAGCCCCTGACACTCAACTGGAGCTCTCGAGGCGTGCGTGGGGAAGAGAGCTCTGGAGCCTAATACGGGTTGAAGCCCCTAGCCGATATTTAACCGAGAGACGGGCCGTCCGAAATAGGATATGACCAAGTACTTACTACCTATGTAGGGATTGCCAAGGTATTAGGTTTTATGGTAACATGGACTGCGATACTCGAGGCTTTGATGTCCGATGGTTTTAATTATACAGAATATCCATTACTATATGAATCTCTCCATGAGAAGATGAGATGGTATGGACTGCTATCAATCGCTATCTACATAGTAGCCAGTACCAGCTTACAGAAACCAAGAAGTATTGTTCGATCAGAAAACAAAACACCGCTTGAAGGACGCCATGGCTATGCGAAATTTGTCTATCAGGATCTCTAACCAGAGCTCATCTAGAACGTATCTCCAAAGCAACATTTCTAAGCCGCCCCAACCTCAAGCTTCTTACCTTTGACGGACTTCCACTCCATACCCGCGGATCCAAGGATAGAGAAGGCCGCCATGGCGACGGAAACATAGAAGGTATTTGCAATAGCGCCATTGTAAGCTTCCAAGACACCTGAAAGGTCGCCTGGGTCAACAGCCGTCCGCAGACTTGTCGCTCCAGTGTTGAGGATCACAGATGCGTCGATATTAGGCACGGTAGCAGCCAGATTGGTAAGCAGCTTATTTGAAAAGATGTTCTGGCCAACGGAGATGAATAAGGCGCCTCCAAGTGTTAGACAGAAATTGGTGATAGCCGTTGCTGTTGGCACATCTTTGAGGTCGCAAACCGTTTGCGCAGCAATGAGAGGCTGTTGCATTCCCATACCGATTCCAACTCCAAACAGAGCCTGATATCCTATCCACATGGAGTGTCCGGTGCCAACTTTGAAAGTCGATAGCAAACCTGCTCCTATGGCCATGATAACAGAAGAACCGATCATGAATGGAGTGTAATAGCCGAGCAGTGTAATCGATATTCCAGCGATTATAGACATTATGACCAATGAGAGGATCATGGGGAGATTCCTGATGCCAGATTCAACCGCCGAGGTCCCCTTGATCGCCTGGAACCAGATCGGTAGATAGTAGATGAAGATGAAGAACGAGCCGCCCAAGCAGAATACGAACCAGCATCCACATGCAATACTTCGTTTACGCACTATCCTCGGAGGTACTGTAGCGTTGTCCTGCTTCCATAACTGGACAGCTACGAAACCGACAGCGAGTAACGCGAATACCACGAACAGAGCGATGATCCTGCCATTACTCCAAGGGTATTTCGTTCCTCCCCATTGAAGCGCGAGTAAGAGACAAATGATGCATGGAATGAAGAAAAGCGTTCCGATTGGATCGAACTGTTTTAGACGTTCCGAGAAGCCAATCGAATTTTCAGCCTTGCGCTCTGGTGACTTGAAGAAGATCGCAATACCGGCAATTGTGATGGCTCCGATTGGCAGGTTTATGTAGAAACACCATCGCCAAGACACCTTGTCAGTGAATGCTCCGCCCATGAGTGGGCCTGCAACAGAAGCGAGACCGTACATGCCCCCGATAATTCCGGTGAATACTGGTCTCTTCACTAATGGGACAGCGTATGCGATAATGACGAGAGCTCCTGAGAATATACCAGCAGATCCAATACCTGCAACCGCGCGCCCAATGATGAGGGCGACAGAAGTAGGCGCAGCTCCGCAAACCACGGATCCGACCTCGAAGATGAATATAGCTGTTAAATAGACCCACTTGATGCTGAAGAAGGTGTACAATTTCCCAAAAAACAGCTGGAAGGCGCAAGTCGTAAGAAGGTAGGCTGAACCGTACCACCCCACATCGTCCAAGGCTTTGAAATGATCTGTGATCTTAGGAATAGCAGTTGCGATGATGGTGTTGTCCAAAGCCATCAAAAAGACCGAAAGACACAGTGAAGCTATAATTATGCCGAGTTTGGCCCCTTGTGGATATTCTGGCTCATCAGAGAGCTTTTCCAACGCTTCCGCCTCTTCGATTGGGGTCTTCTCGACGACTGCTTTTTCTCCATCCTCCTGGATTGGCTTGCTGTCGGACGAGGAGCGAGATACCTGTGTCTCTTTTTCTATCTGTGTTGCCGAGGTAGCTTCACTGGAAAGACGAGGCGCAGGCGTAGTATTGCTCTCATCTAGGTTGGTTGGGGCTGAGACGTCCGTATTGTTTGAGGGTGTGGCTTTCGATCGGGACAGGGTAGGGAACTTCATGGTGGGCGCGAGGTAAGGAGTGGGAGGCAGCTGTGGTGCCTAAGGAGCTCGGTGTTTCTTATGAGAAGACTCTCTATCAGTGGTAGTAGTACGTAAATAGAGAGTGGAAGAAGGTGATTACCGGTGCATACTGGTAATGCAATATATATACAAAGAGAAGAATGGGGAATTAGAAGGGGCGATGTAGGAAAGGAGTCAATAACAATGATATCAACCAAGGCTTGCATATTTTCTCGATTGGGAGGCGTATCCCGTTCGATGACTCGAGATGCCCTAATGCTCCACAAATCTTGCCAAGCCGGTGTTTGCAAGTGTCCGTGCCCAATCAGCGCACTGAGAACCGTTGAGATTAGTCTGTTTATAGTCAAGCGTCTTGGGCGGATGAAAAATTCTTCCGTTTCCGAGTCTCGGTTCCGTTCCCGTTGATTCTTTTGCTTTTAGTAGGGCCATCCTTTATCCTGTCCCCAGCAACTTAATCTCTATCCTATTAATGCTTACCTGTAAGATACTTGCCGAGCCGAGCAGGCATCAGCTGTATGCGCACCCCGTACTCGTAAATGGATAAGATAATAATCATGGGGTTGTTTTCATTTGCCTGCCCTCACCTGATATCGCGCGCTTGCTCTTTTTTGATTGAGGCTTACCGACTTAGAAGCTACAACAAACACGAGTGGAACCATTGCTTCAAGGCGTTAATGAACTCAGAAGTAGAATTCAATAATCAACATTAGCCACGTGCTTCATGCCACTGGAACCAGCCGCAAAGTTACCACAGTCTCGAAGGAACGAATATGTGAGATGCTGACGTCAAAGCATCACAACCTTTGGATGGTACTATTGGTGTAATATGAAATAGTCGGATGCGACCCCGCAGAGGCTGGTATAGAAATTCGTTTTCTGGTGTCCCAGGCGTCCCAGGCGTCCCATTATTTGATACTAACTCGATACGATTCGACTGCTTACCTTATCAATCCTGAAGGGAATACCAAGCGACCTACTAGACGATCGCTGAGACAAATTAACGTGCCAATAGTCATCGTTTGTAGCACCAGAGGGGTGTATTTGTCTCTTTGACTGCTTGCTCGCTGTCGGGATATACTTCAAAGATCAAGTGAAGGCAAGGTGTGTACAATCATGAAGAATGAGCACAGACTTGCTTGATCCAGAGGATGTTGCGAACTCGCAGAGACGTGATATTCAAAGCTCCACGGACGCCGGCAACGCCATTTTCCCCTGAGCCGTGGAATACAACGAATGCTTCCTGTCTTGATGGTGATTGCGGCTTAATCTTGAGTACAGAGTAAATTGGAGAGGTTTGACTTCTTCGCCAAGCCTTTACCCAGGTCCTCTAAAATCCGCGTGTTGGTGGCATTGTGCGCTGTGGGAGACTCAAAGGAAAGTCCGAATAATTATACGGTACGCCGATGTGGGGATAAATTGAACGAGTGAAGCATCAATGGTCCTATCACCTCTCTACAAGGGCGATAATGTTGCTACTAGACGGCAACCATGGGACTGTGCCAGCCGAGTGCTGGGCCACAGAGGATGACCAACGGCAGAGGAGACAAGGTTCACGGAGACTGAGACCTTTTACACTTTCAATAGCAGAGAAAATATATATAGCCATATCATGCACATCAAGTTGGAATTGTCCATGTCCAATATTGAGTATAAGTGCTCTAGGGTGGGAGATGTTAATTGTAAGCGCCCGGTGGGCCTGAACGCCAATCGCAGAATTCCCATGGCTGCAAGGTGAACGCACCGTTTTCCAGTACATGACAGCCGTTATAATGAGAAAAGTTTGCCATTTGAAGGAATGGTTGATCACAAACAAGAAGAATTGATACTTTCTGCGAATGTGAATTGAGTTACAATAGTAAGGTTGCAGCTCTGCAGACTCCCTTGCTCATGGATTAATGTGGGATTGTCAGACGGCGTTTCCAAAATTATCTTGGCTGTAGCGGTCGAAGCGATTTCGTCGGAAGATGCAACGATAGCCAATTAAGTGGTGTTCCCGACTAATCACTTTTGACGCCCGCCCGGGGCTTCATCTGCAGGGGAGATGATCGTCCAACGACCTACCTAGAAGTACCCTATCACATCGCTAAGCTTTACCTACTGTTGCCGCCCTGCTAGCAGAATGCCTCCCGCACATCCAAGCTCGACTCGAGTCATGATCTCTGCCTCAAAGTGTCCAGCTTCAATGCGAGGAAAAGAAAGATACAATAGCACGGTGCTTTCGAAGCAGGATGCTATTAATGACTTGAACCTCCGCTGAGGCACGGATATGATTTCTGTAATGGTGCCCAGAAAGAAGCCGTTCTCATGCAAGTGTGCTGACAGTGCGTTAGCTGGTGTGGTGCAGCAATCTGTATGGCTGCTAACGAACTCCCGGGCGTCTATTTCTAGCAATCTAGACTTACCTATCAGAGCCCCTCCCATAGGATTCCTGCTCATGGCCTTCGCGCCGTACTACTCATAATGGTCTCCTCCCACATCTCCCATCTCGGCCTCTTTCATCCTTGACGCTCTTGCCTAATTCCCCATTGCGATATGGTGTATATCTATATTTGTGGTCGATATATCGAGGCCCTGCTGAGCGCTTAAGCCACAAAAACCCCAACGTACCCGCCTTCGTCACTCCACCTCTTCTTTACCAGGCAGTCTCTATTTTTCTTTCGTCTTGCTCTCTGTCTCCTCTGCGACGGGTTCAGCAGCTGCTTTTGTTCGACCTTTTATACAGTGCTTGAGCTGGTTCTCATTATTCAGATTACCCCTCAACGTAAGGCTTTAGCAGTCCCACGTCAGCACCAAGATCGCTTAACATGTCGAATCCCCAGCGGACCTCTCCAGACGAAAAGATCAAGAACAACCAGGTCTTGGTGAGAGCACGAACATCATCTAGTTCCTCCTCTGGCCTGTCCATCAAAACGCCCAGGACAGCTCGTTTCGCAGAAGCAACATCAGTCAACTCACCTATCGATCCTAGTTCGACTGGGAGATCCCCATTTGCTGATCCTCCGGTCACGACCCGACACCTCATGCCTCAAGCTCAGCCCTCCGACGTAGGCTTCGGCTACATGTCGGATAATGTTGGCTCGAAGCACTCATCTTATGCCGGCGTCGAGGTTCCCCTAACCCCAAATTCACCTCTTAAAAGTGCTCTGAAGCCACCCGGAACTCCCGGCCGACTTGTTAACCCACTCAGTCCCACTTTCAGGGAAGAGGATATTCTAGAGAAGCGCGAAGAGCACACGGAAAAGCAAAATGCAAAAGACATCGTAAGCATATTACTCTAAGTACTGGTGAGCTGTTTTTAATGAGCTTCCAGAAAATAAAAACCCGCGTCCGAATGGCCAAGATGTGTCTTCGTGGAACAAACTTTAGCTGCAGTCTTATCGTCCTAGCTATGTTATCCACGACCTTCTCGATATTCAATGCTACGAAGTCAATTCCTACCAGGAGCAACCTCCCGCCTTGGGCTGCAGGCCAGAAAACATGGCCACAGATTACTCTACTCACTATCGCTTGTGTCTCGCTGGCTATGTCTCTCGTGGTTATCTACGGCTACTGGAAAGGGGGTCACAAACGTGCGGAAAAAGCTGCCATTTACTACACGTTCTTCTCAATAGCTTACTTCACATTCGCAACCGTTATGTGGATCATTGGTGCCGCAGTGTTGCATTCAAGCAAAGCGAATGGTCAAGGCAAAGACATGTGGGGATGGTCTTGCAAGTCTGGAAAACGAAAGGATCTCTTTGACTCAGAGGTCAACTACGCCTTAGTCTGCAGGCTTCAGGTTCGTGGTCTCACATAATATTCCCAAGATTTACAAATCTCCCTGTCTAACATTCTCCTAGAATTGGTCGCTTATCTGTGCTTTTATCGAGATCATTGTCGAAGTCATCACCATCTCCATTTACGCTATCGTCTTCTTTCGCTTCTATTCCAAGCGGAGGCTCGCCAAATCCATGGATCTCCGAGACAAAGCTCGTACCGATCTTTATCTGGCTCAACTCAAAGCCCAATCTGCTCCAAACACTCCTGGCATCCAAAAGACGCCTATGACTTCGACTTTCCCATCGCATTTGCACGATGACCCTCTTGATGCGGCAGAGAATGGCGAATACTACTCGGAAGGCACACAATTTGCATCGAAACACCAATCCTTCTCTCAACCTAAGCCATTCACACTGCAACCACCTCCTATCAAGATACACGCGGCTAGTCCTACAATGTCACAACGGGGATTCGAGCCAGCACCAAAGCCACAGATACAGGACCATGTCCCGGCAGCGCCGGGCGAGCAGACCTACGACGCTGTGCCAATTCCAGGCGCGTACTCGAGCCCACTAAGCAGTCCAGGTTTTGGATCTGCACAACCAGGGCAAGCATACACCACAGAGGGACGGGTAGAAAGCCCACCAACGAGTCCGAGACTCGCACCTGCAAATTATCGATAGGACTGTTATGAATGGGCTTGGAAGGAGTATAGGATCTCCGGGAATTTAACAATTTTATTATACCATTTTCTGTTACATAGTTAGGCTGGTGTGAGGTCACTGATCTAGTCTATCTATATAATCTAGCATCTAGATATGTAACTCCACCATATAAATTCAATTCATTACCAAACAAACAAATGATCATTGCGCAAAACTTGAGCATGCAACATGTCTTGATGCCTAACGTTGAGAGATAAGGTACCTTAAGCTACGCACGGATTACCTAGTCTCGAGAAAGCATCATACGCCCGCAACGTGCATCCTGCCGGAGAAACTTCAACCCATCTGTATATACAATCCAAACCTCCTCCATATGTCATTGCGAACCATTATAGCAAATAAAAAGGTGCCCATTTTCCTCTCAGGATTAATTGTCCATAGGAATCAGCAATATCTCGTCTATAAAGCCTCTCCTCTAACCCTCCGCCAAAACTACTCATCTCGGCCGAACCCCAACCAACAGCAGCTGAAAGTGTGGCCTTTCATATTGATTTTCCTTGCTGGGACAGGAGCCTACGTGTCTATGGTCAAAGCCCGTGCAAAGGAACCCCCAAGAGCCCGTGGCCCTTCCATAACTCCTAAGTAGCCACAACCCAACGTTTAGCCATGGCACCGGCCTCCCCTCGCCTCTCTGCCCCTCCGAAGTCTACGCCAACATTCTCACCTGATCAAACCTCTGTCATCTTCGTCCTTGGTGGCCCTGGTGCTGGCAAGGGGACCCAATGCGCCAAGTTAGTACGGGATTACGGCTTCACACATCTTTCGGCAGGAGATCTGCTGCGAGCAGAGCAAGACAGGGAAGGCAGTGAATTTGGGGACATGATTAAGGAGTATATTAAGGATGGAAAGATTGTACCTATGGAGGTTACGGTCCAGTTGTTGGAGAATGCTATTATGGACAAGGACGAGGGAAGGGGCCGATTCTTGATCGATGGTACGTGGACACTCTTGTCCCAGGTATTGCCTACAGGCGGAATAGAAACAAAGACTCGGTGACAAGGTTGGTATGGCTCATTGCTTTGCAGGGTTTCCCCGCAAAATGGACCAAGCTGTTCGCTTCGAGGAAGCCGTCTGCCCCTCGAAATTCACACTCTTCTTCGATTGCCCTGAGGACGTGATGGCAGAGCGTTTGATCAAGCGGGGGAAGACCAGTGGACGGACGGATGATAATGCTGAGAGCATTAGGAAGCGGTTCAAGACGTTCGTTGAGACCAGTATGCCTGTCGTGGAGTACTTTGAGAAGCAGGGTAAGGTTGTGAAGATAAAGGCTGTGAAGAGCCCAGACGAGATATACGAGGATGTGCAAAAAGCGATGGCGCAGCGAGGGATCGAGCAGTCGGCGAAGTGAAGCAGACTACTTCACGCTGCTTTCAGGGGCGTCTACGGAGCTGGCATAGGTGTTTGCGTTTGATTCCTCCTAGAATAAAGCGCATACATACGGACTAATTAGAGGGAATCGCTATAGAAGGTTTGCTAGTTGATCAAATTCCATTCTAGGTTTTGGTATTGAAAGCTGACAAATCCTACTCGCTCGTGAAGCCTCTTTTTGCTGGCTGGCTGTTTCATCCGCGAAACAGAAGTCAATATCAACCGTTTCCCCTTGGATGTCAAGCCCCCTTCGATATGACTCTGACCCAGGACCAAAGAGTGAATACGCGAAATCGATCAGTAGCCAAAATCTGCCGTCTTCTTGCCACCGTGATGCGATGAGGTTTCTCCAACAAGCGAGCCTTCTTGAGCAAGATCCCTATTGTCATACTCCATGTTGAGGTCTTGAGACAATACGAAGTCTTACTATTGACCTGTTGCCACTTGACATGGTCGAAATTACCATCATTCACTCCCTAGCCTATTGTTGCTCCGCGAAAGTGACGCGAAGCTATTGTTGAGCTTACTTACCCACTCATCAACACTCACCGATGACCACCCGCCTCCCTCTATCTTCATTCCCAGCTATCTTGGATTCCCACGTAATACCTCTCCACCTCAATTCCTCCTTGAGCAGTTCCCTCGTGTACCTTGATTACAATACATGCATCTGCAAAGCTCGAATAGCCAGCATTAGACGACGACATCGAGATCAACAATTTCTGGTTTCAGGCAAACCTGATCAATTCTACGGTTTTCGTCTTCCCTCATTCTCGGTACTGGCCTTTCTGCACCACAACTTGAACGTCGAGACTCTCCGGCCAACTGTCTGGTACTAGTTCCGGGAGTACTTGATTATCTGTGGCATCTCGACTATTTTCTCATTACTTGAAAGCTCAACCACACCTCCCAAACGTCCGGATTTGTCTCTGCCTTGTTCATTTCACGCGATTTTCTATCAATACCTCGGGACGTCCCATTGCCCATCCAAATTTGTACTTCGATCGCTCTTGCTATGGCCAAAAATGGAAAGCAAACCCGCGGTGGCGAGAAAAAGAGTATGGTCGGTAAGAAGAACGAAATCGAGAAGCTTATTGAAGCAAGCAAGAATACCTCCTCGGCCAGTGGGAGCAAACAAGTCCGGAGAGCCATTCTGTGTTTTCCAACGCCGCAAGCTAACATTTTCACGCAGACCGCACAGAAAGGCAAAGACTGGCACCCTCAGTCTCGTCAGCGAACTCAGGGATACCAAATCCCTCGCATCCCATCGCCGAAGAAGATAATTCCTGGTCTACCCGAGCCCCCGTATCTCATCTTGGATCAACGTTCACCTGGATCACCACTAAGGCCTCTCGTCCGTCTACCTTGTGAGTCGGAGACTCCTCGGGCACTACGGTATGAGCGTGATGGTATCTTTCGTTTCCTAGACCTACCTGGGGAGATCAGGAACCAGATATATGACCTAGCCATTGTCAAAGACGAATATCAGGTTGTATGGGTCAACGATAACCACAAAAGCAAGAGCCTTACATACCGCCACCCGCGTCCAATCATGAACACGAAACCTGTGCTCCCTAAGGATGCTGCTCAACGTCGTCGAGCGCTGGACATCAAAAACAAACCTAAAGCGGTCAGACAGCGTCTGCCTAGCAATTACTATGGACCAATCCCTACGACTCTTCTTCTTATAAACAAGCAAATGCACGACGAAGCTGCATCGGTCTTCTATGCAAAATCTACTTTCCATTTCCACTCCCTGGGCGCACTACGCCACTTTCTTGATCAACTCACCCCAGTGGCTATGAAATCCATCACGAGCCTTGCCCTCAAATACCAGGCCTACGGTAACCCGCAGTTCACTGACAACAAGATCTGGAAAGCGAAACATGACCGCCTCTGGGATGATCTTTGCTGGCGTGTTGCGGACGAATGCTCCCTTAAGAATCTTCTGCTCGACCTCACACTTAACGTAGCACCTACCACCTTCTGCTCCTTAGATGAAGCCGAGTTCGAAGGCATCGGTGCGGCATGGATTAGACCCCTTTGGGCCTTCCAAGACATCAATCTCCAGCGCTGTTGGGCTCGGCTTCGTTGTCCTTCCAAGGAGGATTCGGTACTCGAAGTCGAGAGTTGGAAGCTCAGAAAAGACATCCTTGGTGATGCATGGGACGAGGAGGCAGAGTCGGGGCGGGATGCTTACGGTTACTCAAAATCAAGGAAGAGTGGAGAATTGGTCCAGGGCCCAAATCCTCTGGTGCTCAGCATCAATACTAAAGCACTCACACAACAGCGACCTCGACAGTCTGACGAGCGAAGTGACGCATGGAAACGTTATAATGGAGCAAAAAAGTCTCCCGTCGGCTCTTTCTTCCTCCAAACAAGCGTGCCTGCATGGGGAGACCATAGGCCTTGATATCATACACTCCCGTTTTCGGCCTTTCGACGAACACGCTCTGAGACGTCTAGACAAGTATTCCACTAGCATTCTCCAGACCTGGCGTGCAGAAGATAAAGGACGAAATAGTGTGGCGGGATAATTTTCTGGAAATGGTTCCTACTCTCTTCGATTATGCATGCATGTCTAGATCACCTAAAGGGAGCAAACACAATGATGGTCCGTCTTTCTTTTTACGGATACTCTTCATGGTCTTCGAGCCGGCAACCAGTCATAATTCATCCCGAATGCTTATGGGAGATCAGGGATTGTGTTACCACAGGTTGGTCACACGAAGGGATACTAGGTTGGCCATTTGGACAGGTGGTGAACTCTAAATCATAAAACAACAAAAAAAGTGTCTGGACAGTACATCCTGCTGGAGTTGTGCGATTGATTCTTGGTTCATTGGTTGGTTGGTCAGTCAGGGATTGGTTGGTCGGCCCAGGGCCGAACTTTTCATCAAGCTTCCTCCTCATGTCATCTTCAACATGAGGGAGTAAGCGAGCGAGTATCTCATGCATAAGTTAGCTCAGCATCCTTACTATTTGGCATACACCATAGATTCCTATTATCATTGTAGATTGAGAATCAAAAATCTTGTCATTACCATCCATGCCTTGCCCAAATCACTGAAAACAATAAAAATACCCTCATGCTGCGGTGGAATAAATGTCCCCTCTTGACCTATCATGAAACAATCCTCGCCAAACACCAATAAAAGTAATTGGTGTGTAAAGGCGAGTTCCTCATACAAGAATCCTCACCCAAAACCGCCATACAAAACCACCATACAAACCCCCCAGCTTTGCATGGACTCACTCTTCAATTAGACACACAAGAGGACCTCAAGCTTAAACCCCCTCGCTACCTTACCGTAGCTGGTAAAGCCCACTCGCTGCTAATCAATGAATGAGTAAAAGTCGCGCATATATTTCACTCAGCAAAAGTCCATCGTCCCCTACCTTCCCCCTTCTATCCATCCTGTCACATCTCTAATCCCCTGTTTCCTATACCACCACATCTTCTAATCCCCTATTCCCATTACTACCTCATTGCCATTACTACCCCCCTCCCAACCTCCCTAAAGACAGGATAAGACTTTTCCTATTCCTTAGTGCATAGAGAGGTTGCTAAGGCTAAGGTAGCATTTTCCTTCTTTTGTAAGATTATCTTATCAACCAGCAAGTCGAATTGAAGCTTTGTTAGGTGCTTACTGCATGCACTACCTTGTAGGTATACATTTTATCACACTTTAGCGTTAGGTTGCAAGGAGGAAAGATGATGTTTATCTAGTCATGGGATTCTTATTTATCTATGATGGTATTTCCTGGATGAATATGACTCGATCTTAAACCGAGTTGCTTGCAACACAATGGACTTTTGGGAGGACGACTTTAGTGACACCAAAAAGAAGCCATTTCTGGCACGCTTTTTTCTTCTTCTTCTACTCTGTCCATGATCAATCACACTGTCTCATTTCTATCTTACATTGCGCCACCATAGCCATTACACATTGATGCCAAAGCGCCCAAAACCGCACTCCTTGGCTCTCTCCACACGCTTCATACCTGCAGTCATCTCTTTGAAAGGGTTGGGTATCTGGAAAGTAGAAAATGAAAACTCTCTGGGTATAGGGGTATCCTCTGTTTTGGGTAAAAGGGAAAAGAAAGGAATACAGAGAAGGGAAAAAAAAGACAGAGATAAGAAGCATAAGAAAGCTATGATGCAACACCAAAACACCATTCATGCCAATGTTCATGCCCGCCTCCTTCCAAAGTCGTTTTGAACTGATGCAAGCTTTTATATGCCGCCACCCCCCTCCGAAATCGTAGACGTAGGTCTCAATTGAGCCGCCAGCGCACCAATACTGGGCACACCACTCAGGCTCTCTTTTCTCCGCTCATGCGGCGCTTTTATGATCCCATTGGTTCCAACGATGAGCCCGCCAGTCTGAACACGATCCTGAATCATGCCGTCAAGAATCTTAGTCATTTCATCTATACTCTTTCTCTTCATCGCTTTTTCCTTTTCTTTCTCCTTATGTGGAGAGAGAAGTTGGACTGGGCTGACTGTTGAGGAGAAGCCGTGGCCGCTGCCGGAGCTACCAGCACTGTCTTTGCTATCTTTGCTATCTTTGCTTTGATGCAGGCTTTCCCGGCGCTTTTCGAGGGGTGTTGCTGGCTCTGATGCCAGGTCTGCAATGTCGCGGTGCCGGGCGGCAGATTGTAACGCCTTGACCATGCGATCCTTGTCGTCGAGTTGAGCACGCAGCTCCGCGATTTCGGCATCCCTTTCTTTAAGGAGATCGGCAACGTGCGGTTCCACTTCGAGGGAGTTGGTCTTTTTCGGCGCATTCGGCTGCTGAGAGAGTAGCGAGGTCCTAGATTGACTGGACCTTCGAGCTTGTAGAAGTCTCTGTTCCAGGGTTGAGATGTATCTATTCTTATCTGCCAGATCAGCTTGGAGAGCACGAATACGTGCTTTTGATGTCGCATTGCCATCTCCATATTCGCCTCCTGAATCTTCCTCGTGGTCCTGCGAGGAAACGGGTGACTGCTGCGTATTCTCTAAGCCAGGTATGGTAACGGTAGAGCCAACTGAGACCGTGCGGGCTTGTGATGCTGTAGGACCGCCAAGAGTGGAATGGCTTGCCGAAGAACGCAAAGACCGGAGAGTCCTTGCAGATGATTCGCTCTTATGAGATATCGACAGTGTCGGATGTATACTTAACGAAGACATCTTGCCACTGTTGTTGACCCCAGAAGATTTCGAGGATAGGATAAGGCGGTTTAGATGCTCAATGCGGTCGTTCAAAGCTGTCCTAGCGAGTTGCATCTCGAGCATTTGCTCTTCCCGCCGCTGCTCAGCTTCCTTTTCGAATTTTCTCTCCTCCTCATCGAGCGGAATCTCATCACCTTTCCCAAGGGGTTTTTCTTCGTGAGACTTCTTCTGATTGTCAAGCTCATTCCGCAAGCTTTGTATCTCCATCCTATACCGCTCAAGGAGTACTCGACTGCCAGCATCTGTGCCACTGCCAAGTGCCTCCTCGGCCTTCTTTGCATGGCTGACAATGTTATTCTTTGCCCTGGCTGCAAATTTGAGCGTGTTGAGTGTCTCTCCAGTATGACCATTGGCGGCAGCCACGCTGCCCTGAGAACCTAATTGAATGGTACAGAGGATACTGACTAACGAATTACCGGACAAAGCTGGCTGCAACAGTCGAGTAAGTTTACTGTCTCTGTATGGCAAATGCTTTCCATCCTTGTCTGTTGGATTGCCGGCGCTATCTTTTTCACCGGACAGTCGTGCAATGACGGTCCCCAATGTGAGTAAGCTTTTATTGATGTGAGCACCCTCTGTTCGCCTCTCCTTATTTTCTGCGGCCCTTTCTGAGCCGGCCAAGTCAATCATGCTGAGAGTGGAGACCCGGACACCTCCAGGAACAAGAGGGGCTCGTTTATCACTTTGTCCCTTCCCCCGGAATGGCCGTTCTCGGCTCTCGACGACTATTTGCACTACCGCGTGGCTCCGCGAACTCTGAGCGTTGAATTGTGTGCTTCTTGTTCGCCGGGATTGATCACCTCTAGCGATCACTCGAAGCAGCTGGGTTGGGCTCTGCACGATTTCCTCTTGTAGCGGGCTTGCAAAGACTCCTCGCTTTGGATCCTCACGTAATTTAATCTCCTCTTGCTGCGCAGCCCCTGGCCCAGTACCACCCTCCGTTGGCGGTCTCAAAAGATCATGGATCTTCTCGTTATAGATCTCCAGATAGCTGACTCGTAACAGGAACTCTCGGTGGGGCGTCTCTCGGATGAAGGAAAAGATGTCAGTAATAGCTAGTGGTATCACACCGGGAGAGGTTGCAGTTCCTTGCATGGAGAAAGTTTTGCCAGTGCCCGTCATACCATAGGCGAAGACTGTCCCATGGTAACCTTCCATAACTCGACGCACAAGCCGTTTCGCACAAGCATCGTAGACTTTATGATTTTGATCGTATGGTGCGAAAACGTTGTCTGCAGCGATGTTGTATTAGCGATCAGAACTCGAAATTGACTTGCGTACTTAGCGGGGAACTTTAGCATACCATAGTAATAGTCACCTCCTTCTCTTCCTCTATAAGCTACTAGTGACTGCCTACTATCCACGAGCCAGTCCTTGCCAGACGTCCTGTCTCCGCCCGCATCTGGCCGTACTCGCACACTGACAAGAACATTGCCCTTGCCCTCCTTTTCCGTCCTCCCAGATTCCCTTCTGTTACCTCTCTCTTCAATGTGTACTTCATCACGACCCCGCTTCTCTTCTGTGTCCTCAAACGTGGTTGCTGAGGTGGAGTATGATTCTTGAGCGGAAGAGCTTCGACTATGAGGTGGTGACCGAGGGCTCATTATATCGTTTGATGATTTAATGCCTTGTTCAGTCAAAACGGCTTTGCCTTCGCCACTCCCATTCAGCAAACTAGGCGTGGAGGCTGTGCTGTATGTTCGACTGAGCATGTCCGCCGAAACCCTTGTTTTAGGCTTTTTGACCCCCAAACTACCCCGCCGCGCCTCTGCATTCTCGTTACCCCGCGATGGAGAAGACGACGCTGTGGAATACTTGCTCTCAATGCCTATTTTCCGGACCTTGGGAGGCTGAGGGAAGTTGGCGATACTGACTGACCGCCGTACTTCTTTGTCGGCCAGAGGGTCACCGCCTTGGCCTGTGGTCAAGGTGGTTGATGTGGAGCGGAGTGTAGGTATGTCGGGGCTTGATGTGGAATGAATGGTACTTAGAGTGGGGGGTTTTATTATCTTTGAGGGTGTCCTTAGGCCGAGCTTTGGAGATGTTGCTGTAGTTGGAGCTGCAGATGGAGTTGTAGTCGGAGTTGTCGTTGAAGGTATACGTAGTTTGGACACCGGTAGTTGAGGCAGCGCAGAAGTTGGTGGGGGAAGAGCAGGTTGGGTAACATTGTTTGCCATGATGTCGGTGGTGGTGGTAGGTATTGCTCAGGTGGTGAACACGCTATTGAGAGGCCGCGAGAACGTGAAGAGTAAGGTCGGGATGAATTAATTCATTAGTGGTAACGCTTTCCCTTTGGAATGGACAAGAGAGTGAGGGAGCTGCCGACCAATCGCGACTTCCAGTAACCCAGTAAGCTAAGAAGCAATTGAAGTGATCCAACCATCCAAAAGATCGAGAATTCAGGAACAGCAGCAGGAAAAAGACCAGTTCTCGTCTGCTGTATTCTTGGTCGTAAGGTTCTCACTTGTTCAAGTCAAGTTCTGTGGCTTGGACCTCCGTTTCTGGTATAGATAGACCTGCGCCAGCGCTTTGTATCCCTACTCTTACTTCCAATTGGCGCTCGATGGTATTTCCATTCGGCTTCACTTTCCGTGAATTTTTATGGCTAGAGCGTGTTTTTGGACCGATAGGCGCAGGCAAGAGACGACAGGATGTTGAGGCCGTAAGAGCAGAGGTGGGCGAAGATTTACTATTCAAGAGTCCAGTTCGGGCCCCGCAAATGTTTCAGGTCTTGGTATGTGTGAAGGGGCTCGAGTTTGCTGTTGGGCAGTCCTGCAGTTTTCTAGAGCAGGTTGCTGCATGCACTGAAGAATATTTCAGTCGTTTTGATGAATCGGGAAAGAGGTTTACTTGGTAAGCAGGTTAGGACAAGTGGTGAAGAATCCTTGGACCCACGGTTCTACATAAACTTCTACCAGTTCAACTTACTGAAAGGCTCGAGGGGGTTGACTACCAACTAGCATCCTGACCTAGAATCTACGACAAGGGTTGGACTGGATCGTCCGAGGGGGCTTCCTAGGGCCCGTCTAGGCGAGCATTTAGAAGGTCCAAAGCACCCTATAGCACCCTATGGATGATTGAGCTAGGCCCTTGGTTCCGCCTATTCATCATGACCCTCTTCATTCCTATCCATTCCTATCACACACTGCAGGAAAAGGGGCTTCATTTATTCGCTACTGACCTGCATAGAGGCTCACACATCACACCAACAAAACGTCACCAATTCCACTTCTGGGGAAATGAAAGTCCAGCCTCAGATGGCCCACCCTCCAAGACACGGCATACAAAGTTTTTCACCAATGACCACTCGGTCTACTGCGGACTTGGAGTTTCTGCGAATAGTTATACGGTCGTTAGGGTACTGAAGTACTGCAATCGCCGACACCATATCCATCTCCGATGAAACAGCGAGCTACTTTGGTAGGACGTCAAAACGGATAGAAGTGGTGCCTGCAGTAGTAGTGCTCTTGGTCCCGAAGATCGCTGCCCTTTCCATCGCTTCTAAGGAAAGCTTCCCTTTCGCCTCGCTTGAGCTCAGCTTACTTTAGCCTATCGCGGTCCTATTATAGAGGACCCCGGTTCAGATAGGATCATTGAAGAAGCTTTGCTGGTGAAGCTTCAACGTGACATCAACGACATGCATTTCCAACGTGGAACCCATGGATTTCCTTAACCTGTCCCACGGGGGCGTTCTCGGATGTAGTCAGCACCAAGCGAGCAATCTCCGGTGGAACACCGGTACCTTGGGACATCCCACTCATGGCCCCCAATGATATCCACGAAGTGATGTGCAAGGCTCCGCGCCACAGCTGATTTCCAAAACAACCTAGGTCACAAGTAACGGCAGTTGGTTAAGCTTTGAGAAGCTTCTTGTGCTTCTGTTCACTCGTCACTTCGCAGCACCAAAGTTGAGTTTCCGCGCAACCTTGTCGCTCCGGCCATCTTCAATCTCTCCTCCCCTCCTCTTCAAATCATCACCCATCTTTTCCAAGCCACCGCCCTTCTTCGGCAAATCCTCCTTTGCTGTGGGCTGCGGCTCAGTCGTCCACCATTTGTGCTCAAGCATCTGACGTGCTGTGCAGCGCTTCCGAGGATCCAAGGCTAGCATAGACATTAACAAGTCCACTCCCACAGGTCCAGCTGTGCCAAACCTAGATAGATAGAAGTCCTTCCCACGTATAGGGACTGTTGTAGCCTTGTCGAACTTGACGTAGCCATCCAATTTGGAGATCCCTGGCCAATTGTCTTCGGTTGGGGTGCCAATCGCATTGCAGATCAACTCCAGTTGATGCAAATCAGTGTTCCCTGGCAGAAAAGGCACTCTTAAGATGAGCTCAGCAAACACTGTGCCCATCGACCAGACATCAACAGCCCCAGAGTAGTATCTGGCGCCAAACAGCAGTTCTGGGGGGCGATACCATCGAGTTATAACCTGAAAAGTCATAGGCCGATATGGATCCGCAAACGATCTAGCAAGACCAAAATCCGCAAGCTTGACCTCTCCATCTGCGGCAATGAGCAAATTGTTCGGCTTGATATCTCGATGCAGCACAAAATTCTCGTGACAGAACCACACCGCTCGCCCTAGCATTCCCATCCAGGCCTTCACTTCAGCAGTTCCGTAGCGTATACCTTCGCTGTCTTTGATGAGTATTTCTAAATCCCCCAAGGGTAGGAATTCAAGGACTAGATTAAGATTTTGATTCTTCGAGGAGAAAACAGCGTGCAATGCAATGATATTAGGATGTGAAAGTTCTTGGAGATATTTGACTTCTCGAATTGCATCCATGGAGAGGCCATCTCGGTACTCCGTGTTAACTTTGATCTTCTTGATGGCGACTAGAGATGAGGGGTCGGCTTTTAAATGACCCAAGTAGACGATGGCGTAAGTTCCCTCGCCGAGCTTTTTGTCCTTGACATATTTGTCTTTGGTCTCTTGGTTCAACCTCTCTGCGAGTTCCTGACCGCCTGTTTCGGCTTCAGGAGGAGCCTCGTTCTGAGAGGTCGAGTTCGTTCGAACAGCCAAGGACTTTGCTTTGGTGGCAGTGACCTTGATATTAGATGCAGTCTCATATGTGATCACTGGCGAAAACACCATGACTCTGATTACAGAGATTTAACACTACTGCTTAGGTCCAGCCAGTTTGCCCTCAGCTCGTGTTATCAGTGATGAGGACTGTATAGAAAGTCAGAGAGGTTGCCATGACTCTGGGCTTTTATGTTCGATTTCGCGCTAACCATAGGGCTGCAGAATCCGTCCAAAAAAATAATGCACCTGTTCACCAAACTCTCTCGACTTACATCACACCACTCCCACCACCGCAATGATCGTCCGAAATCCACTAATCCACTCCCTCCCATCCCCCAATACTGTCTTCCGAAGCATCACCATCTGCACCCGCTGCCTCCACGCGCGCACCTCCACCACTCCTTCCCCAATCCCCTCACCCACACCCTTCGTCCCCGACCCCCCCACCTTCCTCACCCTCATCGGCCGCAACCTCTCCCAACACGCCGCCAAAATTCCCAACTGGCCCTCCCTCTTCTCCCTCACCTCGGGCCAGCTACGAGACCTCGGCGTCGAACCAGCGCGCACAAGACGCTACCTCCTATGGTGGAGAGACAGATTTCGGAAGGGGATGTATGGCGTAGGCGGGGATTTCCAATACGTAAGAGATGGGGAGGCGAGGATTAAAGTCGTTGAAATACCTGTATTGAATGCTGAGATTGGGGGCACGAACACGACGCCGTCCTCGGGGGGCTTGGTGCGGATGAAGAAAATGGTTGTGAATACGCCGCCGGCAGCAGCAGAGGAGGAGAAGGAGGTAGGGAAGCAACAGCAATTGGAAATGGATAAGTTGAAGCCGGTAGAAGGGATGAAAGTGGTGGGTGCGAGGACGATTGTGGGGCCGTTTGTTAAAGCTGTGAAGGGGAGTAGGGGCGGAGAGGCTGTCGTGAGGGTGCAGGAGGGGATGTGGGAGGTTAGGAGGGGGATTAAGGTTGATGGAGGGGAGAGGAGGAAGTTGCAGGTTAGGAGGAAGAGGCTGCTGGAGGAGAGGAAGACGAGTAGGAAATAGAGGGTGGGGGGAGATATATTCTGTAAAACAAAGTTATTGTGGCGCGTTCTTGTAGGTGAATCATGGAGCTGGGTGATTGATTGATTGCCAACATACATATCAAATTCACTATATTCGAGTGTAAATACTTGAGCTCCTATAAATATATCCGAGACGTTTATGCACACACACACACATGCTTCGCTATATCCAGGGCCGATAACATTATATTCAAGAAAAAGTGAAAAAGGTTATGAGACCCAGATATATCACCCCTCTCACCGGCCATATTCCAGACTCGGCACGATAACAGGTCCGTACTTAGTCACACCCACAGCTCCCAACCCCGTTCCATCCGTCTGCACCATAAAATCCACCGCTAAGCTCAGCTTCCCAGCGCCCGTTCCATGCATATTAGTTTGACCAAAGCTTCCAGTCACGACTTCCGGATCGTAAGCAACAATAGCCACGTAATTGCGCCTGCCCATGAGCTTTCGCATGTCCCTCTGTCTCCCGTCTGGCTCGTTGGTGAAGATCTCCATCATGTCTTCCTTGGTGTCGCTAGGGGCGTTGTTGGAGCGGTGGCCGTTGGGTGGGACATATAGTGGTTTTTGGGAGGAGTGGAGCATCCTGAGGACATATGAGGGGGGCGGTGTATTGACGACAGAGGCAGAGATCAATTGATACATCGTTTTATGGTCAGAAGGCCTGGATGGGTCGTGCACGAGGCCAGCGCCACAACAGTCGACTGCACCGCTTAAGAAGGTCATGCGAATGGCCTTCTGCTTAGCTATGTCTTGTAGGATGCGAATGAGGTAGGTACGCTCGAGATCCTTGGATGCATTTAGCGTAAGAGACGAAATCAGGGTAACGAGGGTATACCTTTGACTCGTGAGTCCATTGATCGCGAAGCTCGTCTAACATGTCGATGTCGCCAAATGGACTTAATATACCGCCCATGAGGCCAGATTTGCCGACAGCTTTCTTCACGGAGTCAAAGCCGGAACCAACCACACCTTTGGCCCCTACGACGCCAGCTACTGAACTAGTCACTTTACCAAGTACATTGTACGCCCCAGTCACAGCCTTTTTTCCTGTGGCAACTGTGTGGGCAATTTGCTCGGCTGCTTCCAGTCTTGGATAGATCAGAGGTACCGCGATCATCCAGATGCAATGCTGTACACAAGTTGGTAGCAGAGCGACTTTCGGAAAAAGCCCTTGATATGTTGGCCCAGCCATCACTTGATGCGGGTTCCTTTCTGAACGACAGTCAGGACCAACCACGACCACCGCCGGACCCAGATACTTCACAAAGTGCCAGCCGGTACCTGTGATGGTGAAGATGTCCGTGTCGGTGCTTACATTGCGAAGAATCTCGAGCGTGGTGTGATGCTGGAAAAGCAAATACATTTCTATACCCACGCGGCCTATATTCTTGAACATATTAGAAAACTGCATGTACTCAGGGTATGAACCGAAGCCGTCAAATCTAGAAGGTGAAACCGTCAGTATGTAATTTATGAGGATGGTGGAGGCGTAAAGGACTTACATATCATGATCATCGATCTGCAGAATATGTGGTATCTGTGCAAAAGCCTCTCGCAAATACGGTTGATCAAAGTGACTAGTATAGTAATGGAAATATGCATGCGAAACATCTTCCTCGTGTTGGGCGGTCCACGGAGCATTCTTCCTGTTCTCTTTGCCGCTCATTGCAAGCCATTGCTTTAAGAGAGGGATCTCTTTCCATATCCTATCGGCGTATATCTGATCACCAAGACCAAGTTGGGTATGAAACCCACCACATTCCACGTGTTTCTGCATGATGTCCTTCCACAAATAGCCAATTCCCCCAACCTTTGCCCGCTCGTTAGCATTAACGTTGAGAGCAAAGTCATTCCCTGACGTAGCAATGAACCGCCAGCTGGTTTCGGTTTTGCCGGCAACCAAGAACTCATACCGTGTGCAGCCCAGATGAGAGGTAATTGCGTACGTCCATTTTGCACCAGTATGTTCCTCCATTTGTAGATCGATGTCGTACCGATAAAAAGTCCACCGCTGGTGCACAGAGATAGGACTAGCCTTTAATTGACGTGGGTTCGGAGAGAGATCTACACTTTTGTGTATGTGTATTGTTGGAGGCTGAGGAGCATCTGTAACAAGCAATATTGAACCCAGCCATATGCCCCTTTCCAGGTCCATGTTAGTGTATCTCAGATAAGGCCCAAAGTAAACTCCATTCGTTGGCACTATCTTGTACATCTCCACCCCAGCGCTTGGCGGTGGACCGGTAAAACCTGCCACGGTAGGAGTGGATGACTGCATGCTCATAAAGCTATCTTGGTAGCCAGGGGTGGATGGCGCAAAGCCAGGAGATGCCAATGGTTTGCCGCCGAATGCACTGAGCCCAGGAGATGCTAATGGATTCCCAAAGTTCACACTGCCAGTAGGAGATAGAGGTTCGTTGAGATTCAGCGGAGTAGGTCCTTTTGGGAACTCCCATTGTGTGGATTGAGTTGGCAAATGAATATAATAGTATTGACCAGAGTTGGGGTCGAGATGGGCAATCCAACCCTCTGGGAGGGGCGGTGGGGAAGAAGGGCCCAGACCAGCCAGCGCCGGAGAACTTTTCACAGGCTGCGGTGATGGCTGCGTGGCGGCTTGAACTGGTGGCTGCGTTATCGAGGTCTGAGCCGCTGTATCATGTGCAAATGCTGGATGGCCTGCATTCGCTGACTCTGCGGGAGAGGACATCGCAGCTACCGCCCCAGCTACAGCTCCACCCGCTACACCCGCAGCTGCCGTCGTCGATGATGCAGCTGGCTGGTTTCGTTTTTCGGGGGGATAACTTTGGGTTCCAGTGGCTGAGGAGCCGGCGGGTGAGTATGCTGGAGGAGGGGACGAGGTAACGTGCATTCTTTGGAAATCTTGCTCCAGTGCTGTCGGCGAGTGCGTTCGGCCCGAAGGGGAGGTTATTTGGGCTTGAACTTGTGGTGTGGGTGCTTGTACGGGAGTTGAGCCAGACGCCTGGCTTGGCCCTTGATATACTGTAGGAGGTCCGTGTGGCTGGGTCCCAGGCTCTTCTGTTGGTGTCCAGCGTCTCCGCGTAGGATCAGGTTGCTGCCCACTTGCCGACTGCTGCGGTCTCACAGGCTGGGGATATTGAGCGGCTCTGTGCGCTGCCGCCGCGTTCTGGGCTTGCAAGCTTGTCAAAGTTGATGTACCAGCAATACCTGCCGCTGCATATCGCGCTTCGATGCCTCCCCCAGGTAGTTCTCCAGGTGCCACGATAGGAGTCTCGGGAGGGGGAGGCGAGCCTCGTTGGGCTTTTGTAGTTGACGTGGAAGCTGTCGAGCTCAGTCTGTTTACTCCGCCGGGGACTGGTACATGTAAAGCGCCCGGAAGGTTAGCGTCAGAAGCCTCTCCCGGTGGTGGCCAGTACTGCTGATAGTATTCTGGGTATGGGGCCGCCTCCGTTCGAGAAGGCACTCGATTGTCTGCGGCGGCTGTTACACCAGGCCTTTGTGGAGCTCTTTGAAAAAGGCCTTCCTTATCGGGGGCCTCAGGTCCTGGCGAGTCCGGCAAAGGCTTAGGCAAGTTACCCCTTCTCTCCGCCAGTTTCGAGCTCGACTGGCCCAACGAATTGTCTCGCCCATCTCGAGGTCGTAGCGCAGATGGGTACTCATGCACGCCGGCCCTTGCTGGGGGCTCTGTCGAGCCTGCGCGTGGAGGTGAGGAAGGATACGCTGGCGAGGCTCTACCGTGCTCGTCTGTAGCTTTTCTAGCATTCGTGGGACGCTGTTGGGTTCGTTGACGATCATCGGGATACGGTAATGGAGCCGGTGAGCTGGATGCGCCAGGAGGAAGGGGGAAAGCAGTAGGTTGCGGAGGTCCGGTCCGCTGCTTGTCAGGTTCTGGAGAGCGTGAATCTCGCTTGTATATCCTCAGTGGTTCGATGGTAGGCGAATCGCCGTTTGATGGCCGGTCAAGAAACATCTCGTCCTTGCCATGACGCACGCCGCCGGAGCTCATACTTAAGTATGAGGGCCGCAGAAACGGTCAGTCTAGTTGGTGAAGATATTAATAGCTTTCCTGAATATCCACGTTAAATTAGGGTTAGGTTCGTGGGTTGCTTCGCGCAAAACACGACGTGGGTGTGATTCACCAGCGGCAGATGAAGAGAAGTCGTTCATTCATTCGTCGAGTTCATCACATTCTGATTATGTACCTGGTAAAGAACGTAGAGCTGGTCGCAGGGACGGGCCAAGGTACCCGTAGCCGCCCACTTATCGTTAATTTATTCATTGGTGTGTCGACGGGGCTGCAGGGTGGCAGGGTGTCACTTCGACGCTGTAAGCGCCGAGCAGCTTCAGCCAATGGCATAACTCCAGAGCTTCTCCTTGCCATTACCGCTCACACGAAAAGTACTGTGGATCTACTAGTACGCGTGTGCAGAAGCACTTGCAATAGTTCTCATAGCTAGACGAAAGGCCAACATGGGGAAATGGGGAAATCCAAAACGGAAATTGTTGCAATGACTAAGTAATAAGCAGGTCCCTAGCCAATAATATCCATACAAGCAGTATTACAATATGTTGATGCCTGAAGCCCAAACCAAACAATGCACACTTCATAACATCGTCCAAGAGCTTGTAAGTCAATGCGGTCCTTCGTAACGTATGTAAACGCCCCCTAAACGTCGTATGAGAACAATAATGTACAAGACCGCGCGACGTATGTCCCATATCATTTGCCTGAAGTTGATCCATTCTCCGCCTCAGAGCCAGGGAGCGGGTTGACACGGAGGTTCGGTCTCTTCTGGTGGACCCATCTGATGAAGTATCCAACATCTTTAACGACAGCAGAAGGTACACCCAACTTCTGAGCCCACATCGGCAACCAGCCCTTTGCATCACTTGCCGTAGCCATTGTCCATTCGATATTCCGATCAGGCAGCATGCGGCAAGCCTCAATGCTCGTGTAAACGCTAGGAGATTGTCAATATACGCACACTTATGTTAAGTCAACTATCAAGACCTACCCAAGAACCACTTTCTGTCGTTTCAGCGAGCTATTTCCCTCCTTTAGGTTCCTCTTATTGGAATAGAATGCCGCGGCCAAATTCCTTATATCGATTGGGATCTGAACGACGACAAAGGCATGCTTCCCTCTTTTTGCGGTCAGAACAAGCACTGGGAAGACCCTATTCGAGAGTAGAGCGGGGAGCTTGTGACACATCTCGTATACTAAGAGTCGATTCGTTAGCTGAATGATGGTTACGAGTGATCACAAAATTAGAAAATTGAGAGTCATGGATTGCAGGTACACTGTGCGGCTGGCATGTACAATTCATCTATAGGAGGAAAGTAAAGTGAGAGCCTACTTACCACTCATATTGAGCTCTCTGTAATTGTCAATACCTGGCCCATGACCAATGGCAGCTTCAATTTGCTCGGACCAATCCAGAACTTTGTATGAGTCAAATACGTCTGGGGTGTAGTCTCGTTCGTGTTCCGAATGATTGTATCGCAGGCCATAATCGAATTCGTCAAGGTCCGCAGTCCCCTCTTGGCTATGATTCGCGTGACGACTTCTTCTTGCGAACCACGCCTCTCCTGGCTTTTCTGCGCCATCCGCTGACCAATTGCGAGGAATGCTCGAATTGATCCAGGGGATTGCTTTGATTTCGGCAGGAGGAACCATCCGCTTCAAGAGTTGGACTTTGGCTACCGAAGGCTCCGATCTCTTCAGTCCACCATCTTTGAATGTAGCAGGCAAGGTGTCATCCACGAATATCGCGGCCTGATCAAGGATGTCTTCCATGAAAGAGATGAGGTTGGGACGTTCGCGGGCATCAACTTTGCCAGTTTGTGAGGGACTGCTACTGGCGCTCTCGCGATTGGAACTAGGATTTTGCAGCAAGGAATCGAGAGCTGGATGGGCGGGTAATTCGTTGATGTGTAACGGCAATAAACGCACAAGGTTGCCTAACGGTGCCATATTAAGGGTATCAAACACTGATGTTGACTGCGAGTAAGACGTAGAAAGAGATTGGTTGGCAGAGTGTATGGGTAAGCAGAGCAAGCAGCGAAAGATAGTAATACAGAATGGATCAAGAATATATGTTCGAGCTGCAGCGAATGTGGTTCTGATGATGTGGAGTAGAAGAATGAATTGAGGAATTGGTAAGGTTTATAGGTGGATAGATTGATGATGCGTTATGGGAAGCTACGGCTCGGCCAGCTGCAGGAAAGCTTGTTGCTCTAGGACCCGAGCTCTGAATTTTAATAGGAAGGAACCAACCACATGGCTATAGATAAGTTTTGTATCGCTGCTTGGAATTCCTACTATCCAAGAAGCAACTGATTACGGAAGGCTATTTATACATAGAGCATCTTAAACAATGACATGCTCATTGCTAGTGATAATACCTGTAGGTGCTTATCAGTCCACAATCACAAACTCTTTTGTGACACCCATCGCAAATTCATCTTTCCATTCCTCCCATATCCTCTGCAGTTCCTTTACATATAGTTCGTGCAATTCAGTGATATAAGCCTCGGATGGCTTGTTCGCTTGTTCCACCTTGATCGGTTTTCCGACGACTATGTTCAGTGGTCGCCGATAAGGCATAACACCGACGTCATAATTGAAGACCCCTCGGGCATGAAATAGAGGTACAGTCCATCCCAGAAGTTTCTTGACAAGAAGCTGGATTTTATGGATGATTGGATATTCCTCCACTTCCACCTGGTCATATAATGCGTTTTCACCAAACGCGAGGACGGGCACTAGGTCAGCTCCACTACGGATCGCAAGCTTGACGAAACCTTTGCGTCGTGCAAGGACCAGACGCAGCGAAGACGGCTTTGCTTCTAGAGATTCTCGAGCCCCACCCACGACTATCGTAATAGCGCGGCCCATTCCTTCTCCGTTGGCGCCACCTTTGGAGAGGATGTTCTCACATGACTCACGTGATACGGACTGCAGGCCTAATGCGAGAATATATTCGCGATACAGTGGCATTCGAAAATTGGAGTCGAGTGTAAGCAAGGTGTTTTTAATTCCAGGAAAAAGCTGAGAAAAGCCAAGTGCTTCCGTAGCGAAGGCGGCAAAAGCGCCATGGGAGATAATTCCATGTGGATGATAGCCAAAAATGTACTTTCGGGTTGGTGGGAGAACCGCTGATCTGTGCAGGCGGGCAGGGAAGTAGGAGGCGAAAAGAGACCAGATGGGTAGTGAGCGAAGGAAGTCAGATCGATACCTCAGGGTACCTGAATAGCCGGCATTGGAAAAGAGGACGTAGATGAGGTAGGGTACGAGTAGAGGCCAGAAGAGAGGAACTGCACAGAGCAGGAAGAAGATGCCGAGAAGTGAGGCAACGCTGAGAGTATGGGCGAGGACCGCAAGGGTCTGGAGACGTCTCTTCAAAGGGACCGACAGAGGGGCAAAGTGGATACTGGATAGATCAATTAATTAGTAAGGATGCTTCAGCAGTCTGAATATGGCCATACCGGCTTTTTTCCCAGCGTGCGCCAGCCTTCCGGCCACTGACAAGTTCACTGTTTCGTCTTGCAACCAATGGCTTGCCTCTCTTACTATCCCATCCAGGCGTGATGCTGACAAGATGTTCCCCATCCTTATCCTCGAATCTCTCTACCACCACATGAGGTTCTTTGTTATCCTTGGAGAAGCCGTTGACCCGCAACGACCCTGTCTTCTTGTGCATGTTTCGTTGTGGCTTCCGAGGAGCATCATCTTCCCCTTGGCCAGCATATAGTGCTTGGAAGGTGTTATCTTGGTTCGCGTCCGGGCTCATATTCTCTACCGCCGCATCGGCGTAAGACTTGGGTAGTAGATGATGCTCTTGACGTTCTGTTGACAATAACTCAGGGTCGAGCGTAGCCGCCATTGCCAGTGCCAGAATACTAAATTCTTGCTGAAATGGCGATATCAGACTGTTGTTAAAAGACCTCCTAACCGGGATAAAGCTCTTCCGAGCTCTGTAGGACGGACTCGTGTCATATCTGGGCGCTTCAAACAGTGAAGCAGAGAAGGTCCACGGCTGTGCACGGTACTGTAGATCATTCTTGGCGCAGTGACGCACCTGCAACGACTAGCTGGGTGGGTATGGCTTATGCGACCCAGGTAATGTCCATACTTTGCAAATTTCATTCAGAGTCATATGCCTATGATACTTGCAAGTTACCAGCATTCCTCTTGGGTAGATAATCAGGATTCTTGAACGCCTGGTCAGACCTAAGTTTACCTTCTTTAAAACCCGGCGAGCCACGTCCACGAGGAGAAACTTACTTACTGAATATCCCGTACGTGAACATCCGTGGGCGTTTTGCACTCTCTTGGAACGGTGAATGTGCAGATGTTAGAGCAATGAAGAGGGTGGCGCTCTGATCAAACCGCATTTGTTTGTGCAGAGCGTAAACCGACTTGCATGAGCGAATTCGCATTGGGGCCTGATTTTTGTATCGGAATGTCCTCGACGGATTGGCGGGCACATTAATTCACCTCTGCTTCTGACTGCTGATTGCCTCCGGCCGCAGTGTACGCTATATGCATCACTAGCAATATGCCTCTTAACTTTTCGGCTGCGCACTCATCTCGTATAACAAAGCGGACTAATCGTAGAAATCCCTTCCCAAAGCGCTCCTTGTCTTCGCCCTTCACGGATTTAAAACAGCGGAAGCCTGTCCGACGCTCTCTATCTAAGCCGGAAGTTATCGACGGCGGCGACGACAGCGATGATATATTTGGAGATAGTCTTGAAGACCTTGGAATCGTCAAGACTCTAGCGACTGACCTCTCCTTACGGGATGTAGCCCAGGCAATACAGTATATCCGGTCTCATATGTTCGATGCAATTCCAGAAAGCGGAGGCTTCAACAGCACCAGGATAGCGGAAATACTAAACTTTAGAAGATCTTTGCCTCCTACTGTCACCGTGTCTCACGTTCATGCCCTAATTGATTCACCAACCAAAACCGAACGTGAGATCGCAGAATTGGCCAAGGCAGGAACGGTTAAGAAAATTGTTATACCTGGGCGAGGCACAGCAGGGTCGAGCATTGGGGAGGGTCTGGTATTGTTCAAAGACATAGAAAGACTGGTTAATGATGCAAAGGAGCTCAATCAAGGTCTCAGTGGTAAGGTTCATCCTTCCGGCAAATTAGCTATCTGAATAGGATCATTGAACGAGTCACTAGCTAGGTTCTTGGAACACATTGGTAGTAGACCCACTGCGCAGGTTGTTTCGCTAGACGATTTTTCTGGACCAGAGATCACCAAATTGATGCGTGCAGGGTTTTTGACGTCCTCTACTCCGCACACCGCATCCGCAAGCTTCTGCAATCTCCCGGACTCTGCGTCTCGGGGGACTGCAACTTCTATCTCGAGTGTGTCGAGAGCTGCATCCGGGTCTATGGCTGCTATAGGCGGAGAGGATGCCATATACGGTGCCGGAGGAAGAGGAGGCTTGCGTCGAAGCAGCTCCCAATTCCAATCCGAGCAAGATGGTGAGGATACCGTTGGTGAAGGCCAAAACCTCAGGGTGTCGTTACCAGGCACAGGCCCATATTTGAAACTATTGACTGCAGCTCGTTCGCATCTCGTATCTCTCGTCATGAAGTTCAAATATCGCGAGCTTCCTCTGTATCTCCTACTTGAACGCTGGAATGGCGGTGTATCTGCGGATGATCCTGCAGCAAAGGCGAAAAAGTACAGAGGCGAATTCTCGGGTATTTTGCTAAACCGAACCCGCAAGTGGAAACAATTCTATGGCCTTTCCTTCGACTGGGTACTTGCAGAGTGCTTGGGCGCAGGTTTAATCGAAGTCTTTGAGACTGGTAGTGTTGGTCGAGCTATTAGGATTCCGTGATCTGAGCGTGCTCAGCAAAAAGGAGGCCAGATTTACGGCCCTACCATTGCTACATAGATTTTATAACGCATTTTACGCATGGCTGCTATAAGATCTGAAGCGCATTACTCCTATGTTACACCATCTATCGTCACTCCCATCCTTAGATCTGCGCGAAGCACCGACGGTGCCTTGCGATACATCACCGGTGACAGCATGTCTCTTTATATTAAATGAACGGCTCTCTGGTGACGCAAAATAGTTATAGCAAACATTCCACCCGTTCCACCCTATCAATGTATGTGATCAAGGGCGGTTGGAACGACGCTGTCGGAAAGCGATGTGAAGCATGTCCGTGCCATAGTCTGTACTTAGCAAGGATCGAGACTGTTTACGAGATGTTAGTGCCTGATCGAAAAAGCTTTCGTTCTGTGAAAGCTAAGGGTTCTATTATCGTCGCGAGAGCAGCGCTCAGGCCTTACATATGTAAGCCACGGAAAGACTGATTATATCGCTAATCGCATTAGTTGGAGCAGTCTAACACACGGCGCAGCAAATCTTATAAGATCGAGCGATTTGAGCATATCAGCTGTATGATATAGCGCATAATGCGGCATGAGAGACTAACACAAAAGACCCTGGCGAGTGCCATGGATACTACGCACCCCTAGAACGAGTCATCCGTTGTCCATGCATCGGTCATGCAATACTTTACTAATGATTGCCCTAAAAACACCAAATGAGTCTCATCGACGATAAGGCAACGAATCTAAGTGGCAAACGAAGAGCACGGGCTTAAAAGCCAGTGGTGACGTAGAATACCTAGACTCTATGCAAGTGTGGGTCGACTCGGTAAGTCTTCATTCATGCGACAGGTTACATGTACAAGTAGAATGCATTGTTGCCATATGCGTCAATGATACGACTCAGCGAACAAGCACCCACCAAGACCAAGCGAGAGATCAAACGCCAAAGATCCTTTCCCAAAAGTAAATGCAAAGGAGATACAGGGAACGTGGCATTCATATCAACATGGCCGTTGAAGGTGTATGGTTTAAAGTTTGCGGTGGACTTGCCCAGTATGGCCTTCAAATCCCGAAAGGCCCTCATTTTTCTGAACACAGTGGCCAATGAAAACCAAGAGAAGAGCTCCCCGGCTGTCACGGAAATCGCCTTTCACAGCAACCGGGTTATCTGGCTGCGGTCAATAGGTCTGAAGGATCGCTCATCGTCGCGTTCAAGGGTCCAAATCAGGTGGAGCCAGTTAAAAGATCCAGACTCGTAAAGACCGTTGTAGTTCTATTTACGGAATACTTTGATAGGCGTAGTGTGCGAGATCATCCCCAGATTTCCCCTTCTCAGCCACATGGGTGCCGATCCTGCTTTTTCCCTGCATTTCCCTGGAGTGCGGTTTTAGGGACTTGGAGTTGTTTCGGTCTAGTTACCCGCCTAGCGTTGTCCCGGGAGCGTGGGATGGTGGCTGTGCAGGCATGTCCCTACCTTCTCCGCGCTTTTCTCGTGGCCTTTGACACTTTAATCCCACTCTGTGAGCCGTATCCATCGTCATGGGAAGTGCAATACTATGCGTGAATTCGCTTACCTTCGGACAACTGCCTGGCAGCGTAATGAAAGGTGGCAAAGAAGGTGCCTCGGCCGACCCGTCCTGCTGGTATGTATTCATGACATAAGCCATCGACAAAAACTTTCCCATCAACTTTACCATAGTCCATAGTCGGAACAATTGAATATCCTCGCATTCTGCTTGAACGGTCCGGATCTTTGTGGCAAATTTGTTTACGGAAAACTACGGTACATCGAGAACAAACAAGCGTGGCAGTGTACATGCCGGGTAAGACTTTCCGCTCCTCAGTGGAACTGCGGAGGCCTGTCCGGACTAGAAGTAGCAAGTTTTCGTAAAGTCCAGAACCAGGACTTCTATATTCAGCTGAACAGCGTAAGCGGCCTTTACAACAAGAGTAGAGAATGCAAAAGTGGGGGAACTAGAAGTAGCCAGCCGTTACGAAGGCTGAGGACAACATTTTTCAATGTCAAAAGTAAGACGTTCAGCTAAAGATTTGATGTACACCTACACATCGTATAGAATTGGGATGTCGGGAGCAAACGTGGCCCGCCGTAGCTCGACATTTGGGCTTCCCGAACACGACGATTAGGCTCGGAAAGCCACCCAAGCGAGAGTGTGGCGTTCTGAGAAGAAGGATTCCAAAGATCTGCACCGTTCCTTGGTATCCAGTGTTGATAGCTGAGCGACCCACTAATAAGCCCTTGCAGTACCTTACACACCGTAAGGTATAAACACCGACACGCTAGAAGCTTCGAGATGTCGCTAACGCATGGACATCTATACCTATCCAACTGTCTTTTTCCGGTCTTAGAGAATCGAATTTTCGAGGTACCTAAGGTATGTATGGAAAAACCTTGGCGCTTAGCATCGGGCTAACTATATCACGCCTAACGGGGAGTATGTCATCCGGCAGATCTTTTACCGCGCCAACCCCGGTGACTTCAGAACGGCGTCACTCTGAAAATTCTGCAGGCTCATAAACAGTCCTAATTGGGTCATTCCCAACCACTATAATCAGAAATATCGATCATGTGACATTGTCATAGTGGTTGATCTACAAATTTTCAACGGCTTTTCGATAGAGCAGATGCTCTTGCTATTTAAGTACGCCCCCTGGCCTTTCAAGCACGGGAATCTCTCGAAGATCACTTCTCATCGATCGTAGAAATTCTTTTATTAGTTTCTGCCACAAGACATTCCTGGCCAATTGGTCCAGTAAGCAAACTCTACTGGACGGAACGGGAGCATTTATCACTACGATAAACGTCTTCAAGCCTTTCAATGATCCGTGCTCCTATGCGCAAAGGCGGCCTCAGACTAACGCATCCATGCCTAAGTTGACACTCGGGGCAATTGACCTTCTGTAACAGCAGGCCAATCACTACGAGCAGAGACCATAGGGCGTAAATGCGACCGCAACACGAAGAAATGGTCTACTTGGACCAGTAGGGGAAACCCAGGTTGTTCCAGGAAGATAGATGCAAGACAGAGGGTTAAGCGGAGCTGTCTCCGGGACACTAGACACAGACTTTTTCCAGAGTACCTAAGAGAAGACTATTGCATTAGGGTCTCTGTCCGTCGAGATTGCGTTGATCCACGCGACTGTACTCTAGATTTAAATCTTGCAGGAGGATGGTCTGCACGTAAGCACAGAATCTCGGTTTGAGTTATTGAAGCAAATGGACAATATTCCGAAAGGAGGTAGTAAAGGCAGTGGAGATGAGCGAATGCCGGATTTGGGGGTCGAGTGGCTGACGGAGGCTACTGAGGCTCAGACTACTCAGACTAACCAGTTAACTCTCCGTTTAGCTGACCCTCAGACGCCCCCTGTAAATCTGCAAATCCCATCGAGACTCGGTGGGTCCGTGGCGGGTCCCATGCTTGGTCCCATGCTTGGTATAAAATGGCAAAATTGGCTTAGGAAAGGGCTTGTGAAGCTTCCCCAAGTTCTAGACCCTGAAAGCCTTGGAAGCCTTGGAAGGTTGGAAGGTTACCTACCTTAGACAGTCACAAACGTCCTAACGTCCTGTGGCTGGACTCGGCCCATTCTGAATTGCCGCCCAGATTTGCACGGCTGCACGGTGCCCCATACTCTTCCCATTTGCTCATTATTATTGTTGTCTCTAGAGTAGGTCAAACAGTCGTCATCATGCGCTTGGCTGCTAGAAGACACGATCACCACCCCAAGGAAGTCATTATATTCTATCTTCTTCCCTTGACCACAATGACTCCTCCATCCTTTAGTACAATTATAATTCCCAAGGCTCGTAGGCCACGTTCAATCGGTACCATTTCCACCACCAGGTTTCGTGCATGCCCAAATACCTGGTTTCAACAACGCCCGGGAGATCCACACCACCCTCTCAGCTCCCTTATAGCTGCATGCACGATCAGAACAGCCTAATCCCAATACGCCGGGCTTTAATGACCCATAGGCAATCTTGCACAGCCAATCGATAATCGCTGTTGCCAATTCGCCACACCTATTCGAAATCATAGTTACGTGCCCACAAGACACTAACCCCCGTGCTGTCAGAAATTGTACTTCTCTCCCAATCCTGCATAGCGTCTATCTGCTGGAAGCAGGCCGTGACGTTGATCTATTCCTGTCACTATCAAAGCCTCTTCTTGACCGTTTTGCTGTATCTCCCTCTCCATTCGTCTGCTAAACTTAACCTACACGTCAAACCTTCCCGGTGCCTTTCCCCAAACTGCGTTTCATTCACCTTTCCTCACCGGTTGGGTATGGCTTGGGAGGATACTCTTCGCTTATTTACACCCGTTGCCACCAGTGTCTGCTACAAGAGGACAAGCCGCTGAACATCCCACTCCGCATTCAGATCAATCCTTTCCAATTCTCGAATCAGGATCTTGTCTAAAGCTTCAAGATAATTAAGGCGGCCTTGTAAGTCTCCGATCCTTGCCACGGTTAGACATTCAGCTTTTGACACTGACCAAAAACATATAGGCCATACCGCCGTAAGTATACTCCCACATTTTCTTCCCGATGCGTCTTTATTGTTGTGGGAGATGGTAGACTAACATGCGTCTCATGTGGGTACAGCAGTGGGCGGTCTTGCCTGTGATTGTGGAAGACAGAGAAATGCTAGAAGACAACGGTCAGGGTGGGAGTTTGCCACCCGGTGGGCAGCCCATGGACCCTTCGGCGCGAGCCAGACTAAGCGAACGAGAAGGACCCTTCCAACCTCGTACGTTTCCTTCCTTACCCTGTCATCTTTCATTGGAATCCTTCCATCATCACATCTTTTCATCTCTTCTGTCCTGCTAAGTGACCAGCAGCACATGCTTCCTCAAGTAATGCACAATATGACTTCCACTCGCAGGCAGCCACTCCTCAACAACAACTGCCAGGTGGCCAACCATTCAATATGCCCGCACAACAAAGCGCTGGCTACCAGCTGGGTCGAGGACAGTCCCCAAGCGTCTTCAGCATGTCTGGTATGGCTGGAGCGTTGCCAGACTATCAATCTTCGACACCTTCGCAGATGTCGCATCATGATCAGCAACGATTTGTAGCAGGCACTCCAACGAATATTTCTCCCTTTCAAAGCCAGCAGTACACAGGTCAATCTCCAATAAATACAGCAACCTATCCCATCCATCATCCACAGTACCCCTCAACATATCAACAACTCTATAGTCAGATACAGCCAAGTCCTCAAAGTCAGTCGGCGGGACCTAGTCCAATACAGTCATCGTATCCCGGCAGCGCCTACTTTTCGCCTCAGCAACAACCGTACATGTTCTATCAGGGACAGTATGGACAGCAGGGACAATCCCAGCACGGCGTTTATCCCGCCGCCTTTGGTTCAGGGCCAAACCAAGCCCCGGGGCAGCAGCCTGGAGAAATTTCTGCTGTGAGCGGCAGAGTGATGCATGGTGGTTATTCACCTAGTACCGCTATCCCATATCCTCACGGGACGAGTGGGCCCTACCTTAGGCCTGGTATTTTACCAGGTAATTGCACCTTGCAATTAGTTCATTTAACTAGCTAATCGTTGGTACAGTGGCAAGCAGAGGCAGCTCGAATTCTAGCACTGGCAGCATTCCCTCAACGCCCAGAGGTCCGCCTCGAAAACCGAAACAGTCCGGCCATGCTTTGTGGGTTGGCAATCTTCCATCTGGGACCGTTGTTAGCGACCTCAAAGACCACTTCTCCAAAGATGCTACGAAAGATATCGAAAGCGTTTTCCTTATCTCGAAAAGCAACTGCGCATTTGTCAACTACAGGAGTGAGGCAGCTTGCGCAGCCGCTATGACCAGGTTTCACGACTCGAGATTCCAAGGGGTCCGACTGGTGTGTCGTCTTCGAAGAAGTTCTGCTTCAAGTGCAACGCCTGGGGCTCCTACGGGACCTGCAGCCCTCATGCCTGCTCCGGCTTTCTCTCAAACAGCCTTTGAAGCCATTACGCAGAATCGCGAAGTTTCTTCCAAAGCCTCAGAGGAGGCTGCCGCTGAATCCGCGAGGTCGGGCGATCCGAACATTAAAGTTAAAGATAAATATTTTGTTATGAAGAGCTTGACAGTCGAAGATATGGAATTGAGCATACTTAACAGTATCTGGGCTACTCAATCGCATAATGAAGATGCTTTGAACAAAGCTTACAATGTGAGATATTCAAACTGCCATTAAAAATACTTTCGCTTACGACAGTAGACTGCAGAGAACGTCTACCTTATCTTCTCCGCTAATAAATCAGGCGAATACTTCGGCTACGCTCGAATGGCCTCTCCCATCACCGATGAAGCTGCGGCAGGTCTTGACTGGGCTCCTCGAGGGGAGGCTGTCATTGATGATCCCGATGTCCCCCGCTCGATACCGACCCCTGCCACTGAATTTGCACCAAAGGGCCGCATTATCGATGACTCTGCGCGTGGCACAATATTCTGGGAGGCAGACCCCGAAGATGAGGACCTCGCACCAATAATTGATCACGAAGTCGACGAATCAGAAGACGTCATTAAAGGTGAGGAGAAAGGAGAAGAGCAGGATGAAGCGGCGGTTTCCGGCGGTGCCCAGTCTTTCGGTAAACCTTTCAAAATCGAATGGCTGTCCACGAACCGTTTGCCTTTTTACCGGACGAGAGGTCTTAGGAACCCTTGGAATGCAAACAGGGAGGTGAAGATTGCAAGAGACGGTACGGAGTTAGAGACGAGTGTGGGAAGACGACTTGTCCAGATGTTCCAAAAGGTTACTCAAGAGGGACCACAACCACCGGTGGGTTGGGTTCCCGGGAGGCCATTCTAACCGACCTACGTAATATTTAACCAAAAGCACGCATGACTTATTCAGGTTCCGGCTCGCCACTCAGCTCGATTATTCTCTTTCTTGTCCTGCTGGCCAGCTTCTTTTTAATGTTACAATCTTCTATTACGAGTCATCGAGCCGAAACCGTGTACGAATACGATACAACACGGAATTCTCAGCCTAAAGCAACGATTTTAACGATTTCATACGATCTTCCATACCTGTGTGGGGAGGTGCCGAAGGTACTTGGGTTATTCTCTCAGTTTTCGTGCGGCTGGCACTTTGCTGGGCGGGATTCTAATCAGCGCCTTGGATTACAATGACTGGATTCCGAGAGGGCCAGAGTCGTAGCTTGGCAAAGCCGCTGGGTGCAATGCTTGGCAGTGCGACCTGATTCCACCCGTCAAATGGACTCCGAGGGAAGAAGCGGGTGGGAGAAACATACACGAATAATGAGATCGCGCGATTGCCGTACACATATTGGGAGGAGTGGTTTTTGGACGGATATACGTATACACGATGCAAAAGAGGAGGCATCTTCCATAAATTTTTGTTGAAACGCTCAATTGTCGTGCGAGCGGAACTCGCAGGTAGAGGAATTCTTTCACCTAAGAGAGAAAAGGATGAATTGTTTGATCGACAGATTTGCTTGCTATATTCGGTGTCGTCATTTGGTGCTATTGTTTGCAGATCGCCAGTTTACCCTTTCGGACGACGGAGATCTTCATTTACTATTTGTATCCAGCCTGCCACGCCTACATGGCCCCCTTCCGCTTTTATTTCCCGGGTGAAAGCTCTGCGAGCTAAATGTACGCCCCCAAATGTCCAACAACCACACATTACTGTCATTCGCTGTTTTATCCTCCGACCCCATCATCTTATTCTCAAAACCACATACCTTTCCAATACCTTCATTCACCGAGCATCACCATTTCGCTCTGCCTGTATAGACTACCGAAGAAGCTGCGTTTGGTGGGCTACTTCTCCTCCTTCATCATCTCTCCCCTACACAACTTACCTATTCCTTTCTCTATATACAATATCCAATACCTTCGTATTACCTGACATCACCCTTTCTTTCCCCTGCTCATTATCATTATGCAGAGACTACCGGAAAAATTGCGTTTGATGTGCTGATATTCCTCCCTCATCATCATTCTCTCAATCCACTTTCCCTTCTTCCTCGAATACAACACCACCTTGATTCATACAGCTAAGATCACACTTTCTCCCTACCTGGAAACTCTGAAGAAACTACCGAAAAAGCTGCGATTGATAGGTTACTTCTCCCTCATCATCATCCTTCTTTCAATCTACTTACACCCATCCCATCATCTTTCTCTCAAACCACCTCCACATAGCCATCTCTCCATCTACATAATTCCAATACCTTCATTCACCTAATATCACCCTTCCTCTCTACCTGGAAAATTTATATTAACTACCCGAGAAAGCCGAGTCCTGCAACTTATATAGAGATTATGTACGTGTATACTGGGTTTGGGAGGCTGAGGTGTAGACGGAATGTGTATATAGTATGTAGTATGTGTGGTACAAATCTCCGTCTACTACGGAGGAATTCCTTAGCGTGACCTGTTAGATTATTGGGGGGAGGTTTGGGTGGGTACGTTGTGTATTACGATATGATGGATGCTGGAAATGGTCTTATTGAATGGGAGTATGTCCTATCCATCTATCATCTACAAGGCTTTTTAATATGTGAGTCGGCAAGGGTCTCTTAGCATAAGATTTCTGCACATAAAAATGATTGAAGTATCTAGTCAGATGAAGTAGAGAGTATTGCAAGGGTTTGCATTTATGGCCTGGTACCTAATGCTCGCTAGCTGGCTGGCCAACAGGTGCTTCCTTCTTGTGTGACATTCAACGCGCAATATTAACCCCATGTCTCTCGGGTTTGGACTTCGCTAGGAAGTGACTTCTTTACTGAGAACCTAACCTCCTTGAAGCCAGGTATCAACGAAGTGCACTAACCCCGTTCTTAGTTACTCTGACCCACGCCGGACGCAAGGCCCCTCCGGCTTTCCGACATGGTACCTTTCCTTTTCTAATCACTGATTGCTTTTTCTAACCTGGCGCAGGTGCAGGCTCCTCCTCAATCCTTACGAGCACCTCTTCCAAAAACCCCTCGAGGAAGGGCCCAACCTCACCACCCATGCCGACCATAGCCTCCCGGTCCAAGGTGTCGATGTCTTCAAAGATACCAGCGAGATTGTTGACGCGCCGCTTGATTTTGTCATGGACCTTTTTGAGTTTGGCGTCATATATGTCAAGAACCTCTTTTTCGTCGCGTGTGGCGTTGAGCGACAGTTTCAGATTGTCGGCTGACATTCGCTCGAATTTGTGGGTACGACGATTGAAGGCTGAGAGGAGCGCTGGGATGATAACACCGGTAAGAGCTGTGAGTTTGTCTTCTGCGTCATTGCCTGGAGATGCATTTGAAGTGGTCGATTCGGATGACGCCTGTGGAGGGGCTGAATCACCATGTTGATGTGGTTGATTTGTAATCGTCGCCAAGGCTGGCTGGGAAGCCAGAAAGTCATCAAATGAACCAGACGGGAGAGGCTGCTGCCGAAGGCGGCCCGGAGATCGTTGTTCAGATGGCGCGGCAGCAGGAGAAAATGGCTTAGCTGGTACATATCCTGGTGGTCTGCGGCCCTCGGCTGTGGGTCGGTAGGGTGGGATTTGTTGAATGCTGCTGTAATTTCCCGTAGAGGTCGGACGATCTGCAGGCGGTGCAGGTAAATGATGGACCTTTTCCCCATTCGGAGGCTTTCGTGACTCCCTGTCCTGGGTAGGTCCCATATTTAGTATTTCCATGTCGGCAACCAAAGATTCTTGGTCGTTGTGACTATATTCTGATGTCTGTGGACTCGCTTTCTGAGCGCTGTGTCGTATGTTTGAGGTTTGTGTTAGACTTGAGGACATTGGCCCTTGTGGTAGTTTATTCGCGGCTTTAATTGGTGACGGCGGAAGAGGTACTCTAGCTGCTGCCCCAGGAGACATTGGTGGAACCGGTGCTGCTAAGGGTTTCCGTTGTGGCGACCAGCCACGGGCCTGGCCTCCGGCTGGTGGATTAATTTTCACAGTGTCCTCCGAAGGCTGAGAAGCTTTGTCTTTAATGTTATCTTTTTTTTTGACATCAGTTTCATTATAGATTGGTTCTGCACCCAAGCCGTTGTTTGCTCTTGAATTTGCTGCTGAGTCGTTCATAGCCTTCAAACCGGCGCCTCTGCCCCCAGCTGGTCTGACGGTCCCAAAATCCCACAGATCGTCGTCTTCTGACCCGCGATGTTGATGCTCCTGGCTCGAATCCTCACTTCCATCATCCGATTCTCGGTCGTCGTGCACAGCTTGCCAACGCTCGTAACGCTCTATCAGCTCTGTGAGATAGGTACTCTTCTTTGCTCGCCGAATGAAAGGATGTTTTAACAACTCTTTGGCTGATGGCCGCTCTTGTGGTGAACGCTTCAGGCAAAGATCAACGAAGTCCTTGAAATTCTTGCTGAAATCGCCTTGCAGTGTAGGAGGCGGATTTTTAGGGATCAAGAACAGTACTTTCATTGGATGGATATCGGAGTACGGCGGCTCCCCGTTGGCCAATTCAAGAGCAGTTATACCAAGAGACCAAATATCTGCTTTGTGGTCATAACCTGACTGTTTAATAACTTCTGGCGCCATCCAGAACGGCGTGCCTACGAATGTGTTCTTCTTCGTCATAGTAGCAGAAAGCTGTCCCGACACGCCGAAATCTGCAAGCTTAACCTGACCATTTGCGCCGAGGAGTATGTTGGCAGCTGATCAAGAAAAGGTGTCTTAGTTGAGGCAATTCAAGACGGCTGATTCACGTGATTATCCTACCTTTTATATCCCGGTGGAGCTTCTTATCCGAATGCAAATAATCGAGGCCCATCAAGAGCTCTCTTATAATTATGCCGATGTATTCTTCAGCTATGTGACCTGGTTTCAACAGATCCGCACAGCTACCCCCCGAGCAGAACTCCATTATTATCCAGAGATCAGACCCTTTGAGGAAGGACCCATGGTATTGCGTTACGTAGGGCGAATGTAGCTCAGATAATATCGAGATCTCTTGGATAATATCTTCGACTTCGTCTTCCGCATTCTCAACGTCGATTACTTTGATGGCTACCGCCTGGCCTGTGCGTCGGTCGACTCTGAGGAGAAGTGTCAACGTGGATCAATCATAGGTAGGGATGCCGATTTATACCCTTTGTAGACCTTTCCGAAGCTCCCACCACCTGAATCGTGTCAGAGACATCTCCTCAATACCTGCGGGTTGACATCATACCAATGCATTGCTGCCTGGAATACAATGTTTCTGGATCTACCGAGGCATGCCCAGCATGACTTACAGAGGTTGCCATAACTGGCACTTGTCCCAACCGGACTTTGCCTTCGTGTAGGTGCCTTTGTATCGTACGATCCCAAGCTCTTTGAAGGCCAGTTGACAGTGCTCCTTGCCTCTAATATACCCCTGTGTTGCCAGTATCTCCTAGCCTTGGTTGTGGTCTTGTATTGCGAGGATCTTCGGACCGAGAAAGTGATATCGCTCTCTCCTGTCCTTGCTGGATGAAGTCACTTTGGCCCAATAGGGCTGTACGAAAAGGTTATCTTGCGTGATAAAAGAGATTCGTTGTCGTCGCTTCGTCATTCGTACCGCCGTTGTAGGGATTGCTGTTACAAGTACATCTAGAGTAGCATCGTGGAGATGGGAAGGGCAGCGCCTTCCTAGCGGGATTCGGTTCGAGCTTTAAAGACGTTCCTGATGTGTTCACCTCTCATTCAATCACCTTCAGAGGGCCAATGATGGCAGGCTCAAGGGGTTCGGTTCAGTCGTTTCAGAACGCTACGCGGCTACAGGAGATGTTGCAAATGCTCCCAAGGCTATTTTGCGTTGGGAGGAACCAATGAACGGCGTGGTAGGGGCAACAGGAGATTTAGAGCATAGAGAGTAAGGATAGATGCATCCTGCAGGCTTCATTATATCAATTGGTGTGGAGATGAGGGTGTAGTATGAATCATTTGGGGGGGTGTAAATTACAGGCCAGGGATGCACGCGAGGGAAAGGCTAGCGCTGTCTTCCGTTCTTTCGGTCCCTTGCAGCACGGCCGGCACTGGCCAGCCCAGACTTCTATAAATACCTCTTGTACATTACCTCACTTCCATTCACGCTTACATGCGATCAGTATTTGGAATATCATATAAAGAACTATGGATCAATTATATTGACGGGAACCAATCCAGCCCAACTGCAAAGATGCTTAAGTGAAATCTAGGCTTGAGCTTTTCCTATTGACTCTTGCTACCTACTTTAATCCATTTTCCCCAACACTGCTGATATTAATAAGGTATACCGTTGGTAAGCAATTGGAATTGATCATAACCTTTCGTCGAATAGCTGCTGTAGCTCTTCTTGATCAGGTCTCTCATGAAGTCCGCGGCCTCGCGCTCACTCTTCTCCAGTACGAACCTCTGCCGCAGGTGTGCAATAGTCTCGGGCTTGAAACATGGCAAGCCACTGCCAAGCATGAGCACAACGATGTGACAAAGTTTCTCCGTATGCTGGCGTGAGGCCAGAAAGGCCTTAATGGAGAGTTCCTCAAACCATTTGTAGGATTGTGAGGTTGTGCTCCCCCCCATCACCGCCACCATCTCCGAGGTGAGCTTGAATGGAGCCCGTTCAAAACGAACACCACCTGGCGCGATATCGAAACAGAAGCCGAAGTCAATGTGGAGGATATGTCCGGCGTCATCAATCATGATGTTGCCGTTGTGCCTATCCTTAAATTGAAGAAGATAGGAGATAACAGAATAGGCGGCCATGCTTTTGACGAAGTTGTTGCGCGCTTGTTGGAACTTTATGGAATTCTCAGCTCCATACTTGGACACGAAATAATCATAGAGTCCATTGACTGCTTCCCGGCCCAGCATATCACGTGATATTGAGTTCGGCAGAACGTCGATGACGCCGCATCCTGGCGCAGTCGCTGTCACTCTATAGGGGTAGACATAGACATCCAAGCCAACGTTGTTGAATATGCCACGGAACGCCGCAATCAGCTGTAAAGCCAGCACATCTTGTCGGCAGTCATCTCCAACCTTGAATATCGCAGATTGCCAGACCTCATATGTGCTTTCTTGAGTGACGGCCATGTCGTCGCCCGTTCCAACATTCTGGTTAGTCTGTTCAAGCATGTTATCCGTACCTTCCATCCCGCCCCCATTTTTCTTAATCCTAAAAGTTGCCATATACGGTGCTTTTGCATGGCTTTGCAGAGGCTTTCCTGATTTGCGGTCAATGCCTATGACAGTGCCCTCAGGATTGCTAGGCAGGTACACCCCAACCTCCACTTTGATTCTTCGCAGTTCCTCCTCAATTTTCTGCTTCTTCTCTGGCTTGCTTTTCTTTATAAAGGGTCGAAGTTTTCCAGAGATGCCCGTGATCTCACCAAAGAACGAAAATTCCCGTTCGTAGAATCCCTTGTCAGTCCCAGAAAAGCTTGCGATCATTCTGTCTCTTACGATATCTAGCGTTGGCTTCAACGAGTCCTCCTGGAGATTGAATCAGTACTTCACTCTTCGACCTCTATCTATAAAGCCAACCTACAATGCTGGAATCCTCGTCTTTGTAGGCGTTGGCGTCCATGTTCCATATTATCTGATGCGCGAACAATTGCGAGAATTTGGCCGTCTCAATGATATATCGCTGAACGTATCCTAGAACATCATACCTCAATGTCTGAACGATCTGCGGCACGTAGAAAAATGTCACATCTACTGTATGACTTTCTAGTGCTCGCATGGCATATTGTATAATGAAGGGATCATTGCGGTATTCTGGCAGGAAGTACGTTACGGCTGTGATTGGATTGACAGCAGCCCAATAGAGCAGATACTGGCGGTGTCAGTCTTGTCTGAAGCTTTGTGAGATAATGATTTACCTTAAGTTGGAAAGAGACATCTGTCGGTAATGATGCCCCAATAAGGATCTGAAGTGCACCAGGCTCTCCAAGAGCTCGCTCCGGGAACCTTAGGAGCAATAAGCGTACGTCGTTGGCAAGTTTTAAAGATGCGAAACGAGTAGTTAATTGAACTGCAAGGCCAGGATGCTCAGCCCAAGCGGTCGTCAATACCGATGAAAGGACAGCCTTGATACTTGGCATTAGCGACCAAGACTAAACTTAGAGTGGACTTGGCTTACGTCCGAGGGAATCTTGCCATTGTGGCCTGAAGAAAAAATACGCCGCCTTTCATGATCAAGGGGGTATAGCCACACTACCAAACGCGTTTGCTCATCATCTAGTAACAACTGTAGTAACTCCTGCTTGACAGCAAGTGACTGCAGCTTTCCATTTGTCTTCGCGAACAATCCAGACACCGCTCTTAGTGCAGCTTCAACGTCGGCAAGCAATTGAACCTCGGCTTTAATCTGGAGTCGATTTCCTCCAAATGACCATCTAGAAGATTCAGCAGCTGATTGACTACTTAGAAGTAAGTTCCCATACCTTGGGGCAAATGAGAACCAAAAGAGTGCAGCGCTGAGAATGGTGTCTTTCAGCCTCCATCGCGCCGCTTGATCTATGCCGGTGCCATGCCTCAAGAAGTTGAGCCCGAGCAATATCACCTGGAAATGAAACTCCCGAGTGAGAGGGTGACCAGCAGAATGTTTCAGACCTTCAAGCGTCACAACGATAAGCTTGTGGAAGATTTTCTGGGAGTGAGGACTGTTCAATCGGCTGGCATTGAAGTGGCTGGCTAAAAATTGGAGCAAACGAAGGTGAGGAGCGATAAGATTATGTGCCACTTGCTGCTTCTTCATCAAGAGGGTCTTTTCTGAGGGTGCGAATTCCTCCTTGATATAGAAAGGATCCGGGTGCCTGCTGACCTATTAGCGACATCTAGAGAGATCATGTGGGTGGCATACTGTAGTTTGTTGCCGAAAACCCCAGTGCGGTTGCGTACTGTCTTCTCCCAGCTTTCCGCTATAACAGCCACAATCCTGGGTTCCATACGCGGGTTCTCGTTAATGACGCCTAGCCACAAAGAAATGCCTAATTTGATGGACTGTTTGGTAAACACCGCGAAAGGTATACCTACCAGGTGTTGCACAATCGCGCATTGATCTAGGCTTGTTCTGCAGAGGAGAGCAGCGGCTCTTCGGAGAACATCACGTAGCTCTCCAATCGAGACAAACTTGCCCTCCACCGATGTCCTATGCTCTAGGTGAGCCAGAATTGCGTGGCCCTCATCAGCGTCTTGCTTGACACTATTAGGTAGTCCTTTGTTATTACGCTCTGGATAGCCATAAGCTCAATAGGAGGCAACGTTAGCAGTTCCTACTTACCGAAAAGCAAGAACCTTGCCCATTCTTGCTCATAATCGGGCAGAACATCAGCGTATCTGTACTCCTGGCGCGTCGTATATTGGGCAATAAAATCAGAAGCCGTATTGATGTTGCATTCGCCATGATGGTCGATCGCTCCTATCAATTCTGTAAGCTGTCTTTGCTTGCTGCGTGTGTGGTTCTTACAACAGACCTAGTTTTTGGTCTGACGCAGGAATAGTAGAACCCATTTCAAGTGCAAAGTTTCGTCCCAAAGACACATGGCCATAAGCCCCATTGTCATCATACTCGGAGAGGTACGTCTAAGCATTATCAGCTGAGGTCTATGGCGAATTTGGAGTGATGCATACTTGCAGCAGCCCTTTAACGTCCAGAGGAGCAATGCTGATGACATTCATTACCCAACGTCTGGCCTGTCTGTAAAGACTATTAAGCGTGCCCCTTCTTAGATCGTAATCGTCTGACAGCTCTACCGAAACCCTGCCACGTGCTGATGAGTAATTTGCTTTCAATTCATATTCATCAAGCTCAGCCTCAAGGCAGCTCGTCCACATGATTGTCAGCAACTCAAGAAGCGCAAATAAGGATGATTTCTGGCAGAGAGACGAGGGCAGCTGGTTGATGATCTTGTCGGCGCAAGAGGCAGCAACCTGCTGAACTCGCAGAATGCGATGACAGCAACCAGCGAACATAGCTGCCAGCTGTTCGGCAATCATGGGTGCGGCATTCACCTGGTGAGATCCGATCAACGCTGTCCTTAAGTACACAGTCATGACTTCGTCCGCTATCGCTCCCATACAATTTGCCATGGCGGTTCCATTTAGACTCGGTTCTACGAAGTAGGTAAGTATATGGGAGCAATTACCAGCACTAGCTCTAAGTGTTTCCACTAGATAAGCGGCGCTCAGGAAAACCACCTTAGGATAGCTTAAACCTCGGATGTCGGATTCGCAATTCGGCAGGAGGGTGATGAGTCTCTTCTTCTGTTCTGCTATGTGAGGCGCATTCATCCCGCGTCGGAGAACCGTGTTCAATTCTATCTCACTCTCGAACTGATCGGCACGATCCTCGGCGATCAAAGACCTCGAATGCATAGCTAGAGTCCGTAGCTCGCTGGTGCACTGTTGGCCAAGGGAGGATGATGGATTGATACCGTGCACAGCCACGTTGAACCAAGCTTCATGGTGGAGGCGTCCAACATTTTCGTCATCACTGATTTCAGCCTTGTCTGTCTCAACTGACGCAAGAGCTGCTAGAGCAGGTATTAGCTCGACTATTTCTCGAGCAGCGAGGTCCACATCAGCTTGATGTGTTCTGTCGCTCTCATGAACATCTCCCTTGCTGACAATAGTTTCGAGAAGGTGGATCAAGTAGATGGGATATAACGGAGAGTCATGATTCAGGGCTTTAGCGATGAAAAGCCTGGCATTCCGGACCTGCATTAAAGAGTGAGTATATATAAGTCTACAAGATATGGGAATGCCTACTGTTTCCAAGAGCGTGCTATCACTTCCAACAACAGCATCATGACCCAGTCTGGCATACAGTTTAAGCAGTGATTTAAACTCGATTGGTCCTCCAACAATGGCAAGCTTCGCCGTTTCTGTTATGATGTGTAGGTCAACGGCTAAGCTGACCCTGCCTAGCTTCTGCAGTAGCATTGACTGTGCTAACGCCGTGATCTTGTCGTCCTTACAGATGCTTGCCATTCTAACAATTGCACGTACAATATTACCGTAAGCTGTTGCAGTCTCCTCCTCACCACTTAAAGTAAAAGAGATCGCGCTGCCCGTAGAATGTTGGGTGTATTGTCCCGTATTCTTTGAGGAATTGAGAGTTCCGTTAGTCTGATCCGCACCTCCAATAGCCCTGTCGGTCCCTGATCGAGCACTCAGGACGTTGCCAAGTGAATAAAGACCGGTAATCACCGCATCTTGCGACAACATACGAAGGATGAAGGTCAGGCTACGAGCTGCGACAAGAACCGTCGCGCCTTTGATACCACCCTGCACGATATATCTTGGTAAAGAGCGACTAAGACTCGAGGCAATGGCTGGGGAGAATTTGGCTACGACAGCCACTGACTTCAATACTACACAAGCCAATGTATCATCGGCCATCTGGACTGGATCAGCCATAGTGTCTTCAAGCCACGACATCAGAATATCGGCATCAGCAATGTCTTCATCGGCTACCATGCAGTTAAGGAAAGTGTTTAATGTGTATGCCTTGACCGCGAAAGCCAACCGTTGTTGCCAAGCTGATCCAAGTTGGAGATAGTCAGACCCATCTTCGAGTAGACGTATCGATTCAACAGAGACCTCCGACAATACTTCTAGTAATGCAGTGCTAGCATCGTGGTGCTCACGCAAGATGAATTCTTTGTCGGATGTCAAGATCTCAAATATGTCTGTTTTCCTCAATTGCTCTGCATCAGATGATACTTCTAATGAGCTACAGGACACCAGGAGCCTCATGAAGCCACGCTGTAGCAGCATCGCTCCTAGAGGTTTGCCAGCTGCGGCATATCGCCTCGCGTATGATTTCCAGTCTAAGAGAGCTCTATTGGTACTTTCAGAAGTCCGAATTGAGGAGAAGACACCCTCCACAGACACCATGAGATTCTCGTCCAATATCTGGCGTACCAGATTGACGAGGTCGAGCCTTTCAGAAACATCATAGAAGTCGATGTAGAGCGAGACAGCTTCGAGGAAGCCAAGAAGTGAGACCGTAAGAGCGGCAATGCTAGGGGTCTCCTCAACAGATACGTCGCTAGTCGAACTAGAGTCAGGACTTTTAGCGGAGGCCGAGTTGACAGCTCGGAGGCAGTTGCGCAAGTATCCTAGAGTGCAGTCGATAACGTGATGATGAAGGGGCTGGTGTCTAATCCCAATTGCAAGTACTGCACTTGCCAGGTCATAAGTGAGCGCTTCCCATGGGGAAGGGTCGATAGATCGTAAGAAAGGTGATGGTGCTATGGCTTGCGTAGGCGCTTCAAGTAGGTAAGGCTTTAGCTGCTTGAGAAGTCGCTGCGCAGTCTCCACATCATCCAGAAAAGGTGCTGCTCTGCAAAGAGCGAACAGTGTATCCAGCTCCCAGAGATTGATGGGGCTCTGAGAAAGATCTTGGCCATTTTGGGTCACTCCGGAAGGGCAACAATCGTAGAGTTTTTCCAAGTCCAACTTGTGGGATCCTTCGGCTGGAGTCGTGGACAGTAAAGCTATCTTCTGCAGAGCTTTGCCTCGAAGACGCTGGAGACTAGAATTGTCAGTTGCAGTAGGCCAATGAATACGGCGCGACCTACCCGTCCATTCAGAGAGCTGATGTCGCGTAGAATGATGGACTACGCGACTGATTGTGGTTTAGAATACCTTCGGCCAGGAGCTACCGGGGCTAACGGACGTCACTCCTGCCTTAGGGACCCGATTTGATAGGGCTGAAAGGAAGCTTCCATCTACATCGCCCACAAGACAAAGGCCCGTTCCTTCTGAAAGAGCGCTTTGGCTCCTTAAGATTGGTCTAGCTGCCTCGAAGTCGACGGGAGTAATCGGAAGGATGCTGCTCGTGCTTGAAGGCCTATCTCCCCATAAACTATGTCCACATCGAAGAGAGTCCTGGTGTGAATGAGCGAGTGTCTGACAATTAACGTGTACAAAAAGAAGTTGCCCTTGATATGGACTCTACGACTGCAATAGAGCAAATCTGGTGGTCTCTCCTCTACTGCTTATGAACTTCGGATTCTGCTACGATGTAAGACATACTATGTACAATACATTCGAGCTTACTAAAGGATCTTTTAGGTTTGAAAAGTCCTTATACGACCTCATTAGAGGTCTCCGGAACCACAAGGGTAACGAGAGGGAATATATACAGCACAGTCTTCGAGAATGTCGGGCGGAGATCCGTGGTTCGGATATGGACCTGAAAGCCATAGCGCTTCTGAAGCTCATATATCTCGAAATGTTCGGACACGACATGTCGTGGGCTTCTTTTCATGTTCTAGAAGTCATGTCAAGTCCCAAATATCAGCAAAAGCGAGTAGGATATCTTGCGGCTGTTCAGAGTTTCCGTCCAGATACCGAAGTCTTGATGCTTGCAACGAATTTACTGAAGAAGGTGTGGAGCTCACAACATGATATATGAGCTTCAACTGATGGAGCGCAGGATATATCCTCCCCTCTACCACCAACGATATCCTTGCCTCTGGTTACATTGCCACACATCATCACTTCTTCCTTAGCCCTCTCCCTTCTGTCGGACTTGTTACCAAGGCTATCACATTCAAATCCTAACATACGAAAGAAGACAATTGCTGCTCTATACCGTCTTGCACTAGTATATCCGGACACTTTGCGCTCGGCTTGGCCGAAAATAAAGGACGTTCTCATGAATGAAGAAGAAGACTCGAGCGTAACGGCGGCTGTGGTTAATGTTGTTTGTGAACTGGGCTGGAGAAGGCCGAGAGATTTTCTGGCGTTGGCTCCCAGACTCTTTGATCTACTAGTTGATGGCGGCAATAATTGGATGGCTATTAAGATTATCAAACTTGTGTGTCCATCGACGTGGGTTGGTTTCTGTACACTAATTCTCTTTAGTTTGCAACATTGACCCCCTTGGAACCACGCTTGATCAAGAAACTCCTGCCTCCCCTGACAAACTTGATTCGTACGACGCCAGCCATGTCGCTACTTTATGAGTGCATCAACGGCGTGATTCAAGGGGGTATCTTGGAAGGGACCGAAGGCGCACGAGAAGGGGAAGAGATCGCTTCCTTATGCGTTGGTAAACTTCGGGGCATGATCGCCGTCGAAGGGGATCCCAATCGTAGGTCAAGTTATATCCCGAGCCAGGATTATGCTGACAGCATTGCAGTCAAATACGTAGCCCTCCTCGCTTTCAATAGGATAGTTGCTTCACATCCGCATCTAGTTTCCATGCATGAAGACGTGATAATGGGCTGTATTGACGATCCAGATATCTCGATCCGCCTACAAGCTTTAGGACTAGGTGCTGGTATGGTGAACAGCGATAACTTGATTGCAGTTGTTGAGCGTCTTTTGCAGCAACTGCGTAATGCGCCTGTAACTACTGAGGTTGCTGACGATGGACGGCGTCACTCGGTTGGCGTTGAGCCGGCGGCAGACTCCGACGGAGAGGATCCAGAAGAAAGACTGAGGCCAATGGCAGAACCTCAAGACGACACCCCCGCGTTGCCAGCCGAGTACCGGGTTACCATTATTCGTCAGATACTTGAAATGTGTTCAAAGGACACCTATGCAAATGTGGTAGATTTTGAGTGGTATATCGATACATTGGTACAACTGGTGAGGTTAGTACCTGCTGCAGACCAGGCTGGCCCGGAGTTTCCGGGCGATAATGCGCGGGATCTGTCACAGGAAGAAGATGTCACCAGTGCAATTGGATGGGAGCTGCGCAACATTGCTGTAAGGGTAAGCACAGTCAGAGCAGAGGCTGTAAAGGCTGCGAACACTTTACTTTCATTTCCCGGTAATGACAATATGGCGCCCGGTGGCCAGGGTGTTCTGGCATTTGCAGCTTGGGTCGTAGGCGAATATTTCAACAGCTCTGCGCTCTCATACGCTGCTTTGGACTCGCTCATACATCCAAAGGCTCAGTCACTCTCACCTATTGTCATCTGTGCCTATCTCCAGGCAATTCCCAAGGTGCTTATTTCCGCTATCTCGCATGAATCTCCGATATGGGGCCCAGAGCGCAAAACGATGATATCTCTGCTAGTGGCGCGAGTCGTCCATTTCCTTGAGCCTTTGACGACGCACCCAAACCTTGAGGTTCAAGAAAGATCAGTGGAATTCCTTGAGCTCATGAGGGTAACATTGCAAGCCATCACTAGCCACGACGCGCAGGACCCTGACGGCCCCCTCCTACTTACGAGAGCAATGCCGCAGCTTTTTACGGGTTTCGAGCTTAATCCGGTAGCCCCCGCCGCCCAAAGGAAAGTCCCTTTACCCAGTGACTTAAGCCTAGATACCCCGATCAACAGCGATCTGATCGGCATCCTACAACGTGCAGACCTAGACTTCGCGGGGGATACCGAAGCAGCGGAATTTGACACATTCTATAATCAACGCCCCATTCAAAAGGCTATAAGTGGACCAGCCATCGATTCTTTACCCTCTCTGGAGCCTGAAACCTCTTCATATCAGCAAAATGACTATACGTTGTCAGACAGTGATGCACTTGTGCGGAAACGCATTCAACGACGCGAGAGAAACCGGGATGATCCTTTCTATATAGGGAATGACGATGCTTCTTCGGGTACTTCGACACCGTTTCATGAAATTCTTAGGAGCACGAACGGTGAAGATGTTGATGTCGACTCTATTCCCATAATGAATCTGGACCTCGGTGACCAAGCTCTTATATCCGAGAGCTCTGATAAGGACCTCAGAAAACAGAAACGCAAACGTCCTAAGAAAGTCCATATCACCAAAGATGAGACCATAGATAATGAAGCTTCAGGGCTCGATGAAACGCAGCGAGCTCCTGCCAGCGAAATTACCTCGCAACAGCGCGCACGTGATAAGGCTAAGAAGTCGTTGCTTCAGGTTGACTCAAGTGGACTCAGCAGCTTTTCACTCAACAGCGGCGATACCCCGGCTGGCCAGCTTGATGTTGAAAGACAAGAGGCGCAGGACATGGAAATGGCAAAAGCTCTTGCGGAAGTGGAGCGGCTACGACTGGAGATGCAGCGTGCTTCAGAGCGTATACAAGCCACTGACGGAACTCCTGCTGAAGGCATATTAGTGAAGAAAAAGAAGAAACTGAAGCCGAAACATCCGGTTGGGAACTCCCTCCACCAGGATGAGACGGGCGTGCAAGCTGGTTCAACACAGGGATTGCAAGATGCAGAAGCTGCTCCTGTGATAAAGAAGAAAAAGAAAAAGAGGAAGCCAGCGATGCCGGATACGAATAATGAGAAAGTTGGAGGAGTTGACTAGCATAGATGGTGCTGCCTTGCTACCGAACTTAAATAGAGGCATTTTGTAAGACCTTTCGTCTCCGCGCAGGCAAGAAGTCCTGTATACGTAAAATATCGTAGAATGCTCTCAAATGGGCAGTTCAATAATACATTACAGGAGAATGGCACATGATTTATACATGGCGTTGAATCTTGCCGTTCGATTGCTGGTTTGTACACATGCTATTTGCTACTCAAGCTATCCTAGATATCCATAGTCATATATCTATGCGGTGTGAGATATGCATTAGTAGAATTGCTTTTGCAATGAGGGGTTTGAGACATTGATAGATAAATAGCTAAATAGCTGGCTGGTGGGGTAGGTGATACTGGAGGTACTATTGTACTCTAGACGCTGATGAACATAAAGACATGTGAATTTTGGAGAGAGAGGGGCTACGAGATTGATGTTGGATTGCTTTGCGTGAGGGTTCGTTCCCCTTGAGAGCTGGGTTGCAGGCATAGGGTATGATACTTGTTCTAGAGGTTGGTAGTTATATATGTATGGTCTATGCGGTGAGAGGGAAGCTAAGGATGTGTGATTCGTTGATTTTTGTGCTGGGAGTAAAAGGTTCGAGCTTGGGTATTGGATGTCTGGATTGGTGGATGCTATGGCAAGTCTTGCAGGCTTACTCTATTCTAGACGTTGGTGGTCAAATGTACACGTGGTTTGTGGTGTGAGAGGTGGCCTCGAGGGTTGTGATTCGCCAACTACTATGCTAGGAGTAAAAGGTTCGAGCCTGGGTATGCCTGGATTAATGCTATGGTGGATCTTGGCGTCATTGATTTCTACAAATACCTTAGTTTCGTAGCTAATGGATGTAAATGAGTAAGAAAGACAGTAGGGATTGGTTACACAATTGTTCCCCCTGATCACTGCTATCGTTTCGTGTGGCCTTGGTTGGAAGCTGACCGGCAGTAATGAGCAGCACTTCACATGCTTTCTTCTTACAGCTCGGGCATGCCAATGTTGGACCGACATTGACCGGCATTGACGCATCCGTAGCATTACCATCATCCTTAGCATGCTTGAGTAGCTTCATCCATCGGACGGTTCGGACCTCATCCCCGTTCCTATGAGAATTGTCGGTAATGTCATAATGCCATCGTAGTTGCATAATCGCGATCTCGGACATTGCCATGAGACACGTCCTCCGCAGCTACATCCGGTATGTACTATCACGGCTTTCTCCGCCGAGTGCGTGCGTTAGAGTTCTCCATCTCTTATTCCTCTTACTTGGTCGAGGTTTCGTCCTCGGGTTGTGGTTGTGGTTGTGGTTGCGTCTGTTCTGTTGAACTGGCGTGCGGATCGACGCTGGCGAGTAGATTGTCAATCTTTCGCTCCAAAGCGGTGAGCTGATTCTCCATAGCCGCTGCTGTCCTTTCTCCTCTGTTAAAGAAGAATTTGCATTAGCTTTCGGGGTTAACAGTGACGTAGAAGCCAATGGTGTCGCTTATTGGTTGTGCGGAGGAAGATACGAGATACGGGATACGGGAAAGCAACATGGTGAAAAGGAGAATGCCGTACTTCGCTAGATCTTTGAATGCCTGTGATGTAACGATTGAGTGAGCATTTCTCCGATGATAGTGAGATTTCTTGTCGGAGGATTGGATCTCTGTACCTGAGCGAAATCGGCGTCACTATCTTGAGATGCTGCAGACTGGATTGGCCGGGATGAAGCCATCATCAGATAAAACAAGGTACGATACTATTGCTATGGTGGATTGAAATCGATCGTATACGAGCCCTAAACGGTGGGGGTGGGGTTGTTGGGTGAAAATGGACCCAGGGCGGCAGGGCGGAAGTAACGGGAGGGTGACGAAAATGCAATGACTGTTGTCAGGGCAGTCCTAATATAGGACTGTATCAATCAAACATGTGACGTCAGATAACACGATCGAGATTGATACATACAACAAAAATGCGATTTAAGTAAAATTGCATCAGGTTCTGCCCTTGTACGATGTGATAATAATCGATGATCGGGCGGTGCTCCGGCCTTAGCCGGGCGGTTGTGGTTACGGAACACGAGGGAGGACTACTAAGCAAGTACTTTACTATTCTACTAAATTACTCAACGCCATTCAGCACTAATGGAGAACATAAGTCAGATGTTCCATCTCCATTGGAGATGATGCCATATTTCTGAACATCTCAACGGTCAGGGCGCATCGAGATCGGGATCCCCACCCTGTGAACCATGGATGTGTGGGTGTGGGTGTGGGTGTGCTTGACTTACTGTCATCGTATCCTTCTGTCATCATCGCTCGCTTCCACTATAAACAAGCCGGAAGCGAGATGATGGTCGTGATATCGTGCAACCTGCTTCGCACAGGCTCGGTTGCAGACGTCTAGAACGGAGGATATGCATTTTTGCCCTGCGTCCTGCTGCAGCATTCAGATGCCTATTGCGATTTTTGACATACGATAAAATGCCCGATGAGTGAAGATGTGCATGTACAGCATGTACAGCATGTACAGCATGTACAGCATGTACAGGAGGAGATGCAGGGTAAAGAAGGGCAAGTGCAGAATGTATGGAAGGCTCTGTCAGGGAATGTAGAGTGAGCATCAGCCGTCCTCTGAAGTATCTCCCTTAGCCCTCTTGGCTGTAAGATACTATCGTCCATGGTACGTCAGATCGAGATGCAGTCGATGTTCGATGTACTTTAGAGCCGTTTAGAGCCGTTTGGAAAAGAAAAGATAGGCTAACTTGTAGACGAGCGGGAACTGCTTACCTAACCAGGACCCCGAGCGGCAAGGTTGGTTGATGGACCCAATGGCGATGGAGTATTTGAACCCCATCGGGCTGCAAATGAGTTACTCTCCACAGAAGCATCGCGTAGATTACGGTAGATTACGGCAGACTAGACACATTAGCGGTTATCTATATTATCAACAGGCAGAGCATTTTTGTGCGAGAGCCAACAATCCCCCCGTGTCCCCAATTGCCCCCCCCCAGATCTCGATGAACAACGTTAATATGAGATGTCCTCGCATTAGGCCTAGCACCCCCTGGACCCTTCCGCTTCTAACACTTTCTTTCATGGACCGAGGATCATCGACTTTTGTTTCGCCTTCCGACAGCTTCTCCATGTCCGTTTTAATCCTCCACCAAATGGCATTATCAACGCCATGATCACCATCAAATCCACCGCCACCACCATTATCACCACCACCACCACCACCACCACCATCATCGCTTTCCCTCATCTGCATCCTCAATCTCAATATCTTCTGCTGCTACTCTTTTACCCTTTATAACGTGCCCTGCGCAAGACCGCCGCGGCTCCCATCCCTGCTCGCCATACCACACGACAAATCCCAATGCCCTCTCCACAATTAACTTCTTATCTAGATCGTGATTTCAAAAGCTGTGGTCCGGTAGCCTTCTAGCCCCCGTAGACGGCGACATCATCAGTTGACAAACCACTTTCACCACTCATCAGCACCTGCTTTTCTAAAGTACGACTGTATTTTGCGGACCCTGAACGCTACCACCCTCAGTACTACCGCTTCACCCCTCGACCCCAACCGCACCACCAGTGGACCCTCTCGAACTCCCCCCCACCTACCTCCTACCTATTACCTCTCCTCTAAACACCACCAATCCTTTGCATATTCTCTTTCGACCGTACTCTATTGCGCACATTTTATTGCAGCTGTCTATGGAAACACATATACTAGGACTACCCAATATACACGAACTCCATGGGACTCGTACAACGAACCTCATTTACACACCATTGTGCATCAAAATTCTCACGCCGTCATAGGACTTGGACATCAGATCCGCCTCCCTGAAGTCCGCAGCGTTGATGACTGAGCTTACGGACATTCTGTCTCGATTGGGTCTCGCGCAATACCTACACGCATTCAATTATGAAGGATTTGAGTCCTGGGAGACCTTATTAGACATCACCGAGTCTGATCTGTACGGCCATTCCAAGTCCACTCAGCTTGAAATGTGGCTAATAGCTTGAATAGCGAGGCTTGTGGAGTTAAACTCGGACATCGTAGGGTCAGTCAAGCTGGACGCTACCTCCATGTTAACCCCTTTGCTAAACCTCGGAGCTAAAATTGACGCAGATCCTGCAAAGGGAGATCGGACTTGCGCGGGGGGTAAGTGTAGAGCACCTAAGCTCACCCACTACTTCGGTCTCGTCTGCTGCTAGAGCACGTGACGCTGGGTCGGAATCAAATAGGTCAATCGACGGAAATCGTGGTATTGTGGTTGGAGGCAAAAGGAAATACCGGCGTCACCCTAAGGTAAAATCTACAAACTCATCAGGTTAAGGCTCCTGTTGACGCCGTTATCACCATGCATAGCCCGACGAAAACGCTCCCGAGAGAGCACCCTCGGCCTACGTGATATTTTCCAATAGTATGCTCAGGACATCTCTCATACAGTTGGAGTACTGACGGCTACAAGGGATACGAGAAGAATTGAAACCTGATCATCTCTCATTCACCGCCATTGCAAAAAAGGTTGGGGAACGATGGCAGGATCTCACGGCTGAGGAGAGAGAGCCATTCGAACTCGAAGCTTCAACAGCGAAGGAGAAATATCATGCTGAGATGGCGGAGTATAAGACTACCAAATCCTACCGAGAGTACCAGCAATACTTAGCCGAGTTTAAAGCCAAGAATTTCTCGGTTTCAGGTACTCGCTCTATTCATGGAGGACTAGTATTGAAGCTAAAGTGCATTCAGAGGGCAAACGGCCCAAATTGGTCCAGGAAGAGAGCACAACAAGCAGCGGAAGCTTGGGAAGCCCGACTGAGTGTCAAGATCCTCCCCATAATGGTATTGACTCGAGGCAAGGGAGGTTCGAATCTATAGGCTCAGGGGGACCATATTCATCCGCGAGATCCACTAGCGGACTTCCATCGCCTTCTAGCATTACATCCGGGCCTCCCGTATCACGGGCAGGCGTATCCTCGATCGTCCCATTGGGTACAGCATCCCCAATGCCTACATCACCATCTACACCATCCCTTCGCAGAGATTCATCCATCGCGTCTTCGTATCAAAGTTCAGGGCAAATACGGCCTTCAATCGAATCGTATTCGGAGCAAACAGCACCGCTTGTATTAGCTCAGCAACCCCATTGGATCCCAAATCTCGACAACAAAGATGCCCAAACAGCACACAGCTATTCCTCGGGCCTTTTCAATCAGACAAGGTCCCCACGTCGGACGAGCCCACTCGATACGCCTCGACGCTCCACTCGTATACCTACTCTGCTGCAACAACATACCTCCGAGGAATCTTCCAAATCCTCAATTAACTCTGGCTTGTCCAATGCCAGTACGGCTGCGTCTTCCCTTTTTACGCCAGTGACGGTTGACGAGGAAAAGAAGGCTACCATGGCTCTTCCGCCTCTTTCGATGGTGACGAGGCCACCCTCTAGTGGCAAATATTATGACGCGACGAGAACTCATGATTTTCATCAACTTGCAACCCGAACGGCGTCGTCATACGCCCACCAACTATCTCCGCACTCTCCTTTCAGTCCTACCGCATCCACAGGTATGAAGTTCGAATCTCTCCAACTCCCATTGCCATACAACATTTCCTTTGGCCAACGCCCATTACCACGGCCCGAACACGAGGGAAAGCTGGCTAACATATGCGAAATCCAAGATGTAAACCGGGAAAGGCACTCGCTCAGGAATCTTACCCTCGATCAAGACCATTCTGGTACTCCAACTCCGGTAAAAGCGCGATCCCTCCCCGAACCACAGCATCCTCCTCACCGTATCGGCTTGCCGACTCTGCCATCCATATCGCGTGACGAACCCCCAGATCCTGCTCTTCCGCCAGATGCAGATCCCCTTTCCGTACTGGCTTACGCCGGTCGTATTGTTGGCAGGGAATACCGTCCACCTTCTTGAACCGTAATAACGACCTTTAATACTGTCTTAATAGCATACGTGCTGTTCCACTAGCATGAGATCAGCTCGGCAAACCCTTCATTATCTTCTTGTAACATATTCTCAGTCATGAAATTGGAACAGCCGCAATGGTTGTCAGGCGTCATTCGAAAAGTCGGGTTGTCAATGATTCGTCACGGAAGCGAAATCGGTTACTTACCTTACTCACCTTTCCCATCATGGGGCTTAACATAACAGAGAGCTGTTTTACATTGGGAGGCATTATGTGAATGAGCGATGAGCGATGAGCGATGAGCATGCAGACCTTACTATCAAAGGTTTTGCTTCAATTCTTTTCCAACCTTGTACATTATGGCCTTTTTACATCTAGAGCGATACCCTTACAGTTAGTAGAACTTGGTAAAACCATACGATCTGCTGAGTTTCCCCAGCTAGATACGCAAGACCTGAATGCGTCTTATATAGCGGACCACACACTTCAGCCATTTTTCGGGTGCATCTAGAGCGATACCCTTACCGTATGTAGAATTTGATAAAAACAAGGCCAATGCTGATCCTCCCCAGCCAGATACACAGATCAGACCACGTCTTATATAGTAAACCGGATGAGTATAATACTTTGTCTGCTACTGTACAGACAGTCATCCTCATTCTCAAACAGTTTCAAAGATCCATGGATTTGACTCCTTCAGCGCCACGCTAACATCAATATAGACCAAGGCCACCCTCTTCCACACCATCAAAACTGCACCCGTCTCTTCCTCCCCGTGAACTTCGAATCCCTCTTAACAACCTTCCCCTTCCTCTCCGTCTGCTCCTTCTTACTCAAAATCCACTGCTTCCTTCCCTTCTTCCCCACCTCCTCCCCCCTCTTCCGCCCATCACCTTTCCTCCCCATTCGCTCCTCAACATCCACCCCATCCATCCCCTCCACAACCCCCTCAATTGCCCCCCCACCCACACTCAACACCAGATAAACCTTCACATTCTTCGTCCCCGCCCCATCCTCCAACAACCCCGCCCCAAACCCCGCCTTAATAGCCGCCGCACTCACCATACTTTTCTGCATCTCGTTCTTCGGATAAAACTGACACACGGCCCTTCCCCCCCTCCGCAAACTCGCATACAACCCATTAAAAAACCGCGCTAACCGGCCTTGCGGTGACGTATCGCTGCTCTCGGCATTACACAGCCATTGAATCGCACTGATGCTGATCGCCGCATCGAATGTGCCGGCGCGAAAGGGAACGCCTTGCCCGATATCCGCTAGCAACAGATCCCCTTCCACGTCTCGTTGGAGGGCTATGTCTAGCATTGAGGCGGAAATGTCCATACCGATCCAGATGTGAGGACCACCTAGGGAGGGGGGCACGGAGGAGAGGATCTCGCCCGAGAGACCGGAACCGCAGCCTATGTCGAGGATGAGGGAGGGGGAGGTGAGACCGAGGAGGGGGAGGGCGCGGTGGGTCATTTCGACTTGGATGGACTGGATACGCGAGGAGGTGGTGTATTTACGGGATTCGGCATCGTTGTAGAAGAGGTCGGGGGGACTGGTTGGGAAGTGATGGTTAGTTTGTGGCACTATTTGGGAAAAGGGTGAGAGGAAGGGGGGAGTGAGGGGATGGGGGATGTACAGGGTATCTTCTGGCCGAGACATGATTGTGTGAGGTTGTGGTTATACGAGAAACTAACAGTCTTTCATCACAGCATTAATATCACAGGATTTGGGTAAAAATCATAAAAGACAGTAGGGAAGAAATGATTGTCCAAAGCTCACCATCCAACTCCCATTTTCGTGGGTATCTTTCCAACAAAGGAAACTTTCCCGAGCGGAGAGAGAGCTGTTCACCTCCGCGCAGAGCTCCCAAGCTCACCATCAATCCATCCCATGGCCCCTCCCCACCACCAGCCATTAAACAAATGTATATTCTCCCCCTCATCGGCTACGCCGGCGTCCTTCTCGGTTTCGCCTTCCTCACTCTCGCCATAGGTACCCAAAATCCCTCCCCCAAATAAAACCAAACCCACGAACAAACAACACTAACACACTCCCCCCAATCCAGCCAGCGGACTCTACTACCTCTCCGAACTAGTCGAAGAGCACACCGTCCTCGCGCGCAAACTCCTCACCCGCCTCATCTACACCATCATAGCCATCCAAACCCTCCTCGCCCTCATCGACCGCTTCCCTTTCCTCCTCTCCGCGGTCAGTATAGCGAGCCATGCCGTCTACATGGGGAACTTGCGATATTTCCCAGTCGTAAAGCTTTCGGATCCGGTGTTTATACTCTCGTGTCGTAAGTTGCGCCCTCCCCTGCCTCTCGAGCTTCTATTTCTATACCACCATCTACAAAACCACCAAATCAAATCAATCCATCTCAGTAATCAGTTGAGTCGAAAAACCAAAAGAAAAAAACGCTGGATCCTAACATCCCTATCTCCCACAGTCCTCGTCTTTCTCAACCACTTCCTCTGGTTCCACCACTTCTCGCACCCCCCCTCCTCCTCCCCCTCCACCTCCCACTACAACCACTACCCCACCTCGTCCCTCTACACCACGCCCGAAATGCCCTCCTTCACCGAAATCGCCTCCTATTTCGGAATATGCGTCTGGCTCGTGCCGTTCGCGCTATTTGTCTCGCTGAGCGCGAGCGAGAATGTGTTGCCGAGTATGGGGAGCGAGTATGCTACTGGTGGTGGGAGCGGGGTGAGTGGGGGAGGAGGAGGGGGCGGGTTGGGAGCTACGATGGGGGATGGGAGGAAGAGGAGGAAGAAGGGGTTGGTGAAGGCGGTGGTGGATTGGGGGGTGGAGTGGGTGGGGGAGACGTGGGGGGTGCTGAGGGGGGAGAAGGGGAGGAGGTTTTGATAAGGGGTGGGTGGGGGGTTTGGAAGGAAGAGTGTAGCGTTTACCTACACCGCATAATATGGCAGCGTTCATAGACTATTGAACATGGTCGGAATGCGCTTTCAACATCCAATTGATACATAAGCTGAAGTGTATGAACATACTGCTCGTGACCTTCCGGGTACCCATTGCCACTGTTATATATACACGAGTAATTACTGCTGACTTATGCGGTTTCCATGTGCTGCAAGACCGCTTTGGTGAAATCGTGGGTAGTGTTATTGCCCCGCATATCTGGTGTCCTAACTTTCCTGAAGCAAAGGCGTCAGCGGAAATACTTTGCATACAAACAATTGATATACATACCCTTCTAGGATAACATCGTAGACCGCCTTTGATATACGATTAGCATGCTCATCAAGGCCCAAATGCCGCAACAGCATCGAGCCAGAGAGCAGCATTGCAGTAGGATTGGCTTGATCCTTGCCCTTGATATCCAGACCGACATGTCGACATCCGGGCTCGAAAACGGCAACATCACGACCCATGTTGCAGCCGGGCACGATACCAGGGCCGCCCACGAGAGCGGCACCAACGTTGGAGAGAATACCACCGTAGAGATTGGGCATGACCATGACATCGAATTGTTGAGGACGGGAAACAGCTTGCATGGACGCGTTGTCGACAATCATGTCATTGACGGTTAGCGTTGGGTAATCCTGGGCGACCTTGTGGAAGGTATCTCTGAACAGACCATCGGCAAGCTTCATGATGTTGGCCTTGTGTATACAGGTGACTTTTTGCCTGTGGTTTGCAAGAGCGAAGCTAAAAGCGAATTTGGCAATACGCTCGGATTTGGCCCGGGTGATGATTTTGAGGGATTCTACAACGCCTGATACGGATTGATGCTCTAGACCGGAGTATTCGCCTTCGGTGTTTTCTCGAATTATGCACAGGTCTACGTTATCGTGTCGGGTCTTGTAGCCAGGGATGTTCTTGATGAGGACAATGGATGCATAGATGTCGAGTTCTTGTCGTAGCGCGACGTTGAACGATTGATGTCCAGACCGTTCCACAGGTGTGTGTAGGATACCTTCGAGGATATTAGTGTGGCAGCTAGTAGGATTTCCAGGTGATACACGCCCTTGAGACCAAGTTTATTCCTCTTTAATGAAGCAATGGACTCGCGGAACAGCTCCTCGGAATGCTTATCTCCAGATTCGACACCTGTAACATCAACCTGCTCCCACTCGATGGGCACGTTATCGGCTTTGAAGATTGTCTTAACGGATTCGGCCACCTCAGCACCAATACCATCACCTATATCAGGTATCAGCTCCATTGAAGGCCTCCAATTTCCCTAGCAATCAACAGCTCACCAGGTATAAGCGTTGTTGTGTATTTCCCGCCAAATTTGGTAGGCTTAAATATATCAGACTGCACTGTCGCCATAGCTGTTTATATGTAAGCGACCACTTGGGATCATGAGCCAATTGCATTTTCATACTTCGTGCCAGTGGTGGAGCTGCGCGCCATTGAGTAGTCCTCGAGCCTCGCAGGAGGCACTGATTCACAACAAGTAGTTAGCATTCTGCTTTTTTGTAGGCAGCAGAGTTGGTTCTGATTACCTGCGAGGCTTTTGCAGAGCTCCGGGTCAGCATTTCGAACGCTGGAGAGGGATTCAGTACGTTATGAGCGTATAAAGTGACAAGAGCTTGACGCCAAGAAAGCCTCTTGTTCAAAGTCGCGGGAGTTCGCCAATCCTTGGCATTTAAGCAACATTATCCTCGCGCCTCTTCACGCATCTGTAAATAATCATTTTCTCACACCATTATTGTATTCATGTGCTAAGCAACATACCTCTTGATATGCTGAAATTAACCAGATAGTTCCTTCCTAAGCGCGAAGCATCTAGCATAATGGCAGCTAGGACAATGCCATCCCACAATGGCCCACCCTCAAAATCATCACTTCCTCCAAACCAAACGTTAGTCTTTACCCCCCTATGTTTCTACATTCTAAGCTCTGACATTGTTACGCAGCTGATCCTCTATAGTCTCTATCTCACCAACCTCCCCGAAAAGATCCAGAAGACCGACCTGCGCCTATCGTTATATACCCTCTTTTCCACCTACGGCCCCGTTCTCGATGTTGTCGCTGTTAGAAACAACAAGATGCGCGGACAGGCGCATGTAGCTTTTCGAGACGTGCATACGAGTACACAAGCGATGCGGGCGCTACAGGGGTTTGACTTCTTTGGGAAGGAGATGGTAAGGAACATGATCCCCTAGATGGATTTGTTCGCATCTGCTAATGTACACTTGTATTATAGAAGATACAGTACGCCAAAGGCAAATCAGATACGATAGCCAAGCTCGACGGCACGTATCGAATGCCCGTTGTTGCTGGAAATGAGGTTACGACGACGGAGTTGCAGCAATCAATATTCGGAGCACCGCCTTCCTCATTGCCAGCGCCCCCGCCAGCGCCCGCCGTGAATGCAAAGGCACTTGAAGCAGCGAAGAAGGTGGAGATGGATGTTGATGGGAAGGAGGAAGAGCCGAAAGGAGTGAAGAGGGCAAGGGAAGACGAGAGTGATGACGAAGGAGCACCTATGGAGGAGGATAGTGATGCGCCTATGGAAGCTAGCTCGGATGAGGATGACTAGGAGGTCCATATAGCTTCATAATCTTGTGATCTTGGCATTTGAGCGAGCATTGCTTGGGGTTGGAATACAGTGCTGCCTTTCGCGTTGGAAAAGCTGGTGGCTTGAGCACGAGTCGGCTGGAACTATCCCCTAAAAATTCGGAGATCTGAATCGAAGCTCGCCAAAACGTCACTAGTGGTCATTGCATTAAGGTGTCTTTTCTAGCATGATAGCTTTCGGCAGACTCAACCCAACCGCAGCGCCCACGATGCCTATCCAGATCATGAGATACTCCACTGGACTAACTTCTCTGTCTATTCCCTTCAGATAAGACTCCATAGCTTCTGCAGTGTTGCAGGGATGCACCCAGAAGCATGGCATACCTGTCATTGGATGATTCTAAATATACCTCTATCAACTGAGCCCAGGGATGTGGGTGCATTTCGCTTACGGTCATACCAATGGCTCCCATTACGCCTACTTCCTTTGCTGCATCTCGAAGGTGATGTGGCACAAGCTTTTCGTAGACCCTATCGATACCGAGCGACTTTATATGCGGGGTGTCGTGAATGAAAAAGTAGAGGACAGGGACTTGGTAGCTAGTTGAGTAGATAACATGATATTCTACTGATGATGAGATGGAGGATGCTGGAGTGTGATGTATCGCCGCCTACAGCACCATCAGATCACCTAATCCTCTTCGACTTGGCGAAGTTTTGAGGGACTGATTTCACGTACGTCGTCCTCATCGTTCGCACTATCGCTATCCGGGGTAGCGTCAATGATCTCCTCGGTGAACGTGGGGTCAGTAGAGCCTTTTTCTGGCAATACTTTGAAACTTAGACGCCGGGAGACGACAAGAAGTCGGGTTCGGTCCTAGAATATCTTTGAGCGTGTGAAGGGGCTAAAGATGCTTCTGCGTTTATCAACAACGAATTAAGATAGCAAACAAATGGGCACATGGACGCTAAAGCTTCCCTTTGAAAGCAACTAATGCGAGGTTGACAGCTACCATACTTTCACCATTCGTGCAAACATTGCATAATCTTACCTGTTGACGATATTCAAGATGTGATTCGCTCTGGCCAGATTTCAATGCAAGCCCACTTAGTTCTTCACATGCATCTTCGAACCTGTGTTCGGGGATAAAGCCCGATGCAACAGAAGGCCGGATGGACATTATCAGGCTATCTTTGATAAAACGAAGTTGCAAGCTTGTCCCAGCGAACGTTTGTGGTAGCCTACATCAGATAACAATTGAGCATATGACACCTTTTAGCTCTATCAGATTCATGCCGGATGTGAATGCTCAAGCATTAAGTCCAAAGTGGAGTGAGGTGGTGCACGATGCTTGTCTCGCTTGAACCGATGAACAGTTATCGACCCGATTCGGATTCGGCGTGCATATTGAACGTTGTCAAATTCGGCAGTGCTCGGCGACAACTGAGTAGAGCTTTGAAGAGTTCATGGGTGGCTTCAGCCACGACTCTCAATTCGCTGAGGCGAGGATGGAAGGGATCTTGATGCGCTGGACAAGTTAGCTCTATACTTGTAGCGTTAAGCACATCGTGACCATACCTTATCTGGAACCAATTGGTGGATCATCCAAAGGTCTGGTTCGCTTGGTTCGTTTGGTTCGCTTGCCCACTAATGACTTCATGTGGCGCAGTACCCGCAAGCTGTGGCTGTGCAGCTGCAAGATCAACACTCCCAGCGGCGTTACCCACTGATATTCGTGGGATACGACGACCGCTTGACCGCTTGCATGTGTGATATGCAGTCCGACTTGCATACGCTTTGCTCATGATCCACAATCTTCCTTCGGAGATTCCTCCACTGTCGTCTTCAGATTACATCACAAGAAGCACCGAAGTGTTAAATCCTAAGTACAGTCTTCCAAAGTCCCCGAGTTGCTGTTGGGAGTCTTATTCCACGATCCTGCTGTATATCAGTGAAATAGCATCTTGCGAAACTATGGTGTTAAGGGAGATGAACCGCAAAATTTGCTGAAGCTGAAACCTACCTATGGGTAATGAACTAGCATATTAGTGTGGCTGAAAATTGCCCGGTTTCCAAGAATATATTAGCCGGGATAAACAGTTCGACCGTCCCTCTCCAGCCCTGCCATTTCCACTTGTCTTTCAATTGTCTGCTTCACTTACACTCGTTTTCACTTCTCGCTCGTTAATTATTGTCACGTATCTAAGGCATTGGACGTGGCTGATGTTCTTCGAATGCTGCAAGATTTGAGATATGGCCATACAGCCCTGATTCTCGCCTTTGGCTCAGCCTCGATCTGAAGACCCAAAATATTTCCATCACTAGGTGCCCAAGCTATAGTGCATGATTGATACACGCGATTACGACGACACTTCGGTTCATACGGCTTTCAACTCTCGTTCAAAGGCCCTATATACGCTTCGAGTCTGTTGGCTCCCGTGTTTACTCTACGGTCACCGAGCAACGCAGGCCTCACGTACCGATGACGACCCAGTTGCCAACGACATTAAAAGCATCGGTTGCTGAATGATCATGGGTGGTCTATCTACGCAAGAGAATGCACCGCGAAGACTGTCGAAGCCACGCACGAATTCGTCGACGGCGAACCTTCTCAGTACTTTCTCAGATCACCAAACAGAAGCTGCTTCCTCACCTCTCAACTCGCTCGATATTGACTATTTCGGGGACCATGCGGCAGTTGTGAGCTCACAAGGAGAGCGCCGAAGCCGACGCAAATCTCGGAGCAAGATCAGGGCATACCTTTACGGAGCCAATGAAGAAGCTATCCAAAATTCATCCGAGGACGATGAGGGTCGCAGTGTTCTTGCAGGTACTGCCCGCAACGTTAAAAAGCGCTTGTCGAGGACAGGATCTTCTATAATGCAGCTTCAAAGTGCTAAAGCATCATCGGCCTATCTCTCAAAATCAGACTCACAAGGGTCGGACCCGGAGGAATCCGCCATGATAGCTGTCCAGATCAAAGAGAAGGCGCATAATGATAGCCTAGCCGCGCTGAACCACATCAATTCTCCCGTGGATGATAAGAGGCATGTCGATTCCGTCAGAGCACCTGTACGAAGGAAATCTTTGTATACGCCAGGGATCGCGACCAGGAATGCTAGTGACATCCTCCGGAAGCCTCCACCCTCAGATGCTTCGAAGTCTCAAAGTGATCGTGATTACTATTACAATGCTGCTCGACCTGAGACATCGCCTCTTTCGCAGCTGGCTGGCCTGAATCTGAGCGAAGATGGCAGAGCTACACCTTCAAGTATTAACTATCCACAGCTTGGGGGTCTTTTACTTGGCACGTTGCGAGTCACGAACGGCATTCCACGGAACGATACACCAGATCTGCTTGGTCACACGCCTACACCCGAGTCGAAGACTCATGACGAGTACTTTACAGCGTCCGAGGGAAGTGTAACAGGCAACATATCCGCGACTATGACCCCTTCAAACCTCAGTCCTTTACAGATTCAAAAGGGACTACGGGAGATCTTCAACGCGGATGACGGTATTGTTATTCCGCGAGAATCTTCGGTCGCCAGGCACAAGAAGAGCGACTCCGCAACATCCAAGGCTCATGAATATATAGCAGAACTTGCCAGCAGTCCTTTCTCAGAGACCCCTGATTCGAGACAATGGTCGGATCATGATAACTCACTTGACGCTCAGGGGACGGTTATGCCGGGAGCGGTAGTTCCTGATTTGCAGAATTGGCGGCAGTTCATCAATGAAGTAGGGGCTAGCAGTGTTGGCAGTCGTACAACCGAAGACGCCTTTCGCAAACTTAACGGCCACACTCAATTCATCTCAGAGACTGGGCGCCTCTCTGTCCATTCTTCTACGGCATCAAGATATAGCGTCTCAACAACCGAGGCACCCAAGGTGGACAGCGGATACAGTTCAAATTCTTCCATGCATGCCGCACACCTGACTCCAACTACCAACGACCACGCAGACAGAGTTGGTAGGACAATGTCCGCGGATTTACAACGTAGATCTTATAATCGTTCACGCACCCAAGAGAGGCCAGAGTTTGTACCAAAACAAGGAAGTTACATGTCCCAGACAACCGGTCCAGCACCCCGTTCGGGCTCATCTAATCTAATGCCGCGCGACGTTTTGCCAACTTCCCCGGCGGGACTTCCTTCTTCGCCCTCGTCCCAAACTATTGACAGTGTTCGGTCCTCGGCTCGGTCCTCAGCTAGGTCCTCATCTCAGAATGTTGTGCGCAAGCTGCAAAAACCACGACCAAAGTCGCAGCCTCCGCCAGTGAGTTGTATCACCGTTCAAGGGCATCGAGATCCCGAGCCAGCAGATATTCCTCGTGTGCCTTCTGTTATTGCCGCCCGTCACGCAGACAGGCTTCGTCAGTTCCCCGTACTCGACCATACCTTCCCAAGCTCGGAACACACGACTGTAGAAGAAAGGTTTTCAGTTAGTACGATTCGGCCTATGCCGGTTCGATTTCCATCTCCCGCAAATGCTCTCGAAGCAGCCACTTCAGATCTCTGTGTGTCCCCAGCCATGTCAGATGAAAGGACGATCTCACGCCCACGAGCTTTGTCAAGGTATCGGTCCAGCCTAATGTTTGACGAGGATGAATACCCACAATTAGCTATTGTTCGATCACCGAGCTGGTCGGAGTTTGGCGGGGGAAAGGGTAAGAAAGAGCGTAAGAAGTTAGCTAAAGAAGAAAAAGAGAATGAAAAAAGACTACTAAAAGAGGAAAAGGAGCTTGCGAAAAGGTTGGAGAAGAACAAGAAAGACCTGGAAAAGCAAGTGAAGAAAGATGAGAGCAAGCGGAGGGCAAGCCGTTCTCGTTCGGCCTCCAGGACTAGAGCAAAGTCATCTGATGGTCCACCAAGCCAACACGACACGCTACTAACGATCGCTAATTTTGGGACCGTGACCGAGTCCTTGGGTAGAAGTCCATACGATATTACTACATCCATGTTCTCAAAGGCATCCGAAAACGCCGGCAGTAAGCATCCTCATCAGATTAGTACCTCTATGACGAGGGCAAGGTCCCTGGTCGGAATGGACGAGACTGCCGCTGCAGAATCTGCACGTGCGCGTAGCCGGGCCAGAAGTCAAAGCAGTGGGCGGCCACGTCCATTGAGTGGGGGCTCCTATGGGGATGATGATGGCATATCTGGGAGGAGACTTCGTCCTCATTCCATGTTGGTAAACGACGTACCTCCAGTGCCAGCCCTAGCTGCAGTAGATATCAGGGCTCATGATCTCGAATGGGCTCGCAGCCGTAGAAGGAGTCAAAGCTTTTCTGGAGTCAAGATTGAGACTGACGGTCCGTTCAACGATCGTGGTGGTCTTCCCGGAAGGTCGATTAGACCTTCAAGCATAGTTGTGGACGTGCCACCCGTTCCAGCTCTCCCTTCAATCGAGCAGGTGAAGCAACGGGAGGCCCAAATTATAAGATCTCGACCACAAAGCATGGTAGTGGAGGATTCACCAACGCAAGTCCTAACACTGCCGCCGATCGATAATACGAGGCCTCAGACCGATGGATTTTCCAATACCCAGCCTGACAGCCTGACACCTCCTCGCCAATCCAAAGTCAGCAGTCTCGTGCCACGGCTTTGGAGCAAGGGATCGCTGGAGAAGAAGAGTCCGAAAGCCGGCGAGAATCTTCGCATGGGTCATAATAGCAATGACGCATCTTCAAACGAGGACCAGTCGGACAAAGATAGTAGTAGCTGGGACGCGCAACGAGAGGCATGGTCTCAGCGCCGTAAATCCGCTGGTGAAGCACTGCTTAAGAATCGATCAAACCAGGACGCTGTTACTCAGCCAATGGATTTTGACGGATCATATGTACATCAGCAGAACAACCGCCCCTCCTTCACGCAAAGACTTTTGCCAGCCGAGCCACGACGCCTTCATGAACCAAAGCAATCTTTAAGGCCAGGACCCAGTCCTCTAGCTCCCTCGTGGAAGCCGCCAGCACCCCCTCCTCAGATCTCGCCGCAACAGCAGCTCTACGAGCCTGAATCCAGCTCATCACCTTATATTTCAAACAGACCGACCTCGTATATCGAGCCACCCACTCAACATCCATCTCGACTTAACCCTCGCCCGCTCTCCAATACACTCACCCGCCAACCTCAAAACCAGACGCAGAAATTATCTCCCGCCGCACGGATCGTGCAAACCTACAGCTCGTTCGCACTCCCCCGCAAACGCATCAGCTCTGGTAACTCACCGCCTACCTCGAAATTTGAGAACCTTACAGGCCGTTACGCAGGAGGTCTCCTGTATGGCTACGAGCCAGGCTGCGGACTCGGAGGCAGTGCAGGAACCCGAAGCGCAAAAACAGAGGCTAGTAGAAAGAGTGTGGATGTGTCTAAAGGCTTCGGCATCGACCTGAGCGACGTGCCGATCTTTGTGGCGCCCACATCAGCGAAATAATTGAATGGCATGCATATGAAACGTTTATCTTTCTTGGTCCTTATTCCATTTTTGCTCCTTTTGTCTTTTACGATACACATGATGCATGGCAAATCTCGAAATCAAAGATACCCAGAGTCTTTTCTGTTTTATGATTTCTAAGCTTATGGCATGGTAATAATGCTAGTTTACTTAGGGTAATGGCATGTGCTGAGTATGGTACGCACACTTGCTTGCTTAGGTAGCTGTAAATAAGATACTATGTTCGTATCATCCAGTCAATAATCGTATTAAACATTCTATAAATTTCTCAATTCCTACGTTGATGTCTCATACGGTAGTGCTGGGTTGCAGATTCGGCCCATTGGATTTAATCACTTCAGCGGCGTCAAAATGAATCGGGAATTTTTTCCTTCCCTGGCTGGTGGAAGAGGGATTTTGCATTGTAGGCTAGTGCATATCAGACCCCGCGAGCAAGAGCTGGTATGGTAAGTTTGTTTGCAATGAGCATAGTAGCCTCAGAATCTACTACGGCAAGCAAACAAATTTATATAAACAAGAGGCCCAGTTTCATTCGTTATTTAATAATGCTGTTGGTAGTCATACACGTAAACTTTTTTCAAAATTCATTATAGTCCCATCTTCTCACCATCTTTTTTTCAAGACAGCCATGATGATCCTTTTTGTTATTTAAGAAGGCTGTTGGTAATCATACACGTAAATGCTTTTTCACAAAAGTCATCATAATCCGGTCTTCCCATTATCTTTCTTCAAAGCAGCCATGATGATCCTTTCGTATCCCTCCACCGCGTGCATCAAGTCGCCAGTACTCAAGTGCTCGTGATCAGAATGCGCAACTAGTATGTTTCCCGGTCCGTATAAGTATCTCTTATGTTTTCCATCTAGGATTGGTACGTCGGTCCCGTAATTGACCGTTATGGTATCGAAGCCTTCGATATCGTGGTTAAGGTTAACGGGGCCGTAGCCACGACCGTGGAAGGTGACTTCGATGTCTGAATCTATGTCTTTGACGGTATCCAGTATTAGCTTTTGGACAACGCTTGGGTCACCAGCGGCGAGACGTATTCCGATATCCGCAACAGCAGTCTCAGCAATTACGTTAGCGGCCACACCACCATTTATTTTTCCAATATTCAAAGTACTGTTCCCATACTTTTTACTGCTTGGTAGGTCCATTGTCTGTAACGCGGCCAACGCAGATATGAGCATGTGATTCGCACTCTTGCCTAGCCACGGATACCCACTATGGCCCGCCTTGCCATGTGCAGTAAGTGTAAATACCAAGATACCTTTGTGGCCTGATGCCAGTTTCAGTTCTGTGGGTTCACCGAATATCGCAGTGTCCCATTTCATCTGAAGGTCGTTAACGGCATGCATGCCATCACCCCCGACCTCTTCGCCAACAACGTAGAGGAGGGATACATCATTGGGAGATATCGTGTTTGAAGCTAGCAATTGTTGCAGAGCGGTGATTTGGGTGGCGACGCAGGCTTTTGCGTCGACAGAGCCACGGCCCCATATATCTTCTTTTTCACGGAGAGTGTATGGATAAAAGGGGGGAACGGTATCGATGTGGCTGGTGAGGAGGACTGGGGTCTGTCGTTTTGAGCCTGGGTAGGCCAGGAGGTTGAATCTTGCATTCTTCTTCTTGGACTGTATAAAGTCGATGTACTGCCTTTCGACGGTGTAGTTATGGTCTTTCAGGTAAGACTCCAAGAACACCCCCACATTGTGCTCATTATTGGAGATGGATTCGATATTGACTAGTTCACGATGCAGTGAGAAGAGTGGACTTTTGTCAATCTCAATTTCAACAGACGCCACTGGCCGCTCGAGGCCAGGAACGAATTGGCCATCCTGAAACTCATAAGTGTAGGCGAGGGTGGCGAGGGCTAGCACGCCAATGAGGGGGTTCTTCATTTTGGACGTGGGCATGGGGAAAGTCAAGCTTCAACCCAGCAATATAATGCTGGCGTGGAGTGCAGCCACAAGCTCGGGTGGGTGGCACGTTGATTAGACACTGGCTGAGAATGTGGGAGTATTCATGCATAGTAAGGGGCCCAAATCGTAATGATGCCTTACTTTGGGTAGATGGGGTGCATGAAGCAATCCCTGTAGATCGTATAGTGTAGCCCCGGTGCCGCCTCGGAGTGTGAATGGGGTAAGCAGAAGCGCTGAAACTGGTAAAGCGGCCCTTGGACGCGGCTCCCTGGTGCTGACAACCCCGGCCGACCCTGGCCTGGCTCGTAGAAGTAAGACTGTGTGTCTCTCTTTTCCTGTGGACTTGTCCTGACGCTGTAACTGTGCTACACTCACTATCCTCACGCTCGTTTCAACGACACTCGCTCAACAGCCGTTTTACTCCTTGTCAGCTACCGAACAACAACTCCGCCGTTCAATCGGGACTTGGCTTTCCCGCATGCCGCTAGCTTAGGTAAGAGATCCGCCAGGGCTTGTGTTGACCCTCTAAAAATACACCGTATACCGTGATTGGCCTTGGCCTCCAACTTTTCAATCTCAGATCTAACAATTACGAAGGATTGATGACAAGCTTCACAATTGCCAGATTACACTGCTCAATCTCAGCCAGAAAGACTTTCGCTTCAATTCCTCTGTTCCATCCTTCAGCGCGTGTCTGAAACCACCCACAGCCTCCTCGTCCGACCCCAACCGACTCCTTAGATCTACAAACAAATTTTGCATTCAACGCACCTGTGCGAGAACTCGACGCTGCAAATAATCTCGGATACTGCGGTAGCACCAGATAGTGGACAAGAGAATTTTTGAATACTCTTTCGCTGGACGGTCGTATACATTGCTGCAAGAGTTGATCCGGATGTTGGTGATGAAGTAGTCTCCCCCATTTTCGATACAAAAGCAATCAGGTTCGCTCGATACGCGGAAGATCGGTCGTACGCCCACCTTGAAATTACTTGAGACCAGGCCTGCAGAGTCAGACGAGATTTCTCGCTCTGTAAAATCCGGCGAGGTCTGCTTCGGTGCATGCCAACGAAGATTAGCTGCCACATGAAAATACATTGAGGCAGTATCGAACAATCTTCACAACCCTTCATATGCCGATCAAGATACCAAAAGGGTTCCAACGCCGGAAATCTGCTGGAAATGACCTCGATGAGCTTCCAACAACCCCAGAGCCCTCATTCAAAGTCTTCGAACGTCCTCAAAGCACAAAGTCATTTGATGGAGGGAATAACTTGAAGCGTAGAAGCGTTGCTCGGCCATTGAGCGCTGGACGATTTGGGGACGAGCGAAGTACTGTGGGGGGAAGACCCGATCCTAATTCTACCAACCGGTATGTTATACGATGAAACTGGACAAGCGCGTATGGCTAATATATTGAAAGGGGCAGCGGCGGTACCAATAACTCTGCCTCAAGCGGGGGACACAACGATACTTCCTCATCTTCTGCGCGCTTCAGTTCCACCTCAACCTTGCCATCCTCGACGGACATCCCCCTTGACAATCATTCAACCTCGAATGTTAAAGGCCCCTATGACATATCTCCTCCTCCGATACCAGATTCAAACACCCTTTCTTTTCGTACGGCCGGACGAACTTTTTCATTCGGCCGTAAGAAGGTGGGATCGCCCGGTTCAATACCTCAAGCGGGGTCTCGAACTTCAACAGAGCACATGCCGTCAAATGATAACGCGAATTTCAATCGGCCAAGAGCCATGACAGAAAGCAGCTACGCCAGTGGAAGCACTGCAACACCACCCAAGCTCCTAGACGCAGGGCTAGATTTTGGGCAGTCAGATCTCGACAGTTTTGGATCCATGTTTGAAAGCTTCGGAAAGAGGCAGAGCCAGCTCGTAGAAGAGCCTGCCGCCATGGCTGGAGCCAAATCAGAGAGCCCGGTAAGTTGCAAGTAAGATTCGTAAGTGAATGCGTTTGCTAATGGCTTGTAGGAACCCTTATCTGCGTCACATTTTAGAACGCCACCGAAAGCATATATGGGTGACCGGACGCATAATACCCCTCCACCTCTACCAATTCACAGTGACGGGTTTCGTGATACACAAGCATCGCCACGTTCTTGGGGTAGTGGTGGTTCGCAAGATGGTCTAATGACGACCAGTACCCAAAGAGCCGCTGACGCTCTTTCATATTACAACAAGTCGCCCGAAGCTCAATATGGATCGGGCTTGCCGAAATCCATGACTATGCCTCTACCTGACTCAGCAACTTCGCCACACAGAACGACGCAACAACGACAACCATCTGGCACGGGAGGGGGCTTGCAACGAAGCAGTATCTATGCGTCTAAGAAAGATAGTAGCAGGAGTTCAGACCTGCTTCAGGACGAGGATGCTAGACTTGTCATAGATTCTTTGAATGCAAGTCAGAGACTCAATCGACGCTCGAGCCCTTACAGTGCATACAAGGATGCTGATGATGAAGCATATAATCCTGCTACATCGCTTATCTCGAAATCGCCCTACCTATCCTCCGACACGACAGACAGCCCACAGAAGACCCCTGATTTTGAGAATAGGCGACGTTCACCAGAGCCATTGTTTGATAGTAGGGATCAAGATTTCTCAACTGTCTCCTGGCAGCAAGAATCCACAGAGACCACGCCGCGAGCAAAGAGAAGTGGCCTAGCATACCGGGAGGAGCGCTCACTGTTCGATGCATCCCCGTCAGGACCAACTAAATTAGCTCCGCCTCCAAAGGCTCACAGTCCGTTAGGTCCAGAAAGACATAACAAGGTCATGACTCCAGCGCAATTCGAGAAATATCGAAAAGAGCAAGAAAACAGACGTGAGCAGTACTTCAACAAAGATGAATCAGATGAGGAAGGTGATGACTATGAAGATGACGATGAGACCGAGCGTAACAAAAAGCTTACTCGGGAAAGAAGGAAACAGGAGGCTCATCTCGCTGTCTACCGACAACAGATGATGAAAGTGACTGGTGAACAGCCTTCCAATCTGCCGAATGTGCCACAGCGCCCAAGTGTGGAAAGAGCTAGCATGAGCGCTCCAGCTGCTACCCATCGATCCGAGACGCCAACGTTCAGCTTTGACAAACCTGCAGAAGCTGGTAGAACCAGTGACGAGGAAGACGAAGATGTCCCACTCGGTGTTTTGGCTGCCCATGGTTTTCCGTCGAAGAATAGGCCGCCTACTGCTCTGGGTTCGAATATTCAGTACAAGAGCGAATCATATCCACCCCCATCCGCGTCCGTGGCTGGATCAGCTGCTGGGGCAGGTAGCGGTCTCCCTCCCTTTGCGCGACATCTCCCTCCAGATCCATATTACGGTGCGGGCCTTGTCAATGCCCCAAACCGCGAGTCCTTGGCGTTCGGTCATAGTGGGCCGCCTTCGATTCATGGTAGTTCAGCGTCTGTCAATGGCGTGCCACAACCAAGCTTGCAACCAGGCGGTCTTGTTGGGGTTATCGCTGGCGAAGAGCGTGCAAGAGCTGCGAGGAGAGGAAGTCCTAATGCTCAGGGCACTTATGGCACGCCTCTACCGCCTGCCATGACCCAAATGCCTTGGGGAATGCCTCCAAGCATGCAGCCAATGATGTCGCCAGGGGAACAAGCTACCGTACAGATGACGGAGCAAATGAGCCAGATGATGCAGATGCAGATGCAATGGATGCAGCAAATGCAGCAGATGATGGCTGGCGGAATGCAAGGAATGCCACCTGGTCAACAACCACCTTTTATGATGCCTCCGCAGCAGCAGCAGCAGTTGATGAACAGAGGAATGTTAGCTCCACCGGGTCAACAGCAAAGACCAATGTCATCAGGACCGCCTTCAGCCCCGATGGGCGTAGGCCCACCACAAACGCAGCAGCGAGCAATGAGCATGATGGGTCCCAATCCAGCCCCAGCATGGCAAGCATCAGCAAACAACAGGATGTCAAGGGCGCCGAGTATGATGAGCGGTGCACTAGGCGGCCCTGGTCCCGGCTATGCACCCTCCATTGCTCCATCTGAGCGTAGCAATGTCGGCATGCCATCGCGCTATCGGCCCGTGTCAATCGCACCATCGGACGAGCATGCGCCTAGGGGAGCTTCTAGGACCTCTACTCTGACCAGCGGGATGCTCCTACCCGGTGACAGGCAGAGCAAGCTCTCTATAAGACCGGTGGCCAAAGCTCCGCCCAACAAGTCTACCGGTAGCGATGATGACGATGAAGAAGGGTGGGAAGAGATGAAGAAGAAGAGGGAGAAGAAGAAGAGCACATGGAGGTTAAGAAAGAAGCAAGATGAGCATGGGGTTTTGGAGACTTACGATTATCCGGAGGCCTAATACAATATTCTCAGCATAGCAGGGGCTTTACGAACGGAAAACGTTAAAGGATTGGTTGATTTTTTGGGCATAAACAGCGAAGGAAAAAGGCATATGCATATTATTCCCAGGTAATGGTGCTGGTGTATTGGTGGGATTTCATTCCTATCTTGTTATTATTCCCACTTGAATTTGTGTTAATATTCATAGAGTCGACGTGGTAATGTTCATATAGGGAGTGTACCGCCGGACAACTCCTAATTAAGATGTACGGTGTTTTGCTTTGGAACAAGGACATCACCAATCCCCTTCCCATTTCCATTCCCATTGTTCATTCTCATTTTTCCATTGCAATACTTGTACCTCGTGATCATTTTGCTGCCGTTTTCCAAGATGATAGTCCCTTTACCTATTTAGGAAAAGCGACTTTCGCTTCTCTTGCGCTTTTCCCATCGCGGACGAGAAAGGCCTAGAAGCTTCAAGACGTCGCCACCACTTTCGATGAACAATCATCTGGAAACATGGAGAGCTTGCTGGAAGAGCCTATCATAATCAAGAGGCAATATCGAGAGCTTTCTGGAATGCATCTGGCGGGGTATAAGTATTTCGATCTGCATCCCCCTTGAGCCTCATCCAGCTCGGAAAAGACAAACCCCAAGCCTCACCAAACATCGCATCATATCATTTCTAAACTATACCATCATAACCACCGCAACTATTCTAAATAAACAAACACCAACCATCATCTACACTACCACCTCCACTATGCAACCCTACCGCCTCACCACCCGCGCCCTCCCGCGCGTCTGCAAAGTCACCCCCGCCAAACGCACCCTCTTCACAACCCCCTTCTTCCCCCCCTCCTCCCCAATCTCCGACCTCGCCCCTCTCTTCCGCCTCCTCGACAGCGCAACCGCCGACCTCGTCCCCTCCTCCACCTCCCGCTCCGCGGCCGCCACTGCCCGTCGCGCTTCCTTCACCCCAAGATTCGACGTGCGCGAGCTAGGGTCGTCGTATGAGTTGCAGGGTGAACTGCCGGGGATAGAGCAGAAAGATTTGCAGATTGAGTTTGTGGATGAGAGGACGTTGGTTATTAGGGGGAGGACGAGTAGTGAATATACGAGCGGGAATGGTGGTGATGAGGCTATTGCTACGACGACGACGAAGGCGGTAGAAGCGGGGGATGCGGCTGCGGCTGGTGATAATGCTGAGAAGGAGACGGCGACGAAGTATCGGAGACCGAGTGTGCAGGAGGAAGAGGAGTATGTGGATGCGGGGAAGGAGGCGAGTGATGATGCGCCTGCTGAGGTGAAAACCTCCCAAACCCAAGTTGCCGAACAATCACAATCGAAAGACGTGAGCAGCGCGTCTGAGCAACCGAATTTCAAATACTGGATCAGCGAGCGCTCGGTGGGGGAGTTTGAGCGGAGATTCAGTTTCCCGGGCAGAGTGGACCAGGATGCTGTCAAGGCTAGTTTGAAGAATGGGATTTTGAGCGTGGTGGTGCCGAAGATTGTGGCGAGGGAGGCGAGGAGGATACAGATTGAATGAATAGGTTGAGGGAAGTGTGAGGGATGGAGGTGTATGAATATCAAGTTGTATGATATGGATGCATTGCATTGCATAGCATAGCATTGGTGTTGGATGGTGCATCGATTGAGAAGGGAAATAGCGATGGGGTTTACCTGGTATTTTGATGATAGATGAAATGAAATGATATTTCACAATTTGCGGTTGTTCACTCCTTTCTTTTCTGCTACTATTGTCTATTCGTTGAAGTGACGTTCATCCGTATGTGCAATATTCCCATGCTCAGTGGGATAAGAGACTTCGTCCTAAATCATTGGTATGGTATCGTGCCTAGTAATAGGACATTTTTCTCTAGATAGCTGATCAATACCTTAGTCCAGTTTGGGCATTCACTATACCTTGATGTCTTGACAGAAAAGCAGATGTTAGCCTTTCATGCACGTGCCGTTCGCATAGTGTAAGGTAGATGTGTGATATTTCTGGAAATTTTTCTGGGTAAGGAATTTGGTACTGAAGCCTTCTTTTCCGGGCTCGTTCGGGGTTTGTTCAGTTGGGGGTTTCTTTTATCGATGGGAGGGATTTCCCAAATTGGGAAGGACTTGGTTCAGCCCGTGCTGTTGGTGAGAACGTTTTGGTAAGGGGAACCTTTTTGGATGCGACTTCTGACGCAAGCCGCTCGGAGATTTATGGTGGGTGGCTGTTGCGCATAACGGCAGTCGATCTACCTCAAGAAGGCGAACGCTCAGAGGCTGACGGAGGTACGTGAGGCGCTTGGAGAGGACTTTGGGAATTGGTGGGTTGTCAACAAGCGACTATGCGCGCCACTGGATAGAGGATGAGGTAATTAATCAATATTGACTCCGAGAGCCGTTTTCGAAGGAGAAGTTTTTAAAACTGTCAAGATGAGCTGGCTCAGCGGTGCTGAAGAACTCCAAATGACCACGTCCGAAGATCTGAGGCGGTATCTGTGCATATCGTCTTGATTTTTGTGGCACTCTTGGTCTAAGGTATCAGTTTCGTCATTCGTGATCCCTGTTATCCTCTCCGTGGGATACCTTAATCTCGCTCAAGCATATAATAGGCAGCCCTCATCAGCTGGTCGAATATGCCTCCGTATTATTTATTTTTCTGGTGACGTGTTGAATATGTTGAATATAGCACCGCTGCCCAGACTCGCTTCTATCGCATGATCTCGGGTTTGGAATAATATCGCAATAGGGTCGTATAGGTCCAGGAAGTGTGCAAGCCCTTCTATTGTTCTCCCCCACTCGAGCCAAGTCATCTGGGGGCCAGGATTCAGTCTGAGGCGTACAGTCTCTGCATCCCAGGCGAGCTCTGGCGCATTGATGAAAACAGAGCCCGCAGTGCTCAGGTGCCTGATAACTTCGTTGGCGGCGTTGAGTACGCATCCTAGTACCTCCACTTCCGAAACAAGGACGACTTGGACATATATAATATCTATTTCCATAGTAGTACCGGGTACGTAGTAAGTCCACGGGCTACCAGGCAGATTGCTAGCCGAAGTCAGTACCCCCAGGTTCGACAGCAAATCGCCAATACTCACGTTGTAGCATTTGCGAACGTCGTATTGTCTGGACTAGAGAACTCGTAGATAGTGTTGTTTGCTAACAGGACTGGCGAAAGGATGCTCGATGCTGGTGGTACAGAGTTCAAAGCAGATACAAACAGTTGGGACAGAACTGTGAGACATGGTACACCAATTATTTTCATATCTGGTAATTGCACGCCAGAAGGTAACAATGGTTGTGGATTGCCCAAAAAGAAGGTTGGAGCTTTCGGAAAAGAAAATGTGTACCGAAGCCCAGCTTAAGTACGCCTATCGGCTACACAGGAGTACATATCATGCGTGCGCAAATGCGATTTGCGATAGTGGTAGCAATATGCCTCAAATTCAAGCCTGCGAGCACACTTCGAAAACCTTTAGCATAAGTCTTGTAACAGCCATAGACGTGGTAGAGGTTGCCATTATGCTCCACCAATAATCCTACTAATTCAGAAACTGGCACCTGCAATAGATATAAAGAAGAATACTTGAGCAATCCACAGATACGAAGGCAGGGTTCTAGAGGACGAAACACTCTTCCGACCTCGGATCAGAAGGCCTTATAAGCTTCTGATACGCCTCTTCAGTGCTAGGGAGTCCTGAGATAGAATATCCGTGGTCTAAAATGTAGGCGGGTAGCAAGGTCTTTTCGTGATGGTCTCAATCATAGTCGTAAAATGGCAAACACATCTCCATGAGGCTTATGGCGTGGACAAACCACAAAATAATCAATGAGACGTAATCCTTACAACTCGTTGTAATCCTCGTGCGATATTGACTACCGTGAAACAGCTTGTAGGCGCTAGATGGCCTTACCTGCAAGACGTAACCATAAATTAGTCTGATATACGAGATCGTTGATGCTATTTAGCATACCAAACGCTCCCGTATCAAATGCAAAAACGTTACCCTTTTCCAAGGACGCCATCCGAAGACGCCTAAAAGAAGACTCGGGTACCAAGCAACACGACCTGAAATTTCTAATGAATGCTGTACTCAGATGCCAGCCTCAAGATGGTCCAAGCAACATTGGTATGCAACAGTGGTTGGGGCGCCCACCAGTGCCACGTGTACGTTGGTCAGGCTTTGGCGGTAAAAGAAGGGTCCATCAGTAATCTTAGAGAATTTCTACGACGATGCAACAGTTGTTATTCCTTCTCTTTCTGTGCACGTAGGTAGCCGTGGTGCAGCACCGGCTTTTCTTGGTCGAAGATTTTATTTTAACTATTGATAGTGTAGGGTTTGGGCTTGGAGAATTTATGGGGGAGTTTATGTAGGGAGTGCATTAAGGCGGGAGGGGCCAAGTGTGAAGAGGGACCCCTTTCAGGAACAGACCGGAATTTCATTCAGGGGTAATTTAGAGGCGGGTCGTTTTAGTATCATTAAGCGCTATAGGGATTACGTGCGTCTTCCCCATCAAGTAGAACGTCCAATCACAACTGACCCCCTATCATAATCGTTCACCCCTCCTACTGGAGCGTCAAAGCTCGAGGTCATGAGGTATGCTAGATTCTTTCGCTGACTGCTTCACCGCTTCTTTTTGGTGCGAATGCGATTGCGGAGCTGCGGAGCTGCGGAACGTTTGCACAACGTCCAATTGCTTGTGCTGATGACTGGCGATGCTCAATTCAAACCCCACTGAGCATGACTTCCCCATTCTCCTTTCCTTTTATTTCGGCCAATCGGACGCCGAAGGGCGAAGGGTCCGAGAAGCATATTGATCCTATTAAGCTGTCAGATGGACTCAATCTGACTGTCGGACATATCGGTAATCGGTTCCCGTTTATGGAGGATGGAGTAGTTAGGGGATCGAGGCGTTTGGGGCGGCTTACAAGGGAAGGATACCTCTGAAGTACCTCACCTTACCTTACGGATACCTGCATCAAAAGGTTATCCAGACAAGGTTGCAAACAGTCAGCATGCTGCACGGTCGGTGTCCGGGGAACACCCTGAAACAGGCGACTATGCTATTTTCAGTGTAGATGACCCTGCTCGACTCTCCAAAGGTCAAGGTCATACAAGAAGTAAGGTATACAAGTAACCGGTAGAAGGGTAAATGGTTCAGGAGTACATAGGCCTGCTGCTGTACTGTACTATACTAGGACTCTTCACACACCACACACTGCCTTCGTACATATACCCGTAGCACCAGCAGCACCAGTAGCAATAGACTACCAAAAAAACCCTTGCTAGCGCAGTAAACCACTGGCCAGACTAGCAATTAAATGCCCGCTCGTGGCGCAAACATCACAGAGCCCCCATTATTGTATGCTAAGCCATACACAACCGCCCACTTCCACTGGTCAACCGCGGGAACGGCAACACCCTCCTTCTCTCTCTGATATCCTCGGTCTTGCTTTTGGGAGCATTCAAGTCTGTCGTCAGCAGCACTGTCAGCTGTTGGGCAGCCATGTGGTGCAGCGCCCATCTTAATATCTAATCTTAAACCTCCACCATTGGGAGCTTGACCCCTTCACAGTGCACTGTTGGCGCCGGCCTCCTTCAGGCCCACCTATTGCGCAATATCATTCCCATGAGAATCTGAACTGGGTGATACATCTCCAGTAGATGTATGAGCCAGCTTTTAAGCTCAAGCAACCACTCGCCCTGGCCAATGTCGTTCGGTATGGATGCGGGAGCGGAGACTGCAGGACAGGACATCTCGGAGCCTCACAGGTACGGAACCAACGATGGACAGGATCTACTTGGACGACGGCAGCATACAAACAGCTCAAACTCTACCTCCGGTCGCAGTACTCCCCATAAGCCTACACCTTCGCCGTTGCAGGTCAGCGAAACATCCTCGACGGTATCAGGCGACGCTATATACAACACTTCGAGGAGTCCGAAATCACCGACCACGAGGAGGATTGTCAGCGACTCCCAGCCCTCGCCTTTGTCGCCCAGATTCCATCAAACTAGCAATTTCGACCAGCCCAGGTCTCCCCGGGCGCGGCCGGATCAGCGTCAGGCTGCGGAAGCAACATCCACAAATGGAGACATAAGCAGTGAAGAGCTCGGAGTTTTGGGCAATGCTACAGCACCACCGACGAAATCACAATCCTACAGTCAACTACGCAATGTCTCTTCACCACTTCCACAAGCGAAACCCTTAGGCAACTCCTCACCACCGTCTCCTCACTCTACAGTACCTCCTCCCCTAACGAGCTCGGCTCTCCGGGTAGAGGCGCGATCAATGCCTCGTACCTCATCGATCGACTCTGCCATATCGGGAATTTCTTTGACTGCCTTGAGCTCACAAAAGCCGTCGCACGACGCCCTTAACTCGGGCACGCCAGACATAGCCAACCTCATACAAACAGCAGGCTCAGCCGAGGCTGTCATACAGCATCTGTTAAAGGAAAAGCAATCAGCCGCGGCACAGAACGCTCAGTTATGGAAATTGGTAGACAAGCAACGGTCGTTGGTACTGGGGCTGAACCAGGACCTTGAAAGAGCTTTGAAAGATAAGGAGAAATACCGAAGGAAGCTCAGGGACCATTTGGAAAGAGTACCGCCAGTACCAAATACCGCGGCTCAATTTCCAGTACTACAGTCGAGGGCTGACAGTGGATCCCCGGCACCCAGCGAAGCCTCTACTGATCTACCTATCCAAAGGCAGAGCGAAGATCATCCAGGTTTGGTGGAATCTCACGACAACGACGTTGTCTTCGTCCCAAAGATCAACACTAGCAAGGAGGACGAAAGAACATCGCCCACCATTGCCCCAAGTGGTGTTGGTGAAGCAGAGGACTGGGTTAAAAGCAAAATACCAATTTCGGGTGCTAAGCATTCACATAAGACAACATCGAGCTCTGATGTTGGCATCCTTGGTCCTACCAGACCTGCACCCCCTACAATGCCAATTCAAACAATCGGATTGGAGACTTTGAACCGGAACGACCAGCCTGAAAGCCCTTCGCAGTGCTCGGAGACTGCAAGACCAGGCATGTCGCCGACCATTAGCTTTACCGCGAAACGTGCTCAGCCTTTTTCGGCGAAGCCTTTCAATGGCCCGGCTCTATCATTGACCGAGTCCACCCCAACCGGAACCGACAATGAGAGGATGACGCCACCCCGTAAAGCACCCCCTGCTCCCCTAGATCTAGGTCAGCCAAAGCGAGAGGAGCCCAGTCAGCCCCAATTCGGGCCTGACGACCACTCCTCATCCGACTACGATGATGCTGCAGGCCTAGAAGACTTAGCTTTCGAGCGTGGTAGAAAGAAAACCCGAGAAGACGATGACAGAGAGCGGGAGGCTGCATTGCTCAAAGAAAAACAGGATCGGAGTAGGTCTAAAAAAGCAAAGGGTTCGAAATCCCGGACAGGCTCAGCCAAATCAATCCCCAAGGAGCCAGCCAACGCTCTGCAGCCGACATCCATTCCGCCCAACTTTAAGGCGCTTTCACCAGGGTCCGCCCCCGCGGGCGCGTCTATGTTCCTATCTCCCCCAACCTCATTAGCAAGCGTACTTAGTCCGTCTGAAACGTGGAACGACTCTGGAGCCGCAACAGAACGAATCATTTCAATGAAGCCTATGAGCCCAGGACTACCTCTGAGCCCACGCCCCAATCACCGACCTATCAATCCACCAACTCCGAGAATGCCTCGCGAGGGAGCGGGGCCGTCTATCGCTTCTCCTCCATTATCTCCTAGGCCTGGCTTTGTGGGATTGCCACTTTCACCAAGAGCGCCGAGGCAACCCATTCCCCTTCCTCCTCATACCCCCATGTCCATAGCGTCACCCCTACCACAAAATGGTGGCGGGGACTCTACGGGCATCATGCGAGACCCCGCTAGTCCTGCGAAGAAGCCAATGATGTCCCCTCGACTACCACTAGATAATCAGAACGCTGACATTTCCCAATCGAAAGGAATATACAAAGGGTTTGTTTCCGATGCATACCCTAACCTTCTATTACCTCCCAATGCCCTCCCCTCAATACTTGTTAAGGTTGTGTCTTCACGGCTCAAACCGTCACGCCACAGTTTAGTGCTTAAAGGCTCTGACGAAGAACCTGTCTTTACGTTGGGGGTTTCAGCGAGGTCCGATCGACAAGGGCTTTGGCAAGTGGAGAAGCCAATCTTGTCATTACAACATCTCGATCAGCAGCTTCGTCAGTGTTCCGTCCTGAACGTAAAGCTGCCGGAGCGATCTTTGTTCAGCGGCCACGCTCCAGCGAAGATCGATGCTCGTAGGCTGGCTCTGGAGGCGTACTTCGAGGCTCTCTTGGATACCCCAATGGACGAAAAAGCAGCTTTGAAGATATGTCATTACCTTTCCACGCATGCGTCAGAGCCAGGCAGTGAAGAAACAAATAGTGCATCAGTGGCCCCACATTCTGGATCACCGGTTGCTCAAAGCTTGGAGGCTAAGCTTGTGAAGGAGGGCTACCTAACGAAACGTGGGAAGAATTTTGGCGGCTGGAAGGTGAGGTTCTTCGTCCTGGAGGATCCTGTCCTACGTTATTACGAAACACCTGGTGGGTCCTTATTAGGTACCATCAAGCTCCAGAATGCCTCCATAGGCAGGCAGACTCAACGTCAATCGTCTCAGTCACCCTCAAGAACAGTTGAAGACGGCGATGGCCAATATAGGCATGCTTTCTTGATACGTGAGCCAAAGCGAAAAGACTCAAGCAGCTTTGTGGACCACGTCCTCTGCGCCGAGAGTGACTCTGAACGCGATGCTTGGGTCTCAGCTCTTCTCTGCCATGTCGAAGCCCCAACCGCCGACGGTAGACCGAAGCCGCCGCCCCCCTATAACGAGGCGACCTCTGGTAGGAGCTCAGCTCCATCGAAGAAGAATTCTCTCAGACGTGATGCGGCCTCGGTCGACAGCCCTGCCTCCGAGACTTTTGACACATTACAAGCTGTGCCCTATGAAAGTACGAGGCAAGCTGAAGCTCCTCATGTCCGCATTACTCCCGATCGTCGTCCAACCGAGTCACCCTCACCTTCGCCTACCACTTCAGGATCGCAGCCATCGGTCCGAGCGCATTCAGCGCAGTCCGGGCAACCTAAGACCATATCCGCTCCTTCCAATGGTGCAAAGATAAGCGATGCTGGTGCTTGGGGAAACAAACCCATGGCGACTCCCATCGGAGGCCCCAAGGAGCCCAGAAAGCGAAGCATCTGGGGTTTCCGGGATAAAAACTCGGCGGACATAGGTGCTCATCACTCCAATGACTCGAATCTAAGTCTGCCTCAGCAACAATATCAAGAGCAAATCACCAATGTGAAAGCAGCTTTTGGTGTCCCGCTTGCCGAAGCTGTTGAGTACTGCGCGCCACGCGGAGTCGACGTCTGCCTACCAGCTGTAGTATACCGATGTATTGAGTACCTAGAAGCCAAGCATGCCGCAAGCGAAGAAGGAATTTTTCGTATGAGTGGGTCCAACGTTGTGATCAAGGGATTGAAAAGTCGCTTCAATGCTGAGGGTGACGTTGATCTTCTGTCAGCTGATGAGCAGTTGTTTGATGTCCACGCTGTTGCATCATTGCTGAAGCTGTACCTTCGTGAGCTGCCTCAACCAGTTTTGACCCGCGAATTACATCTCCAATTCATCAGTGTTTTAGGTGAGCGATATAGAGACTCTGACTCTGCCCCCTGTTCACTTACTGACCTTGATTACTAGACCTCGGTGAGAGACAAAAGAAGATATCCGCTTACAACGTCCTTGTAAACAAGCTTCCGAAAGCAAACTTCACACTCATCCGCGCTCTCTCCTCTTTTCTCATCAGCATAATAAACAATTCCGAGATCAACAAGATGAGTATGCGTAACGTTGGCATTGTCTTCTCCCCCACCCTTAACATTCCTACGCCCGTACTCTCAATGTTCCTCAGCGAATTCGAAGCTATCTTCGGCGAGCCGCCCGAGGACACCGGCATTCCACCGGCAGAATTGATGGGAAGCGAACCTTTGACTCCAGAAGACATTCGCTCTCCTCGGCGGCAGATGTTCTCCGACCTCCCCACACCTTCTTACACTCAAGAGGCCTTTCCAAACAACACCCGTCAATTCACGAACAATAACCACCACACCCCGGCCTTTGAGGAGTCACAACTGGATTCGCGCATGGACAACGATACCGGCTTCATCCCCTTGCAGCCAGCCTACGAAAGCCTAGCATCGCAACAAGTACCGGGGCCAGCATACGCAGTCGCAAGGCCACGCAACCTGCGGCCCGGCGGACCTGCAAAGGCAAGCAGAAGGGAGAGCTCAATGCTGATAATGGGCCCGGGCCAGAGAACGAGCCCTTTGCCTTCTATGAGGAATGATTCTGGTAAGTCAAATTCTCGTCACATTCTACAATTGACATCAGCGATACAAGCAATCACTAACGAACGCTCCACAGATATGTTACACGAAGAAAGTAGGCTCGATTGATTTATTTATTTTACTGAGTTAGTCCGCCATATACCACCGGAAACAGGAGTAATTTGTAAAAGTAATGTCTTTGTCTTATCACGTCAAAATCTAAAACAGCCAGCGAGCTAGTCAGTCAGCCAGTCAGTCAGTCAGATGAACGAAGGGAAGACGCTCTTTCTTTCTTCTTCTCGAGCTATCTATCTTCAGTATTTCAGCAAGTGAGCGAGCGGTTATTCTCTGAGCCCGGCGTTTCTGTGTTGGTGGTGGTTGGTGTGTTGTTTGGTGCCAGCCCCTATACCCATACCCATGATTTTTGATATCCCACAAATTTTCTAGGGCTGGTTCCTATGAGTTGTTGCGAGTTGTGAAAGGGGGAGCTAGGTTTCTGTGTTATGGTTGTCTGTGGATGCTGGATAGTGATGGAGGGCGGAATTGAGTTGTGAAGGGGGCAGCTAGTTTCTGTGTTATGGTTGTCTGTGGATGCTGGATAGTGATGGAGGGCGGAATTGATGTGATGTGATGGGTTGGGTACTGGATGGGAGAGTCGACTTGCTGGACTGGGTGTCTACTATGTGCTCATATGACATTGGAATCATCCAGATGTTCATTGCTCTGTTCTATTATATTCTAGGTCTAGATACCTGAGACATCAGAACTGGTGCACAGGATTAGGTTGAGGTTGGTGCCTCATTATGTAGTAGTAGTAGTAGTAGTAGTAGTAGTTTTTAAGAGAGACTGAAATCAAGGTTTCCAATTCGATACGGATTATTGACCTCCTGTACTTCTCTTGTAAGCCCAATGTCATTCATTGCATTGCATTACATTACTTATATATTTATGTACAGGTGAATAGAGATTCCGTCAAAGGCCATCCCAGAAAGTGACAATTGCAACTTCTTCGCCCATTCCCACCCAAAATCCAATTTATACATGAATACACATCAATCACCCTGCCTCCATACCCCCATACATCCAGTCATCCATTCGTTGGTTCAGTCCCCCCCCTCCCATCAAACCTCCGTCTCAATCCCCGGATCCCTCTCATGATGACTAAACCTATCCACCAACCTCTCCTTCCCATGCTCCACCTTCGTCTTCAAAAACTGTCCCGTCCTCGCCACCTTCCACTGCATCAACCCCCTATGCCTCCTATGCAATTGCTGCTCATTCTTCTTATAATCCTTAATCTGCTCAACAACCGGTCCACCACCAGCAACCAGATTCAATTTCTTAACAAGACCATTAGCGGCTTGTTTAGGTCCGTCGTGGTCGTGGTCGGAGTCGGAGTCATCTGAGCTGTCGGAGTCGCTGGAGGAGGTGTCGTCGTCGCCGGCCATGGCGGTGCGGAGTTCGTGGCTGTCGTTGGCGGTGGAGAGGACTTCGAGGACGTCTTGGAGGTTGGGGCTTTTGCGAGCTAGGCGGTGGTGGTAGGCTCCTAGGCCGCGGTAGAATTTTAAGGGGATGGTGATGGTGCCGGCTTTTTCTCCGAGGTTTTCGGTGGTGCAATTTGATTGTGCGCGCTTGAGTTTGTTGGAGTCGCCTCTCCAGACGGGGAGAGTGAATGTTCGCTCTTCCTCGTCCGGGATGTCTTTTAGCCAGAGTACGGCGAAGGCAGGCGTTTTGTCGATGATTTGATTCTTGCGGAACTCCACTACAAGGCAGGAAGAGTACCGCTTGCGGATTGCGATACGGACGGGCCGGTCACGTTTGCCTGTCCAGCGGCTTTCTCCTGCTGTGTCCGTATGGGAGGTATACATCTTGCCACGATTAATTGCGGAATGGATCTTAAGCCTCATGTTACCGAGATCAGAGGCTATGTCTTTTGATGTGATGGGAGAGGTAATCTCTATCGTGCCATAATCCCATCCCAGTAGTTCCTTAGGCAGCTGAATCTCGAGAGATCGGAAAACCATTGATATCCGAACCCTGCCGTAGCCGATGCCACCGACGAGTGGATATGAATCCACCACCTGAGAGCGCTCTCTCAGGAGTTTACTAAGAGGCAGGTATACAATGCCCATCAACGCATCGTTTTCATGGACGCGCGAGTCCCTAACAGAGACCATTGCTTCCGATGTACGCCAATCTCGGACAACACGCTCTGTTCCTGCATTGAAGAAAGGGGTGGAACTCTTGGGTTTAGTACGAGTCCTGTATATCGTTAGGTGGTTCACAATGACGGTGCAATAAGAAGAAGGTAAATCGCCCGAGCCTGCTTCTGTCTCATCGCCCTCGTCACCTTCGGCTTGTGTCTTATTGATCTTTTCGAATTCGAGACCAGTGATTTGGTGTATCTGTATCGAGAAGATACCAGTTGGATAGTTGTTTAAAGGCGGCGTAGAAGATATCATCTCGTCTGGGGGACAATGTCAATTAACGATGATAGAAGGTGTTTGAGGAGTCCTACCTTCCTTAGCCTTAAGCAATTGAGCTTTCTGTTGGTTTGTTTCTGCCAATTCATCCTTGTCCTTTGCTTCCCGAAGCATCTTCTGCGCCTCCTGAGATACTTTGTCTTTTAGATTCTGGAAAGTATTAACCTCCGGTTCAACGTTCTGCTTCTTTAATTGTTCCGCTTGGATCTCGAGTTTGGGGTAATATCCCACGCTCCAATCCAAAGTCCCTGGCATCTTCTCATCACCTTCTAAAGCTTGGAAGCCGTCGGTGCGATGCCACATATTACATTTCGATTTAGGATTACGCATCAGCTCTTTGAGATCAACCTCGATCCTTCCAAGGTCGTCATCGGCAGATGTGCGGTCAGAGTCCCACAATTGCACGCGCAGACGCTCCTCAGCGTTCACTTCCTGTGGGCCTACTTGTATGAAAGCAGTCTCTTCCCATACTGGTTGCATATCTTCGGTTATAACCCTAGTAGACCAGACCGGTTTACCAAACTTAGCCCACCCTACTGCCACATAGCCATCGCTTGATCCCTCCTTGAGCGGGCCGAAGCCAGGATCGCCCTCCTTGAAATCTATGCCTCTCTTAATGGTGACCATGAGAATGCCCCGTGTAGTAGTATCTTTCTTGAAGTCATCGCCGACTAACATATCCTTCAGATCAAGGGTAAGGCTCTTTGGTGCAACATACTCTGATAGAGCTGCGTCGACGGAACTTTGCACAAAGGACGAGATGATCGGAAAGTCCATGATATTGAGCCCTCTTTTGGTCAAAGGCACACACGAAAGCTCAACTTTCGGCTGACCAAGTAGCGTTAATGTGCACAAGGAGAAGAACGGCGGATCCGGGCAGAGCTGGAGGCGCATTCGCATTGTCCCGACGATACCACGAAGCTCTACCCAAACTGGAAAGCGTATCGCGCCAGGTAAATAGAAAGCAAGGAAAAGATGTGCATTTTTAGCCTTGGTTTTCAGACTTTTGCCGCTTGTTGACGCCCTATAAGAAAAGCCAACTTCAACGTTGACAAAGTCGCCCTCTTCAGCCTCCATGCCCTCAGCGATGTTCTGCTCTTCACCTTCTTCCTTTCCCCCGTCTTCCTTGCTGTCACCACCTTGCTCCTCTGCCCTATGCTCCCCTTCAGCATCGGACTTTTCATCGTCGTTAACCTCCCCTTGGCCAGGAACCTTACGATCACTTTCCCTGTTTCCTTTCCCACTTTTGATCTTACCATCTTCCGAGACATCTTTTGTGGCTGCTCCAGTTGGTAGCCACCTTATGCCTAGAATACGGAGAGCCTCACTGCCCTGCCCAAGGTCTTCAACACTGACCATTCTAACAAGTCTGGGTAATGAAGCTTGCATCACATCCTCTAGAGTATCTGCTAGACTCGTGAACAGATCTGGATTGATGAGTGGCCAGATGGAGGACACCACTGAATTTAGCCACTGGGTAGATTCAGCGATTGGAGAATCCGCCGTTTTACGTTCATGTTCTCTGGCGGAAGTCCACACCTCATCTTCCCAGACGCCGCGGACTTTGTTCTCCATCCAGATCTGTAAAGCCCTGATTATAAGTCCTGCTACGAGCGAGCCGAATGTGATGAGCATTAGTAACGAGATAGGTACTTTTACCCACGTTCGAGGTTCATTGTGGGTATGACTGAGGAACTGGCTTCCCAATAGAAATAAAAGCACAACAGCAGCCACCGTACTCATACTTAGTATCAGAGCACGACCGTAAATGCCAGCTAGCTCCTCCTTAGCAGCGTCGAAAGATGGCGGAGGAAAAAGCTTCTCCATAGCGGTATGTTCTGCCTGTTGCTCCTTTGATTCCCGTTCGAGCTTGCTCTCAGTCGTCGATTTTCCACTGCTACTTGTTGCACTCCTGGGTAATGCGGCGTCCTGTGGCTCGTTCTCAGGGACTTCCTTCAATTCCTTGTTTGTGCTATCGTGAATCATGATCCGGAGATGTGTGACAGGGTCCGTCACTTCCCGGGCAGCATGGTCTCTTTTCAAGTGTTTCATGTTCTTTCGCTTCTGCTTTGGATCCAAGGTGTTGTCAATGGCCTCTGAAGTGTTCTCAAGGACTGAGGACCCCCTCTTTTCTTTCGTCTGATCAGCTCCATCTTGGCCGCCACTTCCCTCTGACAGATTAGATCCATGTTGAGGTCCCTCTCCATCTTGCCCTTGGTGATCATTACCAGTCTTGATGTCCTGACCGGCAGGATATTCAATATTGCGGTTTTGACTCCCGTATGGCCGCTCTTCATCTACCCTCGGATCCTTCACTGAACCATCAAGATGAAGATGTCTCTTGGCCGCACCTAAGATGCCTTCCTTCTCTTCATCTTTTGGAGCTTCCTCGGCTACTTTCTCCGGTACCGTAGCATTTGAGATAGCTTGCCGCTCTCCTCGGCGCTCTCGATAGTCTTGGATGTTAGGCACCTTATGGTGGTGGCTGTACGGTGCAGTGTAGTTTCGTTTCGATGCATTTTCGTCGAAATTATCATGGCTAGCCATGCTGGAGACACTAAAACGTCAATTGGCCAATGACCATTCAATGGGCAGTCATTGTGCTTTCAAAGAAGTCATGGTATCGAGACAGAAGGACAACGTGGATGCAGTGATCGCGACAATGGGATATACTATGCATTGCTATAGTTATAGGAGTCAACTATGACGCGCGAGCGTTTCTTATACAGAATGTTCGCCATCTTCAACACGTAATTAGGAAACCTGATGGGGGCAAGAGCTGCCAAGGACGAGCAATCAAGGTCAACGCTCGGGAAAGCTATGATTGAATCCCTGCAGCAGATCATCTGTGGTGGGAAGACCTACGGGGCAAAGGGAACCAAAACACCGTCATTGATCGCCGCATACTTACGCATGCTGAGATGGTATGGAGGCCATCATGGAAAAAGATTTGCCCTCGCAGACCATTGAGAGCTAGCAATGGAATGAACTTTCATAGAAGGAAACCTTAATTAGGCTGGTTTTCCCCATCTCCAGATCACACGTCAGAAAAGCACCACCATGCCAGTAAAGATCGAGGAGCAAAGCCATTATGAAGTGCTATCTCTACCAGCTTCACAATCACTACGCAACCAGCTCAACGAGCAAGACATCAAACTCGCCTACCGCCGCGCCCTCCTCCTCCACCATCCCGACAAGTCCACACCTCTCCCAACCTCTCATTCCGCACCCACGAAGCCTTCTGTAGACCAAATCACCCTAGCCTACAAGACCCTCATTTCCCCCACCTTGCGCACAAGTTACGACCGCGCGCAGGCCCTGAAGGCCCCAACAGCGACCCTCATTCCCCAAACGTCCCATCCAGGCCTCGAAACCATCGACCTTGACGACCTACTCCACGACGACCAACACACCCTCTGGTATCGCAGCTGTCGCTGCGGGAAAGAAAGAGCCTACACCATCACAGAAGAAGAACTTGAGATGAACATCGAGGAAGGAGAAATAATCACAGGATGTCAGGGATGCAGTCTCTGGCTGCGTGTGACATTTGCTGTGGCTGAGGACGGTTGAAACAGACCACTATTCCATGTCTACTTGAGGTACCGGGATAACCATCTGCCATACTTCTGGGCGGCAAGGCCATGCATTTCATGGTTAAAGCGGTAGGCAAGAGCTTGAACCCACCCAAGCCCCAGCACCTCTTTCTACACACCAGCAACTGAAACAGCCACCCGAACAAGGCCACCCAGACCACATGCTCAGCTATAGCAGCTCTGGATTCTTCCCCGGTATTGCCTCTGGGATGGTAGTGAAGGGCTGGGTCCGCAGATTCGGTCATGCCTTAGCGCGCGCCAAATTTGGAAGAAGATTTGGGTTCGGAATCATTGAGATACAGATGCGGGTCTGACACGAGGCCGGCGTATCGATATGGGCAGTGCGGGGCAAGGTGTAGGTGTTGGTGGGGTTGAAAAGGATTGGCTTGAAGGGTGGAGAGGAGTGTGATGGGGATTATCTGAGGTACATGATGACTGAGTTTGAGGGCTATGCTCCGTAGGATTGAGTTAGATTTCTAATTGCCATCTATAGGATTTACCAACACGAGAGTAAGTTCTGACATAGGAGTGTGGGTGTCCGAGTCAGATTACTGGTGTAAGAAGTTCTGGAGGAAGCGCAGATCACTGGACTTATGTTGTTATAGTCAGACTACGATTACGTACGGCAGGGGTGTGGGAATCGTTTTCACCAGGCAAAACAGTAATGGATTAGAACAATTGTTATATTCATCCAATGATGTTCGCTATGTCGAGCAAAGTGACCCGCACGGAGCATGCAACATGCGTAGGGAAAAAAAGTTATAGAATGAACAGTAGAGAATGCTAAACCGTCCGAGTTCCGAATAAAATTACAGAGAAAGGTAAAGAAAAGCAACGGCCTCCGAACACCGTTGGGCGGCCACGAGCAAGCCCCCACCTCTTAAGCCGCTAAAGCTCGTGCAAACGCCTCTCTAGAAGAGATCTCCTTTATGAGTACAGCAACACTTTTGGCAGGTAAAGCCATATCTGCGTCACGCCGGTGGCGGACCGTCCGTTGCATCGTAATGTCGTAGTAAATATGGTACAGATTTATAAGCATCTATTCTTCTCTCTTCCTCTTCTTCATTGTTTTGCCGTTCTCGATTGATGGTGCTGGACTTGTGCTGTCCCTGTGAGAGCTCCCACTTGATGATGAGCTACTAGATGTGCCAGCGGCTGCAGCTTGAGCAGCCTCAAACAGGACAGCGCCTAGAGCACCTGCATCCGCATGGTCGATAGGGCTGCCAGTCTCGGTTGGTGGCAACTCGCCATCCTCAAGAACACCCATCACAATGGCACCGCTTCCATGAGTACGAGCGTGTTGCGAGAGGTTGTCGCTACGGGAGAACTTTTTGCCGCATTCATTGCACTCGAATGGCTTGTCGTGAGTATGGAGAGAGCGGTAGTGACGCTTGAGATGCTCCTGGCGGCGGAAGCGGCGTGAGCAAAGGGTGCAGACAAAGGTTTTAGAAGGATCATCGGTGAGAGACTGCTTGCGACCACGACGAGCGACAGGTTGCATGGAGGTAGCAGTTGTGTCTGTGCTTGATGTAACGGCGTTGCCATCAGAGGGAGCAGCGGTGCTATCCCGGGTCGACGAGGTCTCCTGAGCGTTGGCGTCTTGCTCTGCGTTTGAGTCATTGGCATGCGAGTGTTCCTCATGCTTCACGCTAGGATCAGAGTCCGACATGTTGGCGTTCTTCTTAGCAGATTTCTTTGGTAGCGTACGTTTCTTGGTGGCTTTCATCTTGATTGATGAGTCTTCCGAAGCACGGCGAGAATCCGGGGGCGTTAGTAAACCAACTGACGCAAATTGATCGACGTTCTCGAAATCTTCAAAATTGTCCTCGCTTAGAAACTCTTCTTCGTCGAATGAAGTGAGGTCGAGTCGCTGTCTCTTGTTGCCGAGGTAGACCGTGTTTGCCGATGGTGAGAACCTGGCTAGATCGGTAGTAAACTCGTTCTCAGAGTCGAGATCAGAAAATGTGTCGAAACTGGGCAGACCACCGAGTGTAGAGGCTGACAGAGACTCAAATGGTTTGTTGAAATGTGACTCGTGTTTGATCAGGCTGAGATCTCCACCTAGGATCAGTTTGTGTTCTTCGTCATCCCCTGAACATAGGGTGGGCAAGGTTGGAAAGTCAACCGCGGAAGCGATGTTATTCGTATTGCGAGTATCGACTAGCAGATTGCGAGGATCGCAGAAATCGAAGTCGGTATCAGATATGACAGAGTGCGGGACTGGTGAAGGTGAAGGGGAAAGGGATGGGCAAGAGTTAATGGAAAGGAGGTCGGAGGCTTGGCTTCCCATTAGCGAAGGCGGGTGAATAAATACTACGGACACCACAAATTAGCCATACGACCCTCCAATGTTTGAACCAATGTACCCCGACGCAGAAAGTCGCTGTTTAACCCGTCCCGAGGATCATTTCAAGCGAGGAACAATCATTTTCCAGTGATGTGATGTAGAACGTACCAGGTGTCAGTGGTGGTGAACAGCATCTAGTCCAATCCCCGCCCGCGAGGATTTCGCTTTGCACGTCGCCTTCGCATCCTTCTTTCACACCTTCGATATTGTCGAGACCCATGTAGCCTCCTGTCAGTGGAGTAGGCAAGATATCACAAGTAGATGGTGGGCTGCTAGCAGAGCTTCCAGAAGTTGAAAGAGGTGGTGTGGAGGGGTAAATGTAGACATCCGGAGCGTTGCACTCAGTGTCAATTGAAAGCTGCTGGGCCCCTAGGTATTGGCAGAGGAAGGAGGGCTTCTGTTGGATGGGACGAGGTGGAGTCATGGCCAGTATCGACTTTTGAGGACCATAGACGTGTGGGCCGGTTGAGGGCAGCTGAGCGTATACCATAGATTGTTGGCTGTGCATCATTGGCTCCTGGTAGTATATCTGCTGCTGGTAATGGTGCATTGGTAAACTTTCTTGCGCCGCGTGTGGATGCGGAGAGAAGTGGCCATGAATCCTGTTTTCCGAGCTTGATTCCGGATTGTAGTAGAAAAATGGTGATTGACCCATATTTTGGGTATGAATCGACTGTGAAGAAGCCATAGCCAGAGTTTATATATTAGGCCAGCTGCAGAGAAGTAGACATTAGTGCTGTGCAGTTGCATTTCAATATCCAAGGTCGCCATACCTCTCTTTCTTTATGTGCTCAATTTATCCAATGGGCTCTTGTTCCTTGGGTTATGTTCGCACGTTAAAAGCTAAATACGTTTATTGTATATTGTAGTGTCTGAAGGAGTGACCGGACAACAGAGCTGGACTATCCAAACGTCTGTCTAATAGGTTTTAGGGATGGGGTGTTATTGAATGGTTGGTTCTGTGGCAGAAATGCCAAATGAGTGACAGCGAGAAGATTGAAATGGGGCGAGTAAAGAAAGAGCCCTAGATCAATGATCTCGAAAGATAAATTACAAAAGAAGAGGTTAGTAAAAGAAAAGAGGTGAACGGTCGACGAGGGGATATAGATCCAGTTGATAGAGACAGTAAGAAAAGAGAATGTGGAGGGCAGAGGGCGGGTAAAGTAAAGTAACGCTGACCTTTCGGTGCACCGAATGCCTGTTCTCCACTTAGGCGAAGAAGTGCACCAAAGGCCACCAAAATGGAGCAGCAGACCTAAAATTCCCTAGGGACGAATATGGATTAGGGCATAGACGGATCAATCGTATGGGGGACTCGGGAGGATGTGATGGCGCAGTCCGCACCAGCATCCCAGCATCTCCTGAGAGCCAGCCATGCACCCTTGTCGAGTCTACTCCGGTCGCATGCGTTAGTGCAATGTGCCCAAAAAGCAATCCCAGCATCTCACTTGCTCAAGTTCCAGTGCCGCTTTGAATCCAACCCAACAGTAAAAGCTACCAGTAAGTCCAGTAAGGTAGTCCCCAGTAGTCCCTCCCTCCTTGCTAACACGTCTTAGTGCACACCACCCAGCACCACCCAGCACCACCCACACCCTTGAGGGCTGACTACAGCAGCGAATGCGCTTTAACAAAACATCATTAAGCGTGCGACTAACTACGCAGAACTACGCAAAGGCAAAGGCTGACGAATGAAACGGGTCCCTTCCCGAATCAATTGTGCTTTGTGCAAAGTCCAAGTCTGGAATTCTGGGGCAATTGCGACCGACACCCAGACCCAAGCGCCCAGGAGCCAATAGCCAATAGCCAATATCCTACGACCCAATGATTGCTTTCTTCACGCTTCACGAGACTTCTCACTGGTACGAGTCCCGACGATAAAAGTCATTGCATTGGATCATAGGGCATTATTTTCAGGTGGTTGCAGCTCAGAGGCGCAGAGCAACCAACGAACAGAGAGGCAACCTCAGGCAAGGGATCAGCACACGAAACCTACGGGGGGCTCAGCAGTTCCTGCTGCACGCAACCGTCTCACATGAGTCACTTCCGAACGGACACAGCTCGAAACTTATTAATACTGCTTTGATGACTATAGATCACTATTGGCACAGCTCTGACAGTGAAGAAGTTGACCCTACGCATGCTTCCGAAGATGTTTTGCAATGTTCTTCTAATGTGGCACAAGGATCAGCTTACAAAGTCACGCATTTGTCCTTCAAACGGCTGTCACGCGGTATCAATTGCGGCCAGCTATCGATAGGTGATACCATGGTACACCATAGATACGAGGACTATATGGCTGGATTGGCCTGCTGAACGGCCTTAAACTTTCTACAATGTGCAGACTGCAAGAGGAAGCCAGAGCCTCGAATTGGATGACGCATAACCGCCATGACCTCGAATACATTTCCAGTAATCCAGAACTGGCGATACGCTGCAAGGTACCGCTCTGGTGGGCCCGTGATGGGCGTCACCACTTTTCTTCCTACCGAATAACCCGTATCGATATGCGTAGTAATTCACAACAAACATTCTGACCCGCTCTTCAAATCTGGATCGTCATGAAATTTGCACCCGTGCGGTGCGGGGTCAGCAAGATGCGCATCAAGAGCATTGGTGCGGCGCGTATACCGTCTGACCAGAGATGTGTCAGGACCTTTAAAGTGACAATACAATACCACGGGCCTTGAATCAGCTTTAATCAGCTTGCTTCACAGTTCTTGATGCCGCTCTGGTGCGTTACAGTTGCGTTCAGTCATGATGAGGCCAGACAAACCACTTAATTGGGCTGCGGCGCTAGATCAGGGATATGGATATGTTGCCTCGTTCAGGCTTTGCGTAGACTCTGAAGATCAGCACACCATCAGGCGAAATACCCGCCATATTCAGCGCGGCGTAGCTCGGGGACTATCAGGGAAGGGACTTATGCGCTGAAGGGCCAGCTTGCACAAATTGTGCTTCGACACTCGTAAAGCATCGACTAAAAATAGTAGGGCCAAATTGGCCAGAGTATTGCGTGGCAAGAGATCCACGACGGAAGAGGTAAGGCGGCTATCGCTGCTCTATGAGCAAGCTACTGCCTGGTTACTCCCAGCATCCATTGCCGTTGGTTCCGTCACGCTGCATTAGCAGCGACCGTATGCCACGTTTATTGGCCTTGTCTCGCAGGGTCCGTCCCATGCGCCACCCCTGCTAAGATAGAAGAACGCCAATCGGTGCGCGCAGGGAATATCCATAAGCTAATGCAGGTACGGCGCAGGTACGGCCAGTTGGAAAACGTAAAATGTAAAAATGTTCACAGGCGTCGCCTCGGCCTGCGCGATAATTCCTTTGCGTCACAAGGAGAACGCCGATAAGAGAACCTGCTCTGAACGGTATCCAACTCCGTACCTGATCAAGAGCGTCCCTGCCTTATGGTCGTCCACATACATGGTATGCACGGAGAACGTGGCCGTCAACATCCCACATTCATGTTGACGTCGAACCTAGTCCGGCAGATGATAACGACCAAATAGAGTAGTAACAAAGTTTTGTGTCTGCTAACTTTCTGCAGCACAGAGAGAGCCTTTCCACACCACTCAATTTTGCTTTCGACTAAACCTTCATCTTCAAAGGTTGACGGCCCGGGATAGACACCTCCAGAAGCCACCGGACCATAGTCTTCCCACGCAAATTCGCCGGATTTGTCGAAACAACCTACTAAACTTTTATCAAAGGCTTGCCCTAGTACGATAGGAACGATGGCCAGCGCAGCCTGGATAAGATTGGCAGATAACCATACCTAACAAGGCATTCTCAGTGGACCCGTCAACACCCCTTGCGGTTGGTGCCAAACCGAGTCGATTGCTAACTAGGCTTTACGATCTGGAAAAGGCTTGACGGAAAATTATTCCCCCCAACCTTAAACGTGGATCATCCTCAAACGTTGATTTCATCCTGCATATTGAAGCGAACAGGCCGGTAGAGTGCCAGAGATATCGTTGCCGGCACTGGATTTGCTCCCTCGGTCAAAGTGTGATGACCCCACTTTACCTTTTGACCGCTATACCGAGTGTTTGGACTTCTCCACATTCCTCCACGTGGAAGATGACAGGAGCATGTGTCTGATCGCAGTCATCGAAGCGTCCAATACCTTGCTTGGACGATCCCAGAAGCTGGAGTCAAGTCCCTGAACCATCGAATACTATTGTACCATTCTCCCGTGGCTTGGCGACGTGTTGACTCACTGTTTCAAATCATGTCTACTGTACGTGCAAAATGGGTAACGAATATCTGAAGTCCAAATCTGGCCGAGAGCAACGTGAAATGGCGATCTACGATGTACGTGACGAAGACGTGTTCAACAGAGCTCAATTTGGAGGGCAAGTTGGGGGCTATCTTTAGACCTGTCACTACATTATCACTATCGATAAAGGCAGAGAAGCACCAATGGAACAAGCTAGAAATGGAGGGAAATTTGATTGTTGAGAAGAAAGCGTTAGCAACAACAGTAGGCGTACATTAGCCAGGGTAGAAAAACGGTGAGCAAGGCCCCATCAATTAGCTAAGAGCAAAACGCAAAAATGCAGAGGCCATCTCCACCTCCAGCATGTGATAACGATGAAGGGGAGTGCATATCCAAGTCTTAACTAATGAATAAGAAAAGTTCAAGGGTCTGATACGGTGATACCGGCTCCCCGGGCTGCAGCCGGTGGCTTTTTTGAGGCTTCCCTTAACCCTCAATAATCGCAAGCCACCACAGGCCCAGAACTTTTCACCAGTAGAAGGACCTGACCGTCATCGGAGGGCCCCCTTCGCCTGCCCAGCCAGGAACGTTACCGATGTACTATCTCGAAACTGCATGAGACACCAAAAATAATAATGATTATTATTTGTTTCAACTCGAGTGCACAATGCCCATCATCGTGCTTTTTTCCCCTTCCCAGTACAGAGTATTCGCTCAGGCCCCCACCCCGTCCCTCCCATCATCATCATCATACACAACCTTAAGTACCTTCCCCGAAAAGTAAACCCTCTAACCGACCACCTACCAGACCCATACCGAATAACGCAATCCAGGCCGCCCTGCGCTGTGAAACCCGCTAAAGGGTGCCGCGGGCGGGATGGGAATGGGAATGTGGATTTGGGGGGTTGGGTTGGACTGGGTACTAATTATCTAACTAAGGATTAGAGGAGGGTTCTGGTTGGGTAGGTGGGTTGTGCGTTCCTGGCGATCTTTTTTTTCTTGGGGTCATTGACGATCATCATGGATCCCCTGGGCTAAATGCCTTGGGTCCGGGGGGTTGGGAAGGGTTAAAGCGCGCGATACACGTGGGTTGGGATGGTGGTGCTAAGGGTTGGGTTAGGTTGCAGTAGTTGGTGTGTAGTCTATGGGTATACTCTAATGTTTTTCTTTTTGGGAGGCTAAGATGGTGCTGGGGAGGGGAGAGGTTCGTGATGGAGGGGTGGTGTTCGTTTTGCGAAGGAACTAGAGGGGAACGGCTTCTGGATTCTGGATGTTTTGGAGGTGATCTGTTGATCTTGCGGTGGTTATGGTTGTGCTTGCGAGATGACAAATGGGTTGCCCGTTCTGCGTGGGCTCGAGCAGATAGATGGCCTAGGTTTTCACGATCAAATTTACACCTACATCTACGAAGGCCCGACCACCGTAAGATATACAGTCTGCTTTGCTTCCTCTGAGGAGCCTGTGCCTATGAAGTGCCAGTATGTAAGCCATATAGATAGGAAATGCTCAGGAGGGAGTGAGTTCTTGCTCTAGCCCTAATCCCCCGTTATCAGGCCCCCCGGGGTGGGATGATAACCCCAGGTTTTGATCCCATAATCCATGGGTCATGGCGTTTGATGGACGCTGGGGCTGAAGCACACCGCTTTGGTCTCTCATGCATTGATTGTGGAGTTATGAGATAGGCAGGTAGTTATGACTGTGCGGACCATAACCGGCCCATGCTGCATTGTCCATCTTCCCACGAACCGTGGGCGGTGAATGTTTCATATCCTACCCCGTCGATAAGATAGCATCAATTTTACAGACCAGGCTTTGTGGCTTTCTTCCAAGTTTCCTTAATGCGTGGTTCGGCGTGAGTCCATGCAGCAGTAGGCATTTCTTTGTGAAAAGTGAATTCTGTAGCTTCTTCGTTAGCTTCCACAGGCACGAATGTTTTCAGCTCCTTCAGGTACCCCTGAAGCATGAGCTTTGCGGGGTTCTCTAATTCTCCGCCTTTGTACTGCCCTGTCCCGAGATAGGTTTCTTGAGGCTATGAAGGAGAGTGGGATGAAAGCGAGTCGGGAATGAATTCCATTAGAGCATGCACAACTCATGGACAAAACAATAGATTCGGTTTTCTCGACTCTCCAATATGCATAATTTGATCAGCTTGCAGGGTACACCTTGCGAAACACAGCGCGATGGTGATTTTGCAGGATCGATACTGCATCTTGCGGGTCATGCAGCGGGGTGGATCCAAAGAATTCGCCGGCATGATCCATTACCTTGGATGCTCTTCCAATGCTGAGAGGTGGACTTGGTATGGGAATCTCTGCATGAGAGATCCTGCACTGGGTATCCGCATGGATTTGCTTATTCTCGGTATTGTCAGCTCTGTATCCAGCCGCTCCTGCACCGCAAAGGGCAGGTCTGGGTACATGACCGTACAGGGTGCTGCATGCAAGGAGAATGGAAAATCGATAGAAGTGGAACATCATGCAGAAGCATACGAAATCATAAATGGTGTTTCCCATAGAAATTTGCTTGACATAAGTGGTGGAAGTAATTGATCGAAGGGTTGTTGAGAATGAAGGGAATAGGTGTACTGTGCTTGATATTCTGGTGGAGAAGCCACAAGTTCTCGTCTCCATGTTTGGCACCCCAAACTTCCTCCTGAATCAAGCTAGCTCCCCGTTCCTTGGAGACATCTAAGATGTTGTCGAGAATGAGTAAGGAAAAGGAAGGAATATGACGCACGAGTTCTGGGACGGAGTCAATGACTCTCATACCGTCGCTTGGAGAGCGATCATATTTAGGCTTCAGAACTTGTCATATTGAGATCATTCGCTCGATGAGCGAGTCATCCTCTTCCTATTATTGATTGATACGTTGTACCGTTCATCACAAGCCGTATCAATTTGAAGCCTGACCACCTGGAAGCGAGAAAAAGCCGCCCATGGATGAGCCGCTAGCTCAGCCCTACGCACCGAGTACTTTTGACGGAGATCTTCTCTGCATTCCAGATTTTTCTTTCTTTGTGCGGCGGCATGACTACTAACCCGTGTTGCCTGGACGTCCTGCTCAGTGATGTATTCAAGCGTCAGTCATGCCACAGAGAAATGAAATTGCACGTCGGTTGCCAGCCAAACGCGGTTCTTCCCATTCATTGTCGTGGGAGAGCTGATGGCGAGAATCGAACACATGCGTGGACTTGAGCATTATACAATCACGATTCATATGGAAATCGCCGTTGGCTATTTTATGATAAGCTTGGATGCTTATGGGGTCGAGGAGAAGGATCTGCTACATCTGGAACAGAGGGTCTTGGTGCCTTAGGAAGCCAGATTCTTGGGGAACCGTCAGGTCATGTCTACAATCTTGTGCATGCAATGTACCCTAGACGCCGTGTAGACGCCTCATATCACGTTCATGTCATCTTTAGTCATGATCTCCAACCTTCTCAAGCTTTCCTAGATCCCTCTTCTCTCCAGACTCGCCCACAATCCTCAGCCTGTCCACTCTAACCTTCTCTCCATCTCCCTCACCATCTACCACAAATATCACCAGTGAAGTGACATTCTGGAACTTGACAAAGCGTAGCTCCACCTTTGCGGTCCCGGTCTTCTCATCCCAGTCCCGAGGAGTCAGCGTGGTTGCCTGTGTAGCCGGTAGATCCTCTGCCTCATCAAACCCTAGTACATGTGCTCGATTTGAGTATATCTGTATTGTCTTTGGTCGCATAGGAACGTTGTCGCCTTCTTTCGGTGGTAGAGATGTGATATGGAGCGTGTGCACCTTCAACGTCGACATGAATGGGACATACAGCATTAGCTGCTCATCTGTATCACTCTCCACCCAGTCCTTTTCCGCTTCACCACTCGCAGGTCCTTTGCTTTTGCCCTTTCCCGTGTCTAACGCAGACGGTCTGGTACCTAGGAATAGTGTTCTAGCATCGCCATACTCACTCGCCGAATTCAAGAGGTCCAGACCCCGTACATCCACCTGGTCCGTTATGTCGCTGTAGCCTTTCGGTAGGTTCACAGCCGTCCAATCTCCAAAGCCGTTTGCGCCATCTGAGTCCGCTTCTGCTGAAAGCTTTTTCACTACAGCCTGAAGTTTCCTTGGGTCGGCTCCTTTGATGCTCTCAACGATCTCACTATTTTTGAATATTATAAAGGTAGGTAGACTATACGAAAGCCTCAAATCAGTCACAGTACGCTCATACAGCTAGCTGAAAACATTGGGTCTATAGCATAGCCGTAGCGACTACCTGCTCAGGTTACTTCCCACCCGTCAGGCTGAAGTAGAATATGTTGACGACCAGACGAGGAAGCTAGCTTTCTGTTGACACTCACGCTGTGACACCGTATGTCTGGGCGACCTCTTTTTGCTTGTCTGTATCGACCTTGGCGAATGTGATCTTGCCTGGTCGGGACAGCTGTGCTGAGAGCTGTTCGTAGATAGGAGCAATCTGCTTGCATGGTCCGCACCAATCCGCATAGACTGTAACGTTTCAGATCAGCCAATTAGACGTAGAAACCAATCGACGTGGCAAGGGGAAGCACGCAAGGGGGGCATGTCTAAGACCTTGAGACATACAGTCTGTGACAACAATCTTGGAGGACTGGAGTAAGCTAGTGAAATGGCTCGACGAGCCTATATGCACTGTCTTTGACATGATGAATTTGAGTATGAAGTTTCTTGGTTTCTGACAAAGGCGACGCTGCCTTGACGACCGTATAATGCCCGGGCTTGGCGCTCGGACATAAAACCGCAGTTCTAGATGAAGATTGATGTACAAAACTTTGCTCTTGTGATGAGAAGAATACCGGGCCGTCTTCTTCAGCGAAAGTGCGGCTATTCATAGAGTAGACGGTTTGACCGTTATAGACAACTCCCTTCCTTAAACAATAGCCACGTCCGGCAATCAGCAGCAGTACCCTAGGTTCGTTCTGCATCACGACGGATACACAATTATGGGAAGAACTTCGCTCATTTTGGGCTCAAAGAATAATCTAGATTTATGTTTCGATTGACGGAGACCAATGGAAGCTCGATTTAGGGAGCATAAGCGGTGGCGAATGCTGCTTTTCCCCGCTGCACTGAAGCTCTACTTATGAATAAAGTCATCTCAGACCCGCCATAGATTCATAATTCCGTCGTTACCCATATTTGTAAATATGGCCATCAAATCGCAGTCGCTCAATGTGGTCGGCTTAATATCTGGCGGAAAGGATTCTTTCTATTCATTATTACACTGCATCGCCAACCAGCACCGAGTAATAGCACTTGCAAACCTTTGCCCTCCAGGAGTAACATCTCCGTCTGCTACCACAGAGGATCTGAATAGCTACATGTATCAGACCGCAGGCCATAGTATCATACCTCTCTACACCGAAGCTCTCAGCCTTCCACTGTACCGTCAAGAAATATGTGGGATAGCTGCAAATTCGTCAAAAGACTATCATCCTGGATCAAATACTGACAAGTCGATTGATGAGACAGAGAGCCTATTACCTCTTCTTAGGAAAGTTATAGTTGCCCATCCCACCGTGAATGCAGTCTGTTCGGGCGCCATCCTTTCTACCTACCAACGTACTAGGATTGAGTCCGCTGCTCGACGTCTTGATTTGGTTCCTTTGAGTTATCTGTGGCAGTACCCATCTATACCACCCAGTTCACCTGGCGGGTTGCTCGATGATATGGCAGCTGCTGGCTTCGATGTGCGTATTGTCAAAGTCGCTTCTGGTGGTCTCGACGAAGGCTTACTGTGGTCCAATTTATTGGACCCAGGTGTAAGAAAAAAGGTCGAGCAGTGTATAGCTAGATTTGGGGGTAGCGTCCTGGGCGAGGGAGGAGAGTATGAAACCCTTGTAGTTGATGGACCTCCCGCGATCTGGAAAGGCAGAATCAAGATGCAAGATCATGAATGGTGTATTGGCAGAGGTGGAGGCGGAGAAGCATGGATAGGATTTAGACACGTGGCAGGGAAGGTTGAAATGAAACCGAACTCCGAATCTACGGATGACTGGGATTGGAAGACGTTGATCCGTCCCATCAAATTATGGGATAAGCAATTCAAGCTGTTAATTGCAGAACCCAGGCCAACCCCAGACCGAAACAAGAAAGGGACTAACGGCGACCAGCTATCAGTTGTACGGAATGTCGTTGAGCCAAGGGTTGTCATCATCAGCAATGGCTCAAAGCTCATACTTGCGAATCTTACAGCAGTTGGTAGTGGGTATGATACGAACCAGCAAATGATGGGCATCAAGTCGAAGCTCTTTGAAATTCTTAAAGATCATGCTCCTTGTACCGCCGATGACATCGTCTTCACAACCATATTGCTGCGTGCTATGACGGATTTTGGCGATGTTAATAGTATTTACGAGCGGCTGTTCACTCTCCCTAACCCGCCAGCAAGGGTAACGATAGCCTGTGGAGACGCTTTGCCCGAGGGGGTGAGATTGATGGTATCATTTGTCCTTGGATTTGGGTCTCAAAAAGCTCGGGATGGCTTACATGTACAGTCAAGATCATACTGGGCACCAGCAAACATTGGACCCTACTCACAAGCGATCAAAATCCCTTTGCTTACAGCAAAAGGCTTGTCGCTAGTCTATGTTGCGGGACAGATACCGTTAGTGCCGGCTTCAATGGAGGTGTTCCAACCAGGACCCACTGAGGATGGAGATTATGTCGCATCATTTGATGAGAGGAGTTTCCTTGAAAGAACGTGTCTTGCTTTACAACACTTGTGGAGAATCGGAAAAGCCATGAAGGTCGGCTGGTGGACCGGAGGTATAGCTTTCATTACCGGTAAAGATGATATGCAGATGAAAGCGGAAATTGCATGGGAAATATGGAAAAGAATACATGAGCGTGAGCTTTGGGAAGAAGACGAAGAGGTCGAGGATGGCTTTGATGTCTGGGATCGTGTTCATGGCGGCATGGGAAGTCTTGTGCAGCACATGGCAGAAACACAGCCACTACCTGACTTTGCGAGGCTTCCACATGCTGCTTCATGTGACATCCCAGGATTCTTAGCGATCGAGGTAGACGAACTACCGCGTGGTTGTGATATTGAATGGCAAGGTCTGGGACTTGAGTACCATGACTCTGCGGCGTGGACAGATGCCAACCCTGTCTCCTTCATCGAAGTAGAAACCGATCAGGAGCTCCGAACGAAGCTGCTTGAATTATTTGAAGGCTCAACCCCTCCTTTGATGGCCGAAGCAACGGTGTATGCCACCAACGCTGCGTTGACCACCGACTTGGACGTCCAAATAATTCCGTCTAGGCGCGTTTGGGGACGCAAAGGACTGCAGCTGGCTGGAGCTATTGTCCTCAGCCACAACTTAGAATAATGCTATTAAAGTTCAGAGCACTTTGCGTTTAGACAAGTGTTCGGGGTTGTTCTTAGGCAGCTGATTGAGCAATTGAGAGGTAAAAATACGAGTTGATACTCACTCAATTTACCTGTATGAAATTCAATCGGGATTAGCGCGCTTTTCGGATCCCACGCACTCCGCGGCTACGTACGCAACACCTTACCAGGGTTCTCAACGGCAAGGCAGCGTCATGATAGGGCAACAGACCGCCCTCGCCCCTACACCATGGTACTCCCTACAGTTATATATTACCAGTGGGCGACCCATGTTGGCCGCACAATTTGCATTCTAATTTGAGCCATGCCTGGTGACAACCCACCTCTTCTGAAAATCGACGCCAAAGAACACACAGCCCCAGATCACACCCAGCGCCTCTCACGCTCTCCACACCCATATCATAGGAATCGCGATAGCGTCCTTCAAGACGATGGTACCAACGTCTCCGCGGCCCTGCGCTCCGGCTTCTCGCGCATCCTGAGTACTTCCCAGGTCGAGAGAGGAGCTGGAGCTACATACTTTGACGCAGACCATCGCAAGAGACGGAAGAATATATCTTCGCCCAGTGAAAGTGGAACTGAGGCAGACGATGAAAAAGGTGGTAGCCTACTACGCTTACCAGCGCCGCCTGCCCGGCTAAGGAAAGGCCTAAAAGGATTGAATAGCTCAGGTACGGCTAGCCCTTTGCTCACTCCATCATACTTGGATGAGGAACCTCGAAGGCTTGGGCTGGAATCAAGGAAAAGACGACGGGGATCCCGGCAAAGCCCGACCCATACGGATGAAGAGACTGTGAGACTTAAAGAAAAGTTCGTACGGAGACGGCGTGCCGAGCTCATACGAAGAGCTTCAGAGACAATCTTGCTTGGGTCTGTTGGATTCATTGGCTGTAATAATGAAATTGGGTGGTTACTACGATCGTGGGCTAAGGAACTTCTCACGTCCTCAAGCATCGCATGGGACTTCCGCACAAGTCACGTTCCTGCGGCGCTCTTCAGTCACGCAGGTGTTATACTTGGTCTTTACGCTCTCTACCCACTACGGGTCATATACAAAAACCATACCAGAAATGCATCCACGAGACGATCACGACTCTACATACACATACCGGCCGCCTTCGAGCCTGCCCCTTTACTCTACCCAACGCTCATACCTGTGTTTGTGGCCCTATCATTGATGCATGCCAATGTGAGCATCCTCCTTCCGAACCTCATTCTGAGCATATCGTCAATTCCAAGCAAGATCATACCTCTCAACTCTTATGCGCCTTGGTACAGCTCGATACACTGGCTTTTCTCCTTGGTGCCTCTTCAAGCTTGTCGACAATGGTACTCCGACGATTATAAAACCCATATGGAACAGGCCCGTTCTATGTTTGGTACCTTGGACGCGGAGACCATGGTAATGCTATACCCGCTCCACCAAGCATTAATGCCTGTGTTGGGCTATCTGACAACGACGAGTCTGTTGCCGGCAGAGTTACAATTGCTGTCTGTTTCAATGATCAACCTACTCCTACAGTCGGAATCACCTCAAGCTGTGATTCTGAAGTCCCTTCTGTGGCTAGGGGGTCTTTCCGTCTTCGTCCTAGGTGGCAAAGTTCTCAGCTGGGGAGTAGCGTTGGCTCGAATACCAAGCTGGAGGTTCCGCCAGCCAAAGTCCAGAACTCGCGAAGATAGCGTAATTGTCTCAGCGGTTGATGATTGCCTCAACGGACGCTTGAGCAGGTGGGTGTCGACCACAGGACTCTCTGATGATTCAGACAGCGACGATTTAGAGGGACTTTCAGGTTTCCGTATCGGCAAAGACTTTGCACCCCAAGTCAGCGTAGACGCGCAGCCATCGCAGGGTGGTCTGAAACGCCAACGACGGTATACGTTGCCGTCTTACGGTGGGACCCATTCAGGCATCCGTCCAAAACAGATGTCGAAGCGCAATAGTATATCGCAGCTCCAAACTATCCATTCCTGGTCATTTCGGTCCTTGACGAAAGCACAGGCTGTGGTGGTCAAGTGGACATTCGCTATGTATGTGTACTTCATGGTCATTGCGGTCATTGTGTTTGGCATCAGACCCTATGTTAGCCTCAAGGCTCTGCACAATCAAGAACCGATAGGGTGGGCTCTGGGCTATCTCTTCGGCCAGATCCCACTTTTCAGAGCTTATGTAGCTGATTGGAACCTCGACGCCTGGATACGCCTGCCTTCTGGCATCCTTGAGCATTCCTCCTCGTCAAAAGCCTCCTCTTGGACACGGCTAAATTATGGCAATTGGGGCGCAGCCAATGTTCGGTTGCTGATATGCGGGTACTGTCTGGTAGTAATTGCTGGTGGTTTAGCTGCTGTATTGCGCTTGAGTTCTGTTGCAGAGGTCGACACACGACGCAAGGTTTTCCATGGTATGATGGTGGCGATGTTCTTACCGACAATATTCCTTGATCCTACCTTTGTCTCTCTGGCTTTAATACTTATCTTAGCCATCTTTCTCCTCCTCGACCTTTTCCGCGCTTCACAGCTACCACCACTTTCGAAGCCACTAACTTATTTCCTGGCTCCTTACGTAGACGGGCGAGATCATCGGGGTCCTGTTATTGTGTCCCACATCTTCCTACTGATAGGGTGCGCGATCCCACTTTGGTTGTCTCTTGCAGCCGTCCAACTGGAGGGAGAAATGCCGTGGGAAGGATGGGAGGTAGTCAGACGAGAAGTAAGCATGGTCAGTGGAGTGATCTGTGTCGGCATGGGAGACGCGGCTGCCTCTCTTATTGGCAGGCGTTTCGGACGCCGAAGATGGTGCTGGAGTGGAGGCAAGAGCCTAGAAGGCAGCCTCGCATTTTCCATAGCCGTTGTTTTAGGGCTGAGCTTTGCAAGATGGTGGCTACAGATCGGAGGCTGGAATAATAGCTATGGGGATCCGTGGCTTACGACTTTAGGGAAAGCATGCATTGCAGCTACTGGCGCTAGCCTTACAGAAGCAGTACTAACAGGTGGTAATGACAATGTCATAGTGCCTGTTATTCTTTGGCTTCTTGTCCGCGGTCTGAAGATATGAGGGATTTTGTACTCAATTTAGCGATGGCGTTGGGGCGAAACGCAGATTTTACCGCAAGGTCCTGCAGCCTGACAAGCCATGTTACGAAAGCAGTGTATACTTGTCTTAGTTCATTGGAAGGATTGGTAGACGCATCGGCGACACCTCAGATTACAGCTATGAGTGAGCTGGGGTTGATGCAATAGACTACTTCACCAGGCAGCCAGGCTGGAGAGACCAATGAAAAATCCATAAGATGAGCTAATTCCCAAGCATAGTACACTACGGCCTACCAGCCAGGCCACCAAGGCTGATCCATAGCGACATTGAGATGCCTTATGGCGTCAATTGAAAAGCTTATGGGCTAACCTTATCGCAATAATGTACCTAAGAGTAGGTATTCCTCTACTCATGGCCTATGGGTCAAGGAGTGACATGCTGGGAATTGACGGGTAAGGTCCCATGGACCCTAGACGCATTGCAGGTCCGACCACTTTGTTGTCAGAAGGCCGCTACTGTGTACACTTGAGATAGGCTACGATCACATCAATGATACCCTCAATGAGTAATCAACAAGCTATGTATATATGGATGCCTGTATATATATATATACGGTCGAATCGAAATCAGCACTGACCTTCACTTTGTGTACCTCTGCCCTCCTCCCCAGCCATATGTTGTATTGTACGTCTGCAGTTCAGACGTTTTAGTATTCTTCTTCCATATTCCTTATCGCGTTATCGCTTAGAGCCAAGATCGGCGCCTAGCATTGGGTCGCCCCGTTCAAGCAACGGCAACCAGTCATATCCCACCTTCCACCTTCCACCCATATCCCCTCTAAGGGAAAGCAGTACAACTACAACTACGCTCGCTATGCTGCTCACTCTTTGACCTGATTAGAATCTACACCCGAGTTAGTCTTACCTCCTTATCTTTTCCTTTTCCTTTTCCTTTTCCACTTATGCTTCTCCTTGTACCTTACTTCTTTTGCCATTTGTTACCTAATCCATTCTAGCCATCCCGCGTCGAGTCATCAGTCGCCTGACTCGTAGTCACGCCCTGTTTACTACCACACCCTCCTGTTACCCCGCGGTACACACCACGTTGGACCTCTCACAACAAACAACGTCCCTGCAGCTCCCCGGCCGGCAATCGAGCCTATCAGCGTCATGATTGATAGCCTTTCCCCTTGCGGTGATCGGTAGCTTGCATCTGACGGTACAACTGCTCAACAACTCAAGTCAACCCTCTCAATCATCAAATCTCATTTCCTGCCATGTATAATCGCTTAACAGCAACCCTATACCCTCACCTACAGTGGTGAATCATCCTTTGACGGTGGAAGCTGGGCACCTATCAGCTGGTTGGAGAAGCAGACCTTCACACCTGACCGCTCAAGATGGCGACTACGCCGACAACGTCCTCGACCTCGAGGCGGCCTCGGGAAAGCACACAACGAGAGATGGCTGTAGGAAGTTACAGAAGACAGGAGGAGATCGGCCGGGGTAGCTTTGCTACTGTCTACAAAGCTTCCATGACTGTAAGTGACTCTACCGTTTGTCTCATTGTTTCGCCGTCATACAGCAAGGTTCTTATCCTTACCATTGCTCCACAACGAGATGGAACCACCATCGCAGACATCTGGTTTTCATCAAAGACTCTATCAAGGCTATGCTAACGAGTGCTCTCTTTCACAGAAGAAGCCCGGCTATGTCGCTATCAAGTCCGTCGACCTACATAAGCTTAACCGGAAGCTAAAGGAGAACCTGTACTCCGAAATCGACATCCTGAAAGGCCTTCATCATCCACATATAGTCGCCCTCATCGACTGCAAAGAGGACGAGGCCCATATTCATCTTATCATGGAATTCTGCGAGCTCGGCGACTTATCCTACTTCATCAAGAAACGTGACACTCTTGCACAACATGATACCACAGCGGATATGATAAGGAAATACCCGAACCCCGCTGTTGGGGGTCTCAATGAGGTTATCGTTCGGCACTTCTTGAAGCAATTGGCGAGCGCTTTGGAGTTCCTTCGGGCCAAGAATTTTATACATCGTGATGTGAAGCCTCAGAATCTCCTTCTCGACCCATCGCCCCTATACTACGCGAAAGCAAAACCGGAGGCTGTCCCTTACGCAGCTCATGATAAATCGCTGACGCCGATCGTCGGTGTCGAATCGTTGCCCACCCTCAAGCTAGCAGACTTTGGATTCGCTCGGTCTTTGCCGTCAACATCCCTGGCCGAGACTCTGTGTGGATCACCTCTGTATATGGCACCCGAGATACTTAGATACGAGAAGTATGATGCAAAGGCAGATCTGTGGTCTGTTGGTACTGTCCTGTACGAGATGATGGTCGGAAAGCCTCCATTTAAAGCGTCGAATCACGTAGAGCTGTTACGGAAGATTGAACGTGGGGAAGATAGAATCAGATTCCCCCAAGAGGTATCTTTAAGCGATCCCATGAAGAAGCTCATCCGTGGACTTCTGGCACGCCACCCTGTGGAGAGAATTGGCTTCGCCGACTTTTTCAATAATCCCGTAGTGAAAGACGAGATTCCAGGCCTCGCCGAAGAAGATCGACCAGCTCAACTCCCTAAGTCTGTCCCCGAGCCCACAGAGAAGGGGAAAACCCTTGGTTCAGAGAGACAATTGGCAGAAGGATGCGCACCAGCACCGTCAAAGATTGATGCTGCAGGTATCCTCTCACAGTCGCCACGACGACAGATGTCTGGTAGTCCAAAAACCGCTGCTCTGAGGAACGAAATTCCTCTACAGCGTCGCTTTTCAGGGACGCCGCCACGCACAGCATCGGGCGATTTGCGCGAAAAAAGACACAGTCATGAAGTATCTCATCCGACTGACAACTTCAGGGAGCCCGCTCCTAAGCCTAGACGTCCAAGCATGGTATCACATGCTACAGCCCCTTCACGACCTGACCTGCATGCTCAAGCTGCGAGAAATACCACTGGCGCAGCTCCACAAAGGCAGACGAGCAAGACCTCGATATCATCCACTGATGCTGAGACTCAGGAACAAGTCAAACCACGGGAGCAAGTTTCGAAAAGAAGAGAAGATACGGCATCACGAGAAGCCAGGGAAGCCCGAGAACGAGCCGCCCAAGACGTGGCTTTCGAACGAGACTATGTAGTGGTGGACAAGCAAGCTGTACAAGTCAATGCATTTGCTGATGAGCTCGCCGCAAGCCCCAGGATACATAGTACAAACCAGACTCAGATTGAGGCAAACCGAGGCGCTATAGTGCGACGAGCTACTACCCAAGTAGCTCCAAATTCAGGCACAGGGACGCAAATCACTCCTTCACGAGCAATGCAAATTGCTCCGGGAAGAAGGCCTGATCAGGCGCACTACAGGCAAAACTCCTACGAGCGACGGTTACGAGACACCACATCAGCTACCTCTGCAATCTCGAAGGCCATACACAAGGCCAGTGGTAGGCTTTTCAGCATTGGTTTTTCTCCACCACTGAACCTTGGGCGTGGCGGATTTTCTCCCCCTTCATACAACCCTTTTCCGGCTTATCCTATCAACCAAGCAAATCTCCTCACCATTGATGATGGGTCCAAGGCGCAAGTACCACAAGATGAAGACTCCAAAGCCGTTTACATGATCGAAGAATCTGCTCACCGAAGTGACGTCGTATTCGGCTTTGCGGAAGTCAAGTACAAGCAATTAACGCCATTGCCTCCCTCAACAGACCAGGGTCTAGGTCTTCGTCAGGCAGGTATCCCTGAGGGAAGTGAAGGGGAACAGAGCAACACAGAGGACGATGGATTGACCGTTGATGCCATCGTCACGCTCTCAGAAGAGGCTCTGGTGCTCTATGTTAAGGCGTTGTCATTGCTAGCTCGGTCTATGGACATTGCAGGAACATGGTGGGCGCGAAAGAACAGAGGAGAGATTGTGGATGAATCTGCGTCGCCACGAAGCCTTCCAGGTCCTGCCAACGCAGCAGCTGTTGGGAACCGAGTAAACGGCGTCGTACAATGGGTCCGAGATCGCTTCAACGATGTCCTTGGTAAGGCAGAGTACGTACGCTTAAAGCTCATTGAGGCACAGAAACAGCTTCCCCCAGAGCACCCAGGCCATCCTAGCAATCATATGTCAACGTCGAATTCTACTGGGATGGGGACGTCTGGAGAGAATGTAGTAGTTACCTCGGGTGTAACCGCTGAGAAGTTGATGTACGATCGTGCGCTCGAGATGAGCAAGTCAGCGGCTGTCAGTGAACTGTGCGGAGATGATTTGCCGGGCTGTGAAATGGCTTACATCACGGCCATACGGCTGCTGGAGGCTGTACTTGAGGATGATGATGAGCCGACTCCTAAAAAATCCGCAACGAGGGACAGAGATGCCAAGAGCTCAAAATCGGAAGAAGAAGCGGTGAATGGGGTGGAGGCGGAAGATAGGAAGGTGGTGCTGAAATGTTAGTTTCTCTATTGCTCTACCTTGCGGCATGTTAGACCCTATGCTAATGAACAATTGTAGTCGTTCAAAGTATTCGCACTCGCCTGGCTGCCCTACGAAAGAAAATGCAAATCATTGCAAAGCGAAATAGCATGTCGAGCGTTCCTACTCCTCTTTCAAAATCGCCAGTTGCCGCTGCCACAAATACAACAACGCCTGCCATTGCAACTACTCCACCTCGGTAACACCATTAGACAAATTATTCCAATTCATTTCGAGTCTCATAGTAGAAACAACATCATGCCATGGTCCCTTCCCAGGAGAGCCCACAAGTTCATACTTACTCAGGCTGGCCTTTCCACCTTCATCGTTCATGGCTACCAAACGAGTTACTACGGCGCGGCGTTTGTCCTCATACTGCATTTCCAGTGGCGCAAACCGACTACTAATCACAACCTACTAACCATACACGCACACTATAACCTTCATCCATCTGTCATATCTATACGAAATTACGATACGAACCTTTCTTCATCGCCCATTGAAATCATGCCCTGATATTGGAGGGTCTGGGATATCCATTGCATGGGAACAAAGGCGCTGGTTAGGGGATCATCGACGGGAGGGTTTGGGATACGGCTGTTCGTCAAATTTGTTGCCGTATACCGAAATGATTCAGTGAACTTTTTTTCCGGGAACGGGGTCGTTGGGGCCGATGTTGGCGAATGGATTAGATTGTATTTAGATACCCCTCCCGACCCGTTTGAGATCTGAATCTATAAATCTGTTTGAATCATTGTAAGCCAGCTTTTCATCCATCCGTGTGTCCTATTTGTTTTCCTTGGAAATAGAGCCCTTCGCGTTATTTTCATCCTATCCGATTTCGGTGGAAAATAACATGGAACCGAGATTCGAGCGTAACTGTTCAAGCAGACTTTACTACGCCTCTTCCTCCTGCTCCATCAGTATGCGAGCGTTGTAATACGCCATTACAGCTCCCTTCGTGATAGATACTCAAGGAGACATCCTTGCATTAATACAAGGCGAACAACATCTCCCTACCAGCACCTACACACTCCCCAATCATCCTCTCCAAATTTTCCCCTCTCCAACCCCCAGTCCGAGTCATCCCTTCCTCCCAAGCAAAAAACTACCCAAACTCAAACCCCAGCTCGATGCATCTGCTCCAGCCCATCCTCATATTTCCCAAACATCAGGTATCATCAAAATCCCTTCCCAACCCCTCTGTCCTTCATCGAGAATCCACGCCTTTTTCATTCAAGACTTTCATCATCTCCCAGAGCTTTAGAATCATAGGATAACGATTTCGAGCATCCGAGTGATATATTTTTCGAGAGAAGGTGTGGAGAGTATCTACCTACCTAGAGAAGATGCAAATAGACCATGGGATGGGTATGCCTGGGTTTATTCATCGACTAGGGAGGAGTAGACAGTGATGATGGAGGTTAGTGAGTGAGCTATGCTAGGCAGCGGCTCATGTAAAGGCATAATCGTACAGGGTTTCAATAGTGCGTTAAGGAGAGTGGGAAATGGAAATGCATGTTTGCTATTATGGGCATTTGGAACTTTAAATGTAATGAGAGCAGGCTAGGAGTGTTTTGATATCTGGTAAGGTGTAGACGATAATTTGGAAATCGTGGCTTACCGTTCTAGTAGCTTTTGCATTATGTTCTTCCGCGGGGGGATTGGGGGTTGTGAGGGTGTTTTAGCACTGACTGATAGGTCATGGCGATGGCGCGTGCGGCTGTCGAGTGCGCTTATGGGGGGGTAAGGGCTGGTTTTGAATATTTGATGGTGTTGAGTGGGAAGGAAACAGGATGGATCTCTAGGAGAACTGGAGTTGTGATAGTCAGTGAGGTTTGTAGATACATCTGTGTAGTGGATGGATACCGGATAGGTAGGTAAGTAAAGGTAAACGAGAACGAAGAAGGAAACAGAGGACGAAAACCAAAGCGAGAATCGCTCACTTGCTATCTTTCGACTCTTCGTCTTGTCCTACCTTACGTTCTGCTCCTTCAGACCAGGTGTGTTGGCTGGCATGCTATTATCAATTGTAGTGGTCATGAATTAGGCATGATTGGCGAACCGAAGCCATGGTCCTCGCTTAAAGACAAGGTCGCGCTCGGATACAACGTCTGAAACAGTAGAGACCATCCGACAAACTCTCGAATCCTATCAGATATGGTCCATTTGAGGGTAGAAGCTCAATTCAGCATAGTTGATTGGAAACACGAGCATGTGATATCAAAAGCCTGTACCAAGTGAAACTTTTATAAAACTCCGAAGCACGGGAGGGGTTATTGCTTAACCTGTAGGCTGACCACTGATTCAGAGAGGATATATGCGAAGGAAAATATCCGGTGGGGCCTTGATAGTGCTGGACCCATCTGTAGCGGGCGCCCAGGCCGCGGCGCATTTGAGTCGGTAGATCGCTTGTTGACAACATGTGTGCGTGTAGATGGACGGAATGTGCTGCGGCTTTCGCGAATATGGATCAAGTGGTCACAAATAGATAGTAGCGATCAAACAGTATTTCCGCCGTCATAGCCTCACATATCAAGTTTTCTGCTTCTATATATTGTTGGCAGGCTCCCTCTCTCCTTCTCACAAACATATCCCTCGTGTAGCAATCATGAAAATCTTCGCGGCGGCGATCTGTGTTGCTTTCTGTGTGTCACGGTGCACTTATCTTGTGAGCGCAAAACCGGTGACATCGAACCTCAGCGCAGTAGTAAGTGCGTCATTTGATCTGTCTGAACTGTCAGCAGCTTTATATGATTCGACCACAACAAACCTCTCGAGATCGTAGGTTTTGGGCGCCTCAGTCCGCGAACTTGGCAGATACTGACTTGGTGCACAAGCTTGAGCTGGCCAATGCTGCCCTACCTATTACCGAACATCACATACAGCAATGATCGCCCAGAATGGCTCAATTTCACGGACGCAGGTCGCGACTTGACTTCAGAGGAAACCCTCGATCTCGCTCTGATTATTTTCCAACAACTAACAAACTGGATTTCTACCGCATGGGCTAACCCATGCGAGATCGATCCGCCTGGGAATGGTGATGCTGCTATTCGCTTAGTCCTGACATGCCACCAACCCACTCCAAGCGTGTTGACATTGATCATCGCATTGAAGGAATTAATGTTGGCGACCCTGAGTTGGGGCGGTAAAATGGTGAAATACGACTTTGGGCTTGGAACCAATTATACTCATCAAGCAGCTGTGGGCACTTTTGAGGTCATAGAACTGGTGGGTACGGACATATCCACAGAATGAGAGCGATAAGGGATCATCTCGAAGAAGACTGTGGCAACAGAAATGACTAGTCGTAGGACTTAGGTATTGATACTTAACTCATATTCGAGAACTCTGTAAATCTCGATGCCTGAGCAGCTAGACTGTGCATTCGTTCAGTCATCACGATGAACCGGCTTCTGGAAGGTCCAAGTCTCGCATATTTGTTCGGCGGCGATAGCACTTGCAGGTCATTGTTGCGTTTGTTAGGTTGTTAGACGGCCACGCAGTCCTTGCGGGGTTGTCATTCTTCTGTTTGATCAGTGATCGTTCTGAAAGTAAAGGTGTACGGATATAGGCATGATCATCATGACATGTTGGAGCACAGGACTATGATGGTAAAGTGGATGCTTCTCACGACGATCTCTTTTGCTAAAGTACTTGTACAATACTAAAAGTCCGCGAAGCGATTTGGACCCTTGGCGGCGCGTTCCTTCATTGGGCGACAACCGCCGATCCCGGCCAAGTTCGGAAGCATTACCGGAGCAAAGAGGAAAGGCGTCTTCAGCAGCTGGCCGAATCTGGTGGCGGATGACCTATTTCGCTTAATGCAGGGCCAGCTTTTAACCACCTTGGGCAGAGGTTGCCAGGCGCTAGCCTGTTGTGCCGTGCGCATCATTCCTCGAGAGGCCTAAGTGGTTGCCTTTCAACAATCTGGACCGCCATGGACTGTCAGCCGTGTCGTAGACTAACTTCTAGCGGAGATATGGATGGACGTCGAGGAACCTTCTGCATCAGCGATAAGCTACACGTTAGAAGGAAAAGAAGAAGCTTTACGTCAGTCTGCCGGTGGTCTAATGACCTTGCCTACCAGGAAAAAGAATACACATACACAAGCAAGATATCCCTACCTTACAGTGCGTCAATATTCTTGTTGCTGGGTGCCACGCATTATTCTCGTAAGCACTTGTGAAACCGGGTGGCTGAAGTCTTACTTATCTCCTGATAGCTGAACAAATATCCAAAACGAAGAAGCCATGACCATGGCCGGTGTGTCTCCACAAAGAAGGACCGCAGAAGCTGTGGTTGCAGCATTCAACAGCATGGACGTCGAAGCGATCGTCTCATACCGCAGCCCAGAATGCATGCGTGTATTTCTGCCATTATCAATGGGACTCCCTTCGCAGAATAACACAACCTATTTCAATTCTCTCATCAAACTTCGAGCCATATTCCACAATTTCTCCCTTGTGATAAACGACTTGCTTGAAGACAAGGATAATCGCCGGATTTGTATGTCGTTGAGCGCGAGAGCCGACACCGCGGCTGGGGAATATGTTAATGAGTATATGTGGCTGCTCGACTTTGATGAATCAGGAACGAAGATTAGACGTTCAAAGGAATACTCGGACACAGTATGTATTCCTCATAGTGAAGAGTACAGACAAACTTTGATTGACTATGGCTCAGATAATGGAACGTGATTTCTTCCCAAAGCTGAAGGCTGCAATGGAGAAGCAGCAAGCTGGTAAAGCCGATACAAAGGCTGAGGTGGTGAAGCAATTTTGATGCATCCTGAGCGGCAGCGTTGCCATCACTTTATTCTTTATGACTGCAGAAGGTTTCTTTTTGGAAAGACAACGGGCTTCAAAGGCTCTCTGCGCGGCGTGCATATGAACATAACGAATCTCCTACCTGGTACATGGCGTGTTGGTAACGATACAATGATCGCAGGCATCTAGGGAATGGCGAGCTTTCAAGAGGTAGTGTAACTGGGGCTGATCGCTACTCTGCAAGACTTTGGTATCATATTTATGAGATGATGGTTTTTTCAAGATGTTGACGCGACCTGCATGGACATTCTGATTAGGTAGGCTGTACCGGGAGCTTTGCCTTCGCTAGGCAACTACTACCGACTTCCGACCTCCACGACCTATAATCATATTATTACTTTCATCCCATCACAATGCAATAGAGTAGCCAGCTCGGTGAAGGAGAGTCAACGCAGTGGTTGATTGAGACCACCTTAAAGGAATTTTGAGACTCCCGGATATTCCAGTCTTAGTCCGAGCCCCAGTACTTACGATATCATAGTCAGGCAAGACTCTCATACGGGTAGAGATGTAGTTACACTAATACTTTGGAGCCTGGTTCCCGGGCTGGGCTGTGCTGCCATTCTCCCATTTCCGAAAGAGAACAATCCCAAGGTAGAAGTTGAAAATTGTCAGAGGACATTTTCCTTCTGACATAGTCGCCCTCTGGAATTGCGCCATTCCATGCTTACAATCTGAGAGTTCACTAGTTGCGACTTTGCATTGGTTATATGACTGGTTGACAGCCTTTGCGAGATGATTGAAGGGCAGCCACTCACAACATTAGTATGTTATCAGTCACAGACCCACTAAGTATGGTAACGCAAGACGCCATCGTCTCCTGAATTGTCCAGATCCCCATCTGCGAAGTCGCTATATGTCACAAGTTACGCAGCTGGAGCTCATTGACCCTCGCTTTTGGACAATCTCCTCGACAACTTTAGCTGAAGAAGACCATATCTGAAGAATGAAGTTACAATATATGGCACCTTCCACAAATAGATTTCGTCACATTTCAGCGCCTTATATATAAGCTTATTAATCTTAATTCTTCTTTTTCGAGCTGGCGGCACTCCTATGTTTTGACCCCTCGCCACCTCTAGCCTCTGTCTTCGCAGCCTGCTCTTCCTTGTACTTCTCCGCCTCTTGCCCATCTTTTCTCTCTGCATACCACTGGCCCGCCTGTAGGACCAAGACCCCAATCAGGACGAGCGCAAGGATCGTGTTAGTAGCTGCCATCACTTGAAGACTGTCTTCCCTGCCCAGTGGCACCTCTTCGCCTGGCACAACGCTAGTAGTCTCGAGCGTTGATTCCCCTTTCAAAAGGTCTACATCGAATTTACCACTCGCAATGACCCTCATGCCTTTCACAATGTTTGCTCCATATATTATAATACCCACAACGTACAGCATCAGACTCGCACCATCGAAGAGCTTGTTTGATTCGGAGGGACGATAAAGCTTGATGAAGAAGCCTAGTAAGCCTGTTCCAATGACTGTGTGGAGGAGCCGTGTGATAATCAGGGGGGAGTTATGCATGAATTTCAAGTGATTCTCGAGGTTGGTAAAGGCTTCGGGAGGGCAGGGTGCGGATGTCCAAAGAAGTGGGTAGTCATAGGGGAACAGCGAGAATAGTATTCCCAGGAAGAAAGATGTTGCTATCCTAAAATTAGCGAAAGCTTCGCAGTGTATGCTGGATGACGGAACAAAACAACTAGGGACTTACGACAAATGATTAAGAAAGTAGCGAAAGCGGATTGGCCTTGTGTTCCCCAGGCCATGGCTGCTGCGATGTGTTGAAAGTGTGGCGTGAGACTGAGGGACGTATGCTAGGCTCCACTATCACATGTGTCCCTAATCTGGTAAGTCCTACAATTTTGAAAGCTCGATGTTGCGGCGTTGTAATGTAAGCACGGCGAAAGAGCACACAGAAAACCTTTGCAATATGTGGTTCAAATGAGTTGAGCTTCTGCGGAGGTTGGAGCTCAGTTCGGCCGGATCAACAATCTCCCGAGCCCGATCCTTGCGGGCCTGGGTCACCCAGTTCTCTGATTGCGGTGTAGACGCTTCAACTCATTTGCAATGGCTTCACAAGACTATGTGAAGCTCGCACAGTCTCTACCGCCACGACTTCTCCGATTTTTTGCCCGTTACCCTCCCCTTCCAGCATCCTTCGCGAATCGCCCACCCTCGTCTACCGTATCCACCGCCCTCAATACGTCTTCGTCAGATCCCAATGCCAGTCACGAGGAGACTAAAGTGACACAGTCACCTCCATCGCTTCCCTATCAAAATCCTTTTCAAGCACAAAAGCATCCTGTTACCGGCAGATGGCATGAAGCTATCTATTCCTTGCGACGGCAGGCTGACTTGGTGAAGTTGGCGAGAGTCAATGGAGTAGAGGAACTATTGCCTCACACAGTGAAGGGTACACAAGAGAGGATTGCAAGGCGGCAAGAGCATGGTTTAAGGGTGAGGGGTACAGGTGTCGGCCAGAAGGTCAAGGGGAAGCTATGGGAGAGAACGATGCGGGGGAGACTGGAGAAGAGGAGACAGGCTATGCTAGGAATGCCAAAATTGGTGGAGGAATGGAAAATGGTACGTCCTTGAATTCATTCGGTTCCTAGATGATCACAGCTGCTTACAGTTGCTACAGGCGGGGCATGGCCGTGGTTGGAAAAAATGGCCCTCGAAGTAATGGAATGGCTTTGCAACCCATCCTATTAAAATTAGTATCTAAAATATCCAGTTTCGAAGGCATAAATCCGCGGGAACCGAGACTTCTTTCTGCATAGCATTGGCGCAAGTATGATTATGTATATTAGAGGATGTAGCGAATCTTTCTATGGCAACCCACTCATTGATATTAGGGCAGTCGCCTCAAACCGCCGCATGTAAATCTTGCAAGAGACTGCTAAAAAGCAGGAAACACCAGCATCTTGGTAATTGTACATAATGCTAAGAGGACTGTCTTGCGTTGAATAAGGAAGAAAGACGACCGCTGGGCGTGCCAAGCCCGCTTCTTCAAAATCTCAACCTTGGATTCGAGAACACCCTTAGTCAACACCGCCATCTGGCGCTGCATAGATCTGCTCAGGCTCTCAATACCTTCCCAGTGAAAACTACCAACAGCTATGACAACAGCCTGCCCACCCCATCGCTTCCACTCCTCCACCCAAGTCTCGCCGTCCCGCGCCCTCTTCCTCCTCTCCGCCTACCTCGAAGCCACCGCCACAGACCCTTCCCTCCACCCTAATGCGCTTCTCACCGAAAACGGTCCCATCACACCATCTTCTGGTTCAAGTACAGGTCTCGTACTACATACACTCAAGCGCGTGGAAGCTGGCCTACGAGGCGAGCATCTAGCGGCGGACTTAACATTCGAAAAATTGGGCGAAGATGGAGTGCCGGATTTAACGACTGGTAACGCAGAACATCCTGGGGCTACCGTGGGTGGAAGTCAAATGGAACACCACAATGGGGTAGTAGAGGGTGAATGGCAGGACAAGGAAGAGTTTGAGAGGGAGCAAGAGCTTGTGGAGGGGGATATTGGGGACAGAGACAACGCTGTAGAAGGTGGTTTTGAAGAAGAGGGGGGCAAGGTTCCTATGGTGAAGACCACTTCTACGAAGAGCATGAAGGAAAGGGAGGAGAGGAAGAAAGCTAAGAAGGAAAGGAAAAAGCAGCTGAAGGCGTCTGTGGAGGCTCGGAGGAAAAGAGAGAGGGATGCTGAGGGCTGAATTGATTGGGTTTGCGGTGATTCGAAAACTACTTCGAACTCAATTGGACAGTCCTCGAACGACGAACGACTTTTCTATTTTACAGCTCTCTATCTGAGGCTTTGATGGGCTTTTCGTCATCCATCTCCTTCCCATTCGCCTTCTTGTCCCCACCATACCATCCAAGTGCTCCTAGCCGCTCCGGTAGGATAGGATGAGAGAAGTGGTAGCTTGAGTACATCCAGTCAGCGTCCATTGTGCTCAGGTTTTGGATCTGAAGTTTGATAAGGGACTTTGCAAGGTCGTTGGAGTAGCCGAGTTTGACAGCAAAGGCATCTGCAAAGGGAGGTCAGCGCTGCTCAATAGCTTCTGAGGAAGAAGAACAAACCAGCTTGGAATTCAAACGTCCTGCTCAGAATATTCATCAGGAGCTTCACGACCGTGTCCATTGGTGAAAGAGCATCAGAGAATAGGAGGAATCCAATGATAATGGGGAACTCCCTGTGGAAGCCGAAGGATTGGTATAAGGAGCGGTTATTGATGAAGACGGAGAACAAGGCGAAAATGTAGAACATATGGAACTAGAAACAGTCTCAATATATTGCATGGTGGTACGAGTAGATCACATACCTGGCCAATTCCCATCAGTTTTGTGGTGTGGCCTAAGCTCCAGTGTCCAAGCTCATGTGCTAACACCGCAACCACTTCCTCGGTCTCACTCTTCTCAATAAGGGTGTCATATATAACAATATGCTTCTTCCAAGGAAGTCCATAGAAGTAGGCGTTGCTATGAGCACTTCTCTTGCTACCATCAATCACATACAGCTCCGAAAGAGGGAAATTTAGCTTCTTGGCCAGCGCTTCGACACCTGTCTTCAATTTCCCTTCCTCCAATGGTGATAGCTTATTGAACAGCGGTAAGATGAAGATTGGATAGATGGTAATAGCGAACATCTGCACAGCGATCGAGAAGAGCCATAGATAGTAGAAGAATTGGTTGCCGGTCTTCTGTACAATGGCCAAAAATCCACTGAGCAATGGCGCCCCGAAGACGACCATGAGAGCTTGACTCTTGATCATGTCCATAACCCATAGCTTTACTGTCTGCTTATTGAATCCAAATTTCTCCTCGAGAACAAATGTGCCGTAGTATGCCGTGGGTAAACTTAGGACCGTAGATATAATGTTGTATGTGAAGAAAAAGATAAGAGTATGCACAATCTCACCAGCATACTTTTCAGGTACATAACGAACGAGCCATATGCCGGTGAGACGCCATAGCTGAGGAAGTAGATCGTAGTAGATAATGCCGAAGCTCTGAATCTGATCATATAGTCCAGCTACAAAACCAAACTTTGCTTTTGCCCGGCCATATGCCTATCGATATGTGATATTAGCATATATTGCCAACTCGTCGAGGAAGACGCGTACCTGGCTCTTGTCAAAGACTTCTTGGGATACCTCGCCTTCAAGCGCTTTTGGTGGCTTTGTTTGCTGCAAGACCTTGTACTGACGGAACGAGAGGAAGTTTTCTAGCAGATACTGTCCAAAAGAAAATCCAACAATGAGCCTCTTCCATGGATATCCGGGTCTATCAAGGAATCGGCCTAAACGCTGGGTACAGTGTCAGCTTCGTAGAGTTCCAGAGAGAACCTGTTGCAAGCGCACCTGTAGAAAATCCATGACTGGGGACTGAAGATACTGTAAAATAGAGGGAAAGTCGAAGGGATGAATGAGAGGCTGTATGCGCGAGATCTGTCTTCCACGACGTCTAAGCGAGCTTGGTCCTACCTTATTGATTATGCATGAATCTTAACCGCATGACAAATAATGACAAACAACCCCCCCCCCCCCCCTTCGGAGCTCAGTCTGGTCTGACAATGCTGTGAAATAAAATTTACTTGAGGTTGCTAGAGCTCCTCCAGATAAGTCCATCCGGGAAAAGCATGGAAATCGCACCAGCAAAAATGAAGAGCTCAGACTCCATTTCAACCTAACACCGGTCATAGTGCAAGCGTTGCATACCGAGCCTTGTGTTACCACCGAGATATCGTGGCTAATTAATAAGAGCATGGCCTCTACAAAGGTCAATGGCACCAGGAGTAACGTCAATGCCTCGTCAAGTTCCCAGATGCCGGCGCTTGCGAGGAAGCCTTCATCGCCCATGAACCCAGCCTTCATGACATCCGCTCCAGGGAAAGTCATTGTATACGGAGAACATGCGGTAGTCCACGGAAAGGCTGCAATGGCTGCAACAATATCCCTACGTTCATATCTCCTCGTCACAACGCTCTCAAAATCTCATCGAACCATCTCTTTAAAATTTCCAGACATAGGTCTCAACCATACATGGAACATCGATGAGTTACCGTGGTCCACCTTCTCAGCGCCCGGAAAGAAGAAGATGTACTATGATCTCGTCACCAGTCTTGATCCTGATCTCGTCAAAGCCATGCAACCACATCTCTCCGGCGTTTCGCCTGAAGTAAGCGACGAGAAGAGAAAAGTCCACCGTGCTGCTGCTTCCTCCTTTCTCTATTTGTTCATGTCACTTGGCTCTCAGACCTTTCCAGGATGCGTCTACACTCTGCGATCTACCCTTCCCATCGCTGCCGGACTTGGTAGTAGTGCAAGCATCAGTGTATGCCTCAGCGCCGCATTGCTTCTCCAGATTCGCACCCTAGCTGGCCCGCATGAGGACCAACCTTCAGATGAAGCAGAGCTGCAGCTTGAACGAATCAACCGCTGGGCGTTCGTGGGCGAATTGAACATTCACGGCAACCCAAGCGGCGTCGACAACACTGTTTCCTCGTACGGGAAAGCCGTCCTCTTCAAACGTGGAGACTATACCAAGCCACCTTCCACCATACCATTACACAACTTCCCGGAACTTCCCCTTCTCCTTGTGAATACCCGCCAGAACCGCTCAACAGCTAACGAAGTTGCCAAAGTGGGCGCCTTAAAGACATCGATGCCTGCCATAACAGACTTGATGCTTGAAGCGATAGAAAAAGTGACCCGCACTGCCCACAAACTCATTTGCTCCCCTGACTTCGACGAACAAGATCCAAAGACTACAGAAACCCTTGGCACCCTCATGAACATAAACCACGGACTTCTCGTCTCCCTAGGCGTCTCTCACCCACGCCTGGAGCGAATCCGTGAGCTCGTTGACTTCGGCGGTCTCGGCTGGACGAAACTCACAGGGGCGGGTGGTGGCGGCTGTGCTATAACTCTGCTGAAGCCAGATGCCGCACCTGACAGGCTCAAAGAGCTGGAGAAGAAGCTCGATGCGGAGGATTTCGAACGGTTCGAGACTACCCTTGGTGGCGACGGGGTTGGTGTACTCTTCCCTGCGGTCCTAAGGCAAGAAGGGGTGGAAGATGGATCTGTTGAGATTGACCAAGAGGCATTCTTGGAGGCTGAAGGAGAGGACGGTGTGGAGAGGTTGGTCGGAGCGGGGGGGCGTGCGAAAAAGGAGGGATGGAAATTTTGGAGGGTTGCGGAGAAAAAGTACTATGACAGTGATGATTAAGGATGCGATTTGAGTGGTAGACATCCTGCGCCGTGTGCGTTCTCTGACTTTTATTAAGCGTAAGATTCTTTGGGACAGCCCGTTGCAAATACTTGACATAGAAAGTTGGGGAATGAAAGACACCCCCAAATGGAACGTCTCCTCTACATCTTCGCTTTGGGCCTCCACTTTATCCAAGGATGTTCCTCTCCACTCGGCACCAGATAATCCACATCACACGTATTAACCAGTCCAGGATGTGCCTGACCCACGTCTGTTATCCCAGCGAGCCGCATACTCGTTTCCAGCTCATCCTTCAATATCTGACTCAAATGCTCCACACCCTCCTGCCCATAGCACAGACTATATAAATATGGCCTCCCAATGCCGACAGCGGTAGCGCCAAGACAAAGCGCCTTCAGTATGTCTGAGCCGCGCGTAATGCCGCCGTCGAGGTAAACTTCTACTTTGTCGAAAACCTCGGGGCATATGCGGTGAAGTTCAAGCAGTGTGAGAATGGCTGGCTGACTTGTATCCAGTGCGCGGCCGCCGTGGTTGGATAGCATGATTCCCTTGACCCCGTAACTGACTGCTGTCTTCGCGTCTGCGGCGCATTGTATTCCCTTCACCACGATTGGCAATTGGCTGGTCTCCTGTATCCACGGTATATCCTCCCAGCTCAACGTCTTATCAACATATTGGCCCATCAAACGTCCCATACCGCCCCCCTTTTTGTCATTGCCAGCCACAGAGCCGCTGATGGCTGAGGCTACGTTCTCTGATGCTATGCGTTCGTCTGCTTCACGTTTTCCAGGAACGTGGGCATCGACGGTTACGAAAATGGCTTTTATACCTAGGGAGCGCGCTTTGTGCAGGAGTTGCGTTGTTTTGGGGCGGTCTGCGTTGACGTAGAGCTGGAGGAAGAAGGGCTGGGTGGATGTACCTGATTCAACTATGCTTGCTAGAGGGTAAGAAGCGTTGTTTGAGATCTGTGGACGTTAATAACGCATCGCAATGCGCGGGATTCCTCTTTAGGGGACTGCTCACGCATTGGATGAGTCCTTCGCTTGCACAACCTCGTGCTATGGCGCACTCGCCATCCGGATGGGCGAGTCGAGCCATAGCCGCTGGAGCTACGAAAAACGGAGCTGTACTAGGACAGCCCAGTATTGACCGTCGTGTACTGGCTTCTGTAATGTTCCGCATCACTCGTGGTCTAAGCATTATTCTCCTGTAGAAATTTGAATTTGCGTGGTGCGTAACAAGGTCCGTGGCTGCTGAGGAGTAAAAGGCCCATGCTTTGGTTGTCAGAGTCTTCTCAGCCACTTTCTCAAAGTCGTGTGTTGAGATGAGTTTGAAAAGGTCGGGTTTTGTGTAAGTCTCTGTGGACGTTGACTGCCCTCTCGTTTCTTCTATTCTACTTATATCTTCCTTTTGCTCTTCTGGTAGAATTACCACCTCTGACTGGTCTAACAATCCTTTGAAATTGTCTGAAGATAGACTCTCCTCAAGCATGCCGGGTGCGTGAATCTCATCATAGGCCGCCGAGGCATCTTTCCCAGCGTATCTGAGAATGACTATCAGGCGTTAGTATCCCTCATATCTGGTTATGATTCTGAGTCAACGTACTGCCACTGCCACCCGGATGTGAATCTAGGAAGTCTGTAACATCATATATCTTCGAATGTACCGCAATCCAACAGTCGTCGCCGCTAGAATGCTTTTCTAGGTCCTTGAAGCTCAGAGTACGGGGTTCTGAAGACATTTCATGTGATCTAGGCTCCAGCAATAACAAGGCAAAATGCTAATGAAACTTTTTAAAGAATGTAACTCCGCAAAAATGCAGTAGGAAGATTATGTTTGTATTTATCTAGGTACCAAAACCCGTCCAACATCCCCCACGGAAACCCCACCGGATAAATGTAGCGGCACTTTTCCGCGATGACGATGATTGGAAGTTGCCATACAAATCATAAGAAGTAATTCTCCAGGATTCCTTTTTTGCAAATGCTCAGAGAAAATATATAGCAGAGATATAGAAATATCTAGTCGTTGCGTTCTCAAATTCCCAGCAACAAAATGACTCACCAACCGAAGTTAAATTGTATAATAACAGGCGCAGGCGGCTTCGTTGGCCAGGCTTTAGCTTCTGCTCTGCTGGAGGATCCTTTGGTATCGAAGCTCACCTTGACAGACGTCGTCGAACCCAATGCTCCGAGCCAAAAGGGGCAGTCAAAGGTGGAGATCCGATGTCTGAAAGCTGATCTCACCTCATTAGAGACATGCCAGACCCTTTTTACTCCGGATCTTAATTTGATATATATCCTTCATGGTATTATGTCTGGGCAGGCAGAGGCGAATTTTGAGCTTGGGTTGAAGGTCAATCTTGATTCAACACGGCAGATATTAGACACGTTGCGGCGGACCAATCCTGGGGTCAAGGTGATATACCCTTCAAGCACTGCGGTGTATGGCCCACCCGCGACACCCACCACGAAAATCACGGAGCGTGACTCGCCAGTCCCTGGAACGTCCTATGGTGCGCAAAAGCATATCTGTGAGACGTTGCTAGATGACTACTCGCGAAGAGGCTTCTTAGACGGCCGTTCTCTCAGGCTCCCAACGGTAGGTTGCTCAGAGCTCGGGCAGGCCCTGAGAATTACCTGGCTAATAATCGAATTCAGGTCACCGTCAGGCCCGGGAAGCCTACAGGTGCGGCCTCCTCGTTTGCTTCCGGAATATTTCGAGAACCTCTGAACGGAGAAAAAGCCATCCTCCCTGTTTCAAAGGATCTTGAGGTATGGATTTGTTCACCTAGAACGGTAGTCAAGAATCTCATACTGGCACGAGATATTCCAAAGGAGAAGTTCCCTAATTCAAGGATTGTCAATCTTCCCGGGATTACTGTGACTGTCAATGAGATGCTGGAAGCTCTGAAAGCCGTGGGCGGAGACGAAGCATTGAAGCTTGTGGAGGAACAACGAGATGAAGCAACAGAGACAATAGTCCTGAGCTGGCCTACACGGTTTGATGTTTCAAGGGCAAAGCAATTGGGATTCGCAGATGATGGTCCCCTTGAGAGGACACTGCAGGAATATCTTGAAGATTATGGAGCGAGAAAATAGTGAATGAAGATCGTCTTTCATGTAGTATTTGACATGACCACGGTAGAAGATTGTGTAAGTTGGTATGGGTTGCGACAAAACCTCAGCCTCATGCTGAGTCATCGCTTGGCATGCCCGAAAGCAGACTGGGCAGAGTCTTGGCACATGGCTTGCGATTTCTCCGCGTACCTACTTCATCAGCCATTAGCCTCCTGACCATATGCCTAACGCCTCATAAAGATAGGTCTTAGTAGTTTCCCAACCATATCTCTTCAACACTCATAACGGAACGGGACTGTCGCGAGTCGTTGCCTATTTTTGGGCTTCCAAGCCGTGGACTCCGGCATCATGGCCGACTACAGTTTTGGCGGCACGGATGAGGAGAATGCAGAGCTCAAAAAGCTGAACGCTGAAGTTGTAAGCTTGACTCATACGACATGTCTTATCCGGACTCGCTAATTAATTGAATAGAATGAAGAGCCCGATAGCTTCGACAATTGGGAGAAGCTCGTCCGGGCTGCAGAATCTCTCGAGGGTGGTCTCAACCGGAACTCCAGCCCCCAGTCAATCGCTGCAACTCGAGATATATACGACCGGTTCCTCGCCAAGTTCCCTTTACTCTTTGGATATTGGAAGAAGTACGCAGATCTGGAATTTTCTATTGCTGGCACCGAGGCTGCGGAACTGGTAACCTTTCTATCAAATTGCAATGTTGAATGCGTCTGACACAACCAGGTCTACGAACGAGGCGTTGCGAGTATCACAAATTCTGTCGACTTATGGACCAACTACTGCGCCTTCAAAGTCGAGACCAGCCACGACCCCGACGTCATCCGAGAGTAAGTAGTCAAAGACAAGGTTTTCCTTCCCCCATAACCACAAGCCACTACAGTACGGGCTTTTGTGCAACTACCATGGTAAACATGGACTATTCAAGCTCGGCTTTTGCAGACGGGTGAGAAAGTCATAACCACAGACTCTATTGCTTTCTCTCACATGACAGTCAGGCGCTTTCATTTCATTCGCTGACACGTTGCCTACCTCCCGATACACACGTTCTGTACTCGAAATTGACGTTTGATGGAATTCAGCGGAGCTCCAAGATGATCGAGCACCTACACATGCTATGTTTGCTGCCCTCTGCCTCTATTGCCGTTTCTCCCTTCCCTTGTCGCCGGCAAATGCTGACCTTCAACCGTACAGACTATTCGAAAGAGGCGCTAGTTGTGTAGGCCTAGATTTCTTGGCCCATCCCTTCTGGGACAAATACCTCGAATTCGAGGAGCGTTTAGAAGCCCATGATAGGATCTTCCCCATACTGGACCGCATCGTTCATATCCCTATGCATCAATATGCAAGATACTTCGAGCGTTACCGCCATCTCGCCCAATCCAGACCTCTAATTGAACTGCTCCCTGCAGACATGCTTGCCCAATTTCGTGCCGAGATCATGACTGAGGCCACGGATCGCGGAGAGCTCGAGATCGAGCGTGAAATGAGGACTCGAATCGACAACTTCCATCTTGAAATATTCAATCGAACGCAGACAGAGACGACTAAGCGATGGACGTACGAATCGGAAGTCAAACGGCCATACTTTCATGTCACCGAACTCGATGAGGGTCAGCTTGTCAATTGGCGAAAGTATTTAGACTTCGAAGAGGTGGAGGGAGACTACAACAGGACACAATTTCTATACGAGCGATGCCTGGTGACGTGCGCCTACTACGACGAGTTCTGGTTACGTTACGCGCGCTGGATGCTTGCTCAACCTGGAAAAGAGGAAGAAGTGCGGAACATTTACCAACGTGCGAGCATGCTATATGCACCGATCTCAAGACCTGCTGTTCGCCTCCAGTATGCGTATTTCGAGGAATCTGTCGAGAGAATCGAACTAGCTAAGGACATCCATCAAGCTATATTACTCAACCTACCCGGCCATATTGAAACAATCGTGTCACTGGCAAATCTTTCACGTCGTCATGGCGGACTTGATGCTGCCATCGAGGTCTACAAGTCTCAGATCGACTCAGTCCAGTGTGACATCTATGCAAAAGCAGCTCTAGTAGCAGAGTGGGCTCGATTACTTTGGAAAATCAAAGGCTCCGTGGAGGAAGCGCGCCAAGTCTTCCAGAAGAATCAGCACTGGTATCTAGACAGCAGGCCGTTCTGGATTAACTATCTCTTCTTCGAACTTGAACAACCCACTAGTGCCGAAACAGAACAAACACAGTACAAGAGGATAAAACAAGTTCATGAGGACATCAGACGGAAGAGCCACCTCCCTCCGCTAACGATCAAGGATCTATCACATTACTACATGGTCTATGTACAAGAGAGAGGCGGCAAAGATGCTATCAAGGAGTATATGACATTAGATCGTGAAGTCAATGGGTGAGTTTGTTCCCGTTCCACAGCCTTTCTAAGTGAACAGGAAGCTGACGTATCTTCATCCAGGCCTTTCTCTGTTCAATCAGCCATGAAAGCCAAGCTCGCAGAAGACGGCCGGGAAGCCACAACACAACGTCGCATGATGATGGAAAACGGACACCCCGGAGTTGAAGTCGACGAAGCTGCCATCCGAAGGGGAGAAAATCCATACACAAAATACTACCAACAACAAGGGGAGCAGCAGCTGCCTAGTGATACCCAGGTGCGTACACATCTCGTCGTGACTCATTCAACCGCTGACGCTTGAGAAAGCCACAACCACTGCGCTACCAATGATTGTTTTGACAAACGCCATATGGCCATAACGGTTCCCACACGATTTGCATTGGGTTGCTCAGTAATAGAGGACATCTTCAGCCATGCGGCAAAAGCGAAAGGGCAGCAACCTAATCCATACAGTTGACCGGCCCATGTACTTTGATTCTGAAGGTACATAGAGCTGCCTATCTGCATGTATGTATACTAGTCAAGATTATACTGCACGAAATCCATGTTCAGCGAGTTCTTTTTTCGCTTGGAGAGGTAGATCTTTTTGGATGCGTGTCAATAGAATGCATCCATTGTCTTAACATCTCATCGTTCCTATCCGTAAAAATGGCCGCTCGGATCGCACTTTGACGTAGGAGAGTCAAGAATTAGTCGTGCATACAAAAGAAATACAAAGTAGGGAATCTTCGCCATTCCAAGGGCGCTGAGCAGCAAATTGCCTTCTTTAATTGACATTAAAAAATGATCTTTCTTTAGCAAAAGGCTCCAACCTCTCCTAGGATTCTGTCTTAGAAGATTTTTAGATTGGAAGTTTGCGGGTTTTCGCTCTACATACGTGAACTATACTCTGTTCTCTTATGAGTGAAGGCAGGATTGGGTATTGATTTCGGACAAGACCTTGTCATGATATTCTATATTGTCATAACATCCCTGTCTATACGCCCCCAGCTGAATACTACTGCCATCCGCCTTTCCCAGCAAACCCACTACTATCCTCTATCTTCTTCTGCCCACCACCTTTTTGCGTCTTCTGCTGCGCTGCCTCATGTTTCCTAAGCTCCTCCGGCATCCGCGATATTGACGACTTCGAAAGCATTTGCTTAAGGTCGTACCTGTGGATAAGTCAGCAAATAGATTACTATCAGTAGAAAGTTGAATAGAACGTACATAACATCCGCGTCCTCATTACCAAGGAATGTAATAGCAACACCGCTCTTGCCAGCACGACCAGTACGGCCAATACGATGGGTATAACTCTCAATATTAGTGGCCATATTGAAGTTGACCACGAGACTGACGTCCGGTACATCAATACCTCTGCCCGCCAGATCTGTAGCCACCAGGACATCTGTGCTGCCGTTTCGAACCGAAGCCAGAGCAGCTTCTCTCTGCTCCTGAGTCTTGCTTCCGTGCAGGGTAACTGATGAGAAACCGGCATGCTTGATGTCTCGGGCGACAGCATCGCAATTTCGTTTAATGTTGACGAAAACGATGATGGGTGGTTGGAATTCCCTCGATGACAGGATGTCAAGGAGACGTTTCTTCCTTTTGTCTTCGCCAGCGACGAATTCGACGCGCTGTTCGACGGTCTCGACGGCTTCGCCGACATTGCCGATTGTGACGATCGCGGGGCGACGGAGGTATTTTCGGGCTATGCGTTCGACGGCTGACGGCATCGTTGCTGTATACATCATAGTCTGCCTGTAGCGGTCTTTGCCGCCCAAGTGCTGGCTCATGACGACGGCGTCTTCAGCTTCTTCGGAGTCGGGCTTCATGTTTGCGACCGGTAATGCGTCAAGGATTTTGTTGACTGGTTCTTCGAAGCCGAGATCGATCATTCGATCGGCTTCATCCATGATAACGTAACAGCATTGTCCAAGTACTAGTACACGTCTTTCTATACAATCGACCAGACGACCGGGCGTAGCAATGATAATTTCGGCGCCATCTCTGAGATTGTAGGCTTGCTCCTCAAGCGAGTGACCTCCAACAATGCTGACGCAAGTGAACCCGAGAGGCGTTGCGAACTTCCTCGCTTCAATCTCTATCTGTTGAGCCAGTTCACGGGTAGGTGCCAGAATGACTGCGTAGGGGCCGTCGTTCTTAGTTAATTCATTAAGAGCCGGAAGTTCAGATATATAAACCAGCAAAGGCAAGAGAAAAGCTGCTGTTTTACCTGAACCGGTTACAGCCACACCAATAAGATCTCGCGATTGTAAGGCAATAGGTATAGCAGCACGTTGAACCGCAGACGGCTCGGTATAGCCAACTTGTTCCACGACATCCAGCAGGCGTTTGGGCAATCCGGATTCCGCCCATGAACGCATAGGATTGGGTATAGCACCACCTTTAGTACTGATGTTGAAGTCTTCTTTAAAGATTCGCCAGTCCCTCTCACGCATATGTTCCAGCTTCTTCTCGCTCCAGTGCTTATCGATGGCATTCCTGCCACCCTCCTCTCTCCTTCTCCTCTCCATCTCCATCATCTCTTCCGCTCTAGCAGCACCGGCTTCATGATCTCGTTCCTGCAACGCTTTGGCATATTTCTGTGCTGCGCCGTCGGCCAGGTCCTCTGAGAATCCCCCTAGACGGCCCCGGCCATAGAAATTTGCCTCCGCTCGTGCCTGGTATAGCGGGTTGTAATCCGGACTCGTATCCTCCTCTGCATTCCACTCAAAGTTAAACTTCTTTTCCGTAGTCCGCCTTCGCTTTTTCTTTGCAGAGAACGTTGATTGATTTTGATCAGCGCCCATATAACGCTGCTTGATCAAATTGTGCTGGGCTTCTTCAATAGCAGGTCGCTTTTCAGACTTTGCTATGGGGGTGCCGATGACTGAAGGTTTGGGAGGAGGGGGCGGAGCCATATCGTAACCTTTGTTTGGCTGAGCAGAACGCATAGAAGCGGGACCGGTTGGAATTTCGCCTGTCCGTAGCGCCCTTGGTCCTGTCGGTATAGAGGAACGAGTTGAGCCATTGACACCGTTCGTTTGCTGGCCAAATCTTTCACTCCCAGCTCTTGAATTTCGAGAGGACTCTTGGTGGCCGCCATTCGGTAGGGTCTGAGTGCCATTACTAGCAGAAGCGGCCTTCTTTTTCTGCTCTTCAACTTCTTTCGCTCTTTTTTCGAGAGCCAGCTTCTCGCGCTGGGCTTTGGATAGGAATTTTGGCTAGATAGGGAAATGAGACATCAGTAGAGTTCGAAGAAAAACTAGAGGAAGCCAGGAGGTAAACATCATGTCGCATAGGTTGGGTAGACAGCATTCGTACCTTGGCAGCAGCTTCATCGGCTTCCTTTTTCTTTCGTAGTATCTCTTCAACACTCAGAGGTTGTTTACCCTCCCAGCCAACCTTCCTTTTCTTTGTCGCTTCAGGAGGTGGGGCAGGTAGTTCGCCGTTCGTGGTCAAAGGCGGTGGAGGCGGTAAATCTTCTGGGGGAGGAGGTGGAGCAGATACATCTGGAGGGGGTGGAGGAGCGGCGAGATCAGGTGGAGGTGGAGGCGGAGACGGAACTCTTGTAGGTACAACAGAAGGCTCTGTGCCCTCACCATTCATCATATGGCCATTCATATTCCTGGAAGGCAGAGAAATGAACAGGGATGGCGTAGATTATGGAGGTACAAGCAAGACATGCGTAGCGCGGCGCGGAGCTTGAAACAACGTCGGTCGAATTCCGCTGCTATCCCAGTCTTCTCCAAAGTTCGACAAGGCTGCAACCTCGGTGTCTCTCATGCGTTGAGCCTTCTCTGTGAAGCACAAAGACGTTACATGGTCGTTTTGGGCATGTATCGGCGTACACTATGAGTCACGAGTCGTTCTCGATTTGGCTTCGAGAGCCTGGTTGTCAGCCACAAGATTCGCCGCGTCTTACACTGCCATGACATCTACGAAGGAAACCCAAGCTCTACAGAAATTGGTGTGGGAGGGTTCATTACCAGTAGAGATATGCCTGGTAGCTTCTGAATGCCGTGTCTATGATCAAGCAGATCCATACTTGGTAAGGTCATGTGCCTCCACGATGCTTCAGGACATTAAAGATCTTGGTGATTTAGATACAGTATCCACGCTTGTCCTACCTACCTTTCATCCTTCCACGCCTCCATGCTTTCTTCAGCTCCTCACTAATCAATCCCGAGGTCATCCCATATGACGGATGGTTCTCGTTTGAAGATGTTCCTTTGAAGTGGCAATACCCACTAGGCCTACTCTATGATCTTTTCTCTGGGGCGTCTCCAGCACAAGCATCCGATTTTGATGTACAAAATAAGTCATCGTCAGACGAGCAAGAAGGTCAGCTCCCGTGGCGATTGACGCTACACTTTACCGAATGGCCTGAACAAGCTCTCGTGCGCCCAGATGCGGAAGGGAAAATGCTCCACGATGCCTTCATAAACAGCGTCAAAGAAGCGGATTTTCTGAGGAACGGAACCGCGAAGGGAATCATGTCATTGTCAAGAGATGATTCAACGCAGCTTTGGAATGCTGTCCAAGAACGTACGCATTGACCAGCATACATTACAGACAATTCTTCTGTGGAACGTTGTGCTAATCTGGGAGCTGACAGATGACTTCAATACATTCAATCCAATCTCCAGACGATTGCTCTATGCTCAAGGTGCTCCTCTTCGTCACATTCCTCTGAAAATATACCTACCTTCTTCGCCCACAGCTTCTGAGCCGGCTTCCGCTCATCTACGCGTGGTGCAATCTCTGATCACACCAAGCTTGCCCGGCGCACGAGAACCACAGACTCTAGGAACAGCTTTGCATTCTCTGTTACCCACATTGTTCCCAAGCCGGAGGACACCGATTCTTGCAAAAGCTGTACTGCATGGGGCTGTGGTGCCTATGGGTGCAGTAGTCGAAGAGCTGATGAGAACAGCTGCATACCTTGATGGCTGGATACATTTGGGTGTAGTTATGATGGGTTAGATGCCTCGCAAGTGACTAGAAACTTCTAACAATAGCCGACATTCATCTTCTGCAGCTCCAATCAGACGATGATAATATAAGGATGTTCGTTACTTCATAGATGGTCGGTCCATAGAACAATCTCTCATGAACTCAATCAGCTCGTGCTCCGTTTTGTATTTTTGGATGCCATATGGGAACACGTCTGGATATATTCTAGTACCCTACAAGTGTAGATGCCACAATAGGTGAATGTCCGGCAATCCAGTACTCCTTGCACAATTGAACATGTCGTTCTTGCGAAGCAGCAATTGTCATTGGTTGCACTTAAGCCTCGATCTGGTACGCCAATATGACCGACCAGCCTATGGAGCCTCAGCAGGCAGAATTGGCGGTTGATTATGCGTTCGTTGAAAAAGTGTAGAGAAGGAAGATCAGATGTGGCTTGCGGAACGATCTGTAGCGGCATGCGGGCGCTAGATAAGGCCCAGGCTAGTGGTTCCGAAAATTTTGTATACTCATCAAACCAACTTCGATCCCCTACCAAAGTGGACAGCTGGACATTATATGCATGAAGTGCGTATGAGCCCGTGGATGCCGAGTTCAGAAATGTAGTTCAGGTCCATCAAATGCTCTATAGCGCTTCTCATTAGTCACTCTCGTCCGTCGACTTACGCACTGAGTCCACTTTGCTTTAAATACCACGGCTTTGCCTACCTCCTGTGCCTCTTACAATGGTCTTGAGGCATACTTCAATCGGTCAGTGGGAGAAAAGAACAGGGTTTTAGCAGAGCCGTGTCTTCTCCACCCTACCTTCTCTTGTCCTGGTGGGACCGTAGGACTATTTTATAGACAGACATAGATACCGCCGTTTCGTATCAGAACATTTATGAACTATTCATTCAAGCAAGAGAAAAGATCGTATGGAAATGGTCAATTCTCTCAAAGCGTCGGTTGATATTGCAGGAGTTCAATCGACGGGGTACCCAGCTTATTGAATGGCCAATAGGTAGGTGTGCAGGCACTTCAGCGGAGAGGCCCGAATACCTCAAACTAAGAGCTACATTCCAGCTAATTATCAACATTTAAGCCCCCTTTCATAGACAGTAATACAGCCGGGGTTTTCAAAGTCTTATGTATGATGTCCAAGATTGCCCAAGAATGCCCAGATCATCGCTGTTAACAATGTCCCGAAACAAGATGACTATATACATATCTGGGACTAATTTTTCACATTATTCGACGATTTTCACTTCTGGGCCTGCTGTTCCATGTGTTCTCTATGTGAATCGTGCACCCCCGAAATCATAATGTACTGTTCAAAGGGTTTGATTTCAGAATCAAGTTTCTGCGTGAATTTGCAACCCTTATGTGCCGTATCGGAGCTACTTTTCTCACCAAGCGCAAAGCAGTGCAAAGAGCGCAAATTCTTTATCAGTCCATCTACACTTCCGAGGTACTCTCCAGAAGGAAGAATTGTAGGCCAGATACCAAGACCCTTCAACCCTCTTACTAAGGATCCGAGGACCAAAGTATCGCACTCTCTTCGAACATCTTCGCGTGCGATATGATAAACGCGACTGCTCTCTTTGACTTGACACACTAACTGATTTGACTGGTAATATTCGATAAGCTTGGAGCAGGCACCAATAAGCCCTGCAATGGAAACCCGGCGAGCTTCGAGAATAGTATCTGTAGGTTGGACTATCAGTTAGGCTTGATTGTTGGCAACGAAGCTATTACTGACCGACGGCTGCTGGAGGAAAGTCATCTCCAATCAACTTGCCCGAGGAGTCCAGGAGTCTGCCGTCCTTGTCGGTAGTAGAGCAATATACCAACCATATGGCAATGCTTTTGTATATAGCATAGTCCCCGAAAGTCCAAGCTATGAACAGATAGCCTTCGCAGCCCGCTTTGCATACTAGTGCCTTTGTTTGCTGCACCCATCTTGCTACCCACTGCAGGACGTCAATTTAGTATTTTCATCTCATATTACAACAGGGAGCTGCATAGTGCTTTTTGGGTGTAGACTTAGAGCCCCTATTCCCAGTATGTCTCATGACATTAAAGCGTGAATATACAGGATTTTGAGTAAAGGAGTCACTCACAGGACGAACGATTGCCACAGTATCGTACTTATCGCATATGATGGCCAAGTTCAACAATTCTGCAAAGTTTAAAGTCTCTGGGATTTTTCGAAATTGCAGATGGGCGATGCGGAGTATGCATAAAAGCGCATCAGGATCGTCTTCGGGAAAATCCACCTCTCCATGAGTCGAGGAACGCTGAGACTCCATAAAGCGCCCTTGAGGATCGAACATTGTTCTCCAGACCGGACTAGCGATTCGCATCACAGCAGATGACACAACTAAAGTTTCCTGATCAACGAGTGGTACATCTGACTCTTTCAGACGCTTTTTCCTCTCGCTTGAACAAGCTACGTGTATCCTAAGGTCTCCGTCGTCCACCAGATACACAGTCGCTGGATCATCTTGTCCATCCTGAATCTCGCTCAACGCTCTCTTTTTCGCTGGGGAAGACATCTTAGAAAAGGAGGAAATTCTTCAAAGGTTCTGTAACGCAGTTGACAATGCATAAATTGAAGCCTGACTATTGAAATGACACGAACATTTCCACAGATTTAAGAAAGGCTTAAAGATTGAGGGCGCTGCTCCAAACCAAGTGTAGAGCTAGCGAGCTACCCGATGGTTTCGTGGAAGTCCCGACAATGAATTTGATTTTTGTTTACTCTACTTTGTACTTAAACACTTCCAGTTGCTAGGTACGGTATCCTGCCATTGAGATCTAGCCTCTCCGGGCTAGCGCTCAGCCCTACATCAATGTAAGATAACCTCACCTTGCATACAAAGCGCCACTCAATGCCAAGTCATAGTGCCGGCTGTAACGACCTCCTATGTAACAGATTGGGACATCTCTTTTAGGGTATACTTACATCAAATTGAGGGAATGAACGGATAATTTTGGCCTAAGCGAGCTCGCATCGTGATTCCTACCTGCCAAATACTCCTCTGAATCCTACTTATCCTAGATATGGTGCAGTGGTTCCGGAAAATCTGCCAAAGATGCCCGGCAACTATGCTATTGTATCGGAATGACGGATTGGGCACATGGGGGGACATATAGCCTCAAATTACCACCGACCTTCCTCACAGGTAATAAGGACACACTGTGCTGGAGGTATGAAGCCCCGAATACCATAGGAATAGGGTTAAATCGTAACATTGGAACCAATATAGGAAATGTGAAGAATGAATGGCTTGATCAAGGTCGTCAGTGATGACTATGTCTATCTACCATACGTGCATCTCTCCCTAGTATTCGATCGCCAAGTGCGGACATCGCGAAACCCTGAGAGCCGGGGAGCTGCCTAAAGGCTAGTGTAAGATTTCTGCAGACATGAACACTAAGAATTGCGGTGGTTAGTTCTCTGCTCCTCCATTTGCTTCCGATGCAATTCAAGGACACCAGATGGTTCCATCTCAGCGCTCAGAAGGTTGAGGTCGTTGGTCAGATCGACAATGCAATTGCAATTGTCGTGATCTGGAATTGTAGCGATGGCGATCTCCCCCACTTCGATTGTAAGTCCGGCCACGCTCTTCGCAATACTCTCACTGGTGACCCTCTCTGGTAGCAGACCGATATTGGTGAGACCTTTGACCATGCATCCAAGCATCAGAGCGTCACATGCGAATTCGTTAAAATCGTCAAAATGGCACACCGCACAGCAATTACCGTTGCCGGTAGACGCTGTGCTGTAGTGGTCGATAAGCCCGTAGCATTCGTCGAGTATGGCCTGAATCCTTTTGTTCCGCGCCTCGGCTATAGTCTCTGCTAGCTAATTAGGATCCATCGGCTTGCATCGGCACCAAAAGAATCAGGATGACAGACCTAATGCTCCTGGAGGCATGATCTTGTGTTTGAGAACGTTGGAACCCATGACCAGGTTCCCATCGCTGTCTAGCTTAGAGCTCATGACCCAGTCTCGTGCAATGGCGGTGTACGTTTCAAGATCATGGAAAACCCATGCCACAGAGATCAAGTCCTCATAGCCTCCTTCCAGAGCATGCGGCTTCCAGTCCACCTGCCAAGGCGTGATCCATGGGAAGAGAAGCTGAGCCATCTCGTACTTATCACAGAGGACCGCTAGATGAACGAGTAATGTATATTCGACGTGCAAAGGAACGTTGGAGAATTGCAAATGCGAGATCCGGAGCAGTATCAAGAATGCTTCGGGGTCCCCATCGGCCAGATGCAAGTGCTTTTGTTCGTAAAACCTTGCAGGGGCCAACAACTGACACCACACGGGACTAGCCAAGGACATGGCCTTGGAGGACACGATGAATGTTCTCTGGCGTTCATTTTCCCCGACTCGCAAAGTGAGATCCCCTGACGCGTCCACTATAGTAGGTTCGGTCATTGTTATCTTTCTTCATTCAATTCAGTATTGAAATTGCATTGAATTTGTTAGGACCGTCCGCGGTAATTAATGCAACCCAGAGTGAAGTCACCCGAAGTAAACGCAGCAAGCGCCGATTGGGTGTTAAGGCCAGAGCGAGGGTCCACGGTACGTGAGCAGTTTATGGTTTTTTGGAGATTCTATCTTCTTTGGCTGACTATGTCCGCATTGACTTAGGCTATAAACCCCACATTTAATCAAATGGGCCCTTAAGATGACCCGTAAAGAAGTTCACCATACCGTAATCTCGCAACGAGAAATATAGGCACCTAGGGGGGTTATCTTAGAACATTGCAAAGCACGGCTGTCTGTACAACAATCATCAAATTCCGAAATAAAGATTTCAAAAACGATGTAAGCAGCGGTTTGCAGATCACGTCTTCATGTGCATGATTTATGTTCCTTTGCTTTACGATCTGGGGGATCTAGTGAAGTCCAATACATCAGACCCATTGTAGTCTGCGACGTCGTGCTACCTGCCTTCAATTAGTGCCAAAACCAGCATGATCCGTAGGGCGTAGAATCCGAGAAACCTACCACTAATACTATCAATCTCCAAACTGACCAATGGCGTCGATATCGCGAATCCAAGGCCTGCAAAGGACGCTGGAAATCAGAATTCAACGTCAGTAGAAGCTGGTGACCGTGAACGATTTGATTGTAAAACCCGAGCATGCCACTGTTAAGTTGCCAGAAGGCTCGTATAAGAGGGCGTTCTTCGGAGCAGCTTTTTTCCTAAGTTAATCATCATGTTGCAAATTGCTCATCTGGTTGGTATTCACAGTGTGGAACAATACCAACTGTCTCGTTGGCGATGCTAGGTTGGGCCACGTCGAAGTTCACGAAGGAAACATAGGACCTTCGCGGATGAAACCTTGGCGGGTGTAATATCTATCCATTTTCACCAGGATTCCAAAGTTGGCTTTACATCATTGGCTTTATATTGTCGACGAGAACGATCCGTATACGTAAGAGGTTTGCGCGAGGACTTTTAGATCCGACGACGGCTTCCTCCGTAGAGCACCTTCCACGTAAGGATTCAGCTTCAAGATTATTTTGACGAAGGAGACGCATCGTTGAAGGTCTAAATCGCTTCGCGGTTTTTGAGTACCTCAGCAAAGGAGATCGTTGCGCCAGGGGTCTGATTGAAGCTAACCTCTTCCGATAATGGTCCTCCCGCCTCCCGCTCGATAACCATGGGTCTTGGCGCTGTGACGTCTTCCCCACTTCAAAACTCCATTCTCCATCACTCATCCCAACAGCAACTCGACAACGCAAACGTGAACAGCGAGATGAAGACTATTATGCTGCTCATCTCCTCATGCTTGTTGTCTCTAGTGCTTGGGGCTCCGGCATTCCAAGCGCCTCTGACAGGCGTGTCACTCGCCACATCGAGTCAGAACATCTCAGTTGAGCTTTTCAACGACCTCGAGGAGCTCTCTCGAGTCGTCGACATCTCTTATTGCGTCGGAATTACGGGAACTGGAATACAGAAACCGTTTTTGTGTGCGAGCAGATGCCAGGACTTTCCGTCCTTCGAGCTCGTGACAACGTGGAACACGGGGCCCTTCATGTCCGATAGCTGTGGCTATGTTGTCCTGTCGCATCCACCATCTCCGCCTCGTATTATCTTGGCTTTTCGAGGAACATATTCTGTCGCCAACACGATCGTGGACCTATCGACTGTTCCCCAGGAATATATCCCTTACCCAGGTGATGAAGATGACGAGGAAGGGGAGGGAAGTAAGAGCTTGGGGAAACGGTCAATAAATCCTCAGAGGGCGGAATGCACAAATTGCACGGTACATGCGGGTTTCATGACCTCCTGGCGACACACTCGACCCAAGCTCCTACCATATATCAAGGAACTTGTACAGCAATATCCTGACTATCAGGTGACTTTAGTCGGACACTCACTTGGCGGTGCCGTTGCTGCACTTGCTTCTCTTGATTTCGATGCCCGCGGCTGGAATCCACAAGTGACCACGTTTGGAGAACCTCGAATTGGGAACCAGGGGCTGATGCAATATCTCGACAAGACTTTCTCCGATGGCGCCTCGAGTGACATCACCGGTAGATATAGGCGCGTCACTCATGTCGACGATCCTGTGCCTCTACTGCCCCTGACTGAGTGGGGTTATAAGATGCACGCTGGAGAGATCTATATCTCGAAGCCTGAACTCTCGCCTGAAGTTAAGGATGTGCGATACTGTGAAGGTGACGAAGATCCCAATTGTATTGCTGATGCAGAGACTGCGATCGAGAACCCCAGTCTCCCGAGCATTGAGCAAAGTGTCGATATAGAGAGTTTCAAAGATTGGTGGAAGGATACTAGGGGCCGCCTGACAGTACCAGCGCGCTATCGTATCTGGCAGCTATTTTTTGCTCACAGAGATTACTTTTGGAGGCTTGGTCTATGCGTTCCAGTTGGAGATTCCAAAGACTGGTATAGGAAATATGCTCATGATGAAGAAGGTCCGACCGAGCTGTAATTTTGTTTGTACTCCTGTTTTTTCAGCGCAGGCGTTGGTGGCATTGGGATACCATGGGGTTTCGTTGTAGAATAGGCACAGCATGTTGTATAGCCAATCAAAAGCAGCGTCATTTTAGCTCTCCAAAATCATGAACATTGTAATTACAGCTTGATGTTCTTGATTCCAGGGGCAGAATAGATTTCCAGTTGCCTTTGGCCTTTCCTTAGGTGATATTCTATTGCACCGAAATCTTTCTTATCCAGAGTTATGTTCCTTTCAAACTCGGTTCTAGATGCAAGTTTTAGCACTTTGCCCCTGCGAAGCTCTTCTCTACTGGTTTTTGCATTCGTGCTTACCTTGCATAGGTCCTGAAATTGCCTTGAGTATCCTAAATCACGTCAGACGAATTACTGGTTGAATGAATATACAACACTCGTACGGTTGGTTTCTTCCTTATCTCTCTCAAGCATTGCCGATAGAGTGATAAGACACTTCTCTGAAGACCGGAAAGTCTCATGCCAAACAGTTGAGAAAGATTGTCGGTTACGGTGGTGAAGACTGAACGGCAAAGAAGCCGCATGAAGTTGCCGAGGCGAGCCGGAGATACCCCCGGAGTTTACAAAGGCCCGCCTGCCCGCCATTATCAACAGTAATGACGATGATGGTATGCTCACTCTTCATGCTTGGGTTTGTCCATCATAGTACGTATTAAATTAATTGACTATCCTGTTTCCAATATGCCTGCATTTTCTGTAAGTTCGAAATAAATAAGAGTCCTCAGACGGTACTCTAGAGTATTCAAAGCTCGAGGAAGCTAATGAGGATACAGCGTCTCGTTCGTTTCCTTGCCAAAGATGGCAGGACCTATTACGGCGACGCCATACTCCCCCAAGGCGTGAGCGATCTTGCGAAGACGACACAAGCGCGTGTGATCAAAGGAGATATATTTGGCAAGCATGATATAACAGACCAAGTCGCTGATGTTCGACTCCTCCTCGCACCATTGGCCCGAGAAGACGTGAAGACTGTCCGCTGCCTCGGTCTCAACTACGAACAACATGCCAAAGAAACTGGGATGCCACTTCCTAAATACCCAGTGCTCTTCTATAAACCTGTAACCTCGCTCGGCGGACCGTTTGACAATGTTCCTGTACCTGCAATGGCTCAGGAAGTTGAAGGACTGGACTATGAATGCGAATTGGTTGCTGTTATAGGTAAAGAAGCAAGGGAAGTTCCAGAGTCGAAAGCGCTGGAATATGTACTGGGTTATGCTGTTGGTGATGATATATCGCACAGAGAATGGCAGTTGAAGAGAGGAGGCGGACAGTGGGCACTAGGTAAAGGGTTTGACGGGTGGGCGCCTTACGGTCCGGGCATTGTGTCCAGTTCCTTGATCAAGGACCCGAACAATCTGAGAATTAGCACCAAGGTAAATGGGAGAACGCTTCAGGAAAGTTCCACGAAGGATATGATCTTTGGTGTCGCGAAGACGATTAGCTTTCTGAGTCAGGGGACTACGCTTTTGCCTGGCGATTTAATCTTTACTGGGACGTATGTCGCCCTTCCAACCCCTGTTGCGAGTGTCAAAGTATGCTGACCTTTTCCGGAAGTCCACAAGGCGTTGCGTCTGCTAGAAAACCGCCTGCGTGGCTCAAGGATGGTGACATCGTTGAAGTCGCTCTGGAGGGCATTGGAACTTGTATTAACAAAGTCGAGCACATTAAGAGCAGGCCAAAATTGTGAGCAGGGAAGCAACTTGCTTCTCTTTGCTTGCATGCCATATTTCACATCGTTAAATCTAAATACTTCCAATATTTAACAACATTAATTCCGAGATCCTTGTGCAAAGATACCTTTCTAGCCAATCCAAAAGAATGCGCCGCTAAGTACGCATCAATAGGTCAAACGCTATATTGTGACTGCCAGAACAGGTTTGCCGCCACAACCTGAGGAACCCAGTTCTCCTTATTATCATCAAACGTCGCGAATGGGTCTCTCTCGTTCTGCGGCACTGAGTCAAAAGGCGGTTCCATGGCCCGACGAAGGAGCTCTCGTTCGCCCTCCTCCACTTGTTCGACTCCGTCATCCTCAGCTGAACGCCCTACTCCCTGTTCCTGTCCTTCCTCTCCTCGTGCCTCATTCATATCTGTCGTCTGGCCTTCTCTTTCAGCTCGAACACCTGTCTCATTAGCAGTAGTCACCTCGACCGCAAGCTCAGCTTCTCTTCGTTGTGCCGGCCTTTTCTCCTCCTGCACTTTCTTCTTCCCACCCCTCGGAGCTCGCTTAACAGTTCTCCCATCTGCTTCGTTGCACGTTTTTCCGATTCCGCACCGCTCCCTATCCCTCTGCGTCCCACGGTTAGGCGGCCAATAAGTGCAAAGAAGATCATATTTGCCAACCCCATTCTCAGCTAAAGTCTTCGTGGAAAGTAGAAGACCATCACCTCTAGTTCTCAAAGTAGGTCCAAGAAAGGGGAGATCGCGGCGTAATACTCGCGCACCGGTTGCGCGCCAGGCTGCCTCGTATCGGTCATCGACGAAGCTTTGGACGTCGGTTGGTGTGGCGGTATGGAGGTCGAGCTCGAGAGTCTCGTGTGTGCCGTCGAACATTCTTATGACTTTGGTATGTGTTAGCTTGATATCAAGAGATATTATCTTAACTTTGGGGCTGGCTTACAGATTGGTACTTTTGAGGAGGTCATGGTGAAGACGGGACGATGATAGTGTTGATCAGATTAGGTGTCTTAGTGCAATGCCGAATTTCAAGATGTGGTCGAGGATATGTAGTCTCTTATAAATGTTGGGTGACTTGTGGACTTAAGTATAAAGAAAAGCCAAGGTTCGTTGGTCACTTATGTACGTATTGTGACGAGTAAGTAGCATAGTACATGCCTCATAACACAAATTTGTATTGAGGGAGGTGCTTTTTGGCCATCTTTTACGTAGGAATACGCTCATATTGAAAAGTCCAAAGACGGGTTTTAGTTGCTGTTGTTGCACGGGTTATTTATCGGAGTTCAAGCAAGACTCCTTGACTGTCTTGTAACGATCGGAAAAATACCTTTTTGGGCATCGATATGATTTAGAAGAGGGAATGTTGGGCCTAAAGTCGTTGAACATGGTCTCCTGGTGTATGAAAAGGCCCGAAGAGGATAAGACCCGATGTTAGAGAGTCGTAGTAGGTCATTCGGTATGCTTTTCTTCATGCTCTGAGCGAGCCGGGTCTTATTGCATATTTTGTAGAATGGGAATTCTTGAGTAACTCTCCGTCTTTCTCCCTGCCAAGCACGTTTTGAGGAATATGTTGAAAGGGCTTGAACCATGCAACCATGAGTTCCTCAATAAGGGATGCATTTGGGATGTATCTGCTCAGAAGGAATTGGGTGTGCTTGTGACTCGCCTTCAAAAGAACGTCCACTCAGGGGAATGATGGGATAATGCATATACAGACAAGTCGCTTGGAACATCATATTCAATATGCCTTTGTAGAGATTCGTACACTTTATACCTCTTGTGTCCTCCCATAACCTCTTATTGTCTCCGCGAACGCCCAGCTTTGTCCCTCCAACTGTTCATCCTCCTTCAACTCCACACCTCCCTCCTTCGTAATGGTAGCTATCGAATATCGGTCCAAACTCCTCGCATCTCTATAGAATAGCACCTTCATGCACTCCTTGACGGCCTCGATAGCCCTCTCCTTCGTCACACCTGCAACCTTACTCTCATCATCTGCCACCTTCCTCAACAGCGGCTGGGCCAAATGCGCTCCAAAGCCTGTAGCCAATGTTGGACTCGTAAATGTCGTACCTAAGAGATCTATACTGCTGAGGAAAGGCTTGTCATCTCCATCTAGACCAGCAACAAGCATTTGGTTCCATAGAGGGTTGATCTCTGAGCGGCGCTTGTACATGACTTTGGATAGATAAGTATGTAAGTTCTTAGCGTTTAATGAGTGGCCTTCTGAGGAGTAATTCTCAACGACATCAAGAGAGTTGAGGAGACGGTCGAGGTATTGCATATCTGAGACGTCACCGCCGAAGCCGACGATAGATTTGGAATTAAAGGGTCGGAGGCGCTTCACGTCTGTGAAACGTGCAAGAGATCCGTATGATGCTGAAGGTAGAAAATGAAAACGTCAGTCCTCAAACACTCCTCGGCGCCAAAGGGAGTGGGTTGTGCAGTTACCTAAATTGTCTGCTGCAATTACTACGCCGTCCTTAAACTTGACAGCAAGGACGGAGGTTCCTGTAACAATGGGTGACTTTGTGTGGGTCTGAGGATGGCCGGACTGGAGGTAAGATGCGTCGTATGGCCCGTAGACATCATCGCGTGGCTTTAAAGAGGTTGCATTAGCTCGGCCTTGTTGCGTTACTGAACAGCATGAGACTTACACGGCCCCATGCTTGAGGTAGATGGTTCATGCTGGAAGACTGCAAGTGAGGAAGAGGTTAGTCTTTTCTTCCTTGGGTCTGACTTCTGTCCGCTCAGGGATAGGTAATGAGGATTATGAGAGCTCTGGAACTCGAGCTCTACTCTTCTGGAGGTCTACGCGGTTGATGCCAAGAGATGTTAGCGCTAAACGCGGCACTTGCAAGCAACAGCTTAGTCATGATATTGCGCGATTCCCACCTCACATAATGTTCCTGATACTCCCCACAAGAGAAGAAAGTGGTGATCAAACGAACTTATGTTTGTATGGTATACGAACTTGATGAATGTCTTTAGCTGGCAGTAGCGTTTCAAACCTGAATAACGGGACAGTCTCCCAGTCATTGCACTGAAAATGCCTTAATGGATTGGTTATACGGAATTCGGTACAGACTACCTAAAGGAAGCCGACTGTGAGGCTTGTTCCAGGCTTGCGCCAATCAAGACCCCTTGAAAGCTGTCTTTAGTACAGCATCCGAACTTGCCAGACACCACGCAACTTACTAGTCAGGGTCTTCGGAGTTTGGGGCACAATCACTTTATGTTCCAGTCAACCCCAGAAGTTATCGATATCGACATTATTATATTGGTAAACCTGGCATTTTGGTCCTCCAATGCGTTTCTCACGTCTTGGTTTACTACATCATCAAAAGCAGATTGATCCAAAACTATCTCCAATCGTTGCCCGCTGTTAGCATAGTGTCCCGTCTACACCTAAGACCTCAGCGTCATTCCCTCCCTAGCATCCTACAATTTCCTCTCTTGATGTATAATCCAAGCTCATAATGGACCTTTTTCATATTCCTAGATAAGAATTGGGTCAACTTTAGACGAAGCCAGCTATGATTGGACTAGGTTTCAAGATTTGAAGTACAAATCCTGCAGTTGGGCAGAAACATTTATATCAAAACTTGGGTCAGAACTAACTCGAAGTCGAAATGTCTCCACTTGTGTTGGGGTTTGGCGCACATTAACTACACGGGGAAATGGTAGGTCCAGAAAATCCTAGCCTTGCCAAGTATATTTGACTTTTCTCCGTTTAATAAGAACAAAAGATTTTATTCACACTTTCTCTTCCTCTCTATCCGCATCTCGCTTTCATTACACACAAAATAGGCTTTTTCGAGTACGCGATATTCAAGTTGACCATTATCTAATGATGATTTGGCGAAAGATTCGGGAGCTCCTGTACCGATGGAGGCTGCGACAAGACGACGAGCAGACGTTAGGATCCCACAATGCTAGCAAACGGACAGTTTCAGCTCCACCTCCCCTACCATCCACTCCCCCTCTTCCATCTGCTATTCATCAAGAGAACCTGATTCAGTATGAAGCATCGATCGAATTTCCAGACGACTATCTACAACGCAGCTTTCCGGAGCACGATTTGAGAGCTGTAGAGCCTGTCCACCAGCATAACCGCTCCGGAGAGCATACTGTCGCTGAAGAGCCCCATCCTCGTACTCACGAAGCTACAGTGAGCAACATTTTCCAGCCATCGTCAGTCACGGCTGGTGTCCAATTATGTCCACATGACACACTAGTGTTTGAGCGAGCGCAACGACTTACAGGTTACATAGGATGCGGAAGGAGGTCTCAGTCTCACCCAGCCTTGTTGTCTGACCGCAACGGAGACCATTCTGCCGGTCGTAATCGGTTATGCAAGCCAGTGCCTGAATTCCCTGACTTAATACGGGGCGACATAAAATACCACGTCTTTAGACCCGAGTTCTTTAACCTGAAAGGCTTGTTCGTCGTATCCACCTGGGTGATCAATCTCAGTCATATCAAAGGGCTAGACGACAATAAGGAAGGCCTTCAGGATCTGTTGTCACAGTCCAGGATCGAACTGTGCGCTCACCAAAAGCTTGCCGATCCATGGGCCCTCGGAGAGATCTGTCAAATAGCTGTTTCTTCGGAGGACAAAGTCCAATCATCCGCTCGATATGGGGATGAGGAAAGACCTACTTTAAATCTAACTTGTGAGCGGTGCTCAACGAAGATCAAGATATGTGATCGTGGCTTTTCGATAGAGGTTCAGGTTGTCAGATATCTGGGCAAAGGCAAATCAGAGACGGATCCGCAATGGTTGGCACAGTGTAGACCAACGGAGGCATAAAAAGCGCTGATGAACTGACCTGGTTATAAGAAAATCAAAGTAAACACTATTTCTTGGATTGATTGGCACTGGAACAGTTCCACTTTGCACAAATGAGGATTACTAACTTATGTAGCATCATTTTCAATATGAGCGAATATAGCGGAATTGTCCCAACATTCAACAGTAATGTAAATCTTTCCCCTTCCCATACCTTCAAGGCTTCAACGAATAAAACCTCACCGGATACAACTCCTTCGGAAACCCCCTCTGCAAATCCGTTTTCAAACACCTCACATCCGCCTCCTTAAACAACTTCTGAAACTTCTCATCCGTCCTCGTCACACTACTATCCGTCTCATCATAAATATCCTCCCCCTCTCGATCCGTGCTCATATTCTCCTTAATCACAATCCACCCATCCATCGTCACAGCCTTCTTGCACCGCATCAAAAACGCTACAACTTCCTTATCCTTCAAATGCCCCAAACACCATTGGATCCAAATCAGATCATACTGCCGCTCTTCCGGCACCCAATCCTGCAAGCAAGTGACGTAGACATTGCCGATTCGGCCAGGACCGGTTACTTTTGCGTCACGGGCCTCGTTTGCGAATTTCTCTACTGGCTCTACGATATCTACGGTTTCACAAACTGTGCTTAGGAAACCGGAAGTTACGCGGCCGATGCCTGCGCCGCAGTCGACGCCGCGCTGAAGAGGTGATGGGGAGGATGGGAATAGGCGCTGTAGTTTGGCGAGGAAGTTGGCGGAGCCTTTGAGATCGGCGCGGGAGATTTGAGGGTAGCCGCCTAGCATGCCGTCGACGGTTGAGGGGATGGATTTCCAGTAGTTGAGGAAGGCGGAGGGGGAGATATTGGTGTCGGGGGGGTGGGCCATTGAGATATAAATTATATGATAAACAACGTTTCTTTTTTCGTATATATAAACAGAAAGACCTTGTAGATTCGGGTACTGTACAATTCTGGATTTTGTGAGGGATCAGTGCCATGGTGCTGAGTGGGGCTTATGGGGAGCCATGTTACCTATCGAATCCTTGGGGCCTGATACATTATCAACAATCAAGGCGTTGCTGTTACATATATACGCTGCTGAGCTCCGCAGACATTTTAGTAGAGAATTGCAAACTCGATTTAGAGCACGCTATGGATCATGTTGGAGACATTGTTAAAGACGCTAAAACAAGGACATAGAGTTTTAAAATTCAATGACGAGCTAGTGCCCTTGGTATGCCTACTTAATGTAGGCTGAGACGAGAGTAGTAGGATTGTTCAAGACTTTGAATTTACAGCTCTCATGTTCTCGTACAAGGCTTTGTTTCCACAAGTATAAAGATCGGTGTTTCTGGACTTGAGAAGACATGAAGATTTTGGTAATCGGGCGTGGGGATGGAGACGCCTGCTGTGTGGCCACCAAACACTAAGATTTAGATTTTTACCATCTAATAGCACTCGCCTATTAATGCAGTATTTTGATCTTATGAAGTACAGTCATAGGTGTTGGCTCTTCTATATTGTTTGTAGCAAACGCTAAATTTAGGGACGTTGTGGAACCGAACCACAACTTCCACTTCCGCTGCAAGGAGGCAATGCTCAGCAACGATGCCCCTTGGCTTGATCGCGGAGCTACTATAAGTACTGCAATTTAAAGTAGTACGGGACCTTAAAGGAGACAGCCATGTTGCGACTCCCTAATAGCAAAATCGGTTGAGTTCCTCCTGCGGGGCGTCGGGACGGCTGGTAACGTACAGTAACCAGATGTAGCAGCGCATCACGTTCTCAATTGACATGAGCACGCAAGTAGGAGCATAGAGGAAGTTATAAAGCAACGAAACTTTTTTGTTCTTTTTTTTTTGGCGCGTCACTTTAAATCTCAGGAAAGAGCTTATTTTCTGAGCAAGACCTATGTCTTTATGCTATTAATTCATAACCTCGTTCCCATGTTAACGTGCACAGCCTTCGCATTTGTATAAGCTGCCAACCCCGCCTCACCCAACTCCCTCCCAATACCACTCTGCTTCACCCCCCCAAAGGGGATCCGGTAATCCGAATCATTACTACTATTGATCCACACCATGCCCGCCTCAATAGCCCTCGCAACTCGATGCGCCTTGGTGATGTTCTCCGTAAAGACTGCACTACCAAGTCCATATGTCGTATCGTTCGCCCTTTCGATGGCTTCTTCTTCAGTTCTGAAGGAAGCAATGACGACGAAGGGACCAAAGACTTCTTCGCGGTAGATTTTCATGCTATCCTTGACGTTTGTAAAGACGGTGGGGGCGATGAAAAAACCTTTACCGTTGACGTCTTTGTAGGCTTCGCCACCAGTGGCTATGGTGGCGCCTTCGGATTTTCCGGACTCTATGTACGAAAGAACGCGCTCATACTGTGTCTTTGTGACCTGTGGACCTTGGAAGGTTTCGTCTGAGAAGGGATCACCAACTTTACTGACTGCTTTAACTTGTTCCTTGAACAGGGCCACGAATTCGTCGTAGATGGATTCTTCGACCAACACGCGTGATGTTGCTGTACATATCTGACCCATATTGGACATTATCCCCGCGTGTGACCATTTGACGGCTTGGTCGAGGTCCGCGTCGGCGAAGACTATCAAGGGACTCTTGCCGCCTGTCTCCAGTGTGATGTTCTTCATATTAACGCTGGCCATCTTCATGATCTGTCTTCCCGTGGCTGTGGAACCTGTAAAAGCAATCTTGTCGACATCGAGATGGCTTGCGATTGCTGCTCCAGCCTCCTTGCCAACGCCATTCAAAATATTGACCACACCAGGCGGGAAGCCGGCCTCTTTGATAAGTTGAGCAAAGTATAATATGCTCAATGGTGTCTGCTCAGCAGCCTTGATAACGACTGTATTTCCACACGCCAGCGCTGGGCCCAGCTTCCAAGCCGCCATCGCTAAGGGGTAATTCCAGGGAATGATTTGTCCGCATACTCCCAGCGGTTGGCGTAGGGTATATGCGAGTTTGGCCGGTCCTGTATCTATGACTTGCCCATGTATCTTGTCAGCGTAGCCGGCGTAATAGCGCAGAGTTCCTGCCACTTCTGCCACATCTTCATTCAAGGCTACCTGGTAAGGTTTGCCATTGTCCCAAGTTTCGATTGTGGCTAGAGTCTCTGCGTGCTTTTCAACCAAGGATGCAAGCTCAAGCATGAGGCCACCACGATCGGTAGGTGAAATGTCCTTCCACGAAGGGTGCTTGAACGCTTTTCGTGCTGCAGCTACTGCTGTGTCAACATCGTGAGCAGAAGCAGAGTAGACAGAGGTTATTTCAGTCTCATCTCTGCGTCACGGTAAGTATCTGGCATGCGATGGATCGTTGCAGGAGGGCAGATCGCACGTGGGATTAATGCTGGTAATCTTCTCTCCAGAAGACGACTTGACAAATTCATTGTTGATGAAGAGGCCGATTGGCTGCTTATATTCGCGGCCATTAGGAGCCTTGAGCTCGATGAAAAGATCAGACATGTCGAAGGTAGATCAAATGCAGCGTTGTAGAGCTGTAAGAAAGGAAGCCCAGAACGTACTCTTCGAGAACAGAGTTCGAGGTGGTAGAAGCGGGATTGCCCCGCAGAGGGGCTTGCATGGGCATAGGTAAGGAGCGATAGATAACAGGGATTGAGCTTCCTAATTTGTCGTAGCTCAATGATGCTCAGTAATCTGTACGACTTGGAAGACATGTCTTTGACCGATCAGTATGCGCGTGGTGCATGGCGCGTCTAATCTGAAAACAGAACGTTCTCGTGTGGAAGTTGGCACCGCCAAGTGCGCAGTCATGCTCTTTCGAGGAAATGACCTGGAAGAGTCGGGAGCTGTTAGTGCGAGACTCCAATTCAACACAATGCCGGGTGTCGATGAAAAGGTCTATATGACAAAAAAAAGGTTTTGTAAGATTTTCAATTACGTTCTTGTTAAGCATGTCGGTGTAGTAGATGGCAACTTGCTGCTTATTGCTGTTTTCCTTCGTCTGGTCATGTAGGAGCCTTGAATATGAGGTTCATCACTAGCATACGCTTACAACATGAAGAAGAGCTTAGCCCATGATTTCCTAAGATAGTCAGCATGATTCTGTGCGTTTTCGCCCCTGCTAAACCAACTTACACTGGCGAACTTGCTACGTGCTCGGATCCTTGGCCCGTAGAATACCAGTACCCACGGGACTACCGTGAGAATTGCGCCGACGCCTCCAAGAAAACTCGCAGCTCCAGCAAAGGTCATCCGCGTGAACATTGCAGTGGATATGAGAGGGAATACACCTCCAAGCATATTTCGGCAAAACGACTGCGCCGCTAAAGCTGAGCTCGCATATCGATGGTAGGTGTCCGCCAAATAATTGAAAACTGCAAGATATATCGAGAATATGCCCATAGTGGCACAGCCAATAGCCAGCGTAGGCACAATCCAATGAATAGAAGCGGAGGATGTCCAACCAAACCAGAACAGTCCGATAGGCAGGAAAGCACTCTCAATGCAACTAAAGTAAAGCCGTTCTTCTGGGGTGGAAAAGATTTTGCCGAAATGCCTCGCCACTTTCTCTTGGTAGATGCTCAGGATGGTCGATAACAAAGCCCCAACACACATAGCTATTGATGGTTAACCAAGTTCTGTAGCAGCCCTATGCCCGGCTTACCACTGAAAACAGCCCCATTCTGCTCCGTGTTAAAGTCGTGGTATTTCACGAATCCAAGGGGTATAGCGGAGAAGGTCAAGTATAACACAGCCCAAGCGAATGCCACCCATAACGAGAAGAAGAATACCACTGGTTCAGTCAGGAGCAGATCTAAACATTGTTAGAAAGCGCCCTTCTGTGACAGCTGGGACAATAACTCACGGAACGGTCTGTATACGGAAATGCCAATCATCTTCGCTAGACTTTCTCTTTCTTCATCTGCTTTGACCCTCCACCTGATTCTCTGAGTCCGTTTTCGGGGGTTGCCCTCCCCAGTCATATCAAAGCCGATAAGGCCAGCTTTTTCCCTGGCCTCATACCAAGCGTTGAGGAGGCCCGCTCTCCGACTTAGTAGTACACTGCCCCTGGTTTCCTTAAAAAATAATGCCACAGCGAGTATAAGGAGGCCGCAGTCGATAGTTTGTACGTAGAATACCCATCTCCATGACAGATGTTGAGCAATGAAACCAGAGACTAAGGGACCTAAGCCGGTTCCAAACAATGCTGCTCCTGTAAATAGAACCATTGGAGTGTTTCTGTCTGTGATATTATCAGCCACAGATACCATCATTGTCAATTGCGTTGGACTGACCCTGTGTGTGATACAGGTCACTGATGACGCCACCAACCATCGTCGAGAATGTACTTCCACCAATCCCAGCAAAGAAACGGGCAAGCAGCATCCCTGGAAATGAACGAGTGACAGCACAACAGAGCTGGCAGATGACGAATAATATCCCTGAAGCGATGAATACAGGCCTCCTTCCATTCAATTCGGAAAAGGGTGCCAAGAACATTGGAGCTACCGCAAAGCCGGTGGTGAACGTCGTGATGCCCACATAGGTTGCGACTTGGCTAATATGCCAGTATTCAGACAACTGTTGTGAGGCTGGACTGTATGAGCCAGCTGTATAGGCCGTAACAGCAGTGACAGCACAGGAAAGCCATGTCATGAAGTTCTTCCGATTTTTGGACCACGTGAATGGAGAGACGTAGTTTTGCAGATCCGGAGGCGGTGGAACAGCGGAGGTGTCTCGACACGCACCTAGGCTGGTTGGTGAGGGCAACTCGGTCTCGAAAGTCAGGTAGTGGTAAACGATTGGCTCGTCGCGTTGCAGAGATGGTGCAGCGTAGGACAACGACCCACCCACGTTTTTCTCTCGATAATTACTGAATGGCTCATCGTTCTGTGGAGGTTCTGCATTATAGGAAAGGTTATCTATGATATCATTCACTTGCATTTGACCTGGAGAGGTAATGGCATGATGTTCAATTGCTGCTATATCACCAGTATTCGTCTCATTCGGTGCAGCTGGAAGCCCGATCTCTGGTGTGGCCATATCAAGCTGTTCGTCTCATGGTGATACTGAGGTTTGGACGATATATAGAAGGGACGAATGGTCACGGAGTAAATGAGGTGAATTTGAAGACATTGGCTGTACAAATCTGTAAGAAGAAAAGAGAGAATAAACTTCATTGAGTACCAACGAGTAAAGGAAACAGACTAAGGTAGCATAAATCGATTCTAAGGTAACTGCCGTCGCTCAGTGACGGTTCTCGTCTTATTCCCGGACTGCATTGATGCAATTGGCAATTGGCAATTGGCACCCGAAAAGTCGGAAGTACTTCCGCACGAGGAAGTCCGGTACCTGTCACGATTAGATAGGTATTCACAGATTAGATTTATCACTAATCACCCCACTAGACCACATAAAACACGACACATGAAGCAAGTGGCAGATGTTGGGATGCGTTTCATCTGTGTGGGTGAGGATGATTTGAGTTTTTGCCACCAGGGAATGACGTTATCGCTGTATTACTAATCCTGGCGAGCCTTACCTTTAGAAATGGATTAGCTGCTATTGCGTGATAGACATTACACCTGCCTTCGAACACTTCAAGAAGATGGCTAATTCTCTTTCCTTTTCGCCTTTCCTTGCGCATCTCACGGCAGTTTTATTTTACCAATCTGACCACAGAATTTTTGAAATTGTATCGCTCCGAAGGTATTCCAAAGCTTCATTCTCATAGATAATGGGTTCCCACGGAGAAGAACGTCCTGAGCCGTAAGAAATGTCCTTGGGAATCTCTTGGGAATATTTCTGACCAAAATGACAGCCTACGTCTTGGATCGATTGCTCCAAATTTTCAAGCTGAGACGACAAACGGACCTATAGACTTTCACGAGTATGTGTTCCACCTCGCTGCTTCTCGAAGCTTTTTGTGACTTGATGCAGATTTATTGGCGACAACTGGGTGGTTCTTTTCTCACATCCCGAGGACTACACCCCAGTATGCACCACCGAACTCGGCGCCTTTGCTAAGTTGGAACCTGAGTTCACCAAACGCGGCGTGAAATTGATCGGTCTCTCGGCAAACACAATCGAATCTCATGGCGGATGGATCAAGGATATTGATGAAATCTCTGGCAGCAAATTGAGGTTCCCAATCATTGGCGACAAACAGAGAAAGGTTGCATATGCGTATGACATGCTGGACCACCAAGACACCACCAATGTCGACCAGAAGGGCATCGCTTTCACCATCCGAAGCGTGTTTATTATCGATCCCAAGAAGACGATCCGCCTTATTCTCTCCTACCCCGCTTCGACGGGTCGCAATACGGCCGAAGTCCTGCGTGTGGTGGATTCATTGCAGACGGGAGACAAGAACAAGGTCACAACCCCGATCAATTGGGTACCTGGTGATGATGTGATCGTACATCCAAGCGTCAAGACAGAGGAGGCGAAGGAGAAATACCCCCATCTCAAAATTGTCAAGCCGTATTTGAGGTTCACGCCCTTGCCAAAGGAGCAGACAAGTGCTGCTGTTTGAATATTCAGTGCCTAAAGCGACATCTTTTAGTACGGAGTAGGATAGCGTCATAAAATTTCATACCCTCTGATATCCTTGAACGACTCATGCACCACGGATCTCCATGTTTCCCTATGCCATGTTATGTGATGGTCCGGTTGTAGTGAGTATTGGAAAATGAGCTTGACAGCGCCTTTGGCTTGTTGGGCAGGGGGGGGAAGTTTGCTTGGCGGCGGTAAATGTTGCCTTCTACACAGTATAAAGAACTGGGGGCAGGGTGGGCTCGGTTGGCCCCGATTAGATAGGCTTGATCGAGTAAGGCAGCAAGCCTACCTACACCAGCGGGCTTGCCCTTGCAGGCCTATTATTCTGACCTTACCTTCACAATACTGACAAGGCGCTCGATTCCACTGCGCCCATTGACCACTGACTTCCCCACACTACGCCGTATAGTAGCCTTTACTTCACTTCCGGCGTCTGTTGCGACAACTAGCTTCTACATATGCGGTGAATGCTCCTTCGTGCGCAACGGTCTTAGACACGAAGCAAGTACCCGGGGAAATCCCAGAGCGTCGGTTTGGGAAGGCACGATTCCAGATACAAGTGAAACGTAACAAGCTCCGAGGGTAATAGCAAGAGCAAGGAGGCTGGACCTCACTTGGCTCAAGGGGGTGAGCTTCTTTTTTCCTAATGCCTTCCATCCTTTCCTGACAGCGGGCATTACCCCGGAATTTCCCAACTGCTTTCATCTCAATTACTTATTCTCCGCTCGTGGTAAACGCGCCCCATGGAAAAGCATTGACTTACAATGACCTCAGCAGGCAGTCAACGTGCCGATTCAAGGCTCAGGCCTGGGGCACTCCCACCACTAAATCCTCTTGATCGTTCTGGACACACATTCGGTTCGAGGTCGGTACCATCCCAGGTTCAAATAATTGCAAGACGCTTTGCTATCTCTGAAGAGCCTCGTGGGCCTCCGCTTTTTCTACAACCGACAACCCCAGTATACACCCCCGTTCCACAGGATCGCTCTTATGAAGCAGGCTTCAACAGACAGAGACCTAGACATGTACCTATTGTCATTCCACCAGCTGTCATTGATTCTGTATTGAAGGATCTACCTCCATCAAGCATTCATCCGGAACCATCGTCACCACCAACTCCACGCGCGACACTTAGACTTACATACGACTTTGAAAAGGAGGAGACCCTGCTGTTACCTAAATCCCCTCCAAGACCTCGACATATACCAATTGTGATTCCGCATTTTGCTCAGCCTCCTGGGATCTTTCCACCAACCCCTCCAAGTAGTGGTAACAGCACGCCCCGGGCCTCACAAACAGCACCCTTCTCTTGGAAACAGCTTTTCACCGAGATGTCGCGTCCTACTACGAGTGGAAGCAGGACAAGTACACTGGATTCCAATGCTTCAGCACCTTCACCAAATCAAATGTATGCTGGCCGATTCAAGCCCTCTTCTAGTACATACCTCGGAGATATGAATAGTAGTAGTGAATCTAGTCTTCAAGACCAAGTACAAGAGGATGGACAAACGCACATTGATTCTGCGCCTAGAACGTCGAGGCCAGGCGAGACGACGAACACGGCATCTGAGCGCTCACCACCAACTACAAACGGAACCACGAATCTGTCTGGTTTGGTATGCAATGTGCATAAGTGTACGGGCAAGGAGCCGCACGCTTTGGTGGGCGCCACAACTACTATACTGGGTGACAAGCTATACATATTCGGCGGACGAGTCCTCTCGCGACGTAGGCCCTATCTTACATCTGATCTCTATGAATTGGATCTCGTACGCCGACATTGGACGAAAGTTGAGACCACTGGAGACATTCCCCCAGCGAGATATTTCCATAGTGTATGCGCGTTGGGTGATACCAAACTCATATGCTATGGGGGAATGTCGCCGGCACCCAACCCAACGCATGGCCAGGGGCAACCACCGCCATCGGCCGAGCAACCTGATACAGTCGTCATGTCAGATATCCACATATACGATGCTCAGAGGCGGAACTGGACCCATGTAGCTACTTCAAACACACCTCAGGGACGCTACGCTCATTGCGCTGCTGTGCTTCCATCGTCGGCGACCTTCACTTCGGCAAACGCTCCTCTTTCTGCAATACACCATAATCCGCCATCCTCAATACCAAATCAGGGAAGCCTAGGCGTTGCATTGGATGGCACGGGCGGGGCAGAGATGGTTGTGGTTGGCGGCCAGGACAGTGCTAATCATTACATCGAGCAAATAAGTGTCTTCAACTTACGTAGTCTCAAATGGACCGATACAACCCCACTGGGGAGAAGTTGTGGCGCATATCGAAGTGTAGTCGCTCCGTTAACAAGTTTACCAGCGTCGAAAATCGGTCAGGGCCCAGACCAATCGATCGAACAGGATGGGGGTATAAGGAGGTCTGACAGAGCGGATACGGAATCTTCAATGTTGATCTATTCCAATTACAACTTTCTGGATGTCAAATTAGAACTCCAGGTACGGACTGCAGACGGGTCCCTGGTTGAGAAGCCTATGTCTGGACAATCTTCCCCTCCAGGCCTAAGGTTTCCCAATGGTGGAGTGCTAGACAATCATTTTGTTGTCAGTGGGACATACCTCACATCATCTAAGCAAGAGTATGCGCTGTGGACTTTGGATCTGAAAACGTTGATGTGGAGCCGCATTGATGTAGGAGGGGGTATATTCAGCCAAGGAAGCTGGAATCGAGGTATCTTGTGGCCTCGCCGTAATACCTTCGTGATTCTCGGTAATCGTAAGCGAAGCTTGGTTGAAGATTATAACCATCGTCGGATCAATTTCTCAAATATCTGCATGGTGGAATTAGAAGCATTTGGTCTCTACGATAACCCTCGCCAGGCTTGGCCAACGTCCAACTATCCTTCAATCAGCGCTCCAGTTCTCCCGCCCTCTGTTATCATGAAGACACAATCATCAGTTGGCCGCCCCCTCACGGGCACAGCTATTGATCTCGGCCTCATGGCTATGAACATGAGAGATCTTGCTGATATGGATCTCATATCCATCGGAGGCGAACGTATCCCTGCCAACTCTTATCTACTCGCCCGTCGTTGGGGCCCTTTTTTTGTCCAACTACTGCGAGAATGTACCGCAGCTTCCTCGTCATCCTTCCAAAACGATGCCTCGTCGTCCTCGGATGGCGGTACACTCCGGCCAGGCCACCTCAACCCTCAACCAGCTACTTCACGCAACTCCTCCATCACTATAACCCCAAGCTTAGCCACTGCTCCTTCCATAGCGGGCTCTAGTCTCACTGCCAATTCGAATCAGAGCAATAATACTCTCTCGTCTAATAGATCACTAGATCCACCGACACCCAACACGCTTTCGCCCACGACTCGCCCACGTCAACTCTACTTACCACATACTGTTCTCACCATCCGCGCCCTGGTCCACTATTTATATACATCCTCGCTCCCAACTCCGCCACACATGCTTTGCACCCCTCAGATCCTCTGCTCCCTCCTCCAACTCGCCCGACCTTACCGCGTCGACGGCCTCTTAGAAGCAACCGTAGAGCGACTCCATCAAATTCTCGACGGCCGCAACGCAGCAGCCCTCTTCAACGCGGCCGCCATGGCCGCTGGCGGTGGCCGCGGCACCGGCCTCGCCTTCAGCAAAGAAGACGAACAAGACTCTGTTGATGATATCGCGCAAACCGGCCTAACAATCACACGCGCCCATGGCGGTCGACACCAAAGGCGAAGATCGGAAGATGCTATCGAAAGTGGAGATGAAACTGGTAGTGAGCTCTCTGGAAGCGAAATCAGCAGTAGTGCTGCTAGCGAGAGTGAGAATGATTATGCTACGCGGCGTGGCGGAGGCGGGGAGAGACGAGTCGCTGTAGGCGCCGAGGAGATCTGGAGTGGTGGGATGAGTTGTGTGGTGGGGTTGCAAAAACGGGGTTTGAAAGGGTTGATGGAGGGAAGGAGGGCGAGGGAGAGGGGCCAGGGGCAGGGGTTCGGGAGGGGAATGATGTCTCCAGTAGGGAATGGAGCTGGTAATGGTATTCCTGTTTCAGGTGCGGAGTCGAACCCGCATGCTAATGGCGCTGGTGTTGGTTTGGGTATTGCTTGATTTGGGTGAGGCATTCTGCATTTTGGGGTTTCTTCAGCGTGGCGTAACGCGGTGATCACGGAGTGATGGGATATGCATGTATGTAGGAGTAGACTTTTTCGGTCTGGTTGAGGAGCATAGGGGTCTTGGATGTCATGAGCAACGTTCATCGTTGACGAGCAGATGTAAGGAATAGCATCTTAATGTCTGTATTCCAATTCTTCATGTGAGGGACGTAGAAAGACCGAAGCATGTTTGATCGCTGACCTCTTTCCACAATGCTTAACCGCTTCCTAGCTAGTTTGACTACATTTGCAGCCCCTAATCCATTTTCCCTACCACGCCAGTAAATGCCATCCGCGACACCCAATACGAACAAAGATTAGAAACTCGCCAACCCCACCCAAACCCTTCATCATATCTCCCTCCCAAGCTAGGCCCTACGGACTAGGCGTCTCATACCTCGGACTCGCATCCTCCCCCTCCGCATCCGCTTCCCCATCACCAAACCCCGGCGTCTCCGGCACACCCGCATACGGCGTCGGTGCATCTCCCGAGAACTTTGGCGTCGGCGCGCCTCCCATTGCCACAGGGGTACTACCAGTGAAAGCACTGCCACCATTATTGGTGGGGTGAGCGCCTGGCGTGGGAGCGTTTGTGAATTCTTTGCCGGGAGTGGGGGCGTCGTAGGCGCTGCGGGAGACGGTTGTGGCGGCGTTGGGGGTTGGGTAGCTGGGGGCGGGGGTGTGGTAGGAGGGTTCGTAGGCGGGGGTGCGGGAGCCGGTTGTTGTTGTTGGGGGGGGGTTTTGGAGGTTGGTAGTGGTGTTTGTGTTTGTGGTGGTGGAGGAGGAGGCGAAGGGGTCTTGGGTGAAGGAGGAGGAGGTGGCGGTAGGGTTCCAGGCTGGAGTGCGGTTGGAGGTGGTAATGTTGGCGCTGTAGGGGTTGACGGTTCGGGAGCCGTCGGCGTAGGGGTTTACGGTTCTGGAGCCGTCGTTGGCGGAGGCGTAGGCGGGGGTGCGAGAACCGTTGGTGGAGGAGGCTTCTTGGCGCCACATTGGGGTGCGGGTCGTCGAAGCGCTGGCGGACCAGGCGGGTGCTATGAGCGGTATTAGCTGAGATGGAGACGAATGGGGAAGAAGGAGATATGCCTCTTGATGAGGAGCCGCCGGCTTGCCATGCTGGGGTCCGTCCTCCGGCCATGGGAAGTGGTGTTCGGCCTCCCGATGACCACTCTGGTACTCGACCGGGCGTAGCACCGCCTATGTTTGATAAGCCGCCTCGGCCACCGTCGCCTCGTCCTCGAGATCCAGCAAAGCGTGTATAGTCGATATTTTGTCCGGTTAGGGGGCTAGTAAAACGTCAGCAAAACTTTGCAGAGAATTGGGAATATGTAATCGTACTCTTTGAAGCCGAGGGTATCTTTGGGCACACTGATCGTCTTGCCTTTCGTGTGCAACTCGACTCGTGCTTCAAGGTCTGTAGTATCTTTCACGATACCGAGTAAACCCTTGTAAGGCCCTTTACGAATGGTGACCGTCTGGCCCAGAGCTCGATCTCGACCGAAGGACTTTGGTGGTGGCATGGCAGCGTTGCCGTTACTACCGTTCCTCATGAGCGCAGGGTTCATCTTGTTGAGATCAGGTCCACTGCTAGCCCCTTGGGCAACTCTGCCGCCCTTCGCTGCTACTGTAGCAACATTGGTGGCCCGTACCACCGATATGCCTGAGTTCTCGGTCTGTTCGCGGTTATGTAGGAAGAGGAACGACCGGTAGATGTGAATAATAACACCCTGCTTCTGCTCACCACCAATCTCACGAACGGTATCGTCGGTCCGTATTTCCGAGCCATTTCTATCAGTAGCAACTGCATTGCGCCGCTTCTCGATCTTATTCGATATCTGCGAGGGCATGACAGACCTTGTCGACCCATTTTGATCCAGGATACGCAACGATTCACGATCGACCTTCGTGACGCAGCCGACTGTCGCTGGATCAAGCTGTACCAGATCGTGTATGTCGTATCTGCCAAGTCCGCCTGCAACACCCGTATCACTTGCTTCTCTCAAGTCTTTACTGAAGACCGTAATCTCTTTCATGCTGAGGTCGCTCAGCAGTGTGACTTGATCGGCCTTGATGCTCACTACCATGCCGACTTCGTCCTGATACCTGCTGCCACCAATGACCTTGACGTGATCGCCTTCCCTGAAGCGTTTGCGAAGGCCCTTGACGGGAATTTCAATATTCTGCCCACGTAGTTCTCCGTTTGTCACGCTTATGGTCACAATATCACCTCTTACAGATATGGCTTTTCCCCACACGCCTTGTTGCTCGCCTTCGTAGACCTCGACTGTGTCCCCTGGCAGGTAACTCTCATTGGCAGTACTCTTCTTCAGGGTTGCTGCCAGAGCTGTCAGGTCAAGATTTTCTGTGCCATCCTCTGCACCTGCTGAAAATCTAGTGACCTCCTCAAGTGTAGGGTTGACATTCTCGGTAATTAGGTGCTGGATCTTGAAATCTTTGATCAAGAAGCCATTGACATAGTCATCGCCCATATATGTCCAATGTTTCTTGTCAAACGTAGACGATGAGCTCAAAAACTTTGAGTGCTTCTTCTTCGCCTCAACATCACTGAACAATCGCGGTGGAGGTCGGACTGTCGAATTGGAAGCACCTGCTCCACCTTGTCTCTTGCGCTTTGCGTCCCCTTTCAGGCCGCCAGGCACCGTTGGCGCGTGGGCATCGTCCTCGTTTTGTCCATAGTCAAGTCTTGGAACAATACGCAATGACGCTTCGAGTCCATTGCTCTCGACATCGTCAATTTGGGCAAGGTCCCCTGCGTATTTGCCACGCTTTATCCGAACATAACCCCCAGGATGTAATTGCTCGCTTTTTACGACTCTCAACAGCTCAGGCATTTCTTTGATTGGTATCAGAATCATTTGGGTCCTTGGGTAGACATTCATAACTCCGTCCAGAGCCGTAAGAATGTCCGCTTGCTTGCGAGCCTCGATATACACATAGCCAGCCATGGTCTTACCCCTCTCAAGCGCGGAAATAATGGGCAAAGGATTTTTTGTACCGTTTCTTTCTTCCATCCTCTTTGTGATGGCAAAGACTATCTCTCGCTCTTTCCCAGGCTTGCATTTCACACCCCATATACTCGGGTCGTCCACACTGGGCAGGAGTAGACGTTTGGGTACTGTGACTGGGTCGGCTGTGGTTGCTGTCCGGCGGCCGTACTTCTCTCTCAAAAGCTGCGCTTGTTTTTCGGCATCCATCTGCTGTGCCCTCTCTCGCTGTCGGTCGAGCTCCCTATGACGCCTATCATCAGTAGCGGCGCCCTCAGGCAGATCCTCTACGTCGTCTGGATGAGTTTCTGCGATAAAACCAGCCGTTTCATTTTCTTCGTCTTCTTCATCACCTTCATCCTCCTCATCAACTTCAGCTTCGTCATCGAGAAAATAATTCCTAGGATCTCGACGAGCTCGCTTTCGCGGCCGACCCTGTTCTGACTGTCAGGTTGGGCTAGAGAGGTAGCGTGGCAAGTCTTACTGAAATTGCGTCCTCGTCATCTTCGTCATCTTCATCATCGTCTTCTTCCTCATCATCGTCTTCTTCTCCAGCCCCGTCTACAGCGAGACCATTCTCTTTAGTATTTTTGTCAGCTTCCCCATCGACCTCACCTCCCAAGGAACGTCGCCGCTGCTGGACACCATTCGGCTTTGCGGCCACATTCGTTTCGTCTTCAGAGTCGCCAGCAGGATCACTGTCTGAGTTACCAAGTGGTGCTGGATTAAAATTATCATCTTCAGATTCGGATCCGAAGTCTTCTTCTAGTAGCGACATTTTGGGCCAAGGGATGAGTAGAATGTATAGGATGTCAAAGCAGCTACTAGTTTGCAAAGTGCGAGGTTTGCGCAGTGACCCAGTGATCCTAGCATTGTTGAAGGCATCTTGAAAGCAGATGCTCTCGGATTCGGCGACATGCCTTTACTTATTACGGACTAGTTCAAGAGACTGCCCAGCCAGCCCTACAGGCCAGGCCTCGTGTGATCATTGGTCTGTTCTTTACATACACATACACCTCTCCACCAACACCTTCAGGCCACGAGGAGTTGAGGCGAGTAGTAGGCTATGGACTCTTATTTAATGCTTACACCCTTATCTGGATCGTTAAGTATGTGGACCATTCAGAATGGCAAGCTTACAACTACGTTGTTCTCACTAGACCGTCAGGGCAAGGTGGCAGTGCTGCTCTCCGCCTGCGGCATTCTCAGGCCTCCTGCAAAGCCCCAGCCTCTACCAATGGGCTGTGAGTCCCCATAATGCTGAGGTGGAAATGATCTGAAGGATACCTGCGTCCTATACTTCTAACTCTCCTATCAGCATCTTGCCACGTCCCGTAGCTTGTTTCAAAATATTATCCCCAGCACAGGGTTTGATAGTATTGAGAAAGGTCGCATTGCGGATCGCTACTTAATCCTACCGCTTATGGGACTTTCACCGCCACTCAGAAGGAATAATGCGTCCATTGTCAATTTTCGCCCCTCCTCCTGCCTGCGGCGAAGTACCTACGCCCTCCACGCTCATGAGGGAAGGCGTAAATTGATCGCTTTTGGCAGTGCTCTTCGCAATGAGGCTTTGCTCCACAGTGCTTTCCTGGCACATATAGAGTCGGTCTCCCAGGTCCAATTGACTTATCACTTGCACTTTCTATATCAAACCTGAAAGTCGTTAACATGGTTTCACCGGTCGACAAGCGAGGCTCTTCACAATGTTCTTCTTCACCCAGGCGGTCTCGCTCGCCTCGAATTCTTAGCACCGTAAAGGATCTGGTCCAGCGACCCACTGCTAAGTTCGTATCGCAAAACCGTCCAGGAAGCGCCAGGAGTAAAAGTGACGCTTTCCATGGCGATGACGGCGCCCATGCTGGCAAGTCGTCTCGCTGCGCCGCGCAAAAGGACCGCTCTCCGACAGAAACTTCTTGGAAACGTCGCGGTCAGACCCCAGAAATGGACGAGTATTTGACGTTGACGGAGCTCGAAAGCGTTTGGAACAAACAAGATTCTTGCGGTCTATGTGTGTATGCACCTCAGAATGTCACGCAATATACCTTCCAGGAAGCAGTGGAGCTTCCTTTGATAGCAAAGCACGAGTTCCGCCAGCGGTCCATGGAATCAACCCGGCCAGAACCGGTTCAGAGGGACCGCATTCCACAGATCAATGCACAGGACGACTCTACAATTATCGACGGCGCCGTGCACCCCGCTCTGCGGCCAAATTCCTATCTCTCCGAAGTAGAGTTACCCACGTATAAACATCTACCGCCTCGACTGGTGATATCTGTCCCTAACACCGATTGGACCTACGGAAGGTCTTGAACTCGCCGACCAGAGAAGTCAAATTGTTTTGATAATCCATGGGCTTCATGCGACCCAGTCAGCTATCCAAGGCGTTCGAGAACTTCACTCGGGCAGGCTCAGTTTGTATTCCACCCTCCATTCTTCCATGCGACCAGGATACGCCGCCGGGCCATGGAATTGACATTGATGGCCTCTCGTCTGCGCATAGACTCAGCCACGGTATATAGGGGTGTGCCTGAAACCTATCCAGCCATAGCTCAGCGCTTGAAGACCTTGCGCGCTCCTGTAAAAACTCCGAGCACGTGGTGCCTTATTGCTAGTAAGAGGGCTCGGAGGTATATGTCCTATTGTCACGTCGCAGCGACGAAGGGACTAATGTGTGCAAGGTAGAGACTTGGTGGCTAGTGCACTGGCTGCATCAACACTAGACATGCAGAACGTCGTCTCTGGCATCCTTTATGTATATCTCAAGACATTATGAATTCATCAAATGCAACAGCACAAAATCGGCCGAACTTCAATGATAGGAGAGGCTCATATATAGAATGTACGTTGACGTGTGTCTTGGAGGCTAAGGTACTGGAGCCCGTGCTAGCAAACTTGCTGCCAGAACTTGGCAGCCAACGACCGTCTATCTCATCAGCTTGTGCATTTTCACTAAACCTGGGACCCCCACGTCTGACAGCCATCAGGCTTGATTATCCTCCAGTAAGCCCCTTCCAACTTCTATGCGTTCTACCTCTTTCTGGCAGCTCCTCGGCGTGCTCAGCGGCAGAATTTTCTTATTTACCCAGGTACCGTAACTGGAAGGAGGAAATTGGCCCCTCCAGACGCGACTATCCTGCTAGCATGAACTTCGAATTACGAAGACCTAACACCGCTCGCCGCGTACATTGTACCTTTGTACCCAGATTTTATGGCGCTGAAGGACCAATGGCATAGGCGTGTCTCAAGCGTGAAGCGCTATCCGCCAGCCGTCATGAGCAGGCGTATAACATACATCCGAAATTTTTATCTACGCTGTAATCTGTCCAGTGCGAGGCCTTTTACGCGTCGCGCAGACGCTTATTGGCCGCTGCATAGGCATGTCCCTTAGGTTCCTGCTCCATGGCGTAAGGCTGCTCCAGTGGATCGAAGATCCACCACCATGACACTTCCTTGATGAATATTTCCATTCTTCTGATTTGACATGCTTTGCTACCATATGCGCAATCATATCTACGGCCGGAGTGCATGTTACATCTTCGGCTGCATATACTCGCTTCGGTTCTGGCAATTGCGCCCATTAAACGCTCAATGTGATTGTTGAAGTCTCGTGGTCGATGCTACGCTCCACGGCCCACTACGGGACCTTCACTTAGCACACTCGGTGCATTCACGTTTTAACCCCTGCTGGACGGGAATTTGATGGCGTTGGCATTGCTCTTCGTTTCATTGCTCACTGATAGAGAGCAAGTTTATTCCCTAATGTCGCGTGCTTCAAACAGGGTGCAATGAGACACAAGTCATGGTTGAATTGCAGTGATACTCGCTATCTTCCTGCGGTAGCTCTGCTCATTCTCTCCTTGACTGTTGATCATGTTTCGGCTCTATATGTTGTCCCAGGATCCAATTGTACAGATGCTTGCACAAGTGCAATCACAGCATACACTACCAATGGCAGCGATATCGTCTGTCATGACATCGACTATAACAGTACCACAATTGGTGAGGCTTTCCAGATCTGTGTTTCCTGCGAGATCCAAAGCCCCGCCCTGAATCCTTACACAGTGCAGACTGATGTAGGATGGGCTCTCTGTAAGTGTGAATCATCTTGTTACCCCAAAGCCATGGACAATAAGGTCAATGGCTGATCTTGCGACTGCCAATAGATAATATGAGATACTCTCTGGATTGGTGTCTTTTCGGTTTCCCCAACAATGGGAATCAGTCTTCGATTTCAAGTCAAACAACTCAGTGTCAGACCAGTTGCACCAACATGTCCAAGTCTCTCGAGATCAATATCCTCACACCGAACATTACGAGTACCTATGACTACTGTGAAGATCCCAGCTTCCTTCCCAACGTTGATGGCTGTGCCAAATGTCTTGCGAAGGTGCCAAACCAATTATATTCGGCAAATTGTAAGCTCTCGTGATCTACTGCTCAATTCCAGTCATTGACAAGCTCTAGTCCTCAATACGCTCGCATATGCGTGCAGAACTCAGCCAGCGCCTACTTTGGCTTTTCCCATCAGACCTTCTGAGATCTTCACTTGGAATCCTCCTTCTAATTATTCAACGATGAATTGCAGCTCTGGGGGCAATCTCCCTTATTCGACTCGAGTTGCAATAGCAATCAGTGTCCCTATTGGCTCTTTCGTCATCATCACCTTACTCCTCATCGTTTTCTACGTCCACAGGAATACCAACGAACAATACTACCGTCCTCCGCCCACCCAGAAGTCGATTTCGAAATCCGACTCAGCCTGGAGTAAATCTCCAAACTACAGATCACCAAACCACCAGACACCATCACGAAAAAGCCATTCACGCAACCATTCTGGCAACTCACGTCCTTACCCTGGCATCGCCCCACTCAAACCAGAAAAGATAGCCATGCCCGGCCCCCTCCGCCCCCGCAGCTCCAAATCCCCGGTTCCCTCCTCCAAATCCCCTTACCCACCCTCCCCAATACCCCCTGTCCCCCCTATCCCCCTCCAAAATCGGGCCCCTAACTCCCCCATCCCCTTCTCCACCCTCTTCAACCAACCCATCCCGCAGCAACCACCCTCCTCACCACCCCCCAATCTCACTTCCCCGTCCCAAACCTTCCTCCCCGCAACCCGCTACTCCCCCACCTCCTCCAAGCCTCGAAAACCATACACCCCTCCAATCTCCAAATTCCGCCGGAAACCAAAACCCAAAGACCCCTCACCACCACAACCACAACACCCCGGCCTCGTCTCCTGGGAACGCATCGCCATCCAAAACGCCCGTATAAGAGCCACCCAACAAGGTCGCTCCCCCAGTCCGGCTGTTAGCCCCCTCTCTCAACCACCCCCCCGCGGCAACCGCAACAATACTCAGCAATCAGATAATAACAATAGGAGGAACGACAATACTACTACGACTGCTACTATCATCCCGCCGCTTTCGCAATCCCCAGCTTTCATGGATATGGTTAGTAGAGAAGCGACCCCATTTCGGTTGGGGACGCCGTTACATCCTCCGCCGCCGCGAACGCCGAAGAGGAGGGGAACGCCGGGGCAGGGGGAGGTGCTGAGGGAGAGGGAGGGGAGGGTTGTTAGTCAGGGGTGGGATGGGAGGGGTGCTGTTGGCGAAGGAGAGGGGTGGGGTGGGACGAGTTGGTATGATGAGGGAGATAACGGGAACGGGAACGGTAGTGGTGATGGTGGTGTTGTGCAAGCGGGGCGGTGGAGTGGGAATTCAGGGCCCGGGGTTGGGGTTAGGGTGGTGGGCAGGATGGATAGCGAGACGTTGGGTAATACAATAGCAATGGGGAGAGGCAGGGGAGGAGGAGGAGGAGGGGATAGTACACCCGGCTCATCATTATCTATGCAGAGAGGGAACCGCAGTGCGAGAGCGACGCGGTGGGGGGCAAGAGAGGAGTTTAGGGCCGATACGCCGAATCCGGATGATGGGAGATTGGTGAGGAGGAGTGAGGGGGGGGTTATGCGCATGGGGAGTGGGAGGAGTAGGGGGAGTAGGAAGGAGGTTAGGTGGAGTAAGGATGTGGATTATGAGGGGAGGGGGTGAGGGGTGGATGGGGAGGATTATTGTATATTATGGGTATGAGTATGAAGGGTGACTGGATTCTGCATGGTGTTTTGAGTACATTGCATGGGAAGGGAAAGGCTGGGATGGGTAAGGGTATCTATAGACTATAGATCTTATTTCTTTGTAGGGCTAATTTTGTTTTCTTGTATTCTTAGATAGACTATCTAGATTTTATTGGCTTGTTCTCCCTTGCTGGCTCTCTAGGACCACGTGTTCGTATCCCTCTATCTATACGAAGGGTATAAGAGTGCGGTGTAATTGGTGCAATGCTCGCTAATAGCCATGAATCATACCTAGCTCGTCAGTGACCTTGGCCGAGCCCCAGCTATAACCCAATCCCAGTCCTGATTCCAATCCGTAGCTCCATTCCAATCCGTATAACGTTTGTCTGTTCCCGGTCCTGAATTCAATCCGTAGCTCCATCCCAATTCATATGAAAGTTTCTCCTGTCCCATTGTAGCATGTCGCTAGCGCGTAAAACACACGTTCAAGTCTCCCCAGTGCCCTTCTTTTTTCCTCTTGTAACCAGGTTCTTCGTTGCAGCAGGTATATCGATTTCTAACCCCCAATTCCTCTTCATGCCCTTGGGCGTTGACACTTCCCGAGCCGGTCTTGCTTTCTCCTTCGTAGAGCTTAGTTCTCTATGCCTGCCTAATAAATTCGAGGAGGGCTGTCCTTGGGCGCGGCCGTGGAAGAGCCGCTTGTATGTCGATTCGGGTTTGGCAGGACCCGCTACCAGCTGGCCTGAGCTCTTGCTCGGTGTCATGGAGAGGGAAGGCTTTGCTGTTCGACTTCCCCCAAAGGAGGAGCTGCCGGAGCCTGTTGCCTGGTGATAAGTATAGGGCGTGGCAGGTTGGGAAGCTGTGAAGCGCTCGTGGTGTGACCCTGTATCGGTGTCTACAGGTGAACAGGGTTCATTGTTAGCGGAAGAGAAGGAGGTGGCTGAGGAGGAAGAGGTAAGATTAGATGTTTCAGCGCCGGAGGAGGTGATTTCGGGGAGGGCTTTAGTTCCGACCAGGCCTAAGCCCATGGGTTCTGCGGCTTCGGCTGCAGAATTAGAGTAAGGCGTAGTAATGACGGTGTTAATGCTTCGAGACTTCTTATGACGGAGACTTGGTGTGAGACGGCTTGAAGAATTTTGGTTGTGTGTGTGAAAGGTAGAGCTGCCTGTAGCCGGTACGGGGGCTGATGCAGTACTATTCTGCGACGATGGCCGTTTGGCCGTTGTGCGCTTGCCTCTTATCCCTCTGCTAGTATTTGGTGTGGCCTGGACCTGCTTGTTCACTCGGAGCTCAACTTCGCTGGGGCTGAACGCTACTCGGGCTCGGAGCTTCTGCACCGCATCATCTAGTGCCAGTTCGATGGCACAGTGGTTCTGGATAATTCCGATCTTGGGCCAGGTGGCTCGCTCACCACTGATCATGGATTGGCGCATGAACTCTGGTGTAGGATTTGCCAGTATCCGAGGGAAGTCTGCAAATGAAATTTCGGGGAGGATTGTTATGTCGCCTGAGTATTTCTGACTTAGGACGGATACCGTTTTAGTCAAAATATTGGGAAAGAAGCCAATCTCTGCCAAAGTATGCATTCTATGCAATGCTTCGCCCTTGGCAAGGTGCGAAAGACTGTGAAACCATGTTGGGCCAGGCGAAATTGTTGAGCTGGATCTTGTGGCTGCTTCTGCAATAGCATCTTCATCTTTACTGAGGAATGGGACCACGTGAGGATTAACTTGTGAAACAATGAAGTGATTGACATTGAACATTTCGGCCAGACGAGTCATGGGTATGTCGTTGTCTACAGACCCATCTATCCATCTCTGAGGCGAAGGATTCCAGGGTACAGCTTCACCAGTCTTGGGATCTTTTGCCAGTAGTGGTGCTGCTGTATAGATACAGGGAACGGAACAAGAAGCGGCGCTGACCAGTGTTAGCCTAGGCCGGCATATCCTTGTAATGTTACTTACACAGCAGACCAGATCAGTACATTGGGCGCGGTGATGTAGTTGAGCAACCGAGGTAGCTCATACAAACTGGCACTGGATACGCAAATATTCAAGATCTTCCTTGTCCGATTGTATGCTTCTTGAAAGGTCATCTCTCCCAACATACCCCTCATTACCCGTTTTAGATGCGAGATGTCGTATAACGCGCCTTGGGTAAGGAATCGTTTGGTCTTAGTGAAGAGGCTGTCCTCATTCCCCTCTTCTTCGAATACCTCAAGGTCTCCATCACAGAACGAATCGAGGAGTTCCGGTATCTCTTCTTCAGTCCTTGTGCAAACAACTGCAGATACGATGCTTCCTGCCGAGGCGCCAGATATGATACGAGGTAAGAGTTTGGCTTCGTGTAGGGCTTTGAGAACTCCGATGTGGCTCATGCCGAATGTACCTCCTCCAGACAATAACAGTGCACTTCTCCCGAAGGCCTGCCTCGAGGATATTACTTGCTCCAGTATGTATTTCGTCTCCATTCCGTCACATTTCGCCTTGGCCGAGATGTCTAGTAGTTGATTCAACGTTGCTAATGCCGAGTTTATGTATTGCTCTATTAATTTCTTTGTGCCGATATGCGTGTGCTTGTACATCTTGAGATTGCCCATGTCGCCCAAGCCTCTTGATAGTGATGTTCTGATCAGAAATAACATCCGGCCAACGTCGCAGCTTATGCGTGCCTCCTCCAGCTGTTTCAGCCGTGCATCCACCAGGTGTGCATCATAATCCGGCGAGTCGAAGATCAATTTCCACTCATTGTTGCCTTCTATGTCATCAAGGTCCTTCGCTGCTGTTTCCCAGTCCGCATGGGTTGCGGCCTAAGAGCGTTTGCATCAGCAATAACGACGACAACATAGTCTGGTAAGCTTACCGTTCGCAACTTGAGGTACAAGAGCTGTTTCCTATCCGCCAGGAGCTGTCTTCTGGCCCGCTCTTCCTTGGTGCTCCCATCATACCAGTTCTCTACAGCTTCACCAACATTCTCTACGGGATGACGAGCGAAGTGAATGAGGTTCGCGAGTGAACTCGTCGCCCGCAACGACCGCTGACCCTGCTGGTTCGTAGCGGACTTTGGAAGGGGTTCGTCACCGCCATGGATTAGGCCCAGTCCGTTCAACAGGGGCGTAGTCTGAATCAAGGTCATTGTAGCCGGTCATTTGTGGTATGCTACATTTCTCTAGCAGTGTTTGCGATTGATGCAGGTAAGTCGTCTAAGGAGGTGGTTGGCTCATTAGTGCGACGTGGGATTTGGTGCTATATATAAGTAAGAGAAAAGAGCCTTTATGAGTTGTATTAACAGTATTCCTAGTGATGTTTATTAGGTCGTCACGCGGGCATCATAAGCACGACTCGGTCATTACTGTTCTACTAAAGTAGACCTAGTGAGGGGTGTCATTCATCCCACGCTCATCTGGCGAGTTGCGGCTAAGCGGGTCGACACCTTAAAATATTAGGTAGTCATGGCGGATGCTCCGGGGTCCACTGGCCACTTTTGTTGTTTCCAATCCCGTTAGAATTACCAGAATTACCGGGCAAATCTACACGAATGCTGGGGTTTGCCCGTTACTACGGATTACTAACAAGGCACAATGTGGAAAACGGTAAACGTGGACATGGGCTTTCGTTGTCAGCAAGAGATAATTCATCCAGTTGTTGAACATTCCTTGTTCTTTTAGCGCCACCGCACCGCCGAATGACTAGGTACGTCAGTTGATAACCTCAAGAGCCAGCTGACGCACTCCCATTGCCTGCCCTCAATCAACATTCGGATCTGTGGGAACTGCAGATTACATTTGGCATGGTCATGCAGGACCCTCTAAATGCAGGGACTTTGATAGCCCATGCACTTTCCCCACGCGCTTACGAGAACGCCACCTTAACCGACAATCTAGTTGCAGCTTTGCCAGCTCATACTTACTTCCAAACGTCTACCGACCCATCATCAGGGTGAGCATCAGGATTTGATTGCGGGATCACCAGAGTGCAAATGCCGAAGCCACCCTTTGTATGAACCGAAGCGAGGTCAAAGTATGCCATATCTGGACCTTTTCGCCGATCGGAAACATTCCGTGAGGTGATAGATCTTGCTTCATATACTTGGGTCGAACGGGCAGTGGGATTCCTTAAATGGAACCATCAAAGCTGCCGTCCTCAATCTTGTTCAGCGCCAGAGTTTGTCAATTCGGTCCCTGACGGTATTTCCGAAAGACAGGTGTTGGAGCAGTAAACCCCCTTGAATCCAATTATAATGCCACACTTGCAATACAACCTTTGACTTCAACCGTGGTTCATTCAAAGACAGGGAGACTGTTTTGTTTCGGCATTTTTCAATGTGGACGAATTCGCTCTAATCTCCGAGGGCAGAGCCGTGAGTGACAGTTTGTATCCACTCTCTGATACAACTTCTCATTTCTGTCTCTACCCCGTCTTCTCGATAAAAGTGGCCAGCTCCAGCCACTTCGTGAAACTGAAATCGAGATTTAGGTTTGGTCACCAGAACCTCAGCCCATTTGCGATACCGTTTCTGTGAAGTAAAAAAGTCTCTATCTCCGTATATCATCAACGTTGGTGAACAGCAAATCTTCTCTTCGCTGTAAGGCCTGTTTATCCTTATCAAGCTTGAGAACATTGTAAGAAGCGTTGTGACCAGATGGAGCGGAGGTGAGATCAAAAGATAATATGTTTGTGGTGTAGGCACGTTCGTAGAAGCCAGGCTCTCTTCGATCAAGGCCTCTTCAGACATCATATAATAATGTCCTTTCAGACCAAGCTTTCTTCTTCCCCTCTCTACGCTCCTGCGTACCGCGTCCAAGCTTCTTCTAGAATCGTGGCTATGTCGACGGCTGCCCGGTTCCGACTCATCCCCTCCCATGGCCACAGCCATTGAGCGTGCTGGTTTTTTGATTTTCTCGTAAGATTCAGCCCTCCCAACTTGCCGCTTTTCGTGTTGCAAATGGGCGTCTTTGCTCCATTGCGCGGCTAGACTCACCGCTCGAAGCCTGGCTTCAGCCTCAGCAGTTCCCTTTGCGACGCTTTGAAACCTCTTCAAAATGACCGCCAGGGCAGGAAGTTGCATGGTAATCAGAGCACCATAAGAGTAGCCTCCTAGGACTAGTTTTATTCCTTGTGTAGCCGTTGCATCCGGCTCTGAAACCGTGTTGTAAGCCGATTGTATGGGTGATAATGTTGGTTCAAATATTCTTTCTGACGGTGAATGGGAGGCAGATTGCCTAAGACTCTCTATATAGTGCACAAAGAATCCAATAAACGATACATAGTCATCGATTTCTGGTTTAGCTTGCCCTAAATGTCTCTTGTCAGCACTGGACTATTCCTATAGGTAGGTCAAGCAATCCCAATTGAGTTGCATCGGAGCCTTGATACGTTTTTCAGGGTCTCACTAGAGGCCGAAGTATGCACCTGAGGGTAGAGGATGCCACATACAGCTTGTTCTACCTTGCGAGGACCCCGCACCGCTGCGGGGACGTCAGTCGAATGCCATGGCACAGCTGTGGAACCAGCGTTGCGGGGCCAGGACTATACCGAAAGTTGAATGTTCCAACCACAAAGCCTTGCTTCAGGACCTCCGCAGTCACTGATAAGACGACTCCGTCGTCAAAGCATCCTCCTAAGGGTGCGTACGGGTGTGCAAAAATGGCTCCCCTTGGATGCCATTGCTCATCACTATCAATCGAGTCTAGTACTTTATGAGGTGGGCTGTAGATACGACAGTCGAGGGGAGTATCATCATGTACCGAAGGTATAGTGAAGGTGAAGGTCGGTTCGGGGAGCATTCTCGCCGTTCTTTTCAGTAAGAGGATCCACCTCAATTACATACAATGGAGCCACAGCAATATGCTTCGAACTCATTATGGGTCTTGTTCGCTGTTGGTATCCAGGAAGCAGGATAGACCATGAAGAATGTGCCATTTTGTCATAAAACTTGATTAGAAGCTCGACAAGGCAGGTACGATAGTAAGCTAAGCCACTCTCGTAAGATTAGGGCTAGGGCCCGGCAAGCGAATGACTCGAAAAGTTGTATCTTCTCTAGAGTCACACGACGCCGGAAATGGTGTCCTGCAAGCTGTTGCACCCTAAGGACAGGTGGGTGGGGCTGTCCAGGTATGCTGCCTAGCAACGGCTGTATTCCGTAATGACCGGTACGACTCTGCATTCCATTGCTTCGGGATCCCATACCTCTTCCTTCAGCTAACCAGCCATGTCTCTCAGCTCTCTCTTTGGCCGGTCCACTGCTAGGAGAGATATCCCACTGCTTCCCCTACACAGATCATCACCCTCGACGCCCTACCAGACCGCTCCAGCCAGCCCCAACTTCCAATCTTCCCCCTCTCCGAACATGACATCCACGCCAGTCCCGCAATCAGACTCTCTTCTAGCCCTGGCACGCCAGGAAAGTCACCTCCAGACTAGCCTTCAAAACCTGTTAGATGCCCAAAGTGAGGGCCTACTCGCTGGTCTTGGCCATGCTCCCGAGGAAACATCATCGGCCGGTAGTAGGACACCGACTACGGATTCTGGATCCCACGGCTTCCAAAGACCTGGCCCAATTGTTCCCGTACGACAGCCGAGCAAGCGAAAGCTGGGACTACGTGGAGCGCGCAGGGGTATCGGTCGAGTGATATTGCAATTAGCGGATCTGAAAGATCAAGAGGTAGCGGTATTGGAGGATGAAGTCGCTCAACGGGGAGAGGTCCTGTCTGCTGTGCAGGGATTCGGACGAAAATCTACAGGATTGCAAGAAAGGATTAGTGATATCGAATCTGAAGACACAAATCGCCAGGTGAACATACTGAAAGAAGAAGCAAAAGTTCTTGACTCTGAGATCCACGAGCTTGAAACAAGACTCTATGAGATGAAAGCTCGACAACGCCATCTTTTACGCGAGATCGATGGCTTGAACAACAGTGTACAGAGCAAACTGAGCTCCTACAAATCAGCCTTAGCCCTAGCGGAGAAAGACATCAGGAATTTCTTATCGCGACCACCTTTGGGATCTTCCACCGCTTCGCCAGCAACCGGAGTCTGGTCACTACCTCACGAGCGAAGAACGCTCGAAATGGCCAAAGACCACTACACCGAGGAATTGCACGCTCTCAAAGATAGACTCACAGCCGTCGAAGCAGAGAAGAATGCCCTCGAAGATGGAAACGTGGTATGGGAAGATGTCGTCCAAGAAGTAAATTCCATCGAAAAACTACTACGGGAAGAGATGCAGAAAATGCAAGCCCCGTTATTGAAAACGACTGAGGGGCGGGCCCCAGCTGTTGAGGGCATGGAGAAGGTATTGAAGACGATGCGGAAGGCCAGGTCACGGATTGAGACGAAGCTGGATCTGGCAGAGACGAGGAATTGGAAGCTGCTGGTATGTTGTATAGGCGCTGAGTTGGAGGCGATGATCGAAGGGCAAGACGTGCTTGAAGGGGCGTTGCGGGCCTCTGGGTCTCAGGATGATGTAGCTGAGAAGAAGCGTAGCAATGGGACTGAAGTTGGGGAGGAGGGCCTTGACGATCAACAGGCTAGCCAGCCAATGCACGACTTGTTGCATGTTGACAGATCGGAGGATGAAGACGAAGGTCCTGGGCCGGAATTCCTGCTTTCGCACCATGATGAATAAGGGGATTCTCCGTGTTTGTAGATATAAGGTATCCACTTGTAAAGTCAACCTACAAGGAATTCTGCCTCCCAGCTGGAATCTCGTATTCTGAAATGGCTTCTTACCGGAATTTGATTCTTCGATTCTCAAGGGTAATACAGACATCTAAATCATTGAATATCATACTCAACATCACTCATCCCATACAGGGCCCCTTCGAAGGCTTTTAGGCCAACGCCGGACTCCTCGCTGATGTACATGCACTCTTATGCGACGTGCCAAAGGGCCAATATTGTAATGCTCACGCTCACGCTCATATCTCAATGCCGTATAGGTAGGTCAGACAGAAACGCCCCAGACACCACGCCCTCCGCTAACGCCGAGCCAGTCGCCTCCATGGCTCGTCAGACCGCTTTGTGGCGCCCAGCTAATGTTTCCTACTTCGTAATCGCATTGCCAGCTTGCGGCTGGGCCTTGAATGGAAGCTGGTGTGGTGTTGGGGGCTGGGTTACCATTCACACCTGGAGCTAAAGTGGACCCACTTTGGTTTAGGAGATCCCAGATTAAGACTAAAGAGTCGTCCCCGCCGGATGCTAGGGTGCCTCTTCGAGATGGGGACCATTCTATACAATTTATTGCAGCTGCGTGCCCCCGTAGCTCTAGTAAGGCTTGGCCGGGCTGCCGTACATCCAAGATCCGTATGCTGTTAGAATCCTGGGAGAATGTCGCGAGTAAGTGCTGATCATGTGGCGAAGCTAATGGCGATTAGCCATACTAGATAAAATGGAAATGTGAAAGTATATTCTCACCAGCCAACCTGAGCAGCGGAGGTGCATAAGACATTGTCTGCTGAGCTGTTGTTGGACTCATATTTCCCGGGCTCGAAGCTGAGGAGATATTGTTAGCTGCTGCGAGACACCTGCGAGTAAGGGTGACTGACTCTTCTCGTTATTCTTTTCTGAGGGTTCATAGATGATGGTACTGTGTTCGAGACTTCTAAGATCAAACATACGGACGCTGCCATCGGCACCACAGCTCACAAAGACGTCGACACTATTTGCGCAAAACCGCACGTCGAACACTTCTTTGTCATGCGCAATCAATTGTGTCTTTGCTGTGAGTGTGGGAATATCCCATATTGTACAAGTAGTGTCAATGCTTGAGGTGATAATCAAGCTTGGTGATAGAGTGTTCCAGTCGAGAGATGTAAGAGGCGCAGTATGCTCAGGTGACTTTGAGTTTGAGAGAAGTGCAAGTGGCGTTAACTTTTGAGGGGGTTGCTGGGTAGAATTGGAAGAGCGATTTATAGAACTGCTGGAATTGTAGGTTTGTTGTGACGGTAAAGACCATAGCCGTAAGTGATCTCCGGATGTTGCAAGAAGATCCGTGGATTGCTTTTGGGACGATGCAGGCTCCCACAGAATTCTCGTGACTGGGTAGGAGTGAGTTGCTTCGGCGGTCTTCACGAAGTCAAGGCCAAACTGAGGGGCGTCGGGAGGCTGATCAGGGTCTGACTCTGGAGTTACCTTGGTATCGAGAATCTGAATCTGGTGTAGAATTAGCATAGATGGTCGAGACATGACAGTGGACCCTGTATCATCAAATTGTGGTCTTACAAAATTGTGCCCATCTTCGACGTAGCTTCCGATGGCCATCTTTCCAGCAGAGTCGCCTGAACTATGCTGAACAGGCCATTTGCACCAATCAAACGCATAAACTGCCCACGGTGCCAAGTAGTTGCTATTCGTAGGAAAGGTAGGGAAGCCGTCACCCGAGTATGGGTTCGCGCTCTGAGGCCCATCTTGTGATGTATCCGCTAGCGGCCGAATGTCCGCTAAGCCAAGTGGTGAATATGTCGACTCAGGCTGGCCACTCTGGGATGAAGTGTATCTATGAGTTGAGGGGGACGTGTACTTGGCGCTTTCGGGGGTATTGGCAAAAGGTGCATACTTTGGCTGGTCCAGTCCAGCAGGACTTGATCGCGAGTAATTATGAGACTGATTGGCTGTCGAAGGCCTTGGGGAAGACTGTTGCTGGTGGGCTGGATTCTGCATTTGGGGCAGAGTGGGTATAGTAGAGGGTGCCGTCATGGACGCAGAGGCACCAGGTCGTCCCGGCTGTAACGAACCGGGGAGAGACTGCCCTGCTGCTAAATTCGGATACTGAGAGCCCTGAGGTGTGGCCTGGTGAACGTTTATACCTGGGGCTTGACCGCCGGGATACTCATGAGAGGAATGATATGAGTGATGTCGAGGTAGATCCTTCCCACCCTGTTGGTTCATCGCTGTATTCGGTGGAATGTGCAACTCCTCTGGCCTGCGACCGTAGGTCTGCGTTCGACGCGGAGTCTCAAACCCTAGATGCGCGTTGAGCATTGTGGGCTTCTGCGCTGGTAAGGCTGCATTCCTCAACTGACCTGATGACCCCACGCTATGTGTTGATTGTGTGTAGGCAGCGTCGTTTGCTGACATGTTCGGGTTCGAGCCTGCTATATAAATCAGTAAGCATGTTGCTTTGGCTTGGTTGGTGCGTACTTTGATATGGCCCACCAGTCAACCCAGCCATGCTCTGCAATTCCGCTGGGACCGGAGATCGGTGCCCAGGCAAGGGCTACAGATATTGCCCTAAAGACACTGCGGTTTACCATGCACTCAAGCAGTAGAGTAAAATTAATTTGCTTTAAAATTCTGGTAGTTGAAGCGAATGCCCATGGTTGACCGTCAAGCAAGCGCAGCGCGGCGCGAGTGATCTTAAGCGCGGAGCAGCAACTTGATGAAGAGACCAATCTTCTTTATCCCTTAAACCATCATTAACCACCTCAAAGTTTGTTTCACCGTGATACTGGAGAACGAGTCAACCGGACACCATTGAAGATATATTGAGTATGACTACGGATGAAATACCGCAACCCTCCTGGCTATTCATTCTCCCTGCTCCTTCTTCAGAAATAACCCTAAGCTCTTTAAGAGTTGCTTATGGGCCAGGCTTGTCCCAATGCTTGCAGCACGCATCAAAGGTGTCTGCTGGAGCTTCCGACGTGGTACTGGATGTCGCAATAGCTTACAATGATATTTCTAATTTTTCCTATTCCCGGGTCCAAATGCTGCTTGGGCTAATGTACAAACTGACCTGCATCATTTGCACAGAACAACATATTGATCTACAGTATGATAATGACGTCGATATACGGATAATTTTTTTTCGTGAGGGGGAAGAGGCAACGCATCCCGAAAACGTTACATTTCAGAAGTCGGTCATCGATTTGCAAGCACTGGCCAACATCAATCGTGTATGGCAACGCCTATGCTCCCTAGAAAGCGAGATTGGAGAGACCTTGCTTCGGAAATTCCTCCGTATCAAGGAAGATTCATCTCAACACGCCGTAGCAGAGTCTCAAATTGAAAGATTCCCAGGAGGCCTGACCATGCTTCAACAATTACCCTTACATTCCAAGCCTGAAGGTAATGCCTTCCATCGGCATCATTCTGTCGCTGTAGGGGGCACTTTTGATCACCTTCACGCTGGCCACAAGCTACTTTTGACAATGACGGCACTCATTCTTGATCCAGAACCGTCACCAGGATGGAGTATAGCAGTGGGCATTACAGGGGACGAGCTTCTCAAGAACAAGCAATATCGAGAGGTTTTGGAAAGCTTTGAACAGCGTCTTTCCGCTGTGCGGCGTTTCCTGTTGGATATCCTAGAGCTCATTTCACCCATCCATACGTTGCGAAGCACGGGCAGAGTTGAGAGCAGCGGACCTCATGGCAGAATAGTCCACGACTTGCTCAAATCTGGCCTTCACGTCAAGTATGTGGAGATATTTGACCCTTGTGGACCAACTCTGACCGAAGAATCCATAACGGGACTTGTACTATCCGGCGAGACAAGGAAGGGAGGAGAATTTGTGAATGAGAAACGTGATGAGAAAGGATGGCACCCTCTCGAAGTTTTCGAGGTCGATGTCCTCGACACCGAAGAAGGCGAAGCGAGCAACCAGAGTCAGATAGACGATAAGTATCAGGGCAAGATCAGCAGTACAGACATCCGACGCAGGGTACTGCAGAGGTCTAAAGCGAATGAGGGAACCTAGCGCAGACCACGGACAAAATCAGCAATTGTGGCTACCTTAATCGTCGCAAGTCTCGCTTAGATGCATGCTGCAATAATGTGGAGAAGCTGTAATCATGATGCATCCTTGCCCAATCAGCAAGCGAGATCCGCAAGCCCGCAGTGAGCTATTCTATTCCAACATATCAGACTCGGTGAATTGTCGCAACTTGGCCTTGATTTGGTATCATGAGCTCCCAAATTGTTGGGAGAGGGAAGCGCCTGTCATGTCGCCTAAAGCATTTCTGGTTAGGCTCCTGAGACCCGTTCGCCAATGATTCCCCGATGAACAGTCTTCATGACAGCGCATTGCAGCTTCGTCAATTCTCGCTCGTCGAATCGGCCTATATATAGTCTGCGGCTATGATTGAAACCAAGGAGGGGTCCAAGGAGCTTCATCTCTCACTTTAAAGTGATCAGTGTCCGGGGAAACCCCTTTATTTGTACCGTCGACACGGGAGCGCCATGCTGGCGCTATGCAAGCCCAGGGTTCCATTCTGCATGCTGAGAGCTGTCCGATCCACGCCGCCTCCCCGTCTGGCATCCGTTGTCATCCACTCGACCATGATCGTACTATGGTAGTTGCAGCGGGAAGGGTGTAGCCGGTGGTGCAATTTCAATCATGTGACTTCCTGGGGGTGTGGAACATCCTGTGATTCGTCCTTTCTGCGCGGCCGCAGCGTTGCGCTGCTTCTTGTTCTGCGGTGCGTCTTTCTTTTGCGCGGTGTGCTGGCAATGATGTCGTCTGACATGCTATTCCTGTCTACTTGCATTCATTTGCCGGTTCCTTGTGACAGTTGGCCCCCTCTCTGTATGTTGCTCTCCAATATGCCCCTCACTATGTGAAGCTGCTCGAACCATCTCCTGCTTTTCCCCACAAGCTCCCCGCCCTAGTTTGTTGGCATGGCAAATATTCAAAAATTGTCGAGCGAGATCCTTAAGGAAATCCTTGATCACGTCGCCTCAGACCACCAGAGATCAATAGCCGTTGACCGGCGCGAATATCTTTCGGTTGAGAGCTTTCGGCCGCCCAGTCCTCCATTACCATCACAAGCTCAAGACGTCGGAAATTTTAGACTGTCATGTCGGAGATTTTCAGAACTCGGAATCCCATATCAGTTTACGAGAGTGACCTTGCGATTCTCTTCGCGAGGATTCCGGCGCCTAGATGACATATGCAGCTGTAGCCATCTTGCAAAGCATACTAGGAAATTTAGCTATCTTGTTCCTCTCTTCTATGGCGACAGTGAGAATTGAAAATTATCCTCCAGTGGGCGATTACTGATACCACGAAGGTAGATGGCATGTCTGGGATTATGTACGGTCTACAGAGAGCGATTATTTTCATTTTTCGGATGCTACGGAACTGGGAGCGAAAGAGCAAGACCAGACGAAGATTCTGCGATCTAAAGAGGACTCTCGCGTCCTCAAAAAGGCAATGGCTGCTTTCACTACGCTTCAACACGTACAGATTCTTCGACTTGAGAATGAGGCAGACCGGCGCTTGATCAATGTAATCATGTCAAGACCACCTTATGACCAGGCTGGCCCACCACCAGTGGACCTGCGCTGGTCACCTGCTTGTTACCACGCCACAAAGACTCTGGTCGAGGCCTTAATGCAAGCTGAGTCACCTTTTAGCCGGTTTTCAGGGCCAATGATGAATCCTCAGAGCATTCTCGCTGTTGAAAGAAAACTCCCCCAGATACTGCCGTCCCTTGCCTCCCGGCTCACATGCTTAGAACTACACTTTGAAGATGGAGGGGACCTCAGTAATCGAGTCTTCGAGCTGTCAGGCGTTTTCAAGGATGCTTTTACTGCAGCTAACAATTTGCAAGCCGTGCATATTGGGTTCCCTTCTCGGACTCCAGTTGATCTAGGCCTAGAGGATCTATTCCATAATATCAAGTGGGAAAAGCTTCGCGCCTTTGGAATCCAGGCCTGGCACTTGGATGCCGACGAAATCATCAAGCTCGCAAGGCGCCACAGCAAAACACTAAGGGGTCTTCGCCTACGTGACGTCCTACTCAAGGAGGGCAGCAAATGGAGGGACGTGCTGTTCATGTTGCGAAGAGAGATGGAACAATTAGATTGGGTGAGCCTTCGCCGAATCGATTATTCAAACCATTTCGAGGAGGTATCCGCTGGTAGCATGGAAGTTCCTGATGATCCACCAGCCAGCGGAAGTGAGAGCGATGATGAAGATGGATTTCTTGGTGAATTGAACGGCCTAGATCTCGCCGACGACAGTGAAGGCGAGGACTCTGATGATAACAGCAATGCAGACACAGATCATGGGCCTGATGCGAACGAACTGGCCTTATCACCCGACACGCCGACGTCGATGCCTTTCTGCACGTGCGCGCACAACTCATATCCAGCCAACGCCGATGACTTAGGAGACAACGGGCGGGTTGTGACCTATCAACAGCGGAAGATGTGGGAGAAATGGGTCTGTGGTAGGTGCATAGAGCACACCCAGGGTTGAAGTAGATTTGGTATCTCTGTCACGTTCCACACACAATTTCTAACACTACACTAAAAGCTCTCTTCTTCTTAGGGACACAGCACAGAGGCATTTAGCATTCATCAGAGTATTCCGCATTTATTCTCCATATACAAGCACACAACACAGCGTTTGGCAATTAAATTGTAGCATAGGTATCTCTAACTCTTACTCCAACCATTGAGATTTTCCACAATTGGTACTCTTCCACTACGAGTGATTATCCATTCAACCTCGTCATCGCCATCATTGACTTCTTGATGCTCGGCATGAGCCGGTATCAAGGCAAAATCTCCCCTTTCCAAGATCTGTCTCTTCTTCCCACCGTCTGATACTACAGCTCCTCGCCCACGAACGCAGTATACAACGGTGTCTTGTTCGCCATGGTGGTGAATAGCGGAGGAGGAGTGGGGCTTGGCTACCATAACGGAGGCACTGAGGTTGTCGGATTTATCGATGATGGCACCTTTCCTAATCATGCCTTCTGTTTGACCTGTGCTTGCATTGACCTCGGAGGCCTTTGTAACTTGGACTGGGGCAGCCATGGAGTGAAATAGTCCTATGAATTGCACGGTGACGGTCCAAAGGAGTTGTGGATATGCACCAATGCCTCTGTTTTGGCGGGGTGGGTACAGAAATATGGAACGCTACCCCTATCAACGCATGAAATTTCTCCCAGTATTGCCCAAGGCGTAGAGGACTTTGACGGTAGGAGAATGAACCACGGTAGAAAATTGGATCGTGACCTAGGGCGCAAGTAACGACGCGCTCACTCAAAGCCTACAAATTATAGAGGCCTCCCGCCGTTCTAACGTCCGCAAAAAGTTGCCGAGGTTGAAGTCACGCGGGGCATAAAGACCAATCACAGGACAAGGGAATTGCTGACTTCAGTGCCAAAGTGAACCCCTAGGCACTTGACCTCCTACACCTACTCCGGGGGACTTTCCTATTTGTGGGGAGCATGTTCAATCCGGCCGAGGCTCATCAATCTCACCTTTCTCTGCGATTTCCTCGTATAAACGCTCAGTTCCTTCTCTGTTCTCTGTTCTCTCCACCTATTTTCTTTCTTAACATCCATTCTCTATTCGCCTTATAGAGTGTCCGGCTATTCTTTTTTCTCATTATGTCGAAAACCTTCTCCAAAGATGAGGTGGCTAGCCACAAGACGAAGGATGATCTCTGGTATGCAGGAAGCCCGATACGGTAGAAGCCCCTAACTTAATATCCATAACAGGATCATGGTCGACGAAGATGTCTATGACCTGACGAAATTTCAACATGAGCATCCCGGCGGCCAGAAAAGTGAGTTGGCGCGCCCCATCTCTCCTCAGGAATATCCGCGCCTTTACCCCGAGAACATTCTGACTTTGCATCCGCAGTCCTCACACGAGTTGCCGGGAAGGACGCTTCTAAGCAATTTTGGAAATACCATAACGAAGGCATTCTTAAGAAATTTAAACCTCAATTGCAGATTGGCTCCCTGGACAGTAAGAAGCAAACCGCCCCTCCCACACCCCCGGCAACCCCGCCGCCCGAAGAGAAGAAGGCCAAAGCCCAGGACAAAGTCGAACCGCAAGCTGAGTCTAGAACTGTTGCCCCAGTGCCTACTAAAGATGCCGAGGAAGCAAAGGAGTCGATGGATCCATATGGGGCTATGATTCCATATTCAGATCCTTCCTGGTATCAGAGCGTATGGCTCGGCTCTTGGTTTTATGACTTCATTGACTGATCCAACTGCCTAGTACCACTCGCCCTACTACAACTTAACGCATGCCGCTCTGCGTGACGAAGTCCGGCAATGGGTCGACTCCGAGATTGAACCCAATGTTACAGAATGGGACGAGGCCAAGATCGTCCCTGGCAAGATCTACAAGCAGATGGGCGAGCGAGGTTACCTTGCCGGCTTAATGGGTTTACATAAATATCCAGCTGATCGGACACACCATCGCGTGAAGAGCGTCGGGCCGGAGCAATGGGATCTGTTTCATGAATTAGTCGTAACTGACGAGATCTCAAGAGCTGGCAGTGGCGGTCTTGTATGGAACTTGATCGGTGGTTTTGGCATCGGATGCCCACCGTTAGTCAAGTATGGTAAAAGATCTTTAGTCGATCGGATATTGCCCGGAATCTTGGATGGAGACAAGAGAATCTGTCTTGCGATTACTGAGCCCGACGCGGGTAGCGACGTGGCTAATCTGACCTGTGAAGCCAAGCTTACTGAAGATGGAAAGCATTATATTGTTAACGGGGAGAAGAAGTGGATTACGAACGGTATCTGGTCAGACTACTTTACCACTGCAGTCCGAACAGGGGGCCCAGGCATGAACGGTGTCTCAGCTCTGCTCATTGAGCGAGAACACGGTGGTGTTAGTACAAGAAAGATGGACTGCCAAGGTGTATGGGCTAGTGGTACCACCTACGTGACTTTCGAGGACGTGAAAGTTCCAGTAGAGAACTTGCTCGGTAAAGAGAACCAAGGTTTCAAAGGTAACATAAGTCGACCCTATGACACAGGAGAATACTGATTCGAACTTGTTTAGTCATCATGACAAACTTCAACCACGAACGTATGGGTATAATCATCCAATGTATCCGGTTCTCCCGCGTCTGCTATGAAGAGTCTATGAAATACGCACACAAGCGTCGTACATTTGGCAAGAAGCTGATCGATCATCCTGTTATTCGTCTCAAGCTTGCACACATGGCCCGCCAGATCGAAGCCTCTTATAATTGGCTCGAGAATTTAACCTACCAGTGTCAAGTTATGTCGGAAACCGAGGCGATGTTGAAGCTTGGTGGCGCGATTGCAGGATTGAAGGCTCAAGCTACGACTACTTTTGAATTTTGTGCGAGAGAAGCTAGTCAAATCTTCGGTGGTCTGAGTTACAGCCGTGGTGGACAGGGTGCTAAGGTTCGTAAACGTCGGACATGTTGGCACTTCTTGAATGCTAATAGGATGTAGGTTGAGAGATTATACCGAGATGTCAGAGCTTATGCTATTCCTGGTGGCAGCGAGGAGATCATGTTGGATCTCAGCATAAGGCAAGCGTTGAGGGTGCACAAGGCTTTGGGCATGAAGTTGTAGATGGGACGGCATTGTTATGGGCAGTAAATAACTAGGGATGGGATGGTATTCTATACTTGTGTTCGACATCTAACCATTGCGATGTAGGATAGAATAAGCATTCATTTGGATATCACATGAATAGATTGGGTTTTCTCCTAGCGCACTGATTTATCCAAAACTCAAACTGACAGCCTTACAACTTTCTTACACCTCTCCTTCCCAAATTATAAACCCCCACAACCCTCTTCCACAACCCCCATCAGCACCACAAACCCATCCGCCTAACAAAATCAGCAATGGATCTCCTCCGCTCCAACCTCCAACCCCTAACCCACTCCCTCCCCGCCCCCCTCCGCGACATCGGCCTCTCCCTCCTCGGCCCCCACTGCTACAAAACCCTCATCCTCGACATCAACCCCTCCGACACCCCCTGCCTAACCCTCTTCCTCTCCAAAACCCTCGGCCTCGCCACCGTCGCCGGCTCCTCCATCGTCAAACTCCCTCAAATCCTCAAACTCCTCTCCTCCCAATCCGCCACAGGAATCTCCTTCCTCTCCTATTTCCTCGAAACAACGAGCTTCATCACGACGCTGGCGTATAGTGCGCGGAACGGGTTTCCGTTCTCGACGTATGGCGAGACGGCGATGATTGCGGCGCAGAATGTGGTTATTTGTTTGTTGGTGTTGAGGTTTCGGGGGAGGGGGGTGCTGGGGGCGGGGGTTTTGGGGGGGTTGATTGCGGGGGGATGGGCGTTGGGGAATGAGGGGGTGGTGGGGATGGGGGTTTTGACGAAGGCGCAGATGGGGGCGGGGGTGGTGGGCGTGGCGAGTAAGGTGCCGCAGATATATACGATTTGGAAACAGGGGGGGACGGGGCAGTTGAGTGCTTTTGCGGTGAGTGGATGCTATGATGCTAAAGGGTTTTGACTGACTGGGGATGCGTAGGTGTTTAATTATCTGATTGGGTCTATGACGAGGATCTTTACGACGCTGAAGGAGGTGGATGATAGTTTGATCCTGTATGGATATGTGGCAGGCTTCATTCTGAATTCTATTCTGGTAGCGCAAATGGTAATTTCTGATTCTAAAGATGATGCCTCCGGAGACGAATGCTGACAAGTGCATCAGGTGTACTACTGGAACAGTCCAGCAACAGCATCCCATGCTGCAGAGATGGGCGAGAAGCCAGAAAAAATTGCCATGGGCTCCACCACAGGCGCAACACCTAAATCAAAGGGTCCAACGACACGCCGCAGAGGCTAGATAGCCGTTCCACACCCAATAATTCTGTTCTCATATCCCTCTGGTCTCAAGCCCAAATGAACTCCACCGTGACACCCTCCCTCTTCACCCCCTTCTCTATCATCCCCCTCACCCAGCTATCATCTTGCCGGCAACTAATCGCCGCCTCGCCCTTCCAAGCGAACACCCCAGCCTGGCCAAACTCCTCCCACCCAATCGCCTTCCCAACCCTCACAACAAGTACACACCCTTTCCCCTTCCCACCCCCCAACAACCCACACATAATCCCCAACTCCTCTTCCCACCTCCCCACAACACTAACCTCCAGCCTCCTCATCGCTTCTCTCTGCCAACATTCCAACCGCCTCAGAAATTTCAGCGCGGTGTAGACGGAGCTGCCGAAACTTTTCTTGAACAGGAATGTATTGGTCGTGAAGGGGAGGAGACGGGCTTCGCTGTAGATTTGGCGGTTTACGTGGAGGAGGGCGAGGCGATGCTGCCGTTTTAGGAGGGGTAGGGGATGCTGGTGGGACGGATGGGTGTCTACGTGAGTGGTAGGTAAGGGCGTGGAGTGGAGGGCGAGAGTGTAGATTTGTAGGCGGAGTTCCAAGGGGAGGGAGAGGAGCCGGGAGGGTGGTAACTGTGGAGGTGTTTGCTGTGGTAATGCGGGTGCCTGGTAGGGAAGAGGTGTTACAGATTTGAGCCGCCAGGTGGGAGACAGCGGTGCGATTGTCTGATCCGCTTGCGAGTAGAGCAGAGTTGTTGTCGACATAATCGCTGTTGGTTTTTTCGTTGGCTTTGCTCAATCGACGAGATCTCTATGCATTGGATGCAAGAGGATAGATGAGAGCAAACGTAGATTTGGGCCGTGTGAGGATATTGGGAATGTGATTGTTCCACATGACGAAGTCATATATGTGCGACCTTTTCCCATATTTGGGCTAGTCAGGTACCGTAAGGTAAGCTGAGTAGCCAACATAGTAAGCACGCCTCGCGCTAGCGTGTCATATCGACTTTGTTCTTCGTGGCGGTGAAGGAATAGATTACGGCTGCTGATATACGGAAAATAGAACAAGACAGGTCTCTTAGCCAGAATGAAATGATTGGCTAAGAGAGCTTCGATATGATATTACGAAGGATTTTGCGTCAGACTTCCATAACTGATGGTGCCAGAACAGTTTCTTTTTTGAATAAAATATGCGATGTGTGAATCTTGGACAGCATAGCCTGAGCCAAATGTAAGAAAAACGATTGATGCTCAAGCAGTAAGCTTGCCAAACCAGTTGTCCAACGGATATATTGAAAATGCGCAAATCATAGAATGTGCTCCGACGACGCTTAATGAAAAGCCACAAGCTTGAAACATTGAAGAGAATTGGGGAGTCAGGACATCAGCTGGATGGAAGAATGACAATCACACCACCCACAGACCCTTGTCAGTTTTCGTCTCGTGAGCGCTTAGTCACCTGATGGGGCCTTCGTAAAGGTGATTTCTGGATGTTCCATTCTCTTAACCCGATTGCATGCCACTCCTTGAGATGGTCTCAACTAGCAAATACCTCATGGGCTCGTAGAATCCGTTATCCGGTCCGATCAGAGGCGAATATTTTCGGTTCTATCGCAATTCGTCCAAGCATTCCCACACACATCATCTCTTAATCTCCTCTCCCTTCATCAAGAACCTCAGCACTTCCTCCATAGCCATCGGCTCCTTGTCTTCCTCCCCCTCCCCCTTTCCATTTGCCGTCCCCTGCCCCGTATGATCCTCAACCCCGACCCCTCCCTCATCATCCATCTCCTCTTCCTCCTTCTCCTCATCCTCCCCTCCCCCTCCCCTCCCTTTAACCACCTCCTCCAACGTCTCCTCCCTTCCCGCCCATTCCCACAACTCCATCCACCCCTCCACATCCCCAACTTCCTCTCCCGCTCTCCTTCCCTCCTCCACCCAGTCCTCAACATGCGGCTCTAATTTCTTTCTCAGCAGCTGATTTAGGAGGGGCTCCTGCTCCCGGCCAGGGTAGGATGGCAGAGGGTAGGCGGCGAGGGACGAGAGGAGGGCTGAGTGTTCGGTTAGGTGCTCGGCGACGCGGGTGAGGTTTATGGAAATCATCTGGGAGAGGGTGTGAAGGGAGGACCTGAGACGGTTTAGCGCGGCCTTTGGAAGTAGATTCGGGGGAGAAGTGAGAGCGAAAGGCCGGGTCTGAGTGTCGGATATTTACCATGGGGGTAGAGGGTCGGATGCTAGGATCTGGTTTTTGAGAGAATCGAGTGAGTTGGTGAGTTGGGCGAGTCTCTGGCGGGTGTAGTCAAGCGTTTGGATTTCTTTGGGCGATATTGTTGCCATTTTGACAAATAGAGAAGCTCCGTTCGCAAAATGGTCCTTCTGTATGTGGTGTAGATGAGTGTTGATATGCGAGGAGTAGCTCGAAGAAGTGCAGGTCAGCCCTATGGCTCCTGGGTAACCAATCCAATGAAAATGAATTATCTTACTTGACTCTTTCTCTCGACTACGAGTGTGGTCATCCCGTTTATGCGAGAATTTTTTTATAGGCTATATAGTACACTGTCTAGAATGTGTCTAAAAGTACACCAACTACCAGGCTTATGCATGCGATTTGCTCTGTCCCCGGATTCAAGTGTAGTAGTAAGACACGGATATGGCAGTCAAGAGCACTTCTCATTCCTCGCCATGCTCTCCGTCCGAATGGTATTCAAATTCATGCGGCATTTCTGCGTCGGAATCTCCTTCTCCACCTTCGTCAATAGCAGTCAGTACCCCAGCAGCCTCCGCTGCTCCATCTCCACCAGTGTGACCCTGCGCCGCCATGGCAGCGTCGACTCGGTCTTGCAATGTTTCTGGAGCGGCAGCAGCCTGGGTAGGCTTCTTCGCCTTCTTCATTTCCAGTAGAACCTTTGGCTCCTCAGGAGTGGTGTCATGAAGGAGGATGACACCGCCGGTAGGCTTCTTCACAGGCTCGTACCGCCCGTGGAAGCTCACGAATTTCAATTGCGCCGGGAGGACTCGAGACATGTTGTTAAGATTGTATCCCACCTTCTCCTTCTCCATCTTCTTCTTCAGAGTCTCTGACTTGTCAGACTCTTTGGCTTCCTCTCCGTCCTTCTTTTCGTCTTCGGTTTTCTCGCCTTCGCCTTCAGTCTTTACTGCAGACCCATCGGTATCCATTTTGTCACCAGCTTCGACCCCTTTTGGAGCCGTAGGCGTGTGGTCAACATCCATGCTGTCATGTCTCTGTTGCCTCTCCTTCTTTTGTGCCCTCCGCTTTGCTTGGGCAGTGGTGGATAGCACAGCGGTCTTGACCTTCTCCGGCGCATCTTCAGTCTTAGTCTCTTGCTCTGGCGGATAATCGAAAAGACTCGGTCTGGTGGCACTGTAGAACTTGAAATCTGGTACCTCGAGATCTTTGTCTAAACCGATGACAGAGGTAGGAGTAAAGCTGAGAGACAGGAAATGTGTTAACGGGAACCAATACCAATATTGAGTGAAGACAGCCATTCCGACAATACCTGACATATTCAGGTTGCCAGTTTGTGTTTGGAGGCTAATCGTGCAATTGCGGCCGCCAGCATCGATGATACCCAGAGATATAGCACTACCGAATTTAGTCATTGCGTCTTCGTGTCGGTCTCCAATCGCCTTAGTCAAAGTCTTGCGGATTGTTCCAACCTTAGGATTCATGGCTTCATTTTGCTGGACCATGATCATGGAGAGCGCAATGAGCGCCCCTTGGCGAACGAAATCAGTAGGGTCTTTGATCATAGGTTCCAGTAAGTCGATAGCTTCATCAAGGCCAGTACCTGCGCAAGAGATTCCGAGTGCCATAGCCGCACCATACCGAACATGCGGGTTATATGATTCAGATAAGAGCTCTACCATACGTGGTACGCTCTTTGGTTTCCTGAAGAGAATGAATCCTAGACTCATGACAGCATAACGCCGCACATCGTCACTGACGTCGCTAACTGCTACATGCAACAGCTTGCGAACAGCCTTGTTGCTTCCTGTACCGCAATAAGCAAGTGCAAGCGTCTGGATACCTCCATATCGCAGTATTGGGTCGGGGTCATCCAGAAGTCCATTCACCAGCTCATCAGCACCTTCTTGTCGGCCGTACATAATCAAAGCCATACCAAGACCAAGGCCCCGTACGATCTTCTCGTGCTGTGTATCATGCGCATACCTGATCATATCTTCGAGAGCTTTGAAATTGCCCGTGCCCAACATGATCAAGCCCATCGCAATGCCAACTGCCTCACCATTTAATGCCGAGTCGGTCCACAGAACAGCTTTGAGGTCTTCATAAATGCCTTCATCACCGGTTGCCATACCAGCGACGCCCAGACCAAGAGCACCTCCATGTTGCACCACTTCCTCGGTAGCTTTCTTAAAGTGATCACGAATCAGATCCAATGCAAATGTTTCGTGATTGGCATAGATGAGTCCCATAGCATAGAGCGATCCCCCTTGACTGTAGACCGAGCCTGTATTTGCACCTTCGACGGGATCCTTTGGTAGGTATGGCTTCAAGAGTGTCTGGCCGTTATCCAGATCACCACGGTGAATAACTCCAAGAGCAGCCGTAGCAGTGAACTTGGACCAGTTGACAGCTTTACCAAGCCAGTCAAGATTGTCTCGGAAGAAATTGGCATTCATGGTACCGGCATTCATGAACCCACATGACAAAGTCACGGCGGTGTGGAAAATGGAATTCCGAGCCTCCAAGCTATCCTTGAGTTTATTAAGTATTGCCACATCGGCATGGTTATTGCGGTATAGAAATTCCAAGTTTAGCTGGATGGATTTTATACCAGAGAGGATATCTCGAATCGAGTCGAAAGCTTTTCTAGCTTCCGGGGTAAGTCGTTCGCGCTTTTCAGTGGCATTGTTGATTGAAGAGAAGGGCGCTTCGGGGGCATCCGATTCAGGTAATAGTCGATCTGTTTCCTGGGCATCTTCTGCTTGATCTTCGTCCATCTTGTCTGTGGGTTGAGAAGTTGATGGCTCCGGATCCTTTGGAAGGCCTTCTCTGACTTTCTTTAAGAATTCTTGAGAACTGTTGTCAAACAAGTCGAAAGCGATCTGATAAGCTTCGGCAAGCCGCCGCGGACCGCCAGTCTCGACCAGGTCGGCTAGAAGTTTGGATGCCATAGAGTGCTCATTTAGGTAAACGATGCACTTTGCGATCGAGAAAACGTCAGGGGAAGGCACATCGCGCAAGAGATCGAGGATCAGTCGAAGAAGTTCTTGTCGCAGCCCCCGCTCTTGAACGACATCCATACAGATGCCCAAGAGATATTCCAGTAATTCCTCAGCTTGTCCAACACCGTTATTCCTTGGCTTGTTTTCAGCCTTCTCATCTTGATTCGCTCGAAGTATCGCCCTTCGAATTACGTCGAATTTGCGGGCTTCCACTGCTATACCAACGACTTGTCGATACCTCTTTTCCCGGAAACACCGCTCGAACAGCTGGTCTATTATGCCCTGTAAAGGTCCTTCGATGCCGCGTTCCTGTGCACGTGAGGATGGTAGAGCACCTGGGAGGGGGACATTGCCTCCTTGGAGAGATGGGTCAAAGGTTGTAGTGCTATCTTCGCGTGAGAGGAGAGATTTTGATGGCAGGATCGCTTGAGAGAACGGCATAGTAGGAGATGCGAGGCTGGCCGACGTATTTGAGGCGCCATTCGTTGTTGAAGGGAAAGCCGTGTTCAGTTGAGCAGGTGGCTGACTCGTCTCATTTGTAGAGGCCGCGTCAGACAGGGCAATGTATGTATCAACGCATTTTGAAATGATCGTATCCTCATATTCCCCCTCGTGATCCAGATCAAACAATTTTCCGGCACCGAGCGCGAACACCATGCTCTCGTTGTATTCCTGGAGATTGTAATAGACCTTGGATGCTACGAGAGCAGCGAGCTCACGTTCCGGAAACTGTGGATCTTCATATAAGGCTTCAACCTCTCCAACAGATCCAACGACCTCGGGCCATAGTGAGTCTATCTCCGCGTTCAGTTTCCTCAGGGCGAAGATCTGTAACTCGGGATCTGGCTCTGATAGGAAACCTACCAGCCCGACTGCTGAGGTCAGGCCCACCATTGTGAATGCAAGTTGATTTGGTATTATCGGTAGATTCGCATACGGAAGTTGAGATGATGCTGTACAGGCGTGAGCGTAGCACCCGAGGTTGAACGCGGACGGAAAGGTATAGCGCTATCCAGTCACGACAACAATACTCTAGGGTATAGCTGACTCTTGCTGGATGAGGTTGGGGCAAAGCTGGGGCGAGGATGGCGAAAGAAGGACGAGTCCGGAGTATGATGGAACAGCTTCGTTTACGACGCAGCTCGCCTTAGCGTCAATTTGCCAAGGAGAAAGAAGTCTGCCCTGGCCGCACCCCTAATTGGGTCTAGAGCGGTCGCCGCTTTATTCTCATTACTACGGTAAACGACTTGCTTTTCGAACGGGGACTTGAAACCCATGGGCCGATGAGTGATAGTAATGCTTACTTTGACTACATACAACGCTTTTCCAGATATTCGAACCTAATAAACAGGTCTTATTAGCCATGAGTTCGGGTAAGCCCCACGTGCAATTGATATATCTACGTCCAAGCCAATCTCGCTTTTTCGATGTGAGATATGGTACAGTGGAGACTGCGCTCAATTCAGGAGTCTCAATGAAAACTACAATAAGATACACTTAGCGTCGGCTCTCTTTTCAAAAGAAAATGGTTATTGACATCAACACTATATTACAATGAAGCAGCTCTCATCAGCCTATGCAAGTTTAAGAATTTACAATTGCTGAGACCCCACAGCCACTGATCTATGATTGTCAAAAGTCCAAGCACCTCTTATCTTATGGCTCAGCAATAAGCAGATCTATCATTGCCTACCAACCTTGAAGTTCATCAACACTTGTCCTTCACTGACGACCCTTATCTGAAGTATCCTTATCTCTTCTATGGATTCTAGCTCCATACACGCCAACAATCCGACAAATGACTGGCCTATCTGGAGTGAGCCCGAGAAAACTAATCTATAAATTAAATTACGATGCCTCATATTTTCTTACAGGCTTGTCATGAGCGACGACGGGAACATCCTACACTCCTCCCTAGCCCTCTCTGATCGGCTAACTCATCTGCTGACACGACGCTGTCGGTCTCACCTTCATCTATACACATATACTGCAGTAGACTGAGTCCATGCACTTCTGTCATTCCGACTTCTCGCTAGTAAAAACGATCGATGGATTTCTAAAACATGATCTTTATCTCACCCTTGTCAGCTCAATGGGCAATGGACCCTTTTCCCATAGCATATATGCGACTCGATCAGTCCATTTAGAATGTAGGGTGCACCTCAAGTCATAGCGCCACAACAATCTTGCCAAGATAAGTCGCACCTCAGCCATTGCAAGACTGCAGAGATTCTGTCAGGTAAACATCATTCGAAGCATGCAGACTGACTTACTTCCGCCCAATGCAGCTCCGTAGCCCCGCCGAGAAAGGCTGAGATGCCTCGAGCCTGTCGTTCGCGTAACGTGGATTGATGCCTAACCAGCGCTCCGGCACGAACAACTCCGGATCTTGAAAATTTGAAGCGGACATATTTGCTGCGAAATGACTTATCTGCACCGCAGTCTGGGAAGCAGTCAGCTTTGATAAAAAGGGTGTGGGTCAAAGAAAGCCTACTTCTCCGGGGATCCACTCGCCAGATATTGTTGCACCTTCGGGAGGTGCAATGCGGGGCAATCCTTCTGCAATAGGTGGGAATATCCTCAACGCTTCATTAATACAAGCATTGAGGAACCTCATCTCCTTCAGGTCTTGTATTGTGATAATGGCTTCGTCCTGGAATCTCATTCGGATCTCGTTGGTGATACTAGCCATGGCTTGAGGATTTTGGGTCAGCAGGTATGTGACTGCACACAAGAGAGTTGCCACAGTCTCAGTACCAGCGAAGACGAAGAGACTCGCGTTGGATATGATTTCGGTCTCAGTCAGAGTGCCCTTCTTACCGTTTTGCGCCATGATTGACGAAAGCAGATCGCCGCGATTCGGCTTCCGAGCGAGCCTCTGCTTTACTCTGTTGAGAACAAGGTCCAATTTGTTGACTTCTTTTTGCAAGACCCAGGTAGGAAACATCCAGCGGAGCGAAAACGGTATGATATTTTTCACTCCACTAGAGTAGACAATCACTTTCCAAGTTTTTGATAAGAGAATCGGCCACTGACGATACATAGGTTCCGATAGGCATTTGAAGGGCTCCCCAAAAGCTGCATCAGCGACAATGTCAAAAGCCGCCCAGCTGTACCATTCCAACAGATCAACCATACCGTGGGCAGAAAGCCGCTCGATCTCAAGGCCGTTGATAAGCTCTTGGACATGTCTTTGTATAAGCGGCTCCTGTTCACGGAGAGCTCGCGGCGAGAATGCATAATCAAGTACTTTTCTCATTCGGGTATGATTATCATCATCCGCGATGAAAATAGAGTGACCAATCTGGTTACGTGTTTCGTTGAAGGAATCATAGTTTTTCCGGAAAGCCGTATGGCGTCCGGCATGCGGGGCATGAATTGTTTTCCATGCAGATGCTTCAATAAAAGAAAGTTCATTCGGAGCAGTCCGCACTATTCGGCCGTATCTCTTATGAAGTTCGTGATGTTGCACGGCCAGCCTGCCAGTGAAGGCGAAGAAGATGTACGGTAGTCTACAGGCGGCGTAGAGACGAGGTCCGGGAAAGCGACTCAACGGATGCCAATACACATTTCGAATGGCTTTGGTTAGCATTACAATGACCTTGTGAAATTAATGAGTAGGTGATCCACTCGAGAAACAGTGATGTTACTGACCCAAAGAATTGTCAGGCTTGCTATCGTTGAGATCAGCGTCACCCGCTCAAGATAAGAATGATCGAGCATTTTCGTCAATTGTAAAGCAACTATATGGAAGCACTGTGTCTTAAATAAAGGATATCGTTGGAAATGGAAAGCTTCTTGGAGAAGAAGAAATTGAAGGATTCTTTACAAATGCAGTTAACAGCGCCTCACACTTCGTCATGCAGCTTACAGCACACCACGAAAGTCATTGGTAACGATGTGTTTTGGAGACAAAATGAGAATGAGTTTGAGATCCGCCGGCGATCATTCCTAATTCCGACAGGTAGAAACCTCTGTCCTGAGAATGCCAATCAATGATAAGATCACTCCAATACAGTCGGGCTTGTCCAATGTCCATCTTTTGCTCCTGAGTTCTTGCTAGTAAAATGGACAAGGAATGAAATCCCTTGAAGACCGCATTGGCCACCATGCCCCTCAGCTCCCACGCTTACAGCGCCAAGCTGCCTCTCCATCATTGTAAAAGGACCAATCGGTGATATCATAGTACAGGCGATCGCACTAGACTAGGCTAAGAAGTATTCGCCGTGGCACACGCAAGATTTGTAGGCTCCATCGTGGTTTCGGCCGTGCAGCAGCGCTTTAGTACGAACCTTAAGGACTGAATAGACCTATCCTGCTTACGCCCGCGTTCGCTTCTTTCTTTCCGGTTCAGGGATCGTCTTAGCCCGGCATGTCAGACGCATAGCTTACGCACATACGCATGGAGGATGCTTTCGCTCCTGAAATGCTAGGCACTGTTGCTAATATGTGGCATTGAACGGTGGTGAATTACCGACCGAATGCCGAACCGGGTACGAGAACTGTTGCCAGCCGCCGGCCTCTACGCCAATCAAGGCGAATTCCGGGGACTAACTATGATGGTGGAAAGCGAGACGTACTCCATAGCTTTTCTAAACTATCAATGAGCTAGGAACTTCATAAGGTAGCGTCGCCAAAAAATATCAAACCATTATCTGTCAGGGCACAAGCAAAGCAGAGCAGAATTGGCCATTCCAGATAAGAAGCTAGACCTCGTGGTTGTGGACTACCAGCTGCGCCCTATAAGCGGCGTTTCAGAAATGTTGCAGAAAGGCCACTGTACGTCTAGATATGTCTAGCCGACATCCACGCCTCATGCTCTGGAAAAAGCACTGCTTTTCTTGCTACAATCCATGTCATTGCTAAATCCCAGCTGGTCTCTGTGCCAGCAGCATCTTCCTGTAATCTCCTCGCCAAATCCTTCATCGCCTCTGCATCCTTTACAAGCTCCTTCGATTCGGACGCTGACGTGTGAGCATCGTCTGCTCTAGCTTGCCTACGAGAAGCACCTGCATGAAGAAATTGTATGGCAGTGTTCTTGATTAGAGGTGTTTTCTCATGTTGAACTGCAATTGAAGGGTGGCCCGTGGTCGAAAGCGTCTCAAGATGTGTGATGCGCATTGTCTCGTCTGACCAATTGATCGGATTCAATATTCCAGCGATGTGCGGCTTGGATAGGGACTGGATAGTTCTGATCAGCGGCGTGACAATTCTAATCAGCTATTAGTGGGGTCATTGTGATTTCTCTTTTTGGGGGGGGGCAGACGCTGGTGTCAGTTCCCTCGCGATCCTTTCGGAAACGACGTATTTCACCATTAACCTCGCGGTGCTGTTCTCTGGAGTCGCCCAGCTGTCGATTGCATCGCATTCCTGCCACTGCAGATATCCTCCTGGTCCTACGCGCAGAACGAAAGATCAGAGAACGATGAGAAAGTTTGCTCATTAGGTACTAACGAAGTATTTCAACCACGTTCTCTACCGCTTTGAGCAAATCGTGGGCCTTGATCGCATAACTCAGAAGTCGAACGTGGACGAGATCAAATTTCTCACAGTATTGCTCAGGGAAAGGCTCTATGATACTATGAGTAACAAAGTCCATGCCTTTATTCCTATTCTGCGGGAATTGTTGTGGAGAGACATCAAATCCAACGAATTCGATGTTTCTAGAAGGCTTTTCTGAGGTTAACAACTCGTGTGCAGTGTCTTGAAGCCAGACTCCCGTGCCCGTTCCAACATCTGCGATGGCTTGTAGACTGTTGCGGGGGATGGATGGATGAATTAAGTTGTTGCTGGATAAAGCACGCATGAATTCGTGCTGGCCATTAAGCCGCATAGACTCTTTAGGGTCTCTTTGCAACATGTACGCTTCATTTTTCTCAGTCATAGCGTCGATGATGAGGCACTGTTTGAATACATAAAACGATATCAAGTGTTTTTTTTTTCATATATTAGCGTACAAGCGAAACGAAATGTGCGATGACCTCCTTGTAAGACGGACCTTGCTTATGGCGTCATGTTGGGTGTTGCTATAAAAAAGCAACGCGCGTCGCCAATCATGGCAGTGCTATTTAGGTATATATTGCGACAGGATCCTTCGAAGTTTCACACATCGCATATGTATGACTGAGGCACACGGAGTGCCTTCGATTACAATCACATGAACATCCCTGCGTAATTGAGCGTCCTGAACCGTCTCTCAGCGGTCTTGGTGGTCGCAATGATCATTGGTCTGCACGAGTTTTTAGTGGCTTTAAGGATGCATCAAGTGTTCTTCTTGCATGCATCATTACGTAGCGTGTAGTAAAGGTCTACCGACTGAGAGCTTTATTGAATCTTGACAAGACGCCCCTGCCAGTCCCTATCAAGGGTGTAGATCTTCTTCAAGACATCCAATCGAGATGTCTATCGATGTCATTGTGAATTGGAGATGCCACAGGCGTCCAACCCGCCTCGGCACGACCCCGGTGCAAAGCCGGCATCAGGCGGCAGAATCCACCAGAAGGCAGTTCAATTCGCAAACGTCGATCGCAGTACACCCCTCAACCATAGCCCTACCGGGGCTGATGCCGATAGGCCCCTAAAGCTGGTCCGCCCGGTTAACGAGATTTGCGCTGAAGGAGCCTGGCTCAATCCTATCACCGACACCGTAGGTACCTAGGTGATCAACATTCAGGATACATCATAGGGCAGTACTATCCCCGTGTAAGGGGGGTTCACCTATCAAACCTAGCTATACATTAAGATAAGGTACTCATCACTTAGTTTCCGTGCCGGCCCTACCTTCCGTTTTTGGCGTTATTGGCGCCCAAAAACCCCCCCAGCTGTCATACAAACTCAAATACGCATTAGAGCACCTTTCCTCACCAAATTTGTCTTAAATTCAGTATCATTTATTAGTCTTATATAGCTCTACAATCACCTAAGCTAAGAAAAATAATTCTGGATTATTTTTTTCGATTGGTATAGAGGAATCATTCTGCATACGCCAATTTTTAGGGCGGCGATCTGTCTATGATACATACCTTACTACTTCTAAAGTAGAGTTTCAGAAGGGGGACGGCAGGGCTAGCGTATCTCCTCAACATGTTATTTTCCACAAAATATGCAATCTGACACGAGTCTCGGAAACTCTCAGCGACGCAAAAACTTCTTCACACAGTTAGAGCAGTTGGTCTGAATGCTACCTAAGATGCTCCCAATGACCTCATCCCACCTTTTATGCACCTATTGAGATCCCTTTATTGATTTGGCGCACCTATTGTGAGTATATAGTCAGCCTACCTGGAGCTTATCATGGTTGTGTTACGCCGCTTCTATGCATACCAGTAGATAAAATCTCTTCGGCCCGATTCTGGCTCGAACCGTTATGTCCCCTACTTCACGGTCCCCCCACTCCTGGGCCTCGATGTTCGGAGGGCGACCCGAGCATGGCTCAACATCTTTATCTCTTTCTTGCTCCCACACATTCGTACTACTAGGCCTTTGATATAATTCTAGCAATCACTTGGCTAACTACCGCTTCCTACATTCAGTATGACAGCTTCAGACAAGTCATATCTTACTACGATAGCTATTGTGTTTGCCATTGCGATTACTTGCATTGCAGTGATTTTAAGACTGCTGGCAAGAAAACTCAACAAAATACCACTCGGTGCAGACGATTATTGTATATTTGTGGGCGCGGTCAGTTTCTTAACCTTCTAATAGCAACAGTTCAGAGGTGCTAAGTTCTTTAGCTTTTCACAATTCTGAATTCTTTGGTCTATGTATTTAGTAAGGTCCCGTCGAAATGCACATCCCAAGCTGAAACTAATATTACTGTCTCAAGCAAACAAATATGGAAATGGGAAACATATAGAGACCCTCCAGCCAGAACAATTGGTCAACTACTGGAAGGCAAGTTGTCCCATCCAAGCAAAAATATATCTGTTCTTATCGAGGGTTTAGACCTTCTTTGTCTCTTATCAGCTATATGGGATTGCAATCACGGCAATAAAATTATCAGTCCTCTTGTTCTACCGCAGGATCTTCTCTACCCCACAGTTTCGATACTGGCTTTTAGGAGTCGGGGCTCTCGTAATTGCTTGGCTTTTCGCCAACAACCTGACTGCTGCATTCCAATGCAACCCACCGCGCAAGTTCTGGCAGCAAGAAATCGCTGGTTCTTGCATAAATCCATTTACCTTCGTACGGGCAATTCAGATTACGAACATTCTTTTAGATGCTTCGATCTTAGCCCTGCCCATATCTGGAGTGCTACGGCTACAAATGTCAAGGGTTAAGAAGATCAGTGTCTTGGGAATTTTCCTTCTCGGGGGCTTGTAAGTTTCTAGGCTTTTATCCATACTCATGGCTTCCCTCAAATTTGCTGATCTGGAGAACAGATCTACCGTTCTGGCTATCGTGCGACTAGTAGTCCTTGTTAATGAGAATATTGACGATATTACTTGTGAGACGAAGCCTTTATTAACAGAACCGATGAATATCGAGTCTAACGTTGCTCTTTCAATAGATAGCACCGGCAAGTGCAGTTGGACAGTTGTGGAGCCTGCGATCGAAGTCCTCTCTGCTTGTCTGCCCACGATGGCGCCTTTCCTCAATGCTGGCCTTCACATATCGAAGCTGCGTAGCTCATTGCAATCATTGTTCTCGTCCCACAAATCATCTCAGTCCAGTAGCATCATCGGCCGTCGCGGTCAGTACAGTGGCGGATTCAATGAATATAAGTTGAGACCTGACCATATTGCGGAGGTGAATTCTGCAGCTCAAGCAGGATCCTTCGGCAAGGCTGGATCTGAATCGGACGAGATTCCTCTAAAGTCAATTGGGATCAGGCAAGATATGGACTGGAGGGAAGAACGGTATTGAAATATTCAATTTCTTAGCTTTGCCTTCCAGCTTCTTATCTTGCAAGCTCTCTTGCCGGGAGCTCTTCCTCGTCTAGGTCTAATATCTGCGACTGCATCGCCTACAAGAAGAAGCACCCTTGCTTTAGACATAAGCAGTAATATGTATACATATATATATATTAGCGTTAAATAAAGGACTGGTTTGGAATTAAATCTACGGCGCATTCTATGGACTGATATTATGTGTAATTACACATACTAGGACTATTTCAATATCATATCATGAGAAGAATTGCTAATGCCTCTTAGACAAGCCTTTTATAAGTGATTGACAACGACCTGGCTTATCCAATCTTGCGCATTACTCGCAATAGAATTGCAAGAGTTGATGGACGATGTTGTATTGGAAAGTGCCGTCTTCTCCCACCTGACCGCAATTGCTGACCTGCTCCAAGTTTTCAGCTTTCTCTTTCTCTTGACAACCCTTGGCTGCCCTGCATTCGATCATGAACAGAAGCTTTTACCGCATTGGGAGATAGCGCGACGCCCGAGTGACTCTGCAGCCTTATACCTTAACCTCTCCAAACCTGCCGAATAGCATTGACCCTCTCTTCCTGAAGACTTTCCGCTAAATCATTACGATAATGACTGGCTGACGGATTTGTTTCTTGCTCCCAAGTACTAGCGCTCTTCGCAATACGGCTGGGGGACGTTGTATTGGCCGGAGGTTGGCCCGTGACCGCCTGAAGGCTAAGGGCATGGATCATGAAAAACGCCACCTCTAATTTATTTCGATGGATCCGCGTGTGATATGCTTTGAATATGTGAGCAAGTGGATCTGATGACGGTGTAGGATTTCGAGAAGGGGTTGGCAGCGGACTTCGGGTTTCGGGTTTCGGATCGGGATCGGGATTAGGGCGCTGGCTTGAAGTCCGCGGCTGTGTGGATGTGTGGATGATTATCAACCCGTTGATGATGTATTGATGGATGCTTAAAGACGGAAAGTTTGCACTGCTTTTAAAACGATTGAAGCGTTGATGTACACTGAACAATTCTTTTCGTCGAGTTGAGCTTTGACCGCCATCCTCTCTACCAGCGCGAAATGGCATTATCAAGAACGACCACTCCTCCCACTCAGGAGGATCCCTCTGAGAAAGAAGTACAGATGATGGAGCAGCAGCTCCCTACGTCTCCATCAGATAACTCCAAAGAGGACCTCAAGGAAGCGCCGGCTGACGGAATTCCAAATGAGGAGGGAGGTATTTGGGTGACTGGTCTTTCACTCTTCACTATCTTGGGTGCTATATGTCTTGTGTGTTTTCTTATGTTGCTCGACACGTCTATCATCGTCACAGCCGTTCCCCAGATTACCACCGAATTTCACTCGCTCCAGGATGTGGGTTGGTATGGCAGTGCTTATCAGCTGTCAAGGTGGGCACTCTGTCCAGATTTCGATTCCGAAACCACTAAAATTGGTACAAGCGCCGCCCTTCTACCCTTGACGGGAAAACTATACGTGAACTTCGATTCCAAGGTCAGCAGATACATAAGCATTGTGAAAGCTTTAACTTGCAATACTGACTAATACTACCCAGTGGACTTTCCTATGCTTTTTCGGCATCTTTGAACTGGGCTCCTTGCTTTGTGGCGTTGCTACATCCTCGAACATGTTGATCGTTGGGCGAGCAGTTGCAGGAATAGGGACCTCAGGTATTCAAAACGGTGCTTTCACCATTATTGCTGAATGCGTCCCTATGGTGAAACGACCAGGTATGGTCCCAAGTCGTTTTGATAGGAGCAGCACCTGATAATTGCGGCAGCCCTGATAGGAATGGTTATGGGTGGTAAGCATGGAAGGCGTATGGCATACCGATCATTTTCGTCTGACCGATTCACCAGTTTCTCAACTCGGTCTCGTCGTTGGACCCTTGATAGGAGGGGCACTGACACAGTATACGACTTGGCGTTGGTGTGAGTCCCCGTCTCAATTCTGTACTTTTAAGGCTGGCTGCAACCTGATCTTAACACTAGGCTTCTACATTAATCTCCCTATTGGTGGCCTCGTTGCGGTGACGCTCTGTTTCGTCACCATCCCTAGACAAACGGCCAAGCCTAGAGCCCTGTCAGTTTTTAGAGCACTCCATGGAAAGCTTGATCTCATCGGTTTTGCAATCTTTGCACCGGCTGCCATTCAATTGCTGCTTGCTCTGGAATATGGTGGCAATCAGTACGCCTGGAATAATTCGACTGTTATCGGTCTCTTTTGTGGTGCATTTGCCACAGCGCTTCTTTGGATAATTTGGGATTATCACAAAGGTGATAATGCTTTGATCCCCTTGCCAATGCTCCGCAAGAGGATTGTGTGGTCAAGTTGCTTAGTATATGGTTTCTTGATGAGCCAGATGTTCACTACATCGTATTACCTGCCGATCTATTTCCAGGGGGTCAAGGGTGTTACTCCGACTCTCAGTGGTGTTTATCTACTTCCGATGATACTAGCTCAGCTTTTCTCTGCCATTGGCTCCGGAATTCTAGGTAAATAGGTTTGCCCTCCAGGTATAGTATGAAAGCTAACATCTAGCCAGTTGGAAAGCTAGGCTACTATCTTCCAGTGAGTCTCTTTGGTGCGATGTTCATAGCCGTCGGCAATGGTCTCGTATCCACATTCGACCCAGGCACATCAGAAGGAAGGTGGATTGGATATCAGATCCTACTGGGAGTTGGCTCCGGAAGCGCATTGCAGATGGTAGGTTTCGCCTTGTGCTGTTAATCCGGTCTATGTTCTGCCGCATCTGCTGATCGTCAATTTCGACTAAAGCCAATGATCGCCGTCCAAAACACCCTCCAACCAGTGCAAATTCCTGTCGCGATGGCTCTGCTTATGTTCAGTCAGACTTTTGGCGGAGCCTTGTTCCTCACTTTTTCTGACACGATCTTTACCAATAGTTTGAAGGCATTAATTCCGACATATGCGCCTTCGGTTAATGCCATGACAGTTGTTAACGCTGGCGCGAACGGATTCAGGAGCCTTATCTCAGGCAGTAACTTAGTCAATGTGCTGGTGGCGTATGCGAAGAGCGTTAACCGGGTGTTCTACCTGACTGCTAGCGCAGGTGTTTGCTGTTTCATATTCACGTGGGGCATGGGCTGGAAGGATATTCGGAAGAAGAAAGAGGTCTCGAAAGCTTAGTTTTGCGGTTTGGAAGTGCTGTAGTGCTGTGAGCTTCTACGCTGCCAATGATGGTATACCAGATTTTAGATTGATGTGATTAGCATGAGGGATAACACAGATATTTGGGGGTCTATAAAATGATTGCCAGGGACAAGCAACCAGGTGTCCGTATTGTAGTAGTAAACACAGCACAACAGAAGCAGTAGAAGAAGGTTGGCTTAGTACACGGCGCCAGGGCGTCCAAGAACTTAGATCCTAGGTAGGCAAGGTAGTATCGCAAGAGCAGTGTGGGCGCAATACGCGGACATATATCATACATTTCCTGAATAATACATCAATTGGGAGGTGGAGACGTTCCTCACCGCCCGACCGTGTAGCCCTATGGGGCTGATGCCTAGAAGGGTTCACCTATCAAGTGGAAGGGCTAGACCTAAAGCTGCTGAAGCGGGCCCTAAAAGACGCCCCAAGATCGCCTCAAAATGAGCCCGGGAAGGTCCCAATTTTAAGGCACCTCCGGGGTCCACTTCACCAGCTTTAGGTCCAGCCCTATTCAAGCAACTACAGAGAAATAACAGCTTTCTTAGCAGACATCCCTTTCATCATCAAATCCATTCCGTCTTGGACTGACTCAAGGCCTTTGCCAAAAGTCTGCGCATCTGGAGCAGCAATAAAGCTTCCTGTTTCCAAAGCCTTGGGTAGGAAATCCACCCAGACAGCAGGGCCGACTTCATTGTGCTTAAGGTCACTACCGAAGATGAATTTAACTCCAACACCCGCAGGCGGCTCTCCGGATGGCGGATTGGCCAAGGCAACAAATTTCTTGCCTTCTGACTTCTCAATTATCTCAATGCATGGATCCGCAGATCCGTCACCAATTGCAAGAGCCCCCGCGCTGATTTTCCCTTTCAAGGCATCGATCAACTCGGCAACAACTGTCTCATTCTTATAGTTGAACGCCTGGCTGGCACCAAGTTTCTTTACATAATCGAAGTTCTTTGGTGATGCAGTGGTAATCACCTCGTAGCCCGCAGCGACGGCGAGCTGAATAGCATTGCTGCCCACACTTGTCGAACCCCCCCAAATGAGTATAGTCTCGCCGGTTGACTTATTCGGCGGAGCTGTCGGGAATCGGAGGGCCAGGTACTCCTTTTGAAATAGACCACACGCTGCAGTGGATGTACCCAAGGGAATTACGGATGCGCTCTCAAAAGACAAGTTTTTGGGAATTGGCGATGTCAAATGGACCGGAAGGACGGTATAAGACTGAAATGCGCCTTCCGCAGCTCTGTTGCTGGTCAATCCAAGTGCGAGGCCAGTAACGCGATCGCCCGTTTTGAATCTAGTGACGCCCTTGCCGGCTTCGACGACCTCACCCGCCACGTCGGAGCCTAGGACACAAGGATAAGTGGTCCAAGAGAATAGGGCATCACCCATTGCTTGCCTTGCCCAGTCCACTGGATTCAGGGCTATGGCATGATTCTTGACCACGATCTCGTTCTCGCCTGGGGGAGTATAAGACGCAGATTTGACCTCAAGAGGTCTGGATTTCGGAGCAGATAGCCACGCGGCAGTATTGGAAGGCATTTTCGGTTCAGATGAATGATGATAAAAAAAGGAGAAGTTCTTTCATTTTGGTGTCAAGATAGCAGTATTAAATAAGCGTGGAAAAAGTTGCCCCTTTGGAAACGTCTAAGCAAGGTGGGGAACTTCTAGTTGACGTAGCAATCCTACCCATCCCTGAAGGATAAATCCGAAATCCGAAATCCGGCGGTCTTTAGCACCGCCATGATAATCATTACATAGGTCACTCCATTGAGTGTCTTGTTCTTGCATAGAAGCTTTTGATATAATGACTTATGTAGACCCGCAATGATAAGGTGCCGGCATTCTGTACTTTCGAAACTTGACGATGCAAAGAATGACAGTAGTGCCATTTTAGATAGGGTAGGAGTACAGGTGCGGAATGAAAGCCGAGTCTTCTCTCGAAATACGAGGGTTAGGGCTAGGGCTGAATAACTAACAACGTGTTGCCTCACGGTCTGATCTCATAATCACGAACTTCTGTTTGTTTCACCTTGTAAGTCATGCGTTGAATACTCTGCAAGAGCCTTGGTCTACATTGTCCCGACGGTGTACCGAATAGTCTTCTAAAATTATGAATCATAATATGAACCAGCATACCAGGAGATCGCTATCTTCTGGTACTCCAGCACCATATGGCCATTCCTGTGCAGAATGTTCTCAATCAAAGTGCAAGTGTATAACTCGTAGCAACGACAACCGTTGTGAGAGGTCAGCAATATGGACCTAACGCCCTATGTCTCATTGTTATACTGGGCGGACTGATCTTATCAGGTGTCATCGCTTAAACAAGGAATGTCGTCCATCAGTGACAGTCCGACGCCGTAATCTGAAAAAACCTAGTCTGTTCAAAACAGCGCAGCTCGAAGAGAAAGTTGATAGTCTATTGTCGCTGCTCCAGGCCGGGGCACAGTGCGAAGCGCTTCCGCATCAGCCCGGCAATCAACTCAATAGGAAGGCTTCCCTCCACATCCAAAGTGAAGGAGAATCAGTAGCGAGCGGTTTGGATGATCATCCCCCGGATCTGCCAGTGTTGACACCAGCAACAACTGATTCCGAGGGCACCTCGGGCAAGGTCCCGGTATCCCTTCTATCTGATTCCGTCGGACCTTCTCCGATCGAGGCAGAACAATATCTTACAACTTTCCACAACTACAAAGCCAAATACTTTCCCTTCGTCTATATTCCATCCACGACCACTGCCCAGCAACTTCGTCGGGAAAGACCCTTCTTATGGCTTTGCATAATGACGATAGCATCGAAATCAACGTCACAGCAACAAATACTTGGCAGCCAGGTACAACACGTAGTAGCGCAGGAAATGCTCCTTAAGTCTGGACAAAGTATTGACCTCCTCCTAGGACTCCTGGCTTATATCGGTTGGTATGGTGTTTCCAAGATACGAAATGAAATCATCAGACACTGACTGCTTTCTCTTAGGTACAACTACCAGATACATAGCAAGCCTTCTCTATCAGTATTTACTCAACTCGCCACGTCATTAGTATACGATCTTGGTATTAATAAGCCCCTGCCGAAAGAGAACCCCCTGGTGGCGCTTTGTATCAATTCTCACCATGGACCGAAACCGCCTATGGTTCGGACCATGGAAGAACGGAGAGCTGTGCTTGGTTGTTTTCTGATTACGTCAATTTAAGTCTGCTGTCCCCTATTTTTCTGCTCCGAGGGCTTATAGCTTTTTAGTGTCTCGTCATTCTTACAAAAAGTTGATGCGCTACGCTGGACGTCACACCTGGATGACAGCCTTCAAGTACTGGATGAAAGGCACGAATGTCTTACTGATAAAATACTAGTCCAGCAGGTGCGATTGCAGCTGATCGTTGAGAAAGTCACTCGGGGTAGTTGGAATGAAGTAGCAATGGAAACTGCTGAGCATAGAAAAGCACCACTATCTTTTCATTTACAAGCATTACACTCGGAATTAGAAGAAGTAAGGAGTAAGCTTCCGCTTCAATTCCAACGCGATGGTGAGATGTCGTCTACCATTCACTTCATGATCTTTTCTGACCAATCGACAGAGGTAGTGCTTGCACATCTCTATAGCACGGAGCTGACAATCAATGAGATTTCACTTTCTCAGATGCCTATTAATCCCAACCACTCAAGTTTCCAGCAAGTGGAATGTCTTTACGCATGCGTTGAGTCTGTGAAGTCCTGGTTTGAGGTCTTCTTCACGATACCCCCAAACGCCTACATTGGATTCCCGTTCTCCATATTCTCACAGCTTGTGCATTGCCTGGTCACCTTATACAGGCTCTCAGCTCTGGACGACCCTGCTTGGAACAAGAACGGTGTCCAGAAGACCGCTGATCTGCTACTCATCTTTGATCAAGTCATCAACAACATGGAGCAAGTATCGGTGCTTGCGGGGCTGGATAACAGTGACAGCGTCGAAGGGGACGTCTTCTCCCGAACTGCGAAGATGTTCCGATCTATTCGACCTGGATGGGAGGCTATCCTACTAGGCCCGGTTGGCCCCACGGCCTATACCTCTAAAAACCTGCCGGATGGCAATGATATCCCTCTTCCTGAAGACTTTTCGCTGGATCATTACGATAATGACTGGCTGACGGATTTGTTTCTTGCACCCAATTACTAGCGCTCTTCGCAATACGGCTGGGGACGTTGTTGTCGTGACGTCAATTTCCAGTGATGGTGGCGGGCACACAGTTGGTACTTATAGCTGCAGGAATATAATTGCTACAGCCCATCCACGGTTCATGTTTGCAATAACTGTACTGCTATTTATGATCCAGAAGAGCTACCCTGATTGAACCTTTCGCGCCTCCAATGCCGGTGTAATGGAGCAACCTTGCCTGTCTTATCTCATATCTTACTAAGCTGAAGAAGTAAACATTTCATATAATTGGAGAGTTAGACTTGATTGTTCATAAATATACGGTGGCACTACGATAATTACTAGTAGGAATGTGCTATGAGTCCCTCTTGCGCACCGACCAGCCTCGGAAAATTTCAGAAGGTAATTAACGTAGGCTTATATAGATCATATGCTGGAGGGCGAAGACAACCTACCAGGTCCTGAAGCGCGGTTTGGAGCTCTTATTTTATCAAATGTTCTCAGGACAGAAATCTCCGAGAACAAGAAACAAAAAAAGACAGAATTTTTCTTCACCTGTATGTAATTTCTCAATGGTTATTCCCATAGTCTATTTAGAATAGACAGAAGTAATTATATCTCTTTGTTTACACATAGGGCGGGGCGACTTAGTGGGTGCTGCACTACCCTTGCGTACTCGCTAAAGCGGCGGCAGATTATCAGTGGAAAAATATGTGTACTTGGTATCCAGCGTTAGATGTTAAGGACCTTGTTGTCGCCGTTAGCTGCCAAGACTACGCTAATCCGCTTTCGACTCCACCGGCAACAGATGCAACAGCCATAGACATACAAAGCCGAGGTACAAATCGTCTGATATGGCATATGGAGGCAGCAGTATTTGGGTAAAAACTGCTCAACACTGGCTGCTGTAGCAAGGTCCTTGATCGCCCCTTCCACCCCCATCTTCCTCGCCCCAAGCGGAGCCCACGACGCTTGGGAGAGATGAACGATCCTACAACGAAATCTACCTATCAACGAACCGATCTCTAAGTGGGACTGTTTCTCATATTTTCTCGGATTGCAGCAGGGTGTTGGTATCGGGAGCAAAGTCAATATCAAGAGCTGCGTAAGGGATCAACGCAACAAGCGGTTGTCCGATTCAAAGGGGAACTATCGTGCGTGGTTGTCAAAATCTATTGTCGAACGCGCTGGGCGTCAAATGCCATCTATCGCATCTTGCAAAGCTGGGGTATCTTAAAAAAGTTATTAAGAGTGAAGGGGGAGGGTGCGGAGGAGCTGTGTCAGAAGCCAAACATGGATATCAGGTCCATAATCGACTCGGAAGATACGCCTCCTCCACGCAGACCTTCAGCATCCACTCCGGTGAAACAGGACTACCGCCCCATTCCTCCCAGACCCCCGAATCCTTACGAAGCCCAACAGCCTATTTACGATAACCGCCGCGAAGCTCGACCTCCGCAGCCCTCACCTTTGCAAACACACGGGAAGGGTGATCTACAATACCCAAACGGGCCCGTCCCAAACACCATAGAAAACACATCGCCATGGCGACATACTTCTTCTGTCGGCTCAAATAGCGGACCATATGCACCGCCTCAGAGTGTTAGCCAAAGCCCCATCCGTGGCCATCCACCTCCGCAGTATACGCAGCGCGAAAACCATTCAGCTTCAGCGGCTGCCAGCACTCGTTCGTTTGGGCACTCAACGCCACTCAGTCAAACGCCCACCTCGAGTACCCCCGGCAGTGCGGGTGCTTACTCCAACTTCCCCCGTCCAACATCTTCTCACTCGATACCAACCCCCAGCTCTGCGCAGTACCCTCCAAATGTCTTGCGAGAATCACCACAACCATCTCAGATGAGGATCATCTCACAATCTCAATCCAGCCAGCAGTATATGAGTCAACCAGGAACGCCTCTCGGCCCCCCTCCCACTTTCCGACGAGCTAGCTTTAATCCTGTGCGCGAATCCCCCGGAACCCATGATCGCCAGCGAAACTTATCAGGAGGGTCATTTAGCCAACCACAATCAGCGACACCATCGCCAGCAACAGCTAGATCGCCTCAAATCTATAGGGAGCAACGATCGCAGTCAAGCCTACATGGATATTCTGGATCACGCGAACGTGAGAAAAGTTTGAGTGTTAGTCCAAAGACAAGGTTACCAAGTTTGCCTAATATGGACCGTAGAGAGCCCTTGGAAGCCATGCCAAATCAAGCTCCGGCATGGGCTGGACATGCGGCCCCTGCTAAGCGTAAAGCCGAACGAGAGTCCTCGGATGTTGTACTAATAGAGCCTCCAAGGCTAAATCGTACACCATCCCGCGTCACTTCACTTGGTGTCAACGGTCTGCTCAATACAGGTCCTTCTGATGAGGCGCAGCATAGGGTCGCTTACCAGCAACAAATTGAACGTCCTCTAACTAAGGCTCCAGACTATAAATCTTCTGCCTCAACTCAGTTTCAAGTCAACGAGCGGCCGCCAGCGTATCAGTCCCAATCGAGCTTCAACCAACTTTCAGGTCTTCTGCCCTCAACGCCAAGTGCAGCTTCGGTCCAAACCCCTGGAACCATACGGCCCGCGACACCACCCACCTCAGACCGCAATTCTAAAGTATTATCGCAGAGTACCTCAAACCGAGAACCTTCAATGCCAGCCATGATTGAGCCTCCTACAGCACACCACGAGCTTAATGAGTCACCGTCACAGTCGGTTAAGAAAGTAGCAAGTTGGAAGATGGCAGCAAACGCCCAAGCTACACAGTCTATCAAGACAGAAGGTATAGGAGCGCCTAATAATGGCGTAGAAATATCATCAGAACCAGTGAAGAAGAAGATCCGCCTCGGGGATTCGCCAAAAGAGTCTGTCTTGCCCTCTATCGAGAAGCCGTCGGTGAGGACAGCAGCTGTTCCTACAACGTCTCAATCAACGAAGACGAAGCCCCCCAGAATCAGCCGATGGCAGGATGTACCTGTTTATGCTCAGTCTGTTCGGGGGCCAAAGCGGACCGCTGAACTCTTCGCACTTTCATTGCAACGGCGTGGAACAGAGCAACGCGTACTGCCGCCAAACCAGGTGCTTAACAAGACTCCAGTATTGCAGACCCCTGGCCAGGTCAATGGAGTTCCAAATGCAAAGAATCCTACACCCCCAATCAATGGCGTGCGCATGCCAGTAGCTCAACCTGCGCTTGCGAACAACGGGCCTCTAGGACCTTGGGAGCCAAGTATATTGAATATTATACCTTCAGAAGAACTGACTCGAGTCATCTCGGATTGGTTGTTTGAGCATGTGGTTTTAAGGGAAGATGTTGGGGTTGGCCCAGCCGGAGGAGCAGCCGATCAAGGGGCTGTTCTAGAAATTGAAGCCAAGATCGGGCAGCTTATGGACAAGAATACGAACGACCGGATTCGAATCCCTGTACTGAATGAGTGCGTGGTGAGCCATACGGACCCAAATCTAAAGATAGCTTTCAAGAGCTCTATGACGGAGGTCAGACTATCCCCTTCTACCACTCCATTCCTTCTTTCTGCTAATCTATGTGCGTCACCTAGGCCCAGCATCGCACTCTAAACCAGTTTCTTAACAAAGCTCTTGTCGATTCAAAACAACCCCCCAAAGCAGCCTCGGGGAGCCCGCCCAAGCCTCGCATCCCTATGTCATACAAGCACACCTATGAGACCGATACCTTTTATGAACTTTCACAAGCTGGTGCTCTTCAGCTGCCTCGCTCTATAGCATCCGGTGTTCAGTACAATCCCCGCGCTGCCAACAAACCAAAGGTCCGCATTACGACCGACCAGAAAACAGGCAGAGAGATAGCAAAGATCATCAAAGCAAGGGTCGCGGATATCGATGTTTATAGCCCTAGGACAGCATTTGATTGGCGCGTCAGTGTCAATGTTGAAATGAACTTTGACGGCGATATGAGAGGGCTTGTCGAGACGGACAGGAGGGACGGCAAGAAAGCGGACCGGAATAAAGACAGAATGAGTTATAAACATCTGGCATATCAGATCGATCTAACGCAAGTCACGCCCGCTGATGTAAGTTCATATGCCGTTCATAACCTGTTGTTGAAAGCATAAACTCACAAATTAAATAAGGCAACATCCAAAACTGATAAAGAGCACGAGCTGGAAATCGAAGTTTCCTCCGAAGAGGTTCGTCGACAAGGCTTACTCGCCAAAAGCGGTCAGATCAGCCAGTACGAAGATCTCATTAGGGGATTCGTGGATAATGTGCGGGTGCTGGCGAGACACTGTCAGCCTTGACTGTCAGAGGGACGTCAAAGTATGTAGCGCGTTGCCATTGCCCTTTGGGTGGGCCTAACCACTTGAATGGCTTTTATTACCTTTCGTTTGAAGGACTTTTGTATCTATGTGTTATCAGCTGGAATATGATACCCCGTGCTACATTAGCACTTTCGGCATTTTTAGGATTCAGTATTAGGTATTATTAAAGAGTCTTCGTCTTTACTTCAAGTACTGTTCCTGGCCTCGCAAAATTCGTCGGGAGGAGATTTAAGCAGAAAGGGATTATTTACAAGGCTAGCTGGAGACCTGGTGGTCTGTAATATACAGGATGAGGCCATATGTTGATATGTTCACTTACTCGAATATAGTCAAGATGGGAATAACGATACATTATTGACAGCCTGTCGGGAGCATATTCATCTCGACAATCATCAGTGGATACAAATTATGTTGTGAATTACAAAGAGCCTATGACATCTGTGAAGACGATGCGCTAAAATCTGGCGTGTGCAAGGCCGTTGCGGCCATCAACCCGGGTGGAATGGTCCACGAATTCTTGAAATTTTCTGTTCTCAGCTATAGTCTTATTCCTTATGGTTGCTCATCGTGTACTCCACCTAACATATCTCATCAAGCAACACGTATTCGGACGCTATACGCTGCTTGCTCGCGCTCTCCGAATCGCAGAATTCTGGACAATACGAAATCGAGGCAATCAGTAATTGTATCACGGGGCCGTTTTGAAACAAAATGGCTCGCAATTGCAAACCCAATCGCGACTATGCTGTAGTCAGCTTGGCTTCTGTTCTATATCTTGCTAGACGTACCCATCATCCCAGATCCACCTCTTCCAATCCGACAAGTCGCCTGCCGTGCCCCTCTTAAGTTCTTTTCGGTCCGCAACAAGGTCTTCCAGCCAATTTCGCTTTTGCAATTCGCCCACGTAGCCATCGAATTCGACGCATGGAATATGGCGTATATACTCGCGTGCCGCAGACCACACGACGGCAGAGAATGCTTTCTGGCAAATTTCCCGAGAAGGGGGTTGGGTTCCGTAGATGTGGGGGAGGCGGATTCTGAGTACTTTGAGAGCGGTCAAATTTAAGCAAAGCGATATGAATATATCATTGGCATCGCTATATCTCTGGATGTAGTGGTATCTGGGACTATCGCGTAGAATTGACACTCCAAGCAATGCTAGCAGAGGATGTGGACCCATGTCTAATGACAGAATGCGCAGGCTTTCACTAAGTCTTGGACGCGGTGTCGGATTTGCAGATCGAAAGAAACGTACGAATTGTTCCCTGTTACCGATATGGACCGTAGTATTTGCGAACAATAATGGTATCGCTTCGTTATAGAGCTGCTTGCTGACCAAAGCAAGACTTATGTTTGGCTTGGATAACCGTGAGTCCACACGACCTTCGACGCTGCGGAATCGTGCGAAAGGTTCTACTACGAATGGCCCGATAGCGAACACCAGAATTGCCTCGCGAAGCTCAGCAGGGAGGTCTAAGAACCGGAAACCATTTATAGAGAACCATCGCTTTTGAATCCACGGACGAAGATCTCTTGGGAAGTCGCTTAGCCACTTGTCGGTGAGCTCGAGAGACCTCCAACAAGGATAGTGCTTGCACAAATCAGACTCTCGTGCTTCATTCTTGGGAACACCAAAAGATTGGAGGAATGTTTCTAATGGCTCTGACTTTTGGCCGTGACGAACCATTACCTTGCTGTCTAACCATCACAGTCTCAGCAATGACTTTCTTTTAGAACAAATTGGACTCAGGTCATTGATGAAAGTTCTGTTAACATGTCACATGATATGGCTAGTTGCAAAAGATATCTTACCTCGTTTCTTCGTGCAGCTACCTCCCTGTTTGTTCCGCCGGGTTCCTAGCCCCACGATGTGCCAAAGATGGAATCTTACAGGCAGTGTATCTGGTGACCGAAGGCTATAGAGAGATAATTCCTGTGAACCGCCTTGCACACCTAGAACGTTACCACTGGCTGGAAGCAACTCAATCTTATCCGCGCAAATGTCAACACACTGAGAATTGCGCTGCTGAACCAGCTTCATGGCGGCATCAAACATTGCGTCTTTCTGTACTTCTGTGACAGGCCAAGGGTCCCAAACCAAGGTTTTAGAGCGACGGGCCTTCCTCACCTGCAGACTTTGCTTGTCTTTGATGGCATAGAATCTGTCATAAGGATCTGCGGACTCGTTGCCCGCAGTAGTGACCTTCGGCTGCACGGAGGCTGTGTCAAGTTCAGGCAGAGTCAAGGACTTCATGAAATTGACTTGTCCCAGTATAATGAGGCTCACAGCTGGTCGTAAGATAGAACGGCTTTAACGGAGGGCAGAAGCGGATTAAGGTAGCACAATTACTTGAATATGTTCATTAAGACCTCTTCGTAACTCGTGAATGTCGATTTAATATAATTTGTAGAGAAGAATAAGAGGTAATGAAGTCAGGTAAGTGTTGGGCTCAGGCCCGCCGTTATGCTCATAATTAGTCTCTGATGCCTGGACGTAACCTCATCATGAGTCAGACCTGGACTGGCAGGGCATCCCAGATCTAGTACGATCTAAATCAAGAGTATCAGAAGCATGTTACAATTTGGATGCTGGAGGATACCCGATGAGCAAGGCTATCAACTTATTTAAGTATGGGAGTTATTGATGAATAAGCTGGCTGTGATTGGCTAGCCCAAGCGATGTCCTGCGCTAGTACTTCTTGTCGTAATAGAACGGTCGTACAGAAGAATTTACTGGCATGCTGCTCAAAAGCAAGGCCATTAGGCCGATTACGTCTGATATAGATTCGGTCTGCATACGATGTCTGCTGCGACTGACGAGAAACAACGTGCCTCGAAGGCATTTCAAAACCTCAAGTCCACGCAATAGAGCCATTACCTCCAACTCCAACCTGGGAAAGCTTCTACGGAGGGAATACTTCTCTGCTAATTCAAGCCTGGGGCTCCTGGAGACTCAATTTAGAGAGCCTGTCCTATCACATGGCGCAGCGGGCTCTAAAGATGCAACGTTATCCAGGAATGCGTTCACGGAGACACTCGCGACACCCGTACTGGGAAGCCAGCCTCTATCCGGGCTCACGAACGATGCTTCGGAACCTCCTCACCGCAGGCGGAAACGCTTAAAAGCTGAAGCAAATGGAGAAGCCCCTCTTCCTCTCGATGCCTCCTCTCGGCTTTCGACGCTCTCTTCTACTATGCCTGCTGCATCTCTACGCCGCCTATTTACAACATGTCTCTCTCTCTCGAAACCACGCCTTTCCTTCCTGATTGTTCTCACTACAGCAACAGCATACTCCTTATATCCAGTGCCGGCTCTTCTACTGCCAGCGACGACCGCTTCTCCCTCGCTCTCCGCATTGACTCTCGTCTTCCTTACCGCGGGCACATCACTGTGCTGCGCTTCGGCAAATGCTCTGAATATGTTGCTGGAACCTAAATTCGATGCACAGATGAGCAGGACACGGAATCGACCCCTTGTTCGTGGTCTTATAGGCAAAAAAGGAGCTTTGATATTTGCAAGTGTGGCTGGGGTGCTAGGGGTAGGAAGCCTATGGTTCGGCGTCAATCCAACCACTGCCTTTCTAGGAGGCTTGAACATTGCAATATATGCTGGGGTGTACACGCCGATGAAACGGATCTCGGTTTTGAATACGTGGATTGGTGCTCTGGTCGGTGGTATACCTCCTCTCATGGGTTGGGCAGCTGCGGCGGGACAGAGCGCGACGGGAGCTGGAGATTGGCGGGAACTGTTGTTTAGTGAGGGAAGCATCGGTGGCTGGCTCCTCGCCGGGCTACTCTTTGCGTGGCAATTCCCTCACTTCAACTCACTAAGCTGGCCCATACGTGAAGAGTATAAAAATGCCGGCTATCGCATGCTCGTTTGGACCAACTCTCGCATGAACGGTCGAGTAGCGCTCCGATATGCCATACTCTGCTTCCCTATCTGCGTAGGCTTGTGGTGGTTCCAGATAACGGATCAAGGTTTCTTGATCACGAGTAGCGTTATTAACGGATGGATGGTAAAGGAAGCTTGGAACTTTTGGCGGAAGGAGGGACATAAGGGGAGTGCAAGGGGCCTGTTTTGGGCAAGTGTGTGGCATTTGCCTGTGGTCATGGTATTGGCGATGCTGCACAAGAAGGGTTTATGGGAAGGGATCTGGAAACGGGTGAATGGGGACAAAGAGGAGGATGTATGGCCAGATGAGGAAGAAGTATTTGATTTTTCAAATAGCACTCAGCCTCGACCGCATCTTACTAGGGTCCTTGCGTCGCCCAGCACTTGATAGCTAGACTTCGACCAAACATGCCGTAACATCTGGCTTTCAGACGAAAAGAATACTTTACAAGTTATCAATGCCGTGATTGTTTCCCAACAAAATGAGGGAATGAGAAATGTCCGTATATCTGCAGCTTCGGTTCTCCGCCATTGTCTCTTTCAGCTTTTCTATACGCCTGTTAAGAGACTTTACACCTTTTTTGGTGTAGATGCGAGTTAGGTAGGGAGACCCTTAACGTATGACATGCGCTAAAGGCGGGAGCTAGCGCACGTCATCCAGTAGGGCCAGCCTTATGAAGCTCCAGAGACTTTTGGCTCTTACACGGAGCAAGAACGGCCTTTGAAAGCACGCCCCACCACGACCAGGCCTGCAAACACAATTTTGAACCCACAGGAAGAATGAGTATAGCTGTGGCATACAAGTATGGCAAATCAAGATGCTCGTTGGGCAGCTCCCTCACTCGCAAGGCATAAGCCTGTTTTGCTTGCCTTGACTGCCGTAGCTTTAGGTTGCACCATCTACTACATTCGTGATCAACTATGGCCATCACACCAACCAAAAAAGGGTGGTCTGCACCGCTCAAATGCTCGTCGACAACGGTCGCAACGTCAGCATCTTCAAACACAAGAATATCGCCGGATCTTCGACAGAATACTATCCGAGTCGAGGTACTGTCGCGACGCCCCATGGGGATCGGTACCAGTATCCCTTGACTTTCTGACGGATGAGGAGGAGTATGAGGCGATATATGGATATCATATATACTTATTCAGTGCGGGATTCAGTACTAAGTTCCAACTGCGACGGGGTCTGCTAGCTAATCAGGAACTGCTTGGAGAACCTAGCATTGGAGTGGAAGCATTGTCGCTCATCAGAGAGCTTGAAGAATCGTTCCTGATGTTTTACTTTTGGCGAAATCTCTCTCCGAGCCCGATCTCTGAGGAGCAACGAGCTATGATCCTTGCAGAGCTCGCAGCAGATGGAATCTCGTTCGACAGTATTGAAAACGCATTGGAGTGGCACCAAAGTGGCAAACTTGCCGAAAAGGTCGAAAGCTGGCTGCGAGAACAAGATCGCAGAGTGGAAGTGAGCAATCAGAGAAGTGTGGCTGATGAAGCGTTGGGCAGGGGAATAGGTGCTGCAGAAATTGTACCGCGGTCTGAGAGCGAGGACCAGCGGCAAAGAGATGGAGCGACTGGTCTGGGCCCGGAAGCTGGCAAAGAGGGCCAGGGTTTGCTCAATTTGCTATACCGCATCGCAGAGGAGCAGGCGAGAAAAGAAGGCTATGTACATCGAAGGGTAACATGCAATAGCTGCAACGTTATGCCAATTCGTGGGATACGATATAGCTGTGCCAATTGCTTGGATTATGATCTCTGCGAACAATGCGAGGCCATGCAGATACATCCAAAGACACATCTCTTCTATAAAATCCGCATTCCAGCCCCATTTCTCGGCAATACGAGGCAGCCTGAGCCGGTATGGTATCCAGGAAAGCCAAGTAGTGTGATTAGAAACCTCTCCAAAGATGCAATTACCAAAATATGCCAGGAAACCGGCTACCAGAGTTCAGAAATTGAAGCGTTATGGGAACAATTCAGATGTCTCGCAGCCACTGATTGGCCTGAAGATCCTGGCCGCTATAATCTAGCAATTGATCGCCGAACATTCGACAAATGCTTCGTCCCTAACACCTCCATTCGTCCGCCGCCACCGAATTTAATCTATGACCGTATATTCTCGTTCTATGACCAGAACAACGATGGCTTGATCGGATTCGAGGAGTTCATCAAAGCTGTTGCAAGCTTGACTCGGAAAAATCCAGAAGAGCGCTCCAAGCATATCTTCAGCGGCTATGACCTTAACAATGATGGCTTTGTTGATCGAAAAGACTTCCTGCGTATGTTTAGTGCATACTATGCCGCTACTAAAGAGCTTACACGGGACATTGTGGCGCGCATGGATGAGGAGGAGGTCCCTGAAGATGGAGCGCGTGAGGTTATACTTGGTAACAGACCCATCAGCTCGGCTTTCAATGGCGAAATATTACGCGAGACTCGAGGACCTATATATGGCAAGGTCCGAGACAACTTTGGCGATTATAGGGTATGTGATGATAAGGGGACTGTTGACGAACATGATAACGATGCCGCGGAGGCTGATGAGACCATTGGTGATGCTGCTGAGGCAGCAGAATTTGGGCGGGTGCGACCCAGGAACATGATAGGTAGCATCGATCCTTCTTTTCTGTATACCTCGCCCTGGCCACCTGAGGTCATCATCGAAGAAGACATTGAAAAAATACTTAAGGTTAAGACTCCACCCGAGGAGGTGACTCGTCTTGACTACCAGGTGGCTATTAGGCGAGTCGCTCATGGAAGGATTGCCAAAGATCATCAAAGGCGACAATTCGTTCGGCGGAAAGCTATTCGCGAGAGACGGATCAGGCAAAACTTTTACCTAGAAAGTGGGATCAGTAAACTACAACCAGACGTGTCTGGTATCGTCTTTGCGGAAAGGGGTCCACTGTCGCCACCAGACTTTTTGCTGCACAAGAATTTTCGACGTCTGAGGGGCAAATGGTTCTACGATAATTTTCGAGAGGATCTCGCCTCCAGCATCAGGCATTTGGGGTGGCCCGTCGATTCAGAACTAGAGTTTGCTGATCAAATATTGCAGATGCTCATTCTCGGTTGGACATGCCGGGCTATAGAAGCAGACTTTTCACTTTATGGATCTGGCCCTGGCGAATCTTCGAAGCTAGTTTCATTAATTTTTGAACAGCTCGAACAGACTTTGGAACAGTTGGAGCCCGACGCAAGCGGCGAGAAGCCAAGTCAGTCTCCTCCTTCTCCGAGAAGGTCAAGATCATCTTCGAAGGTCCGCTTCCAAGATGACGTGGAGGCTGATGAAGAGCATGAGTCTCGTTCGGTGACATCTATGTCGTCGCGAAGTATTCCTGTCAATGAACGTTGGGGTGGTTTCGAATTGCCCGAGCCTGAGAAAGATGTTGGCCGAGAGATACTGTACCAAGTCACCCAAGAAGCCTTCAATGAACTTCTTGATCCAGTCTTCAGATTAAGGGAAGACTTGGCTCTTGCAGTACAGCGTACAAAGAACGTGAGGGAAAAGTGCAGACCCCTCATATTACTCACTATAAAGGATCCTTGGGCCATCAAAAGACAATTTGATATGTACCAAAGACGATGGCGTCGCGAGCCTTACGCAAAAATGAATCTTTCAAGTACTGACGAATGCGATGAAGCCGAGAATTACTACTCATTTCTTGTCGGATTACGCTTTCTTCGTCATCGCGCTACAATGGGATTCACGACCGGCGACAGTGTCACACTAGAAAAATGTCCGCGATGTGCTGAGAAGGGTGAAGAGAAGTGGATCATGCTTGGAGATTACTGTCCTGGGCATTGTGGATATCTCTCAATAGGCCGGAAGGTTACGCCCACAAAGGTAGAGCGATGTAAACGCTGTGCGAAGAGCGGTAAGGAAGAATATATTGGTGGTGAACGTGGCCTTGAATTCTGCGTGAAATGTGGGATGCCTTCTACGGCAGTCCTCATGGAAAGGGCCAGGTTATGGAGTATAATATCCCATGGCGCACCTTTTCCAGATGTGATATGCCATACCGTACCTTTACCAGATAATGGAGAAAATCTAAACGATGCCGGCAAGGATGGACCTAGCCCAGAAAAAGAGTTTGCGAACCCAGGTGATGGGATGCTAGAAATTCAAGCAGCTCACGGGCTTGAAAACTTTAGGGAGGCATTTAAAATCCCAGAAACCCCTTCTACGGGACAAAGCCCGATTCAAAGCCCGATTCAAGACTCTGTTGACACTCTCCTCAAAGAAGCAGACTATGAAGCGATCCTTAATTCATCGTCATCCTCACCTCGAGATCCTACCCTCCCCCAAAATAGGCCTACTGACTCTTCGCCACCTCTAAGTCGACCCGACGACCGTCCTGAGAATCACAACCACCCTCCTCTAAACGAAAACGCAGACGTGCAAGACGACGCGGCAGATAGCGAGAATGTTGCCACGGACGAAGATGCCGCCAGCAAGAAGCAAGACGACGTCGAAGATGACGACGCTGCAGAGCCTCAGTATAACGCCAGAGATGACGAAGACGGCAGCGCATCTGATAAACCAAACGGCACCAGCCGTCGGGACTCCATCACCTCAGACTCAGGCTCAGAATTCGAAGGAAATGCTCGTATCATCCGCGACAAATACGGTATAAAGCTCGATGAGCATTTGACCGGCGATCCAGTATACGATGCGCAGCCGGACCGGTTGATCTGGTATGCTATTTTAGATATGATTGAGGATGAGGATCAGGAGAGGGGCGGGCCAGGAAGGTTGAATTTTGAGGAATTTGAGGAGATTATGAAGGGGGATAAGGGGTCGAAGTTGGGGTTTTTGGACTCGTGGATTGAGATGGCTAGTTTTTGAGCGTGAAGGGTGATACCATACATAAGCTTGCAGGGAGTGTATAATTGGGAGGGCAAGGATATGGCATGGCGCGGTGAAGGGTGGTGGGCCTGGTTTTGATACATTGCAGGCATATCTTCAATTAAGACGAGGCATTGACAGATTCATAGGCCGAATAGTCCATACAAAGAGCAATAGAAGCAGTCTCATTTGCTCCTTTAAGACTCTAATCCCAATACTTAATAACACCATCCAATCCTGCCGTGGCAACCCGTGAACTCGTCTGCTCATTCCACTGCACACAAGTAACCGCCCCCTCCCCAGCCCGCAACTTATGATACATCTTACACGTCTTCCAATCCCAAAAGCAGACCCACCCACCACTATCCCCGCTCGCCACAAAACTCCCATCATTACTAACAGCCACATCAATCGCATACCCGCTTGTATTATGTCCCCGGAAGCACTTCTTCCTATTCTGCCGAAAGCGGTCGGTAGATGCATAGACCACGATTTGGTTGTCGCCGGATTGGAAGGCGACGGATTTTCCAGACGGGTGCGGCGACGCGGAGACGAGGGGGTACATGTAGGGTTCGGCGATGAATTTAATGGGGACGTTGATGTTTAGTTCCCAGGCACGGAGGGACTTGTCGTCGGAGGTGGTGATGAAGCGGCGGTTTTCGTCGCAGAAGGTGATGGTGTTTATGGGGCCTAGATGGTGGTCGTATTCCTGCGTCATCTGGCCCGTTCGGGTGTCGTATTGGAGGATTTTCTTGTCGGAGAAACCGGCGAGGAAGGAGTGGGGGTCCGAGGGGTTGAATTTTATGACATGTGGGATGGCGGTGTGGGTAAAGCGAGTGGTACATGTGCCAGTTTCGGTGTCCCAGAGTTTGAGGGTGCGGTCGTAGGAGGCGGAGAGGAAATGCGTGCCGGGGTGAGAGAATGAGATGTCGGATATGGACTTTGTGTGGCCACTGTAAGTGCGGAGGTGTTCGCGGGAGCGGTAGACGTCGAAAAGTTTTATTTTGGAATCGGCGCTGGCGGAGAGGAGGAGATGGGCGGTTGAGGGGATAAAGCGGATGGCATTGATGGGCTTCGAGCCGTGCTTCCACGTGTGGATAAGGTTCTTGGGGATGTAGTTCTTTTCCGCTCCGCCCTCTTTATAGAGATCTATGTCGATATCCCGGGGTGCATGCATGTATGTCCTGCCTTGGTAGTCATATTGTGCGCTTCCGTGGAACTCTGTCGTTTCTGTGTTCGACAAGTCGTCTTGGTAATCCGTCCCGGCCTTGTCCATGGGCGCAGCAATCTGGGGTGCGATAGCTTCTTCGATGTATTCCTCGTCGCTCGCTAGCTCTTCCTCCGCCAAAGCTGCATCATCCTCATACTGCTCGTCCTCTCTATACTTCGCCCATGGACCCAGATAACGCCCCTCACCATCTACTATACTCGGATCGCCTCTTTTCTGCCTTTTCCGCCGATCTTTCTTGGACTTCATCTGAACAACATCTCGACCTCCATATTTCTGTGCAGCAACCAGGTCACCAACTAAAGCCCCGTTTGCATTTGGCTCGTGAGCGTAACCTCGGGACTGAAACGTCCGGTGCTGGTTGGTGAATGTAGCGTCACTAATGGCGGCTTCTTCAGCATAGCCTGTTAGAACATTTTTCCTCTTGAGCGCGTTTCCGTCGACGGCTTTGAAAGGGTTTGCAGGTCCTTGAGTAGGTTTTGAAAGATCTTCGTAGCGCACATTGTACGTAAGGGAAGTATCTGTGGGCTTAGCCAGCATCATTTGGAGGCGCATAGGGTCCTGCTGAATGTTAGGATTCAGATGATGGTTTGCGAGTAAATGGGACCAAACATCTAATGACACATCTGGAGCAGCTACGATGGAATTTGCGCCAGTCTTTGAAGCTTCACTCGAGGATTGTGGAGAGCTTTCCTCATCGCTCGAGGCGTATTCAGCACTCAGGAGTGCCATTTGGTGGGCGGATTTGAGAGGATGTAGATCGAAAATAGCGAAGTCAGAGAAGCACCCATAGGGCTCTGGAATATATCTTTAGCGTGGTTTGAGATGCCGGAATTCACCCATCTCGACTATAAACATTTGGCGCCACCGGAATCATTCCCGGAGCTGTTGAGGGTGCCTTTAGTCTCAAAGGTCCAGACCTCTAGGGGTGGAATCCTACCCCTACTCCTACTAAGCAAGCAAGCTTTAAGCTACTATCTAATCTATTCTATCAACTAATTAATAAGATTTTAGACTATTCTAAAAGTAGGATTCACCCCTAGAAGGTTTAGATAAGAAAGTATATAAAATTACTAAAAATTAAATTCTTTAGTAGTAGTTTATATAAAATAGTAAAAAAACTTAAGAGCTTATCCTATTATTTAAATAACTATCTATTACTATATATCTATAAAGGCCTCTAGTAAGATAGAATATATATTTTAAAATTATTAAAAAAGCCTATAATATTTATTTTCTAAAAGGATTATATAATAGACTATATTTATATAATCTAGTATTAATTTCCTAGTATATTAAAATATAGATTTTAATAATAATATAGTTCTTATATATTTTATAATACTTTAATACCCTATTTAATTTATATATTATATATATTCTAAATATCCTCCCTATTAAATATTCTAAGGTTTTACTATAGGATTTAAGAGTAATATTATTTTATAATCTAGATATATACTATCTAACTAACTACTAATATTATATATTTTTTTTATAACTAGCTATACTATAAGACTATTATATATTACTATTAAAGTATCTAAGTAAGTTTAGTATATATAGGGGATATAGTAGAAATTTTTTAATTTAGTTAAAAAAACTAGTTTAGTCTAAGAATTATTAGTAATAATAAGAATATTATTTATAATTACTATATACTAAGACTAACTATATATATAGTATTAACTATTCTCTTAACTATATTAAGAGTTCCTAGCTATTAGAAGATATTATTACTTATAAATATTTTTTTTATAAATTATATCTACTTAGATAGATATAAGTAATAATAACTTTATACCTCTATATAATAATAAAATATTTAGTTTTTTAACTACTATATCTATTCTATACTTTAATATTATATAAGATTATATACCTACGACCTTTATAACTATTATTTTATCTACTACTTATTAAGCTATTTATAATAAAGTTATATAATATTATCTATTTATAGTATAGGCTAAAATATAGGATAAAAATATTAAAAAAGTTAAGTAATATTTATATCCTAAATAATTAGAAGCTATTTAAGTCTTATATTATAAAAAGAATATTATACTTATTATAAGAATAGGTTTTAGTAAAAGTCTAATCTTTTAATCCTTATTATTATTATATAATAATAGTATTACTCTTCTAATTTATCCTTTATTAATACTAGAGTAGGATTAGTATTAGGATATATTAAAATTATCTAATATCTAGCCTTTTATACTAGATACTTATTCTAATATAATTAAGAATTATAAGTATATTAATAAGGGTAAGTATACTTATATCCTAACTAGCTCTAAAATTATAGTAGAAAACTTAAAGTTCTAAGCTAAGATTTTAATATAGCTAGTCTTTTAAATACAACTCTATTTTATTATTATTAATAAGATATATATAATTAACTAGTAGGGTAAAGAATTTAGAAAAGCCTTTAGTAGATTATATATCTTAAGAGCTTATACTATTAGTATTTTATAGTTTAGGATCTTAACTACTCTAAATCTAAGTATTTATAAAGATATTAAATAAGTTATAGGCTTTAGAGCTTTAAGTTATATTTATCTAATCTAAATACCTATTAACTACTTTAATATTCTAATTAATATATAAGTCTTAGGTAAGGATTATTTAAAGTATAAGAAGTTAAAGTTTCTAATTTAAGATTCTAATACCTTTATTCTAAAAACTATTATATATCTTAAAAAAGTTATAGATTACTATAAGATTTAAGACTATCTAAAGGATTTCTTTAGAGTAAGTAGGTAAATTAAATTATAGTTAAGTAATTTAATCTATATCTATTATAGTAAGCTTAATAAGAAATAAAAGAAAGTCTTAAGTAGTAAATTAATAAGACCAGATTTAAAGTATTATATATTTATTATAATTAATATATTAGGGATAGGAGTTAATAGTCTAGATATTACCTATATTATTTAATTAGGGATATTAAGGAGTAGTATTTATAGCCTTTAATAATAAGCTAGTAGGGCTGTAAGGGGAAAAGATATTAAGAATACTAAATTTATCTATTTCTTCTTACTTAAGCTAAAGGGTCTACTTTTAGAAGACTCACTTAAAAAATACTAAGTAAAGAATATAATACTAAATAAATAGTCTGAATAGGATATATAGAAGTATTTAAATCTATCTTAAAGTCTCTATAAACTATTTAATATAGTAGGCTGCTATTATAAGGTAATACTAAACTTCTTTATTAATTAGAAGCTAATAACTCTATATAAGAATAGATATTATAGCTACTACTTAGTAGTAAAGATAACTACTAAGTAGCTTCTATAAGTTTAATTATATAAATTTAAGCTAGCGATTCTATATACTTCTTAAAAATAATAGATTATTATAATAGCTAGACTTATAGCCTAGGGCTAGAATACTTTCTATTAATAATATATTAGTACTCTTATATATTAGGCTTAATTAGCTAATATATAGCTACTAATAGAGATTATTAAGTAGTAGATAAGATATATAGATATTATTATTAATAAGATAACTTTCTATTAATTTACTTAAGGCTAGAGTAGAGAATAATAAAAATAATATATTATTAAGCTAGTTAAGCAATTTTTTAGTAATAATCTAGTTTCTAAGATATCTAATACTCTTATATAATTAAAGAAGGTGAAGTTAGCTAGGATTAAAAGTAAAGGAAAGAAAAAATTATAAATAAACCCTATTAATAGTACTCCTATTAATAGTATTTTTATTAATAGTAATCCTCTTCTATAAATATTAACCTAAGAGATATCTAAGTAATTAGTAGAGGATTTATTTATAAGAGGTAAGAAATCTAGCCTTATTAATAAATATTTAAGAAAGAAGAAATAATAACTAGGCTTAAAAAAATAGTTAATTAAAATAAAGGAGTAGCTAGTCCTAGCTAAGATCTTAAATAATTTATTAGATAACTTATATCTTCTAAAAAGAGTAAAGGCTAATAAGGTAGAGTATATATAGTAGTAGAAAAAGATTTATAAGTTATAAAACCTAATATTTTTAGATAGATATAAAAAAATTTATAAAGAAAAGTACTAAGTCTTAGTATTTAACTTTAAATCTTATAATATATATATTAACTGATTTTATATAAGATATCTATAATATAAATAGATAGAATTATAGCGCTAATTAAGATAATTCTAATATAGTTTAAAACTTAACTTTTAGTAGTAAGAAAGGTAGGTAATTAAGTAGAAAAATATTATATAGCTCTATAGATATAACTCTATAAATTAGCTATTAAGCTTTTAAAAGCTAATAAAGCTAGTATAGAAACTAAAATTATTTTATATTATCTATTATAGGCTAACCTATATTAGGTTAGAATTAGGGATAAAGACTATATAGGCTAAGCATAGCCTAGGATATAACTTTAGAATTAAGTATAATTAATACTTAATTATAGTTAAACCTTCTTAAGATTAGATAAGATTAATACTTAATCTTAGGGGACTATACCTAATCTTAGTATAGTCTAGTAGAATATATAAAGAATAATCTTCCTACTATTAAAATTTCCTTTTTTATATTTAACTTATATAATAGAGAGGAGTTTATAGCTTATAGATACTTAACTTACTTAACCTTACTTATATCTATTTATACCCCTAAAGAGTTAAACCCCCTTATTATACTTTAAATACTATATTCTACTTTATTTAAAATAAGTACTTCTAGTTCTATTATAAGAAATTATTAATACCCTTTTATAAAGGTTATAAAAGTGGCCTAATAAGATAACTTAGGTATTTAGGTAGTCTTTAGGGGAGGACTTAAGGTCTCTACCCCTACTAAGTTCTCTAATAAGAAAGGGACTCTTAATAACTATATATAATAAGTAGAATTATATATAGTATTCTACTCTTTATTATTTATTATATTAGAAGAATAAAACTTATTTTATCTTTCCTATTTAAAAGGAGATATAATATTAGCCCTCTCCTTCTAACTTAATAAGTATATTAAACTTTAGGACCCTTAGCGTATATTAGATAATATTACTAAGTTCTCTAATAAATATAATTATATTAAGGAGATTTTTAAGGCTTTATTTAAAAATAATATTAAAAAATAAAAGATAGAGAGAAAGATAATCTACTTTTATTAAAAAAGGTCTATAACTAAGTATATAGCTAAGTTCTAAGCCTTATTAGTAAAAATTTAGTAGAATATTATTACTAAAATAATAGTATATTATAATAGGTTAAGTAAGGAAGTTAAGGATAAACTAGTAAGGATATTATAGCCTTAAAATATATTTATATTTATTTAAGTAACTTATACTATTAATAATAGGCTATATAAAAGAAAGATAGAAAAAAAGACTTTTAACCTAAAAAGTAAGCCTAGTAGGTAGAAGAATATTTTAGTAGTAGGCTAGAAAACCCCTTATAAGGCTAAAAAAGAAAAAAATATTAGAGACTTATTATAGGTAGAGTGTTATAACTATTATAAGAAGGGACACTATAAGAATAAATACTTATAGTAAGAATAGGTAGCCACTATAAAAAAAAGAAATAACCCCTTTTAGAAAGCTACCTAGGTTATAAATATCTTAGAACTAGTTATAATAGACTCTTAAATAAAAAATACTTTTAAATAGATTAAAAAAAAAATAGAGTATAATAATTTATCTTAGACTATATACTATAATAACTAATACTAAACTTACTAAAGTGAGAAAAAAGGAAATAGTTATTTCCCTAAAAAACTAAGAGAGTATTTAGAAGATAAGTTTTAGGTAGTAATTATAAATAAGGAGGTATATAACTTTTTAGATTAGAAATAGGCTAAATAACTATCTTTAAATAAAGCTTTAAATAGTAAAGTTTTACTCTTTAAGAAATTAAATAATAATTTAGAGAAGTTATAAGTATAATACTAAGTTATAGTCTAAATCTAAAAGGAGATAGCTAATATTTAAGAATAATAAATATATTATATAAAAAAATAAGTAATAGATCTCTATTATAAGCTAAAAAGGGTAGAAAAATAGATAATTAAGATATCTATAAAATAACTAATAAATATATTAATTAAGTTACTAAATATATATAAGATAACCCTACTATTAAATAATATATAGAAACTAGTGCTGATAGAGAAATTTAAAGAAATTTTTAAAATAGTAGTTAAGGAGATTATTAGGAATAAAATAGGTAAATTAATAATTATTAAGGTACTAGTTACTACTAAAATCTAATAGATATTAAGAGGGGATAGCTATATAGACCTATTAAATATAGTTTATATATATACCCCTAAGGGATCTAAGTTCCTAAAGGATAAGTTAGTTTTATTATTAGATAAGCGCCTTATACCTTAGTATATATAAGATAGGGCTTAAGTATTTATAAATAGTATTAAGGCCTTACTATTATAGGAAAAACTAATTTTAAATACTAAATTTTTAGATAGACTATCTACTATCCTAGAGTTAAATAGAGGGGAGGATTTAAAAAATTAAAAAGTTCCCTAATAAGTAGGCTAATTAGTAAGATTTACTTAGAGGCTAAATAAATTACTATAATTAGATTATAAGGGGATATCTAATTTAGGTTTTAGGTAAAAGTTATAGAATATTAGGTTTAAATAATTATTAATAGTAGATTTAATAAAGATTTAATTAGTTCTAATTTTATATAAAAGTATAAAATCCTAACTATATAATATATATTATATATATTAATAAACTTTAACTATTTTATAATTAAAAAGGTAGATTAAATAACTAAGCCTATTAGTTTATAGATAGGGAGATAATATAAAAAGTATAGCTTCTACTTAATACTAAAGAAAAGAGTAAATAAGATTACTCTTAAAGCCTCCTAGTTATAAAAGATAAACCTATTAATAGGATAGAATTCTAATATATTAATATTTAAGAATAATACTCTAAACTAAGTTTCTTAAATATAAAAGTATTTATATCCTAGTATTATTACTTAGATAGTAAAGAAGATAAAAGATAATTTTTAAAAAGGAAATATAATAGTACTACTTATATAAAACTACCTAATAAATATGCGAAATATAAAAACTTATTTTAAAAAGAAAGCCCTAATAAGGCCCTTTCTAAGTATTAATTATAGGACTATAAGATCAAACTAATTCTAGATAAGAAACTTATAAAGAAGCTAATATATCCGCTATTAAAAGATAAAGTAATTACCCTTATAAAATATATTAAAGAAAATAAAGCTAAAGGTTTTATTTAAAAATCCTAGTTACTAGTAAGATATTTTATCCTATTTATACTAAAGGCGAATAGAGGATTAAGGTTATATATAGATTATAAAGTACTTAATAATATTATAATTAAAAATAGCTATTCTCTACCCTTAATTAAGAAGCTCTAGGATAAGCTTTAAGGGAAGAAGTAATTTATAAAGTTTAATATTCTAAAAGCGTTTAACTAGATAAGGATAAAGAAGGGAGATAAATAAAAGATAGTATTTTATATAAAATAAGGCTTATATAAGTACCTTATTATACTATTTAGTCTAACCAATACCCCTACTATATTTTAGGTATATATTAATAATATCCTAAAAAAGTATCTAGATGAGTTTATATTAGTCTATATAAATAATATTTTTATTTACTCTAATACTTTTAAAGAATATATTAAGTATATATAAAAAGTACTAAAAAAACTTAAAGAAGCTAGCTTATAATTTAAGATAATAAAATATAAGTTCTACTAAAAAAAAGTAAAATTCCTAGGCTTTATTATTTTAAATAAGGGGATTAAGATAAATCCTAATAAAGTTAAGAATATAGTTAAATAGCCTATACTAACTAATAAAAAAGAGATCTAGTCTTTTTTTAGGTTTATAAACTTCTATTAAAGGTTTATTAAGGATTATAGTAAAATTATAGAACCTTTAATAAGCTTAATATATAATAAAGTATTATTTATATAGGGAGAAGAAGTAGAAGCTTCTTTTTAAACCCTAAAGAAATAATTTGCTTTAAGTTTTATACTTTATTAATTTAATCTAGAACTTCCTATTAAAGTTTATACTAATACCTTAAATAGTATATTAGGAGTAGTAATAAGTTAGCTTATATAAACTAATACTAGTATTATTAAAAGGGGGAGGGAATATTAGCACCCTATTATATTCTATAATAAGAAGTTATAAGATACTAAGTTTAGATATTTAATATATAATAAGGAATTACTTATTATAGTAGATATATTTTATATATAGAAAATTTATCTAAAAGAAACTAAATACTAAATTTAAGTTTTATTAAATTATAAAAACTTAATATACTTCCTATTAATAAAGGAGCTAAATAGATATCTAACTTATTAGTATAAAGAGTTAGCAATATTTAATTTTAGAATTAAATATATTAAGGGTAGTAAGAATAATACTATAAATATATTTAATAAAAGAGCTAACTATATAGAAAATATCTAGCAGAGCTCTAAAGCTATATTAATATAAGATAAAAATAGATTATTATAACTAAATAGAGTAGGACTCTATATTATAATAATTATAATAATAAAAACTAAAGAACTTACCTAGCGAGTATTAATAGATCTATAGAAAGATAAAGTAGTAGTTAAAATCCTTAAAAATATTAATAGCTATAATAGGTTTAGTAAAATAAATTTAAGACTTCTTTTATTTTTAGAAAGGATCTATATTCTAATATCTATATATATAGAGATCTTTAGAATCTATTATAAGGTAGAGACCTTAAAAGGTTATTAAAGAATTAAGAAGATTTTTAAGAAATTATTATAAAACTTCTACTTCCTAAGGATAAGAAAATATGTTAAGGATAGAGTTATTTAATATAATATATATATTAGAATAAAGCATATCTAATATAAACTATATAAAAAAATAAAATTAGCTAGCTTTCTAAATTAAGTCTAGAAGAGTATTATATAGGATTTTATTATTAAACTTTTAAAGTTAAAGGAATAACTAATAAAGATAGAATATAATATAATATTAGTAATTAATAATTAATTAACTAAATTAGCGTACTTTTTACTATATAAGGAAGCCTTAAATATAGAAAATCTAGCTTATATATTCTTTAAAATAGTAGTAGCTAATTATAAACTTTTAAATAAGATTATCTTAGACTAAAATAAACTCTTTATCTCTAAATTTTAGAGATTATTAATAGATATAATAAAAATTAAGATAAAAATAAGTATAGCATTTTATCTATAAATAGATAGTTAGATAGAATAAACTAACTAAATATTTAAATAATATCTTTAATATTATATAAATTATTAGTAGAATAATTAGGTTTAATATCTATCTAATATATAAATAGTATATAATAGATCCTTATTAAACCTTATTAAAATTATACTATATTAAGCTAATTATAGGTTTAAACCCTAAATAATATTACTATTAAAGGGTTATACGCCTAAGGTATAATAAGCTACTATAATAACCTAGGAAATAGGTCGCCTCTATTAAAAATTATAAAAGAATTTATAATTCCTAAATAAATACTTAGTAATATATTATAATTAAAAATACTTAAAAAGTCTAAATATTTTTAAAGAGAATAAAATATATCTTCTTTATAGGAATTTTAAAATTAATAGGCCTAATAATAAGCTTAACTATATAAAGCTTAGTCCTTTCCTAATTAAGGAATATAAAGGGGATATAAATTATATATTAGATTTACTAAAACTAATAAAAAAGTATAATATATTTTATATATTATTACTAAAAAAAGTAGACCCTTAGATACTACTATAAATAATATCTCTCCTCCTAAACAAGGATAATAAGGAATATAATATTAAAGAAATCCTAGATTATTAAAAGATTAATAGAAAATAAAGATATCTAATTAAATAGTTAAACTATAATAACTTAAAGAATATATAGGAGCTACCTTTAATACTTAACTACCTTAAGAAACTAGCTAGGTTTTAAGCTTAAAATTTATAATTAGAAAGTCCTAGTCCACCTTACTAAAACTAAAAAATTTATTATCTTTAGTAGATAGTAAGGACCTAGTACTAGCCTAAAAAGATATTACTACCTCCTTCTCTTCTTTTTTTTCCTAAGCTATAATATTTTCTAGCTCTTATTTTACTATCTTATCCCTCTTAAACTTAATAGAATTAATCTTAAATAAGATTTTAACTATTCTTACTAAAAACTCGCTCCTTTCACGCTTAAGGAGATTCTTATATTTTAGTAAATATTTTTACTTAGGAATATTTAAGGGAACAAAACTATATTTAGCCCCTACTTATATATACTTATAATAGTAATTTAAGTCCTCTATAATTTAGTAGAGAAGTAATTTATCTTAATAGTATCTATACTATTATTTTAATAGCTTAGCTATATCTAGGCATAAGATTAGCTTCATATAATAATCTTTAAAAAAAAGTTTTTAAGGGTATAGTATAAGGGAAATATTTAGATTATTAAATTATATTAAGATAATTATACCTTAAAGAGAGGATAGTATTATAAGCTAATCTATATTAGGTTAGGATTAGGGATAAAGACTATATAAGTTAGATATAGCCTAAGGTATAACTTTAAAATTAAATATAATTAGTACTTAATTATAGTTAAATCTTTTTAAAATTAAATAGGATTAGTACTTAATCTTAGAGGATTATACCTAATCTTAGTATAGTCTAATAGAATATATAAGGGATAGTCTTCCTACTATTAGGATTTTCTTCTTTATATTTAACTTATATAATAGAGAGGAGTTTATAGCTTATAGATACTTAACTTACTTAACCTTACTTATATCTATTTATACCCCTAAGGAGTTAAACCCCCTTATTATATTATCCTTATCCTCTATATAATCTTTATACTTATTTTTTATAATTAGTTTATAAAATTTCTCTTTATTATCTATAAGGTTATCTAGTACTTTAGCTACTTTATAAACTACCTCTATCTCCTTTATATATACTAGAAGAGTGGTATTATATTTCCTAATTTATTAATATAGTCTCTTAAAACTATCTTACTATATATTTAGAACTGATTTAATCCCTAACTATATTTATAGCCGTATAGAAGACTTCTAAAGTTTTTTAATATATTTAAGAATATTTATTACTACTAATTTATTAGTATACTTATTATTAATCCTAACTTTAAAAAATTTATATATATCTTATTTTAATTTTTTATAAAATCTAGAAACTAGTAAGGTATATTTAAAGAGATTTTAAAAATTAAATATAGATATTTAATAATCTTTAAATATTTTTTTTATCTTATTATTATAATATTTATTAAAGAGTTTAAGAAAATAGCTCTAGAAAGCTTAATAGAGATAGTATAATTTACTTTTATATAATATTACTAAAATAATATTAATAGAGTATAATTTTTAGAGTTTAAGCTATAGAAGTATATATATATTTTATTAATAGTCTATTAAATAAGTCTGATATTACTCTATTTAACTCTATACTTTAGTATAAGATAGGGCTCTACTATCTATATAAATCTTATATAATTTTAAAGCTTAGGATCTTGCTTATTATCTAAATTCTAATAAAGATAATTTTTTAAAAATCTTATTAATTAGAATCTTTAAGTTTAATAGTTTTAAGCTTTATAATAATCTTATCTAACTCCTTTTTATTAAGTATTATCCTATTTATTTATTTCTTAAGTTTTATTTATAAACTAGCTATTATCCTTACTTAGAAGTTATATAATATAAATTCTTCTAAATCTTAAAAATTATATTTTGTGTTTTACTTA